>OX393559.1:37517220-38134720 GCA_947650365.1 Chamaelirium japonicum
CGGCCGTCCGATCGGTGTGAATCGGACGGCACAAATCCTTTCCCTTCGATAAAAATTTTAACCGTTTCCGGCCGTCCGATCGGTATGAATCGGACGACACAAATCCTTGCCGTCCCGGTTAAAAAGCTTTAACCGTTCGATCGAATGATCGAACGGATGAGATCCGTGAGAACTCATTCGAATAGGACAAACAAATCCTTGTCGTCCCGGTTAAAAAGCTTTAACCGTTCGATCGAATGATCGAACGGATGAGATCCGTGAGATCTCATTCGAATAGGACAAAAAGTAATACTTTTTTGTCCTATTCGAATGAGATCTCACGGATCTCATCCGTTCGATCATTCGATCGAACGGTTAAACCATTTAACTGGGGCGGAAAGGTTTTGTGCCGTCCGATTCATGCCGATCGGACGGTTGGAAACGTTAAAGCTTTTAACCGGCGGAAAGCACAATGAGATCTCATTCAAATAGGACAAAAAAGTATGATTACGTTTTGACCTATTCAAATGAGATATCACGTATCTCATCCGTTCGATCATTCGATCGAACGGTTAAAGCTTTTAACCAGGGCGGAAAGGATTTGTGCTGTCCGATTCACTACGATCGAACGGTCGGAAATAGTTAAAGCTTTTAACCGGACGGAAATGATTTGAGCCGTCCGATTCACACCGATCGAACGGCCGAAAATGATTATCGCATTATCCAGCACAATATGGCATGAGATCGGTTCTCTCTCTCTCTCTATATATATATATATACTAAAATGCTATATATATATATACTAAAATGCGGCGTGCGGTGCGTGCAGCGTCCCACCACAGTCGTCTGATGCACCGCTGTGTGCATCGTACGCACCGCAGCGGTGCATCAGACGGCTGCGGTGCGACGCCGTACGCACCGCCACACCTTAGCATGCCTATATATATATATAACAAATGAATGAGGTTTTGTGCTGACTAGGACAATATGGAACCAAATGCTGACTAGACAAAAGAAATAGTCATCACAGCCGTTCACTCTCTCTCTCTCTCTCTCTCTATATATATATATATATATATATATATATATATATATATATATATATATATATATATATATATATATATATATGAGGGAAGAAGTTAATATCGTGCATATATATATATATATATATATATATATATATATATATATATGCACGATATTAACTTCTTCCCTCATATATATGCACAACAATTAGCTCCCTTACACCATATGTACTGTCTATATAACAAGGGAAGGAGGTTTTGTGCTGACTAGGACAATATGGAACCAAATACTGACTAGACAAAAGGAAACAATCATACAACCGTTCATTCTCTCTCTTCTTCCGATCTCTCTCACTTCGTGCCAATCGGGGGGTGTCTTGCCGCCGAAGACGGCCTGACAGGTGTATTGTCGCCGAAGGCGGCCCGCTGCAGTGCCGACGGCCTAGTGTGTTGTCGCACCGAAGGCTCCCGCTTCGTGCTAAACGGCACGGGCATGCCGAAGGCGGTCAAGTGTGCTGTCGTCGCATACGACGGTGGGGGTGGGGGTGGTGATGCTCGGGGGGTGTTTTGCAGCCGAAAGCGGCCCGCTGCATTGCTGACAGGTGTGTTGCCGCCGAAGGCGGTCCGCTGCAGTGCCGACAGGCACGGGCATGCACTAGTATGTGTGTGTATATATATATATATATATATATATATATATATATATATATATATATATATATATATATATATATATATATATATATATATATATATATATATATATATATATATATATATATATATATATATATATATATATAAGGGGTGTTAGGGTGCGGTGCGTGCGGTGCACCGCAGCAGCCGTCTGATGCACTGCTGCGTGCATCGCACGCACCGCAGCAGTCCATCAGACGGCTGCGGGCCGGCGCCGCACGCCGCGCCTAATCATTCCTCTCTCTCTCTCTCTCTCTATATATATATATATATATATATATATATATATATATATATATATATATATATATATATATATATATAGAGAGAGAGAGAGAGAGAGAGAGAGAGAGAGAGAGAGAGAGAGAGAGAGAGAGAGAGAGAGAGAGCAGTCAATAGGGTGCTCCAAAGGCCTTCATATTTTTATATTTCTCAACTCTTCTCCCTAAGATTGGAGAGAGAGAAGTAGGAAACCTAAGAATAGTGGGCTCCAGTTTGTAATGAATGAAAGTCTATTGACTTTTTTGTACAAAAAAAAAAAAAAAGACTTTCTTACTTTTCAGGACAGCTGTTGTAAAGATTGTTTTCATGAGTCTTAATTTGTTCATTTTATACAAAAAAAAAAAAAAAAAGGGAGAGATTGAGGAGCATCTCCAATAATGGGGGTTTGATGAACCCCTATTATTGAGGACTTTTCAAACCCCCATTTGCTGAAGATGATGTGAAAGGTTTTGATTTTGGTGATCAGACCGCCTGCAATCACTGGTGGTGCAATGGTTATAATTCGGACGTACCATCCATGAGGAAAAGGGAAATGAGCCGTCAGTTTATTTCCATCCAAATTGGCTAGCGGCTCCTTTCCCATCTAGAGGTTTTATTTTTGAGATTTTCTTTTTTGTTGATCATCTATTTATGGTTAAATGATCATCCTTATAAAAAATCATCAAATTTGAAAATCTTTAGAGGGTCAAATATGTAGACGGTTTATAATTGTCTATTTCATTCGTTAATAAGAAATGCTTATTTGACCCCCTAGAGGTTTTCAAATTTGATGATTTTTTGTGAGAATGATCATCATCAATAGATGATTCATAAAAAAAATATTAAAAAAAAAACTTTTAAATGGGAAATGAACGTAAGCCAATTTTGACAAAAATAGGATGACAACTCATATCCTGTGTCCTCATTTTATAATTAATTATATATTATTATATTATGTATTTATATTCAGTGTAAGATCATGAAAGTCTAAAACATGGATTTGTAAATTTATTATTGAAATATGAGGGGGGACTGTTGGGCTGGCAATTTCGGACGCGACACAGCAGACCCGACACCAAGTTAGCGGGTCTGGGTCAGGCTAAACGGGTTTGTGTCGTAAACGGGTCGACACAATAGACCCATTTAATAAATGGGTTGGGTCCGGGTTTAGGGTCTGGACACTATAGGCCCGGAAAGACCCGATTAAAATTCAACAGGTCGTGTCGGGTCGGGTCGGGTCTACCCGCAATCCCATACTATAATATATAGTATCAGCGGGTCTATCGGGTTAGGTTGGGTCGTGTCGGATCGGGTCAACTGAATAAACCCGTGTAATAAACGGATCTAACGGATCTACCCGTTTATAAACGGGTAGGGTACGGATTTAGGATCTAGACACGATTAGTTAAACGGGACGGGTCCGGTTCTAGGGGTTTTGGACACGACCCGAAACTAGACACGACACGAACCCGATCCGACCCGACCCATTGCCGCCCCTAGTCGTTTGGTTCATGTGTTTTTAGCATGTGATTCCGAAAACACATGTATAAACAGTGTAGGGTTGTTTGATTAATGGACGTGATGTATGTAAATAGATATACACTTGCCTGATTTGTACATAAAATTGTGCAAATGTACGCACATCATTTACACGACAATCAAACGACCCTTGGGATGCCGACATTACCTGGCATCACCCGGCCCTAGAAAATGATCCCAACAATGAAGAGCTGCCAGCTTTCCCTCTCGTGGACCCCACAACAGAAATAACATTTTGCTAGAGACGCTTTTGACGATAGAACAGTCCAAGCCATAGGAGGCCAGGTTGCTTCACCTGTTGGCTTCTTGTCACAGCCGCCTGGTTTGACCGTCAAAACTGAATCACAACCGTCCGTTACATAAGAAACCGATTGATGAATCACACTCACCCACAACTGATAGGTAAAAGAACGGCTATGATTTAATTTTGGCCCTAACCTCAGAGAATCCGGGCCCAATGTCAGCTACGTCCGAGGGTCCAAAAGATCAGTAGGTCAACAAGGGCGGGTAAGTGAGACTGGAAATGCTTCCGCCAACACAAATCGAACTCCCCTACTCTTTAACGAACCGTGCTCTCCAAACTCTCTCTTGTGTATATAAGGGATGGTCGGCAGCCGAGATGAGTGAAGGCAAGGAAAGGAGCAGCAGCAAGATGGCTGGAGAGCAGGAGCAGGAGGTGGTGATTGTGGGCGGAGGGATTGCGGGCCTGGCGACGGCCCTGGCACTGGGGCGGGTCGGGCTCCGGAGCCTGGTGCTGGAGGGCTCCCAAAACCTCCGCGCAACCGGCGCCGCGCTCACCCTCTTCCCCAACGCCTGGCGAGCCCTCGATGCCCTCGGTGTAGCCGACAAGCTGACACCCGTCTATCATGCATTCAAGACGTAGTTCCTAAACCCTCTTTTTACTGTCTATTTTACACCAATTATTTTTCTAGTCATATATGGATACTTTTACTTATGAAATCTTACTTATACAATTACACACCGTCATTTACCTACCCTAGAGGTTTTAAAATTTGATGAAACTTGGTGGGGATACTATCTATAACAAGTTGATCATCCTCACAAAAAATTATCAAATTCTATAACTTCTAGGGGTATCAAATATGTTATTCAAATTAACGGTTAAAATGAACGATCGATAAAGCTTCTAATATTTGATGTTCATAGAGGTTATAAAATTTGATGATTTTTGGTAAGGATGATCAACTTGCCATAGATTGTATCCCCATCAAGTTTCATCAAATTATGAAACCTCTAGGGTAGGTGAAAGATGGTGTGTAATTCCATAAGTAACCATTCCATCGCGTCCCCCCTCCGACGACCCTCGATCGTCGTCGGCCACCCCCGACCTCCGACAGCCACCCCGTTAGCCACCGCATCCCCCTCCGGCAACTCCCAGTCCACCCCGACGGATCTGTCGGTGCTGCGATCGGCGCCGGGAGGTCGGGGGTCTACCGGAGGGTGCTGCCGGAGCTGCCGGGGGGTCGGGGGTTGCCGGAGGGGGTCGAGGGTCATTAGAGGGGTCGGGGGGTTGCCGGAGGGGGTCGGGGGGTCGCCGGAGGGGGGATGCGATGCTGCTGGAGGGGGTCGGGGGTCGCCGGAGGGGGTCGAGGTTTGCCAGAGTGGGTCGGGTCGGTGAGGGGGCTGGTGATCGGGGATGGGGGCAGGGGGTTCATTGTTATTTTTTCTTCTTTTAAACGGACGGCCGGTGATCAAGATCGGAGGGCTGTGAGCTGACAGCCCGAATGCCCAAACAGGCTGTCAGCTCATACCCCGTATTATCTCTCTCTCTCTCTCTCTCTCTCTCTATATATATATATATATATATATATATATATATATATATATATATGGGGAGGGATACTCTTACTCATGGTCTCTTACTCATATAGTTATCTATGATCCGGGCCCTCCATTAGATCCCGACGTACAGTTCGGATTAAATGAGGAGTTAAAGCAATGGTATTCGCATTAAATGCCCGTATTAAAAACCCGCATTTAATACGGACATCATTGTTTTAACTCCCATCTAATCCGAATCGTACGTCGGGATCTAATGGACGGCCCAGATCATATGTAACTATATGCGTAAGCCTGCACCCGAGGTGCAGCAATGACGCTGCACCTCTTGCTTGTTTATCTCCCTAGAAGTTTTGGATTTTGATGAAATTTGGTGAGGGTGTTGTCTAGGGTAAGATGATCATCCTCATCAATTTTCATGAAATTCCAAAACTTCTAGGGGGTCAAATGGTCGAAGCAAAATTTGAAGATTTTAACGGTGACTGCGGACGACTGATTTTGCTTCGATCATTTGACCCCCCTAGAAATTTTGGAATTTGATGAAAATTGGTGAGGATGATCATCTTACCCTATACAACACCCTCACCAGATTTTATCAAATTCTAAAACTTTTAGGATGGTAAAACAATACCTGAGGTGTCTTCAAATAGGGCCAACGACAGGTAAAACTTTTAGGATGCTTTTTTTCTTTCTTTCTTTTCTTTTTGATGGGTTTTTATTGTTTTTTCATTTTTGTTTTTGTTGGTGGTGGTGTTCATTTGCAGATCACGCGTCACAAATCTTGAGAGTGGAGTAACACAGGAGGTGTCTTTCAATAGGGCCAACGACAGGTATTATAATTGGTTTACTTATAGATTGTAGTGCTAATCTTATAGGGTGGTGTTGTTTGCAGCCCACACATATTATTGTTGGGGACACCCAAATTGTAGTGCTAATCAATGTGTTACCTAGGCTCTAGGCAACCGATTGGGATAGATACTCTGGATAGAGAATGTGCTAAGAGACTGTATAGGTTGGTTTTAACTTGCAAAAAAAAAAGGGGGTCAATTTGACTTAAACTCCCCCCCCCCCCCATTAGTTAATAGGCCAATTAGACTTAACCCACCTGTATTAATAGGCCAATTAGACTTACCCTTCTAAAATGATTTCAATTAAACTTCTTCCTGTCTTTGACTTATCTCAAAAGGGAAAGTGGTTGGTGAATTTGAGTTCGCAAATAAATGGTGAAACATGGTTTATATTATGTCATGTGTCCACTGAAAATGCATAAAGAAAGACAAAACAAGTAAGAGGAGACAATCATTTAAGGGTGATGAACACTGAAAAGACATAAGCAAAAAATAAAAAAAAATGCATACACATGTTGCCTAGAAAACCCAAGTTCACCAACCTAATTGTGAACTCGAGTCAGCGTCCCGGTCCTCAATCGAACAATTCTACACCGCACCGACTCGATAATGTCGGCCAATATCCACTATCATATTGTGAAATTATCGGTGGACAACTACCAAATAATTCACAGCATGTCAGCATATCCCCGGGCATATCTCCAAGAAGGGTTAGGATTTCGGCAAGAGGTAGAAATAGTGGATCAGAACTAATGCAATTCTTGCCTCTTGTTAACACCTACCTGATTTTAACCAATTCAACCACTAACTGAGAGCATAGGTTCAAGGAGGACTTTGCGATCCATCCTTTTAATGAACTTTCATCTACATTAAAGATAGACACAACTTTCCTCTTAAAAGTGGTCCACAGTTTAAAGGTTAATCTTAAAATATCCATCAGCTAAAAAAATGATTTATATGCCCTTCAATTAACCATCTAGTTAAAGTGGAACAACACGGCAAAAAAGTTCAAAAATTTCGAAACCTTTTTGTCGCGTTGTGAAACCCCAACCCTATACCCTAAATAGTAAACCCTGACTGAAATTCTATACCCCTAATAGTAAATCCTAACTCAAATTCTATACCCTAAAGAGTGAACAATAATCCTAAATCTAACCCTAATTCTATACCCCTAAAAGTGTACCGCTAACTTAACCAACACAGTCGCAGCCCAAAATCACATGCATGGGTAGCTGGGAGAGTATCTCATGGATAGTTTTGGTGTTTTCGAAAATTAAATAAAATAATGATTGAAAGGGGACCTCTTATGCGTAATCATAACTCATTTTGTGGAATTAATTCATGCAAATTAGTAGTATTAGGTGGACATAATGTAAATTAATGCCATTACAGTGGACCTACATCTGATTATCCCTAAGTTTAATTAGTGTAAATCACATGCATGGGACCATATCATAGTCGTTGAAGTTACTGATGATCTGTAAATTGTGTGCCGGAATCGATGCAAGGGATGGAGCGGGCGTGAGGTCTGTGCACCGGAAGGCTTTACTGGAGGCGCTCGCCGAGGAGCTGCCAGCTGGCACCATCAGGTTCTCTTCGAAGCTGGCTTCCATGAGGAGCGAAGTCCTTCCAGACTCCTCCGTCGTCAACGTTCTGCACCTGGAGGATGGCGCTGTCATCAGGGCGAAGGTGGTGATCGGGTGCGACGGGGTGCACTCTGTGGTGGCGCAGTGGTTGGGGCTCACGGCGCCGATAGATTCTGGCCGTTCGGCGGTCCGGGGACTGGCCGTGTTCCCGGAGGGCCATGGGTTCAACAGGGAAGTCCGGCAATTCTTGGGGGCAACGGGGGGTGGTGGCAGGGCCGGGTTTGTCCCTCTCAATGACAAGGAACTCTACTGGTTCATCACCCACGTTTCCACTCCTGCAGGCAAGTCTTTATCCTTTTCACTAATTTGAGTTTCAGTTAGGGGAAAGTTCTTTTCACTAATTTGAGTTTCAGTTAGGGGAAAGTTGCATTGACCTCCTGTAGTTTGACCGATTATCAATTACACCCTCTTATGTTTAATTAGTTTGACCGATTATCACTTACACCTCCTCATATTTATGCCCCCCTATTGCAGGTTGAAAAACGATACTCATAGACCCCTCTAGGGGGGGTGAAAGTGAGGTGTTTTTCAAATTATAGGAGGGCATTTGTAGGGTTGTAAGCATGAGCGGGTGTAATTGATAATCGGTCAAACTATAAGGGGTCTATATATAATTTAACTCTAACTCTGAACATTCATCTAACGGTTCACATTGGGAATTGGAGCCGCACGCACCAAGACCAAGTTGGTGAGATATCGGCAAGTTCAAATCTCCTCCGATCAGGTTGTCTCGGTCAATGCCGGGCCCATCGATTGGGCTGACCAACTGGAGGAGATTTAGAACTAGATTTTCAGACAGGCACAAGTAAGGGTGTAAAAAATGTCCATCTGTCCGACCCGGCACACAAGTCAACGGTCCAAATCCAGTCCGAACCGATCAACGGCCCGAGTTATCATGGGCCGAGATCAGTCCGCCACCTTGAGGCTGCAGCCCGACCAGACTCTGCCCGAAAGGAAGCCCGAAAGCCCAACCCGAGAGCCCGATATAATATATATATATATATATATATATATATATATATTAAGTATTAAGAAAACATGGTACCATGAAACCTCAATGTGTACATATGTTTGTTATTAAAAACAATAGTTTTAAGTTTTAACCCAAATCCGGCCCGGTCCGAAATCCATATATATGTATATACCCGGGCTGCGCTCGGGCTCAGACACCCTTGGCATGAGGCCCGGCCCGACGAGCCCAACAAGCTCATCCGGGCTTGATATCTCAAGGTCCGGTCGGAAGTATTTTTCCTTTACCACAATTTTGCCTGGTATATGAATTGGCTCCTGATTTTTTGAATGAAAAAACCCGTTGCATGCAGAGCGAGAGATTGCAAGAGATCCTGAGCTGATTCAGAGGTATGTGATCGAGAACCTGGCCAAGGACTTCCCGCCGGAATACCTCCAGGTTGTGCGCCACGCCGAGCTCTCGAAGCTGTCGTTGACGCCGCTGATGCTCCGCCGCCCGTGGGACCTCATCCTCGGCAGCGCGCACAAGGGAAACGTCACGGTGGCCGGCGACGCCATGCACCCGATGACGCCCGATCTCGGGCAGGGCGGGTGCGCGGCGCTGGAGGACGCAGTGGTGCTCGGGAGGTGCATCGGCAGTTGCAACGGGAGAGCAGGGGAGGGGATCGAGCGGTACGTGAAGGAGAGGCGGTGGCGTGTCGCCGGACTGATCGTGGGGGCGTATATGAGCGGGTGGGTGCAGCAGGGCGGGAGCGGGATGCGGGGGTGGGCGGTGAGGTGGTTCAGGGACCACATCTTCTATAGGTTCATTCAGCCTATGATTCTCGAGGCCGTTAACTACGACTGTGGGGATTTACCCGGCTGTGCTGTAATAACTGTCTAGTTGTGATATTTAGTGTTCCTAAGTACGTAGTTTGGACCAGAAAAAGTATGAACTATTCTGAATTATGATTCAAATATATTTTTCTTGAGAAAAGATGACATCTCTATATGGGAGGGGGTTAGACAGATCCCAATATGTGGATTATAAAAATAAGTGGAATACATATTACATAATAGTGTCTTAAAAGAGTTGAATTCTAACATGCCCAAAACAAATAAAAACATGTCCAATCCAGCGTATACTATAACCCATACATGGTCTTTGGTGCGTGCCCGGTTCAAGAGCTCTAGATTTAGCTCGACGTGAAGCCCTCATTTCAATAGAATCGGGCCTTAGATTGGCCAATCGTGGACTGCGCGTTATGGACGATGAGTATGGGGCTGTATTTGTACCGATCGTTCGGACAAAGTTGAAAGATGCCTTCACCTTGGTTCCACCTTGTACCGTCTCTAGAACATCATCAGCATCATCCCCTACATCCCCGTCCTGTATAACCATCTCGTAGCTATTAGCAGTCACATCCCCTACTCCTGCAAATTTTTGCGTAACAACCAAATCAGCACTTTCTAACACCTCCCGAGTACACCCAGAATCAACCCCCTCTCCCTCCTCCGGCCTCATTGGAAATAGGAGCTGCTACAATACCCAACTCCAAATTATCCCCAAAGATTCCTTCCGGATGCCAAAGATGGGTGAGGGGTCAGCCACCAAGTGGTCCAAAGTCCCATTAATTCCAATAGGATCGGCCTTTCGAGCATCTCCCATAGCATCCACTAGAGGGTCTTTAGTGAAATATGTTAATCTGAACAATAAAGGTAGCTAAGTTTGGCTAGCTAAACTCCGTGCATTAAGAGATCAACTAGACGAAGCTAGTTGGCGTGCCCTACAACGGGCAGATGTAAGTACGGGTTTTAGATTGCACAATCTATAGAATAGTAGAAATTAAGTAAACAATGATCACGAGATATAATGCGAAAGAGCGCACAAGTTATTTATAGCTAGATCGATGAAAACCCTTAACAGAGATGAAAACCACCCTCCGATCGAAACCAGACCTAGACCCTTCACACAGAGGGGTCTAGCTTCTCTTAAAAGATCAGAACAAGGTTACAAGCAATCTACGACGTGACTACAAAGAGATTACCCCTTAGCCCCCTAGGTCCTTCGGTGAAGTGGAGGTGGTACTCTCACTTCATAGGTGTTGAACTGAGTTGACTCTTGCACATTCGTCGTTGTTTCTATTCTCCACTTATCCTTCTCCCCAAAGAGGCCTCCCAAAGCGAGCGGCGTCGCTAAGGGTGCTCGATGTGAGCGGCGTTACGGAGCGCTCTCGCAAGAGCCTTCCATACGACAGTGGGAACACACTTGGTGTGCGCAAAGTGAAATGGGGAGAAACAAAGTAAAAAAGAGAAGAAAAAGTTTGAACCTAAGAAGTAACCAAGATAGAAGGTGATCAAAGCCTAGTATACCTAGAAGATTCTAACCACAAAAAACTCCTCAAATGATAGGTCAAGATCTAGATGTTGGATGACACCTTAGATCATTCACTAAACTTTGACCTCTCTTACTTGTATGATCACAAGGAGTTAGAAGACTCTCAAGTGACCATGCAAGTTGTGAGTCCAATCTCCATAGTTTTGAACTATGATCGAAGGTTGAAGAGAGGAGAAGAAGGGAAAGAAGAGAGGTGATGGAGTTCAAAGGAGATCGAACTCACAAAACCTTAAAAACCTCTTCTAATTCTTCTCCTAAACCAAAGACTCATTAGTAGCTGAAAGGGTGTAGGGGTGGGCTATTTATAGCCCATAGAAGCCCTTAGGTGGATGGCAAAGATCAAGAGATTAGTACTTATCTTTAAGAGTCTGTCTCAGCCAAATCGTGTGCATAACTATACAGTTGTGCGCACGATCAACACATGGCACATTGTGGTAGGTTGAGCTGACCGGCTCAAGTCTTCTAGAATATGCTAAATCAAGTCGTGTGAACGACTTTTCAGTCATATGCACGATCAACAATCTGTCGACGTGCCAAAGGATCGTCCCATGTTGGGGCTGAAATGGACATCAAATGGTGTGTGGTCGACAAAGATCATGCATATGACTTGTGAAAGTCGTGTGCACAACTTAAGTCTGGCATAACACCAATTTGACCAAAAACAGTCTAAGGCAAAGTAGTGAGCATGACTGTACAGTCGTGTGCATGACTTTAGTCTCACAAAGAGAGCTTATGCCCATGTCTAGACTAAGCCACAATCGTGCACACTCGGATGACAGCCTTGGTTTACTTGTTCGACTCCCAGTCAGTGTTTTCAAAACCGAACCGGTAGGCGAACCAAAAAGGCATCCGGTTCGGTCCAAATCGGTTCAAACTGGTGGTTCAACCATTTGAACCGCATTAAAAATATTTTTTTTAAATAGATTTTGTTGAGGTATGGCTCGCTGCAGAAGTTGTGCACACGATCTGGACAGGTCGCGATCACGTCTAAATTATTGAATCTCGAAGTAGACATCAAAGAGGAAGACAAAGTCCTTATCCTTCTCTCATCTTTACCGGAGCGCTATGAGCATCTCGTTATGACGATGCTCTATGGGAAGGACACTATTGAACTAGAGGAAGTCACATCGACCCTCCTAGCCAATGATGTCAGGAAGAAGCTCTCGATTACGGAGTCACAGGTAGCGGGTTCTGGTTTGTCTGTTGAGAGAGGAAGGTCAGAGAACAAGGATTCTTCCAAGGGAAAGTCGAGACCAAGGAAAGACATAAAGTTCTATTACTGTCATAAGAGGGGTCATATCAAGTCTGACTGTTCTAAGATAAAAGCGAAAGGGAGTATGTCTTGGAAGAGTGATTATCTTGAGGCATCATCTGACGAGGCTCACGTAGCGGAGGATCTGTCAGATGATATAGTTCTTATTGTAGCTCATGTGTCCTTAGCGTGGATTTTCTATATTAACATTAATAAAGATGACTTTGGTTATTGCTTTAATTAGAATACTACTCTGGTGTATGATAATACTCATATAATAAAAGGACCCTAGGGAACACAGTAGGCCACTGAGGCGCATGGAGGATCCATGCTTGGGAGACCCAGTGGACCAGTTTTGTGTAGACCTAGAACTAGTTCACAGCTTTGGTGATGCTGGTCGCTTCACCTGACCAAGCACGATGATCGTGTTGAACAGGAACCAAGACGATGCACAGTTCAGTGATTCAGACACTGGTGCAGAAACCGTTTTACTACATACTATAGATAATCTGTCCTTAACCCCGAGGGACCATGCTCACTGGGCCAACTAGTTGTGTGGTGCTTTGATGTGCCAACGTGTGCGGGCCTTCCATAGTCCAATACCACGGTACGTTGGGTTACCCGGCTGGCGCTTGAGTGACATGTAATCCCTACAGGTTATCTGACGTCCAGTGTTGGATGGGTGCGGTTTGATGAGTCAATCTGTCCACACAGTTAACCCAGGCCTGGTGGTTGTCAGTATGACTGACGATGTTCCGGATGCTAGGCATAGCACCGGAAGGTGTGTGGTGTTATAGATGACAAGTCATCAAACCCTAGTCAGATGATCGATCGGGATCTGACGGTGCTCCCCACCGCCCGAGTCGTATCATGGCACCAGTAATAGGAGGGACTGAGGATTATCAGAGTATAGTAGAGAACATGGTTACGAGGGAGTGACATAAGTTTAGGATCACTAGAGTTCAACTCGCGTCGCACTCTGGGTGGCTACGCGGGTTAATCGGATTAGGGCTGATTAACGGAACTTTCGGTGTGTCACCGGAACAGTTAATCAGGGATCCAGTTGCAGCTAGAGATCCCAAACCCTGAAGGTTCCACCCTGTCGTTGTGTATAGGAATTGTTTCCTGACCTAGTTGGATACGTTGGATGCAAAGTAGCGCGATAAAGCGCAAGCCTGGAGCCAAAGAACCTAATTCACATGTGTTACGGGCCATAGGGGTATTTTGGTAAATACTAAAATATGGCTCAGAACATATTGAATATGGATCTTATATTGAGCGGAATAATTCTAGAAGCTCACAGGCACTGACGGAACCCGATTCCGAGTAGCTCACCTCACTCAGTCTCACTTTCAGTTTTCCGCTTTTCGTGAAGGGCGTTTTCGTCCGGACTTCACGATAGACACCCGGAAGACCTAAATCCGATCCCCCCTCATCCCTATCCACCTAAGGGCCGGCCCTAGCTCTTTGGAGCCATGGGAGACCGGCCCTATAAAGGAAATAGGGAGGGGAGGGGCTGGCCCAATGGTTCTACTCCCTTCCCTCCAAAAATCCGACCCCTAGTCCTCCTCCTTTGTGGTTTCGGCCAAGGAAAAGAGAGGAAGAAGAAGGGAGAAGGAAGAGGAAGGAAGGAGAAGGAAGAAAGGAGAAAGAGGAGGAGAAAAATCTTGCGGCTCGCCATCGTCTTCGCAACGGATTCCTCTGTCGGCTCGTAATCCCTTCACTCTAAGACGAGATTTCGAGGATTCTTCAATTCGCAAAGGACAAGGTGCTATCCGACAGTTTCCCTTGCGATTCAAGTGCGGTTCTTCATCGTTCCGTAATCTCTGGATCATAGATCCATAAGGTATGATGAATCTAAACACCTAAGTAGATGCATGCATGTCTTCCGTAGATCGTAGTATGCCTCTAGGGTGTCCGCACATATGCTAAGATCATAGATTTGCATGTAGATTATTTTGTATCACGAATTGTAATGAAACATACATCGTATGATCTCCGGATCTTTCTTTTGCTTCCGCTGCGACTTTGATTAGCGGAACCCAATTCCAAGAATTGGTATCAGAGCACGCTTTGGTGTATGTTTCATGCATGAATTCGTGTAAACATCATGTGAATATATAATGTCATATGTTTTTGCCGGGGTTCGGCATAGATTATGCATATGGATTGTGCTATGTATCGTCTTTTTGCAGGTGCCGTACTGAATAGTAATCTGTGATTGCATGCATCCGGGGGTCAGACCCTGGATTTAATTTTGCATTGATTATTATTGTGGATTGTAAGGCTCTAGATGGGCAAGGGTGGGGGTTGACCATCCTCGGTTCCCTGGCCATGTTTCTAGGATTGTTTCTTTTTCTTTCTAGCGAAATTGTACACGAACGAGTACTTGCTCAGAGCGTGTTAGTTTTTCGGTCACAGGAAGAAGGAGATGATGCTACATCCACGGTTCGGGCAAGCGGTACCATGGCGTGCAAAGACCCAACGAAAGCGTGCACGTTGGCGATGAAGGGGATCATTGTCAGAGATCGTGCAGAACGGAAAAGCGGGATATCTTGGCTATGCTATTCAGGTTCAGGGGTCGGACCCTGGACTTGATTCAGTTTGGATGTTTTTCTGTTGTTTCTCTTTATTTCGTATTTAGAGAACCCCGATGATAATATGATTATCTTGCTTGTGAGTTTGTCCCTAGATCAGGCTTAGGGTTAGTACCAAGCTTATGGATTCATCGGTGTCTCTAATGCTTCTAACACGTGCGAATCCGGTAGCTAGCTAAAAGGAAAGGTGGTAACCGCCCTCGTGGTAGTTCAGGTAGCCAAGTACTGTGCACCGAGATAGACGCAGTGTTAGATTTGTTTAGTGATAATTAACTAATGTCTCCATAAGAAGTATGATAACCCTAGTGGGATGCCCTTTCCCCATGTGGTCCTAGCGACCAAGTTAGGTTAGGATTTCACTGTGTGATACCCATTTCTAGAGGACATTTGATGGTAGTATGAATTCATCACGATTTGGTTATGCCACTATTAGGTTGCGGTCCGGCGGAGGTTGTCGGATGTCCCTATTTGGCCAGCATCAAAACCTGTAATGAGATGAGGTTTACTATGACATCAGGCATCAAATTGTGAACGAGGCATCATCGTAGTGGGAGTCCTTTCCACGTTGACCTTAGACTAGGCTCCAGATCTTAGGATTATGGACAAACTAGTGAAGTATCGGAATCCTTGAAATATATGTAATGTGATCCTTGCAAGAAAGGCGAAAGCTGAGTATTCAAGGTAGGGACTATGAAATTTTTCGAGGATACTAATGCTTTGCGGGAAGATTTATAATCCTAGTGGGAGCACGATAGACCAGGGTCTAAGTCTAGGCGGTCGTGACCTTTCTAGATATGCATAAAACCTTATAAAGAAGGGATGTGTAAGAGGTTCCCTCCAAAGGGGAGCCCCTGGCCTCCATAATCAACTGGCTAAGGGTCTGGCTGGGAGGTACGCAGTTCGATATTCCCACCGGGTGAGAGCTGTGTTTCCTTCCATGCTGGTTCGCCTAGTGGTTTTCTTCGGGACATGGAGGATGCCGGTGGCAGTGGGTGACGGTTTTATCCTGCACCGCGGGAGACTATGAACCCCCCTGCCGACACCACCTAGATTTGTGGAAAGCATCCAAAAACTTGTGTTAAGCCGCTGTTGCTGCACACGCGGGTCACATAAAGCTGGCCAAAAGGAGACTAGGAGGTCTTTCAGTTTGCCGTGGGTAATTCTGATAAATACTGGGTCGTAAAAACCCCGTTGACAGAAGCGGTTGCATGCTCTCACCGAGATGCTGTCTCCAATTCAGGGCCGATAGTCTCAGTGCTCGAGCCCAGGGACTTTAGATTCCTGGATGTCTCCACTTGAGGTGGTGAAGACATAGCGGCTGGAGTAGACATTATCTATTTCTAATTTCCATAAAATAGATTGTAGTAGACCCTAACTATTGCTTTAAACCATTGTTTACAAAAATCATGACCAAGCTCGACCCCCTTGCCTCCATACTTAATGATAACAAACTTACGAGACCAAACTACGAGGACTGGAAGCGTAACCTAATGCTCGTCCTAAGGGTTGGCAAACACACAATTGCCCTAAGTACCCCTCAACCGGCCATGCCGGGACCAAGTGCAACTGAGGCCCAGTTAAAGGAATGGAAAGACTGGCTAGATGCTGATGAGATGTGCAAGTGCTACATTGTGGCATCCTTGCAGATCGTTCTTCAGAAGCAAGTCGAAGACATGGCCTTTGCTTTAGACATGATGCTCTACCTGAAGGAAATATTCGAGGGTCGTAGTCGGGTAACTCGTTACCTGACCATCAAGAAATTGGTGTCCATGAAGATGGCAGATGGGACTTTAGTTCGGGATCATATACTGAAGTTGTTTGGCTATGTGAACGAGCTTGGTTCCTTCGATGTCATCTTGGATGCAGAGATCCAGACTGACATTTTCCTCGCATCTCTGTTAGGAGCGTTTGAGGGCTTCGTTACCAACTTTAACCTTAACCGGTTGGAGATGTCTAACGCAGAGCTCCTAGCGGCGCTCTAGGCGGCAGAGGACGGGATGAAGGCAGGAGCCCAATCCCTAAACGTGGAGCGGAATTCTTCTCTGAAAGCCAAGGGCAAGTTTTAGAAAAGAAAGTCTAAGAAGCCCGTGAAGATGGGCCATGTGCAGTTGCAGGTTCCCAAGCAGAATGGTCCAGCGAAGCTCAAAGGAAAATGTTTCCGATGCGGCAAGAAGGGACACTGGAAGGGCGACTACCGCACAGCTCCCAAGAAGGCTGAGACAGGTATATCTCAAATCCACATAGTGAAATCCCTTGTAGCATCCAGTTGTTCTCCAGTTTCATGGATTGTGGATTCTGGTTCCACTAACCATGCTTGCAATAATTTGAAGGGGTTCAAGGAGACAAGAAAACTGGGTGATGGGGAGATAATCCTAAGCATGGAAACTGAGGCCGTGGCAGAGGCTGAAGTAGTTGGAGATGTCATCTTGCAGTTCCTTGATGGAAGAAGTTTATTACTTAGAGACATACTTTATGTACCGTCCTTGAGACGTAATTTAATTTCTGTTTCCTTATTGAATAATAAAGGTTTTTCAGTTTTATTTGATGCTTCTGGTGTGTCAATTAAATTGAATGGTTCCTTTGTTTGTAAGGGAAAGATACAGAACGGTCTCTATGTAATTAACTCCAATCATAAGCAGGATAACATAACTGAAGCTTGTGTGATTAATTCATCTAAAAGGAAAAATCCCTCAGATAATCCAACACTCCTTTGGCATCTAAGGCTTGGACACATAGCCTCAGACATGATTCATAGGTTGGTTAAGGTAGGACTCTTAAGTCCAAATGTTTCAGAAAGCCTACCGACGTGTGAGTCTTGCCTGGAAGGCAAGATGACTAAAAGGTCTTTCTGAGTCAAAGGTAGCAGATCTAAGGAGGTATTGGAGTTGGTACACACTGATGTATATGGGCCCATAAGTGTCCGTGCCATAGAAGGCTTCGAGTATTTCATCACCTTCACGGATGATCACTCGAGGTTTGGATACATACACCTAATGCGGCGGAAGTCTAAATCCCTTGATAAGTTCAAGGAGTTCAGAGCTGAAGCAGAAAGGCAGACAGATAAAAGTATCAAGTCTCTTTGATCGGATCGAGGAGGCGAATACATATCGGATAAATTTATTGGGTACCTGCGTGAGCATGGGATCGTATCCCAGTTGACTGCACCAGGGACACCACAACAGAACGATATATCTGAGAGGAGAAACCGAACTTTGTTAGACATTGTTCGGACTATGATGAGTTATACAACGTTGCCACCTAGTTTTTGGGGATATACCCTAGAGACGACAGCATATACTTTGAACTTTGTTCTATCAAAGTCAGTACCCCTAACTCCTTGGGAGCTGTGGTTGAAGCGAAAGCCAAGCCTATAGCACTTTAGGATTTGGGGTTGTCCAGCACATGTGCGGAAGGACAAACGAGATAAGATGGAGTCAAAAACAAAGGTATGTCTGTTCGTTGGGTATCCAAAAGGGACAAAGGGTGGTTTATTTTATAATCCTGAGGATAGAAAGGTTGTCGTCTCGACGAACGCCGTATTCCTGGAGCAGGATTATTTAATAGACCAAAAGCCCACCAGTAAAGTAGTTCTTGAAGAATTGCTTGGTACTGATGGGAGTGCGCAGACAGAAAACGTAGTGGGAGTCGATACCACTAAGATTAACGGTACTGTAGAATTGACTCCTATGGAACCACCACAGGTTCGTCGTAGTGGGAGGACCACAAGTGCTCCTGATAGATACATTGGAGAAGCCTTTATGGTTGATCCAGAGTTTCAGGAGAATGATCCTCTGAACTATGACGAAGCGATGGTATCCACTGACCATGTAGCATGGCAGGAAGCCATGGAGGCAGAACTGACATCGATGTCCCAAAATTTGGTCTGGACACTTGTGACACCACCTCACAACATTAAACCTGTTGGGTGTAAGTGGGTGTACAAAAGGAAAAGAGGCCCAGATGGTACCGATGAGACTTACAAAGCTAGACTAGTCGCTAAGGGTTATACCCAGCGAGAAGGGATCGACTATGACGAAACCTTTTCGCCAGTGGCTATGCTTAAGTCTATCCGGATCCTCTTATCCATTGCAGCCCATTATGATTGGGAGATCTGACAAATGGACGTCAAGACCGCATTCCTCAACGGGGATTTGGAAGAAGACATCTACATGTCTCAGCCTCCAGGCTTTGTCGCAAAAGGTCAGGAAGGTCTGGTGTGCAAGTTGCAAAAGTCCATTTATGGACTGAAGCAAGCATCCAGAAGTTGGAACATGTGTTTTGATCAGGCTATCCAGTCTTATGGATTTGAACAGAACGTGGATGAACCATGTGTTTATAAAAGGAGCGATAAGACTGCAGTAGTTTTTCTAGTGCTTTACGTAGACAATATCATGCTCATCGGAAATGATGTTGGAACGTTGTCTACAGTGAAGGTGTGGTTATCCTCTCAATTTGACATGAAAGACCTGGGTGAAGCGAGTTATGTTCTAGGGATCAAGGTAACTCGAGATCGCCAGAACAAGATTCTCTCGCTGTCACAGTCAGCCTACATAGATACTATCTTGGTCAGATTCAGTATGCACAACTCCAAGAAGGGACTGGTTCCATTCAGACATGGAATGAAGTTGTCCAAGGATCAGGGTCATAAGACTCCTAAGGAGAGGACAGAGATGTAGAAGATACCTTATGCTTCGGCTGTAGGGAGTCTGATGTATGCCATGCAGTGCACGAGACCAGATATATGCTATGCAGTAGGCATGATGGACATGTATCAGTCAAATCCGGGTCTAGGGCACTGGACTGCTGTGAAAAGTATACTCAAGTATATCCGTAGGATGAGAGATTATGAGTTAGTTTACTCTTCACAGGAACTGATGCCGATTGGATATACGGATTCTGACTTTGTGTCAGATCCGGAATCCAGGAGATCGACGTTAGGGTTTGTGTTTTCATTAGGAGGAGTAGCTGTCAGTTGGAGGAGCGTGAAGTAGGGATGCATCACGGATTCGACGACAGAGGCTGAGTACGTTGCGGCGTGCGAAGCAGCTAAGAAGGCGGTGTGGCTCAAGAAGTTCCTCACGGACTTAGGATGCATACCGGGAGCTCAAAATCGTATTGTCCTTTACTGTGACAATAGTGGAGCGGTAGCACAATCCAAGGAGCCAAGATATCACCAGAAGAGCAAGTATATCGAGCGAAAATACTACATAATCCGGGACTTGCAGAAGCAAGGGGAGGTAGCAGTGACTCAGGTCGTATCTACAGATAACATGGCGGACCCTTTTACAAAGGTGTTACCGACCAAGGCTTTTGAGAAGCACATGGATGCCATGGGAGTTAAGACTGTTGTTCCCCGCTAGGCCAAGTGGGAGATTGTTGTAGCTCGTGTGTCCTTAGCGTGGATTTTCTGTATCAACATTAATAAAGATGACTTTGGTTATTGCTTTAATTAGAATACTACTCTGGTGTATGATAATACTCATATAATAAAAGAACCCTAGGGAACACAGTAGGCCACTAAGGCGCATGGAGGATCCATGCTTGGGAGACCCAGTGGACCAGTTCTGTGTAGACCTAGAACTAGTTCACAGCTTTGGTGATGCTGGTCGCTTCACCGAGCATAAGCTGTTGGCAGGTAGAGGATATGGTGAAGTCTCCACCACGGGAACGTGGGATTCCCATTCACCTGACCAAGCACGATGATCGTGTTGAACAGGAACCAAGACGGTGCACAGTTCAGTGATTCAGACACTGGTGCAGATACCGTCTTACTACTATAGATAATCTGTCCTTAACCCTGAGGGACCATGTACACTGGGCCAACCAGTTGTGTGATGCTTTAATGTGCCAACGTGTGCGGACCTTTCATAGTCCAATACCACGGTACGTTGGGTTACCCGGCTGGCGCTTGAGTGACATGTAATCCCTACTGGTTATCCGACGTCCAGTGTTGGATGGGTGCGTTTTGATGAGTCAATCTGTCCACACAGTTAACCCAGGCCTGGTGGTTGTCAGTATGACTGACGATGTTTCGGGTGCTAGGCATAGCACCGGAAGGTATGTGGTGTTATAGATGACAAGTCATCAAACCCTAGTCAGATGATCGATCGGGATCTGACGGTGCTCCCCACCGCCCGAGTCGTATCATGGCACCAGTAATAGGAGGGACTGAGGATTATCGGAGTATAGTAGAGAACAAGGTTACGAGGGAGTAACATAAGTTTAGGATCACTAGAGTTCAACTCGCATCGCACTCTGGGTGGCTACGCGGGTTAATCGGATTAGGGCTGATTAACGGAACTTTCGGTGTGTCTCCGGAACAGTTAATCAGGGATCCGGTTGCAGCTAGAGATCCCGAACTCTAAAGGTTCCACCCTGTCGTTGCGTATAGAAATTATTCCCTGACCTAGTTGGATACGTTGGATGCGAAGTAGCGCGATGGAGCACAAGCCCGGAGCCAAAGAACCTAATTCACATGTGTTACGGGCCGTAGGGGTATTTTGGTAAATACTGAAATATGGCTCAGAACATATTGAATATGGATCTTAGATTGAGCGGAATAATTCCAAGAGCTCACAGGCGCTGACGGAACTCGATTCCGAGTAGCGCACCTCACTCAGTCTCACTTTCAGTTTTCCGCTTTTCGTGAAGGGTGTTTTCGTCCGGACTTCACGATAGACACCCGGAAGACCTAAATTCGATCCCCCCTCATCCCTATCCACCTAAGGGCCCGCCCTAGGCTCTTTGGAGCCATGGGAGATCGGCCCTATAAAGGAAATAGGGAGGGGAGGGGCCGGCCCAATGGTTCTACTCCCTCCCCTCCAAAAATCCGACCCCTAGTCCTCCTCCTTTGTGGTTTTGGCCAAGGAAAAGAGAGGAAGAAGAAGGGAGAGGGAAGAGGAAGGAAGGAGAAGAAGAAAGGAGAAATAGGAGGAGAAAATCTCGTGGCTCGCCATCGTCTTCGCAACGGATTCCTCCGTCGGCTCGTAATCCCTGCACTCAGAGACGGGATTTCGAGGATTCTTCAATTCGCAAAGAACAAGGTGCTATCCGACAGTTTCCCTTGCAATTCAAGTGCGGTTCTTTATCGTTCCGTAATCTTCGGATCATAGATCCATAAGGTATGATGAATCTAAACACCTAAGTAGATGCATGCATGTCTTCCGTAGATCGTAGTATGCCTCTAGGGTGTCTGCACATATGCTAAGATCGTAGATTTACATGTAGATTATTTTGTATCACGAATTGTAATGAAACATACACCGTATGATCTTCGGATCTTTCTTTTGCTTCCGCTGCGACTCTGATTAGCGGAACCCAATTCCAACAGTTCTATCAATCACAGTTCGAAGGGATCTTAAAAATAAGTGGATTCTAGTTTCTGGTTGCTCCTATCACATGTGTCCTAATCGGGATTGGTTCTCCTCCTATCAGTAGGTGAATGGTGGTTGGGTCTTGATGAGGAATGATTTCACATACAAGACCATCGGGAAGGGAGAAATAAAAATCTGTATGCATGATGATATTGTTAGGATTCTGATTGATGTTCGATATGTTCAAGATTTGAAGAAGAATCTTATCTCTCTTGGAACTCCTGATTCTTTGGGGTGCAAGTTTATCACTCAAGATGGAGTTCTCGAGGTAACTCTAGGGATCCGTAACAAATTGGTATCACACATAGGAAAGAGGGCTTCATTTGAATTTTCTCTCTCTCCCTCTCTCTTTTTATATCTTCATCGACGACTAGATCTATCTCGTTATTGCCAGGGATCTTTTCTAGTTTGCATTGTGGGTATGACATTTAGCTAGCTCATCAAAAAGCAGGCCAGCAGAGACCTGTGGGTGCAAAATCTGGCTAACGCCCGACAATGAAAACCACAACCCTACCTTGGGCCCACAAAGATAACTGTAGGACCTGCAGCCCTGCTTGGGACACACGAAGATAAATGTGGGACCCACAACCCTGCCTAGGGGTCCATAAAAATAACTGTGGGACCCATAACCCTACTTGAGATCCACGCGCACCATCTGGGGGCTGGTGAATCCCCTCCCGGGTATTTGCTAGAACCTCGAATATTTCTAGGAATATTCCCCATAAACCAAATCCCTATAAATAACAGACCCTATAAATATTTCAGATTCAAAAGTTCCAAACTAGATTCCCTTTTTTCTGTTTTCTAGAGCTCCTCGAGGCTTTTGGTTTTTAGACTCCTTCTCCATCCTCTGTTTACCTTTGTAAGCACTTCTCGACCTGTCGAGAGTAACTCAACATCTTCAGAGATAGTGAATTCAAAGGTTTTGTTTTACCGCACAGAGACATAGGCTTCGACCGAACTTTGTCACCACATCCTGTGTTAACTCTTTTTCTCTCTCTACTCTATAATGTCTGTGTGATAGTTAAGCATGTGATAGCACAACGCTTCGAAGCGCGCAACATCCCGAAGGGTCAAATCTTCAATCGACTATTGGAAGAGGGTTAAGTACGATGGCCGAAATCCTCCCCCACAGTTTGGCACCGTCAGTGGGATTTACTCTATCAACTCACGACCTCCAGGATTCCCAGCTCCCTCGGTCAAGGAAGCAACTATTGATTGCTCGAGCAATTCGTCTGTGTAACATCCACCCCAAACACACAAGATATTGTCCACTTTGCCTGTGCCTGCACGAGGACTTTCCATTGAGGTTACCCATCCTGGTACTACTCTTGCCCAAACAAGCTTAACTACGGAGTTCTTACGTAATCCATAGCGGTGTATAATTTTAAAACACATCTTCTATATTTGTGGGAGAAATTATATAAGTAGCTCATGATCTCCTTCTCTCTAGGCGATGTGGAGCTAACTCGTGGCCTTGAACACCTCATCTCACCTCATCTATCTTGGCATCACAGCCTTAGGAGTCTTGGCTCTTGGTTCTTGGTTATTGGCTCATGGTCGTCATAATCCACCTCTCTTAAGGGCGACACGTCCTCGTATAGAGTTATACCCCCCTATTCCGAGGAGAACCAGCCCGGGGGGTGTCTTCATGTCAAATACCGTCCACTACAGTGTCGACAGGTGTGTTGCCGCCGAAGGCAGTCCACTACACTGCCGCAGATGTGTTGCCGCCGAAGGCGGCCCGCTGCAGTGCCGACAGGCACGGGCATATACTAGTCTATATAACATAGTACATCGATTTTCATGCTGACTAGGACAAAATGGAACCAAAGATGACTAGACAAAAACAACATTGCTGACTAGACAAAAAAACACCAAAAGATAGTTCAGCTCCCCCCCGCCTCACACAATAAAAAAGGAAATAAATTAATTTTAATTAAATCGAGCCAACCCATTTCATCTTCAAGCCCATATCCCTCCCCAGACCCCTGCGTCTGACACCCCCCTTCACACCACCCTCTCCCTGCCGCTCAGATCGTCCCTCTCTCCTCGCTGCTCAGATCGCACACCCCCCTTCACTCCCCCTCTCCCCCGCCGGCCCCTGTGTCTCACACCCCCTTTTGCAGCTTACAAAGAAGGAAGGCCCGATCTCAAGTGGGTCTCGGCGAATATGACTGAATCCCAGGGCTCCCTCCTGTTCTGAAGGAAGAACATCCACACCTAATTGTCGGAGAAGAGGAAACTCCAGCACGGCCCTGGCCCTTTCGGTGTCCTTGGGCCCGACGAACCTGAGGATCAGCATGAAGACATCGCTTGGGAGATGATCGAACGCGCTCACCGCCGGGGAATGCTCAGGCGGGAATTCCAGCCGGCTCCGATTCGAAGCCGATCCCGAATGGCTGAGGACGGATCCACACACCTTCTTCATCAGCAGATTTATCTGGGATCCGAATGGCTCCTCTTTAGATTGGGGATTTCCGATCGAATTGAGGACGAGCTGGGACGGGATTAGCGTTAGAGATTGACGGTGAGAGGATTCTAAGGATTGGAGTTTTTTTTTAATGAACGAGGGAGCACGTAGAAGGGGAGAGCTTCTTACAGCCGGGGGCGGGGACTGACTAATCGACAGATGGGGGTAGGGGAGAGGACTAACGTGAGCCGAATGTACGCCAGCGATGCGCGACTGCTCCCCGTGGGAAAATTATCAGCACATCTTGCGTACCATACAACCGTGGGGCCCACTGCCCCCTAAGCCTATCAACACGCTATGAGTGCTGGGGGCCTTGAATGGCAGTGGGCCCCGCGGTTGTATGGGACGCAGGATGTGCTGAAAGTTTTCCCGTGTGAAAAGTGCGACCATCCCAATCACCGGCACGGGCACCAACCCGGCGATGAGCTTGGGTGCCACTGTCATCTACAATAAGTACAAGGCCTCACGTGATCATGTAAGAGGCTGCAACTCCTGCTCCCCGAACCTCTGCTTCTCCTCTTTGTATGAATACAAATACCGCCTCTTTGTCCTGCTGCAGTGGATTTTCTGGGTAGGACCCTTCGTCGAAGCGCTGGCAGCGGTGGCGTACCACCAGTACATTCTTCGGGCGACGGCTATCAAGGCGCTGGGTTCGTTCCGGAGCAACCCCAACAACTGAGAGCCCAACCCAAGCAGTATATCTCAGTTTGGCCTCTCGTGTCTGCTTAATTTGTTGTGTATGAGAGAGATGGAGAGGAGAGGAGAGGGGAGGGTGGATGGACGGATGGATGGTTCTCTAATTTCTTTTTCTTTTTCTTTCTTTTTTAAATTTATGGCGTTAATTTTAATTTATCAAATGGGGTTGCTTTGTGTAATGTAAGGACATGTGCCTCATTTGTTTCTATTTAGCATGAAGTTTTATGTCCACTCTCTCTCTCTCTCTCTCTCTCTCTCTCTCTCTCTCTCTCTCTCTCTCTCTCTCTCTCTCTCTCTCTCTCTCTCTCTCTCTCTCTCTCTCCAATTATGCTTCTTATCTTTCCCAAGCTTTAATTTCTTATTGCTAATACTTTTCTTTATTCTTTTTTTTTTCTTTAATTGACTATTATTTTTGTCTCTCTCTAGAACCTAAACCTATACCCAACCCGTTTAAAAATGGCTAGACCCGCTAAGACCCAGTAAGATCCGTTTAAATATTTATTTTTTAAATTTTTTTTAATTTTATCTTTCGTTCAACTCATCATCATGGGTGTCCTGATCACAGGCGGTCTTTGGTGCGTGCCTGGTTCAAGAGCTAGCGGGACTTGGGCGAGGCGGTCTTTGGTGCGTGCCCGGTTCAAGAGCTAGCGGGACTTGGGCGAGGCGGTCTTTGGTGCGTGCCCGGTTCAAGAGCTCTAGATTTAGCTCGACGTGAAGCCCTCACTTCAATAGAATTGAATCGCGCCCAAGATTGGCCAATCGTGGACTGCGTCTCATGGACAATGAGCATGGGGCTGTATTTGTACCGATTGCCCAGGCAAAGTTGAAAAATGCCTTCACCTAGGTCCCACCTTTTACCGTCTCTAGAACATCATCAGCATCATCCCCTACATCCCCGTACTGTATAACCATCTCGTAGCTATTAGCAGTCACATCCCCATACTCTTGCCAATTTTTGCGTAACAACCATATCAACACTTTCTAACACCTCCCGAGTACACCACGAATCAGCCCCCTGTCCCTCCTCCTTACTGGAAATATGAGCCGATGCAGTACCCAACTCCAAATTATCCCCAAAGATTCCTTCCCGGATGCCAAAGATGGGTGAGGGGTCAGCCACCAAGTGGTCCAAAGTCCCATTAATTTCAATAGGCTCGGCCTTTCGAGCATCTCCCATAGCATCCACTAGAGGATATTTAGTGAAATATGTTAAACTTAATAATAAAGGTAGCTAAGTTTGGCTAGCTAAACTCCATGCATTAAGAGACCAACTAGACGAAGCTAGTTGGCGTGCCCCACAACGAGCAAATGTAAGTACGGGTTTGAGATTGCACAATCTATAGAATAGCGAAAATTAAGCAAACAATTATCACGAGATATAATGCAAAAGAGCGCAGAAGTTATTTATAGATGAAAACTCTTAACAGGGATGAAAACAACCGTCCGATCAAAATCGGACCTAGACCCTTCACAAAGAGGGGTCTAGCTTTCCTTAAAAGATCAGAACAAGGTTACAAACAAACTACAACGTGACTACACAGAGATTACCCTTTAGCCCCTAGGTCCGTGGACCTGTGCCTTTGATGAAGTGGATGCGGTGCTCTCATTTCATAGGTATTGAACTGAGTTGACTCTTGCACCTCCGTCGTTGTTTCTCTTCTTCACTTATCCCTCTCCCTAAAGCCCCAAAGCGAGCAACGTCGCTAAGGGTGCTCGATGTGAACGGCGCCACGGAGCGCTCTCGCAAGAGCGTTCCACACGGCGGTGGGAACTAGGGGTGCAACTTGGTCTGGGTCAAACCGAGAACCAACCCAACCCGACCGCATTGGGTTGGTTTGGGTCGGTTTTCTAGTTTATACTGGGTCGGATCTGGTTTCGTTATTAGCAGACCCGATCTAAATCGGTTCGGTTATGGATATAGGTTTGTATGACCCGACCCGACTCGACTTTGTATTACTTAATACTTAATAACCCTAACCCCAATCGCTGAATACTCTGCTGATTCCCGAGTTCTCCAATGGCGCCGACGCCCACGCCGTTTCATTTCTTCCCCAAATCGGAGATCCCCTGACCCCGAGTCTCCCAACTTCGCCGGCAGTCGTCGCTCACCACCGAGAGGAACATCCCAAGGTGGAGGGCCTGGAGAGTGGAGGCCCCGAGCATCTCCGTAGACAAGCACCCCGTCGAGGTTCGAGACGAGTGCGAAGCTGAGCCACTCACTATAGGGAAGGTAGGGTTTTGATTTTGCTTGATGGTTAAAGTTTTTAGGGTTTCAATTTTGTTTTATTCGTGGGTATAAATGGATTGATCTCTAGATTCTGCACTAAATTCTAATGAATCGATCTCTTTCTGTCCCCATCTCTGTTTCTTCGGCACAGTGCTCCGTCGGTAGTCGCCTCTCGCCACCGAGAGGAGCATCCCAAGGAGGCGCCGAGCATCCCAAGGAGGCTGAGCTGCTGTGCTACAACACCAAAGTGAAGGTAGGGCGGTTACGATTTTGTTTGATGGTTAAATCTTTTAGAGTTTCAATTTTGTTTTATTCGGGGGTATGAATGTATCGATCTCTAGATTCTCTACCAAAATCATAATGAATCTCTCTCTCTCTGAAGTCAATGAATGCATTCTCAAATAATTTGATTTTGATTTTCATTCATTCATTCAGTGAATTCATTAATTCTTTGAGAGCCAGGCCTCCCGAGCAATTTTGATCAAAGCTCTGTCTTTGTGCCGCATTGCAAGGTTGCACATGCGAGTTCACCGAATCGTCCGGACGAGCTCGATCAAAGTTGTCTCTTAATTCAACTGTTTATCTTGCATTTAAGAATCTGATAATTTTATATAAGTCATTTGATTCTTTTTTTTTTCTTACAATATATGATTAGTTTTTTACAATTGATTATATTTCTTTCTAAGATGTCAAGCATGGGGGAGTCAAAGGACATCACCAACAATCCTAGTGCTGAGAATGTTGCTACTGCTTCTTTTGAAGTGCAAGAAGTATGTGAACTTCCAAGCCGTAAAAAGTCTTATATCGCCAAATCTGATGTGTGGGATCCTTTTACAAAAATAAAGAAAGGGGATGGAAGCAAATCTGAAAGGGCAAAATGTAACTACTGTAATGTAGATTACAGTAGTGTTAGTACCAACGGGACGAATACTCTCCGAAAGCATCTAAAAAAGTGTCCTAAATACATCTACAACAATAAAAAACAAAAACTTTTGGCATTACCACTTGCTGGTCAAGGAGGGGATAAAACTATTGGGAGTTGAAAATTTGACCAAGAACTATGCAGGAAGGCTTTAGCTAAGATGATTCTTATAGATGAATTGTCATCTAAGTTTGTGGAGCATGAAGGTTTTAAAAACTTTTGAAACATGTTGCAACCACAGTTCAAACTAATGTCACGTACCACTATCACAAAAGATTGTTTGGGATTATATGCGAATGAAAGAATAAAATTGTAGGATTTCTTTAGAAAAAATGCTCAACGAGTTTGTCTTATAACTGATTGTTGGACTTCTATACAGAATATGGGGTATATGTGTCTTACAACTCACTTCATTGATAACGATTGGAAACTGCAGAAAAGGATAATAAACTTTGTTGTAGTTACCAGTCATAGTGGTCAAGCGATTGCCCAAGCAATTGAGTTATGCCTACTTATGTGGGATTTGAAGAAGGTGTGCACAATTACTGTTGATAATGCAAGTTCCAATGATGTGGCCGTGGAGAAACTGAGAAGAAAACTTATGAAAAAAATTTGCAGTCTTATTTTAGATGGTGAGTTTCTACATATGAGATGTTCTGCACATATTGTGAATCTCATTGTTAAGGATGGGCTAAAGGAAATGAAGGACTCCATAAATCGCATTCGTGGGGCAGTGAGGTACATCAGAAGCTCACCGGCAGGGGCATTTCAGTTTAAAAGTTGTATTGAGCAGGAAAGGATTGCATATAAAAGTGCTCTTGTATTGGATGTTGCTACTCGATGGAATTCAACATATTTTATGTTGGATGCTGCATTGAAATTCCAAAAGGCATTTGAACGCCTTGAAGAGCATGAATCACAGTTTGAGAAGGAACTTAAGGATGGACCTCCAACTGAGGAGGATTGGGAAAATGCTAAAGCCTTGAATACGTTTCTAAATTTTTTTTATGATGCTACTAGGCGTTTATCAGGCAGCTTGTACGTGACTTCAAATTCTTATTTTCATAAAGTTTGTGGGATTTTGAGCCTTTTATGTAAATGTTTGGAAAATCAGGATTCTTTTTTGCACAACATGGTAGTAAAGATGAAAGAAAAGTTCTACAAGTATTGGGGAAGCGTCGATAAAATCAATATTTTGTTGTTGATTGCTGTGGTTTTGGATCCTAGATTTAAGTTGAAATATGTAAAGTTTTGCTACTCACAAATTTATCCTCCTATAAAAGTTCTTGAAATGGTGGAAAATGTAAAAGAAGCCATACAACGTATTTTCAATCACTACAAAAATTTTGACTTATCATTTAGTTCACCTCCAATTGATATCATTGAACATGCTAATGAGATGGAACTTGATCAACCATGTGAGGACAGTTGTGTTCAAGTCAAGTTCCTTCATTCTGAATTTCTGAAGCATATAGAAGAATAAGAGAATATACAATGCAAATCAGAGTTGGATCGATATTTGGAAATGGGTAATGAGAAAGAAAGCTCAGAGTTTGAAATACTCATTTGGTGGAAATTGAATAGCCAAAAGTATAAAATACTTTCGAAAGTGGCACGAGACATTTTGGTGATATCTATTTCGACAGTTGCTTCAGAGTCTGTATTTAGTATCGGAGGTCAAGTTCATGATCAATTTCGGAGCTCATTGACATCGAAGCTAGTGGAGTGCTTGATTTGTGGACAAGATTGGTTAAGGGCTTCACCAACACTTATTGACATTGAAGAACAGTTAGAAAAGCTTGAGAAAGTTGAATCAAGTAATACATTGTCCTTTTTAGATATCACGGAAGAATATGGACTTGTTGGATCTTTATGACTTATCACCTCGACTTATTTTTGAGGTAAATATAAATTATATAATATCTTCATCATGATATTCTACCTATCATTTATATTAATTGCATAAGTTTTTTTATAATTTATCTTACATGTCAATATTGTGGATCTAACATGTTCTACTGTTTTATATTGGAGTTTTGTAGGTGATGTTTTTTTTTCTTGCTAAACTGCTGATGTTGCTAATGATCAGGAGAGTACCTATATTGATAAGGCGGGCAACAAGGGCTCCTATATGGTCTATTTAAACTTGCTCAAAGAACGAATTCTAGACTTTTTATAGTTCTAAATAAGTATTTTGTTTTGAGTTACTGACTTGCTGTATTAAACTAGTTTTGGACCTTCTGGTTGCTTTCTTAGTTTGTACTTAGTGCTTACTGTTATTTTACCTTATGATTGATTCTCTGTTATTTTAAACTTTAGTATCTTTTAGTTGTGTTTTGTTGGAATATCTTTTTACAGGATCGTACAAAATTTACAAACCCAACTTAGAAACTTTAATTTGATGCAAAAGGTAATTGCCTGCTGTGTTTTTCTTAAACGAAATTGTTAAATCAAAAATATTATTTTTATTTGCTTATGTATGATTACATTTTTATTGTTTTTTATCATTCTTCTGTACTTGAGTAGTATCATTTTTTTGCTACTTTTCAGTTTTCAGAACTGCAAACTTCTGTAATGCTTGCTCAATACAGACTAATGATTATTGATGCAAACTTTTGGTAAGATGTGCATTCAGCTTACCAATGATGTTGATTCAAATACATGTTATATTGATCACTTAAACACTTCGTTTCTAATCCATCTTTAGGATAAACAAATGAATGGTCATGTTGAAAAACTTTGCAATAGGTTTGCTGGAGTCACTAGTATGCTTTCTTGTTTGTTTCTTGATGTAAGTGTCTGAATGTCCCATTTTTCACGATGCCTTTGTCTGAACCGTTTCCACCTTTCAGAGATTGGGTATTTATTTTTGTTTTCCTTTGTTTGATTTCGGATTACCCCAAAAAAAGTCTAAAACCCGAATCGACCCAAACTTTTTATGGGTTGGGTTGGGTTGGGTTGGTTCAATAGGTCAATGCTTTGGTTCTGGGTTAGAAAAGTTGTAACCAACCCTAGGTTGGGTTGGTTTTGGTTTGAGGCTAAACCGAACCAAACCGAATCGACTTACACCACAAGTGGGAACACACTTGGTGTGTGCAAAGTGAAATGGGGAGAAACAAAGTGGAGAAAAAAGGAAAAAGTTTGAACCTAAGAAGTAACTAAGGTAGAAGGTGATCTGGATTTCTTTCAAGACCTTAGATACATGCTTCTAAGCCTAGTATACCTAGAAGATTCAAACTACAAAAAACTCCTCAAAGGATAGATCAAGATCTAGGTATTGGATGATACCTTAGATCCTTCACTAAACTTTGACCTCTCTTACTTGTATGATTTCAATGAGTTAGAAGACTCTCAAGTGACGATGCAAGTAGTGAGTCCAACCTCCATAGTTTTGAACTAGGATAGAAGGTTGAAGAGAGGAGAAGGGAAAGAAGAGAGGTGATGGAGTTCAAAGGAGAACTCATAAACCAAAGACTCATTAGTAGTTGAAAGGGTGTAGGGGTGGGCTATTTATAGCACAAAGAAGCCCTTAGGTGGATGGCAAAGATCAAAAGATTAGTCATTATCTTTAAGAGTCTGTCTTAGGCAAGTCATGCGCACGACTCTACAGTTGTGCGCACGATCAACACGTGGCACGTTGTGGTAGGTTGAGCTGATCGACTCAAGTCTTCCAGAATATTCTAAATCAAGTCGTGCGAACGACTTTTCAATCATATGCACAATCGACCATGTTTCGACGTGCCAAATGACCGTCATATATGGGGGTTGAGATGGACATTAAATGGTGTGTGGTCAACTAGGATCGTGCGTATGACTTGTGAAAGTCGTGTGTACAACTTAAGTCTAGCATAACACCAATTTGACCAAAAATAGTCTAAGGCAAAGTAGTGAGCATGTTTGTACAATCGTGTGCATGACTTTAGTCTCACAGAGAGAGCTTATGCCCACGTCTAGACTAAGCCACAGTCGTGAGCACTCGGACGATTGCCTTGGTTCACTAGTTCGACTCCCAGTCAGTGTTTTCAAAACCAAACCGAAAAGGCATCTGGTTCGGTCCAAATCGGTTCAAACCGGTGGTTCACCCGTTTGAACCATATAAAAAAATATTTAAATAGATTTTGTTGAGGTATGGCTCGACTGCAGAAGTCGTGCGCACGATCTGGATAGGTCGTAAGTATGAACCAACCCTCTGATAAAGTCGATGCGTCCTTGAAAAAGGGCATGTCTGTCCCCGGGCAGTCATCACGACTTTGGCCTCCGAGATTTTTTACGAGTCCTTCAGGCAAAGCCTACAGGGGGTCATGTGCACGATTTTGCTAGGTCGTGCGCACGATTGTGCCTGACAGACACGGGTTTAACCCAGTCTTGCACGATTTGACTTTCCAGATTTGGCTATTTTAGGGGAATCTCGGGATCAAGCTTGTGTAACCTATTCTCTTGGTATATAAAGGAGTTTAGGGTTTTAGGGATGAGAGAGCTTTTGTATGCATTGAAGAAGACACTTAAGGGAGGCCTGGAGATGACTTTTGGAGAAGGAGGAGGTGCTCTCGGAGAAGGGAGTTCATCTCGTTGGAGTTGGGCATTGCTTGTAACTCTGTTCCATTCTTCATGATAGTGGATCGTCCGATCGTCTTCGTCCGTGGTTTTTCCCACAAAGGTTTTTATGTAAATCTCTCGACTCTTTCTCTGTAATTGCTTTGTGGTTGTTTCTCTCTTTCTTTGTTATTTCTCTATTGTGTAGGGAATTGCTTGTTCTGTATCGATTTGTTGGAGAATCATTTTATGTAATTGTTCTTTGTTGACCCACGTGGTCAAAGCGATTTGGTATCGGATTGTTTATCTGGTATCATTGAGGGCGATCTGCAACAAATTAGTATCAGAGCAGGTTTTCATCGTACTTGATCGATTGCTATGGCAATTAACCATTCGAAGGTATCGAATCTCAAAATCGATGTAGAGAAATTTGATAAAAAGACTAATTTTTCCTTATGACAAGTTAGCGTTAGAGATCTATTGATTCAATAAGGTCTTCACAAAGCTCTGTATGGTCTGAAGGCAAAGCCTGCAGATATTTCGGTAGAAGATTGGGAAGAGTTTCATCTTCATGCATGTAGCACAATCTGATCTTGTTTGGGGAAGGAGATCAAGTTTCTCGTCATGTATGAATGTTCTGCAGCGACGATCTGGACGAAACTAGAAAGCCGGTACATGATGAAATTTTTTACAAGTAAGTTATTCTTGAAGCAACAGCTTTACAAGTTTCGCATAAAGGAAGGTACTTTCATCTACTAGTAATGTATTGAGTTTAGTCGGATCATGTCTGAATTATTGAAACTCGAAGTAGACATCAAAGAGGAAGATAAAGCCCTTATCATTCTCTCATCTTTACCGGAGTGCTATGAGTATCTTGTTATGATGATGCTTTATGGGAAGGACACCATTGAACTAGAGAAAGTCACATCGACTCTCATATCCAATGATGTCAGGAAGAAGCTCTCGATTATGGAGTCACAGGTATTGGGTTCTGGTTTGTTTGTAGAGAGAGGAAGGTCAAAGAACAAGGGTTCTTCCAAGGGGAAGTCTAGACCAAGGAAAGACATGAAGTCCTATTACTGTCATAAGAGGGGTCATATCAAGTATGACTGTCCTATGATAAAAGCGAACGGGAGTATGTCTTGGAAGAGTGCATATCTTGAGGCATCATCCGATAAGGCTCACGTAACGGAGGATCTGTCAGATGATGTAGTTCTATCGGTCATAGTTTGAGGGGATATGAATAATAAGTGGATTCTAAATTCTAGCTGCTCCTATCACATGTGTCCTAATCGGATTGGTTCTCCTCCTATCAGTAGATGAATGATGGTTGGTTCTTGATGGAGAATTATTTCGTATACAAGACCATCGGGAATGGAGAAATAAAAATCCGTATATATGATGACATTATTAGGACTCTGACTGATGTTCGACATGTTCCAGATTTGAAAAAGAATCTTATCTCTCTTAGTACTCTTGATTCTTTAGGATGCAAGTTCATCGCTCAAGATAGAGTTTTCAAGATACTTCTAGGGATCCGTAACAAATTAGTATCACACACAGGAAAGAGGGCTCCATTTGAATTTTCTCTCTCTCCCTCTCTCTTTTTATATCTTCATCGACGGCTAAATCTATCTCGTGCCTTTTTATCCTAGCCAGCTTGTGAACAGCTGTAGTAAGTTATATAGATGCCAGTGATAGTTACGAGCCAAACGAGTATGTGTGTGTAGGGGGGTTGATGCCCCCCCCGGTGTTGCCAAGGGTATGCTCTAGTATGCATTGTGGGTATGCCATTTAGCTAGCTCATCAAAAAGCAGGTCAGCAGAGACCTGTGGGTGCAAAATCTGGCTAACGTCCGATAATGGGAACTACCACAACCCTACCTGGGGCCTACGAAGACAACTGTGGGACCCGCAACCCTGCTTGGAACCCACAAAGACAAATGTGGGCTCCGCAGCCCAGCCTAGGGGACCACGAAGATGACTATAGGACCAACAACCCTGCTTGGGGTCCACGCGCACCGTGTGGGGGCTGGTGAATCCCCTCCCGGGTATTTGCTAGAACCCCGAATATTTCTAGAAATATTCATGGAATATTTCTCATAAACCAAATCCCTATAAATAGCAAACCCTGTAAATATTTCAGATTCAAAAATTCCAAACTAGATTCCCTTTTTTCTGTTTTCCAGAGCTCCTCGAGGCTTTTGGTTTTCAGACTCCTTGTGCATCCTTTGTTCACTTATGTAAGCACTTCTCGGCCTGTCGAGAGTGACTCAACATCTTCAGAGATAATGGATTCAAAGGTCTTGTCTTACCGCATAGAGACATAGACTTTGGTCGAACTTCGTCACCTTATCCTGTGTTAACTCTTTCTCTCTCTCTCTACTCTACAATGTCTGTGTGACAGCTAAGCATGTGATAGCACAACGCTTCGTAGCATGCAACATCTCGAAGGGTCAAACCTTCAATCGACTGTTGGAAGAGGGTTACGTACGATGGTCGAAATCCTCTCCCATAGTTTGGTATCGTTAGTGGGATTTACCCTATCAACTCACGACCTCCAGGATTCCCAGCTCCCTCGGTCAAGCAAGTAACTAATAATTGCCCGAGCAATTCATATGTGTAACATCCACCCCAAACACACAAGATATTATCCGCTTTGCCCATGCCCGCACGAGGACTTTTTAGTGAGGTCACTTATCCTAATACTACTCTCGCCCGAGCATGCTTAACTATGGAGTTCTTACGTAATCCGTAGCGGTGTACGGTTCTAAAACGCGTCTTCTATGTTTGGGGGAGAAATTATATAAATAGCTCATGATCTCCTTCTCTCTAGGCGATGTGGGGCTAACTCGTGGCCTTGTACACCTAACCTCACCTTATCCATTTTGGCATCACAGCCTTAGGAGTCTTGGCTCTTGGTTCTTGGCTATTGGCTTTTGGTCGTCATAATCCACCCCTCTTAAGGGCTAGACGTCCTTATATAGGGCTATACCCCCCATTCCGAGGAGAACCGATCCTGATATAATTTTGTAACATCCGCCCCAAACACACAATATATTGTCTGCTTTGCCTATGCCTGGACAAGGACTTCCCAGGGAGGTCACCCATCCTAGTACTACTCTCGCTCGAGCATGCTTAACTACGGAGTTCTTACAAAATCCATAGCGGCACACGGTTTTAAAATGCATACGTCTTCTATATTTGGGAGGGGAAATTATATAAGTAGCTCAGGATCTCCTTCTCTCTAGGCGATGTGGGGCTAACTGATAGCCTTGTACACCTCACCTCACCTCATCCATCTTGGCATCACAGCCTCAGGAGTCTTGGCACTTGGCTATTGGCTCTTGGTTGTCACAGTCTGTCTCCATCACTACCCGAGAATGGCGAAGACACGACCTATGGACCAGCCGGAGGGAAGCAATATGTATCCAGACGCTCTGCATCCAACGACTCGCTTAATGAGTTATCAATTTGCAATAAGCCTATACCAGGAGTAGCAACTTGCCATGGATTTGAGGAGTCGCTTGTCGGTTGATCACGCTGCTCAGGCTCAACCTTGACAGTCTCCTCAGCCTGTGGACATGACTACTCAATGCTTGGGGAAAGTGCACATCTCACCCGTCACTGATTCTCAGGAAACATATCAAATCGCAGTGGAGGACTTCCAACTCCTCACCCTTATGAAGCAGAATGCTATGGCGGCGAGAGACTCCATCCGAAAGATCACCATCGACGCAAGAGTCAATCTTCCGCGGTCAGCCGCTGGCATCAACGACAGAGCAGATGTCCACCGATCAGTCGATCTTTTTTTCGTTCCTTCTAGATGATCCGTTGTCAATATCCATCGATAGTCCCTCAAATCCTTCTCGAGGGGACCCTCGCCTATTCCTCCCAAGTCGATAGTCTGGGAATATCTTAATGAGTCGGCTCGCTATCCTGAGTCTTTAAGCTCTGAGCCATGCTCTGATCCCTATATCGTGAGGGATGTTAGGAACGATGGATGCTGCCCAAAGATCTAACAGTATTCCAATAACGATCGAGCCCTGCCCGGGCATCGGACGACGAGAGCGATTCTGCCGCCCTCTCTACCTCCTCTTCCTCCAAGACTCCTCTCTGATCAACGAGGTGATGACCGGAACAATTACGCCTCCGAAGGACCACTTCATCAGCATATTATTCGAGCCTAGTTTCCTCGAAGCTTAAGAGCCCCCGCTCTCCCAAGGTTCATTTGTCTAAAGGGAGATTCGACGGACCATATCCTTGCCTTCAAGCAGGCACTGATGGCCTATGATAACGACAACCAGTTCTATCCCGCACCTTTGCTGGCAGCCTAGACGACATACCGCTCGATTGGTATCACAACCTCCTGACCAACTCCGTGAGTTGGTTCGGGGATCTGGCAGACCTCTTCGTTCAATACTATCGGCTGAACCTCAAGTCGGAGAAGAAGCTAGACTCCCTGTACTGGCTTAGGATTTAATCGGATGAAACCCTTCTAGAGTTCACTCGGAGGTTCCGGAATGAGCACACTGCGCTCTTTGGGCATCACCTTGACGATGAAGCCATCATGCTTGCATTCTAGAATGCCCTACGCTTTGACCTCCACATCTACAATGACCTCATCTGCAACCCACCTGCCTCTATCAGAGTACTATTTGATCGAATTCAAAAGGAGATCGAGGTGGAGGACGATCAGATCGTGCGCAAGAGATGCGACCTCAAGAAACGTCTTTCTTATAAGGAATCAACGAGACCAACAGCTTAAGCTCACAATGCTCAGGTTGAGGAAGATGGAGCCTCCAAGAGGTTGAGACGGGCAGGTGATAGACCCGTAGTGCCTCAGAAAACCACGGACACCAAAGGGAAGCGTCCCGATGATCGATCAGAGTAGAAGGCCATAAATCGTCAACAACTCGGAATGTCACTCATCTAAAAACCACGATGTAACATCTTCCAAGTTATCAATAAAATAACATCTCTTTCAAATTCTATGAAAGACTATCAAATTCTATCTTAACTTTTACTCAATGCCACAGTTAGTTTGGTTCACATTGCAATATGGCTGACTACCTGCAACGGTACAAAGCTACATGCCTGAGACATAGATCCGACTGAAACGATACTTCGCTTAAGTCCGACTGATACAAAGGCTCTACACTAAGTACTCTGAATCATTGGTGACGCACATGCTCCCGTTGCCATGTAAGGACACATGCACTAATGCCTTGTCATATTTAGTTCGAGTCGCATTGCGACATTACCGACTTACCTACAATGGTACAAAGCTACGTGCTTAAGACATAGGTCCGACTGAAATGGTGCTTCGCCTAAGGTCGACCGATACAAAGGCGCTACGCTGAGTACTCCGAATTGGCAGTACACATACTTTCGTATTCATGTAAGGACACATACACTAGTGCCTTGCCATAGTTAGTTTGGTTCGTGTTGTAACACAGCCGACTAACATGCAATGGTACAAAGCTACGTGCAATGGTACAAAGCTAGGTCCGACTAAAACAGCGCTTCACCTAAGTTCGATCGATACAAAGGCACTAAGCTGAGTACTTCAAATAATTGGCGATGCACAAGCTTCCATTGTCACGTAAGGACACATGCACTAGTTCCTCACCAAAGTTAGTTTGGTTCGCGTTGCGACATGGCCGACTAACCTGCAATGGTACAAAGCTACATGTTTGAGATGTAGGTTCGACTGAAACGGTTCTTTGCCTAAGTCTGACTAATAAAAAGGCACTATACTAAGTACTCTGAATCATTGGCGGCGCACATACTCCCATTGTCACCTAAGGACATATAAACTAGTGCCTTACCACGGTTAGTTCGGTTCGCGTTGTGGCACTGGCGACTAACTTGCAATGATACAAAGCTACATGCCTAAGACGTAGGTTCGACTGAAACGGCGCTTCGCCTAAGTCCAACCGATACAAAGGCATTACGCTAAGTACATCGAATTAGGGGTGTTCATCAGTTCGGGTTGACCCAACAAACCGAACCGAACAGTCTATTTTGTTTGGTTTGGATCGGGTATTTTTGACTGTTCGGTTTGGTTCGGTTCCAAACAAAAAAACCCCGCTATGGTCGGTTCGGTTCTGGGTTGTGAGTTTTTTAACCCGAACGAACCCAACCCGAACCAATAGTACTGTTGGAAATAAATCCATGGTAGAGGCCCGCAACGGAAGCAAAGTGAAGGTCCGAGGACCGTGAGCGGTGTGCGTTACATATCAAAATTTTTATCGAAACGATCTACATATGCGTGTATGAATCTAGCATGGCAACTACGCGAACCCCTAACGACGATCTAACGTGAAAGAACAATCTAGCATGTATGCATGTTCTAATTATGTTAGATCTACTTGTTAGAGATCATACCTGCGTGCAGAATCTTTCACCGCGAGAAATTTCTTCTTTGTTGATGGAGACGGGCTACGGATCTGCTCGATATAGCTTCGGTGCAATGGCCATAACTTTTTGTTCCGGACTCCGATTGGGCTAAAATTTGGACTGAAGGTAGCCAACTTCGAGACGCAACTTTTGCAACAAGTTTCACGTTGTTTGGACTTCTGTAGCTCCCGAAATCACAGAAACAACGCTGATTTTCTGTGCAGATTCTGGACAGTAAAAGGTTGCGGGAGACGCCTTCTAGTTCACCCGATCTCACACAATGCACGGTACCTCGTCGATGGATCTCTGAGTGCCTCCATACGACGAGCCTTCTCCTTCTACGAAACACCACGTGAGGAAGACGAGTCGCCATCCAATGGCGCAAGCGAGGGAGAGAGAGACGAGAGAGGAGATGCGAAGAGAGGAGAGGGGGTGGCTAGGGTTTCCCCCATGGCTTGGGCCGGCCCTAGGGCTTGCATGGCTCATTAATTTCGTCCCCTCCTCTCTCCCTATGCCTTATATAGGGTCGGCCTTATCCTTACGGATAAGCCTAGCGGATAGGATTGACTGATTCAAACCTCTCCCTATATATCTCTTCTTTTATCTCTATCTTTTCCTTGTTTTCGAAAACGGTCAAAACCAGCCCGTTTTCTGCACCTCATGACCGGCCCTTTTATCGGAGGCAACAACCTCCTGAAACTAATAGGGCCGGCCTTGACTAGTCTCTCAACACTTAGGACCGACCCCCCTAGTGTATAGTGGCGCATGGTATGACCAAAACGCCCTTATGTCACTAGTTGGCCGTTCCTCGTGTACGAGACTTTACAAGGCACACATAAGTGAAGTGCACCAGTGATTTCACTATTCTCTGAGGTTCCCATAGGGTGCCACTAGTGAAATTAACTAGTCAACTCATAATATGTCCCGGTGCATCGCACCCATGTGGCAAAATCCACTTATGACAAGGAATTGTTACATGCGTCTCTGCACTAACCTAGGGTTTCCCCTTAGTGCACACACGTAGCTACGCATCTACCGTGCACTAGTGCTAAGCACTCACGGAGCGTAGGCTTGGACTTCTCGCTTCCTCTAACTACGTTTTGTGTTTCGACGAGATGGTATAAGAACCGTACATAATGTCGATAAGGTGGAACCTTCAGGGACCAGGGTTCATGGCTTCCAACTCAGACTCGATCGACACACTACCCGAGTGTACCATCGATCCTCTGAGTCCGAGTCAACCTACGTAGCCACCCAGAGTGCGACGTAGGCTGCACTCCAATTCCCCCGAACTTACTATGTTCTCCCTCATACCCCTGCTCTCCGCTTAGTATGGTAAACTCGCTGTCCCTCCACTGGTGCCATGATGCAACTCGAGCGGTGGAGAATATCGTCAGACTCGAGTGCTCATATGACTCGGTTCCTTCCAGGTTGACCACGTACATCGTACCTCCGATAACTCTGCCGAGTAACCGGATCCGTCACCAGTCGAACTGATGACCACCTGTCCAGGGTTTAATATGACGTAGGTAAGACCAAGGAATGCACCTCCCGTTAGGGGTGTGGATAGCCTGCAGGAGTGACACGCTGATGCAACACCAGCCGGGTAACCCAGTACACCGTGGTTTTGGATCACTGCATCCGGATCCTCACACATTGGTGCGCCAAAGCACCACACAACTGGTTAGTCCACCAGACATAATTCCTCAGAGTTTAGGACCGTTTTACCCTAAGCAGAAACACGGTTTAGTGCACCGGTGTCTGCTCACCGATCTGTGCACCGTGTTGGTTCTGTTCGGCCACAGACACTATGCCTGGTAATGACCGTGGTGGAGACACCCACGCTCTGTCATCCCAACAGCTTAACCTGATAGGGCGACCAACCCTAATCAGAGCTGCGAACGTATTTAGGTTACATGGGACCAGTCCCTTGAGTCTCCCACTGAGGATTACCATGTAGCCATGGCTCTCTGTTCTGTAATCAGAACACGTACTAAGGTACGTACCAATATGCAATCCTATACTATCAACCATACATAGCTAAACTATAGGTTTTTACGAGCTATAGACCTCACCAATTCTAACAATCTCCCACTAGGTCTAACGAAAAATAACGGTGTTGAGCTCTGTAGCTTCTACATGTTGCCTAAAAGCCTTTGCAGGAATTCCCTAGAGGAATTGGCAACATTGTCTGTAGATTCCACCTCAGTACCGCTACTTGCATTTCCTCCTATAACTGTCAGATCAAGTGGAGTTTGTACTTGATGGGTTTCCCCTCACGGCGGTGCCTAGTCTCCTTGGACCTTGCTTACCGCTCTTCTGTTGCAATAACAGATAACTGAGCCTCTGGTACGCGTCCCAAGTTCTCTAAGAACTTCCTAAGCCTTACCACCTGATATACTACCTCGCACGCAACAACGTGCTAAGCCTCTGTGGTAGAGTCTGTGATGCACACTTGCTTCATACTCTACCAACTACCGCTTCTAATCCCAAGATAAAAATAATCCCTGAAATCGATTATCTGGAACACACATCTGACACCAAAGTCAGATCCTATGTGTCCAATCGATATCAGGACCTGTGAAGTGCAAGCTAACTCACAATCCTTACTTAATGAGGATTTCTGAGTATACCCTTCACATCGGTCCAGAGATCTGGACCCGGGTTCGACTGAAACCGACCCATCTTCCTGCTGCGCAATAGATATCTAGCCTCGTAAACCGAATCTGGCTAGAATCTTATCTTCATGCGTAGCCTGTGACAGCAAGAGAATCTTGCTCTGGTTATCTCGAGTTACCTTGATTCCCAAAGCATAACTCGCCTCACTAGGGTCTTTCACATCGAATTGTGATGACTACAAACCTTTACCATAACCAATATTCCTACGTCATTTTCAATCAGTAGAATATCGTTAACGTAAAGTACTAAATATACCCTTGTAGCTATTTCACCTTTCCTGTACCATCTTTGTTTATCCTCATTCTGATCAAATCCGTGTTAGCGGATTCCCTTGATAAAAATAGATATTCCAACCTGGATGCTTGCATTAGTCTATAAATGGACCGTTGCAACTTGCATTCCAAATCTTCTTAACCTACTGACACAAAGCTTGGGGCTACATCGTCCATATGTCCTTTCTAAATTCCCGTTAGGGAATAACTGTCTTGACATCCATCAACCAGATCTCCCAACTATAATGGGCTGTGATGGATTAAGAGGATCCGTTATAGACTTAGGCATAGCTACCAGTGAGATGGTTTTGACATAGTCAATCCCTTCTCCTTTGGTAACTAATCTAGCTACTTAAGTCTTAACCGGGTGCTCTTCTTATACACCTCCTACACCCCGAAGGGTGATAGTGCTATAAGTGTCAAGACTGTTCCAAGGGACATTGATGCAAATTTGCCTCCATGGTCTTTTGTCAGTCAGAGCTGTCGGAAGCTCCCACTACTTATTCGTAGCTCTAGGGATTATCCTCCTGAAACTATGGATTAACTATCGAAGTTTCTCCACAATATCTTTCAGGAGCTCTGATGCTCCCACAACGATGAGGTGGTGGTGGTACAAAGTGAATCGATTCTACAATACCTGGTATACTAGTTTCTTGTATCATCTACTCCCACTACGTTTTCAGATGCGCACTCTCTACCAGTACCTAGTAGTTCACCCAGAACTACCTTACTGATAAACTTATGGTCTTATAATATAATCTTGATCTAGGTAGATGGTGTTCGTAGAAACGATTACCTTCCAAACCTCAAGATAGTAAAACAGTCCACCTTATGCCTCCTAAGGGTAACCTATAAACAAATATACCTGAAACTACATCTCCATCTCATCCCTCTTGTCCTTTTGCACAAGTGCAGGACAACCCTATATCTCAAGACTCTATAGTGTCAGCTTTCGCTTAGACCATAGCTCTTTATAGGTCTGAGGCACTGATCTAGATGAGAGATAGTTTCAGATATAAGCTACTGTTTTAAGGTACAACCCCACCAAAAGGTGGGTAGTACATTTGGCGATATTCATCATACTACGGATCATGTCAAACAGGGTCCGATTCCTTCTCTCGGAGACTTCATTCTGACGTTTCATCCTAGGAGCATTTAACTGGAAGATAATCCCATGCTCCTTCAGGATCCTATGGAACTCGTCCGATAGTGACTTAGTCCTTCGATTAAATCGAAGAGACTCCTATCATCTGGACGCTCTTGGAACCATAGACGTCAAAATTAACTAACTCTCATACCTTCGTGGCCCTTTTAGTTATTCTGCCTTCCAGATTACACTTATAGGTTAGAAGGATCTCCGATGAATCTGTGAACAGAAACTCGGCCTTCATTTACCTCTGAATTTATTTGAGGCAAAATATCTAAATCAGAGGGGTCACAAATGGGGTAGATTCTCCGAAGGATTTAGATGAATTTTAATTAGACGCTGCAGCTGTCATGAAATCTATTTCCGAATTCAGATTAAATACAAAGAGATTTTTCTGATCTATTCCTCTAACTATGAAGCTATCAATTTAGTTTAAGATACACACCTACGGTGCTGTCTAAAACTAAAAAACTTTATTTATCAAAGAGGAAACAGAATTATATCTCTAAAAATCAAAATTCGTGTTTCGGAAAAACTAAGACAATCATATCTAACAGCTTTTGCAGCGGCTTATGGCATCAGTACCTATGTTAGGATTACTTTACTATAAAGTAGCATTCTTCTTTTCCTTGAATCTCTGTAGACCCGAAGTCTACATTCTAAGAAGCATAAGAACTGCTACTAGATAGCGACTCAACTCCTAACATCCTGAGGCCATACTCAATCTTCAAATACCCCCTATTCTTGCCACAGTGGAAATACTTCCATCCTTGGCGTCACTAGACTTAGGAGTCCACACCAGTTTCTGCACTAGAATAGTTTTTGATCTCTTATAAGTTACTCCCTTTGGTCCTTCTAAAGAAGACCTAGGTTAAGCACTAAAGGCATTGCCTTTAATCTTGATCTCATCCTTTGTCTCTTGGAAATCTCCTTAGAAGTTCTGCGTTTATCATCTCTAACTTGTTAAAGCTAAAGTCTCTGATAACGCCTTCGAAGGTTCCAGACAAGGATGCAAGATAGACGTCTTCCACCACCTCGTCATCTGGTACTATGTCTTTGGAATCTAGTTCGATCTGGAACTCAAGGATGTGTTCCCGAATAAGCATTCCCTCTGACATCTTGGTACCGACAAATATCTTGGTGGATAAGCGATGAGTCTACTGACTTCGCCTAGCAGATATCTTATGCAAGTAAAACTTTATTAGAGAAGACCCGGCATATCTCTGACTCGATTCTAAAGAGTTGTCCGCAAATCTGCTATAACATAGCACTTGCACATCTCCTTAGACTCTTGCTAGTCGTCATATGCCCTACTTAGTGCCCTAGTAATATCTGGACCCATTAGGTCTAGTACATGGATATTTAGATTGCAAGCCAATGTACGTTTACTACCCTAAGCATAAGCTAAAGATAGCGCTTCCGCTCTACATAGTTAGAGACCCGATAACTGGTTCTCTTATGGGATAACGGATAGGGGATCTATATGGTTGAATAAAAAAACGAATGCAAAATAACTTATTTTATGGATTTTGAAAATAAGCTAATTATATCCAAATGTCAGCGCTACCCTCACAGCGAAGACAGCTCTATGGATTAATTTAACCATGTATGTAAGATCTCGGAATAGGCTGCACCTATCCGAGGGGGCAGTGTGCAGGTCATCCGCTTACACGGGTCTTTCCCTTGACCCTATCCAAATCTGCCAACTAAGGGCTTTGATGAACCATGGTTATCTTTTGGCCAGTACCACGTGATCACCATTGTCTTCGCAACGAATACCTCACGTGTACTTCGGATGCTTAACCACGAGCCTAGGTAATTACGGAACGGAAGTTCTAACGGCCCCCACGAGGGTGAGTAAAGCCTGAACCCTTGGCGCCGTAACCGCCATATCCCGAGGAAGATCACTAAGTAGCTTAGCATGGAAAAAACACAGCTCTCACCCGAGGGGGTTGTTGAGTTATGCCCTCCCACCCGAGCACGAAGTGATTGGCCGTGGAGGCCAGGGGATCTCTAAAAGTCCTCTCTTGCATCCCTTATTAAATTTGAGGGTTATTTAATGCAAGTATGAGTGTACACTAAGGTCACGACAACCTATACACTAGACCCTGGTCATACCGTGCTCCCACTAGCATTCAAACCTTTCACGAAGCATTAATCGATCTCGGAATATCATAGTCCCTGCCTCGAGTGGATTTCTCCACTCAAGGGTCATATTACATATCCCAAGAACATCGATGCTTTGCAAACTTGGCTATTACGCTAATGCCCTAGAGCCTAACCTAAGGTCAGACTGACAGGAAAGGTCTTCCACTACCATGGCGCCTTACTTATAAATTTGACGAATGATGTCATAGTAGAATTCCAACTCATTCTAGGTTTCGATGCTTGCCAAATAGGCACACCCGACTAATCGGGTGTTGACCTAATAGGAGCATAACCAAATGTGAGGAATTCATACTATCATCAAGGGTCAATTAAATAATAGGCGTTACTAGTGGAATCCTATCCTAATAAGGTCGCTAGAACCCGAGGGGAAAGGGCATCCCTCTAACACAGATAATTAAATTATCGCATCGAGGTTCTCTACAGAAATATAAAGAACTACTGAAAGAAACAAGCACACAACTGAATCAAGTTCAGGGTCCGACCCCTGAACCTGACTGGCACAGCGCAGGCTCTCTGTCTCCTTCGCAAGGTTCCTCGATCCGGTGCAAGCCTCTGTATACGATCTCCTGACTCTTTCTGCCCTTTGCCGTCATCGTGTACGCTTCGCCGGATCGCCATCGTCCTACAAGGTTCCGCTCATCTTCCCAGTAGTGGATCTCCACGGCAAGTCCTCCTCTTCAATCTGTAACCAAAAAAGATCTAGTACGCTTCGAGCAAGTACTCGCTCGTACATAATTTCCTAGAAAGAAAAGGAAAACAAACCTAGCAAAAGCCTGGGAATCAAGGGTGGTAAATCTTTACCTCTTGCCCGACTATGGCTATAAAATCTATCCACACACAGAAGAAAAAACATCCAGACAAAATCGCTAACACGGGGTCCGACCCCCGGTGGCAAGCAATCATATATCCAGAATAATTTTAGAAGCGACGTCCTGCAAGAACGATTCATAGAACATACAAAATCTACTATGCATGATCTACTCGTAGAACCCCGATGGCGGCACATACTATTCATGCGCGCACATGACGGTTTCATGAAAAAACATGAAACGCACACCACTAGCGTGCTCTGATACCAATTGTTGGAAATAAATCCATGGTAGAGGCCCGCAGCGGAAGCAAAGTGAAGGTCCGAGGACCGTGAGCGGTGTGCGTTACATATGAAATTTTCATCGAAACGATCTACATATGCGTGTATGAATCTAGCATGGCAACTACGCGAACCCCTAACGACGATCTAACGCGAAAGAACAATCTAGCATGTATGCATGTTCTAATTATGTTAGATCTACTTGTTAGAGATCATACCTGCGTGCAGAATCTTTCACCGCGAGAAATTTCTTCTTTGTTGATGGAGACGGGCTACGGATCTGCTCGACATAGCTTCGGTGCAACGGCCATAACTTTTTGTTCCGAACTCCGATTGGGCTAAAATTTGGACTGCAAGTAGCCAACTTCGAGACGCAACTTATGCAATAAGTTTCACGTCGTTTGGACTTCTGTAACTTCCGGAATCATAGAAACAACGCTGATTTTCTGTGCAGATTCTGGACAGCAAAAGGTTGCGGGAGACGCCTTCTAGTTCACCCGATCTCACACGATGCACGGCACCTCGTCGATGGATCTCTGAGTGCCTACATACGACGAGCCTTCTCCTTCTACAAAACACCACGCGAGGAAGACGAGTCGCCATCCAATGGCACAAGCGAGGGAGAGAGAGACGAGAGAGGAGATGCGAAGAGAGGAGAGGGGGTGGCTAGGGTTTCCCCCATGGCTTGGGCCGGCCCTAGGGCTTGCATGGATCATTAGTTTCGTCCCCTCCTCTCTCCCTATGCCTTATATAGGGTCGGCCTTATCCTTACGGATAAGCCTAGCGGATAGGATTGACTGATTCAAACCTCTCCCTATATATCTCTTCTTTTATCTCTATCTTTTCCTTATTTTCGAAAACGGTCAAAACTAGCCCGTTTTCTGCGCCTCATGACCGGCCCTTTCATCGGAGGCAACAACCTCCTGAAACTAATAGGGCCGGCCTTGACTAGTCTCTCAACACTTAGGGCCGACCCCCCTAGTGTATAGTGGCGCATGGTATGACCAAAACGCTTTTATGTCACTAGTTGGCCGTTCCTCGTGTACGAGACTTTACAAGGCACACATAAGTGAAGTGCATCAGTGATTTCACTATTCTCTGAGGTTCCCATAGGGTGCCACTAGTGAAATTAACTAGTCAACTCGCAATATGTCCCGGTGCATCGCACCCATGTGGCAAAATCCACTTATGACAAGGAATTGTTACATGCGTCTCTGCACTAACCTAGGGTTTCCCCTTAGTGCACACACATAGCTACGCATCTATCGTGCACTAGTGCTAAGCACTCATGGAGCGTAGGCTTGGACTTCTCGCTTCCTCTAACTACGTTTTGTGTTTCGACGAGATGGTATAAGAACCGTACATAATGTCGATAAGGTGGAACCTTCAGGGACCAGGGTTTATGGCTTCCAACTCAGACTCAATCAACACACTACCCGAGTGTACCATCGATCCTCTGAGTCCGAGTCAACCTACGTAGCCACCCAGAGTGCGACGTAGGCTGCACTCCAATTCCCCCGGACTTACTATGTTCTCTCTCATACCCCTGCTCTCCGCTTAGTATGGTAAACTCACTGTCCCTCCACTGGTGCCATGACGCAACTCGAGCGGTGGAGAATATCGTCAGACTCGAGTGCTCATATGACTCGGTTCCTTTCAGGTTGACCACGTATATCGTACCTTCGATAACTCTGCCGAGTAACCGGATCCGTCACCAGTCGAACTGATGACCACCTGGCCAGGGTTTAATACGACGTAGGTAAGACCAAGAAACGCACCTCCCGTTAGGGGTGTGGATAGCCTGCAGGAGTGACACGCTGATGCAACACCAGCTGGGTAACCCAGTACACCGTGGTTTTGGATCACTGCATCCGGATCCTCACACATTGGTGCGCCAAAGCACCACACAACTGGTTAGTCCACCAGACATGGTTCCTCAGGGTTTAGGACCGTTTTACCCTAAGCAGAAACACGGTTTAGTGCACCGGTGTCTGCTCACCGATCTGTGCATCGTGTTGGTTCTGTTCGGCCACAGACACTGTGCCTGGTAATGACCGTGGTGGAGACACCCACGCTCTGTCATCCCAACAGCTTAACCTGATAGGGCGACCAACCCTAATCAGAGCTGCGAACGTATTTAGATTACATGGGACCAGTCCCTTGAGTCTCCCACTCAAGAGGATTACCATGTAGCCATGGCTCTTTGTTCTGTAATCAGAACACGTACTAAGGTACGTACCAATATGCAATCCTATACTATCAACCATACATAGCTAAACTATAGGTTTTTACGAGCTATAGACCTCACCAATTCTAACAGGTACTATATCCTCAATAGTTACTACTGTACAATGTATAATCTCACTAATATTGTACATTACATGGTGGTGACTCCAATTACCACCATTCGATGCATTTAACACTTTCAAGTGTTCAACGGTGTGATGAAATTGAAAAATGAAAGGTGTTGCTATTTGCACCCACATAATTACTAGCATCCCAAATCCCAACCTATGAAATATCTCAAAGTGAAAAATTAAGGTTGTTGCTAGTAATTCTATAGGGACAAATAGCAGCACCCAAAGTTAAAGGCTTAAAATAAAATCTGAACCAACTCAGCGGCTCAACCATTCATACCTCATGATGTGGTTACGAGCAATTTGAAAGACCCACAAAACCGAACCAAACCAAACCGAACTTTTCGGTTTGGTTTGGTTCGGTTTTTACCAAGGAATGGTTTGGTTCGGTTTTATTTTCTAGAGAACCGATCAACTTCGGTTTGGTTCCAAATTTATCAAAAAACCGAACCAACCCGAACCATGAACACCCCTACTTCGAATCATTGGAGTGCACATGCTCTCATTGTCACGTAAGGGCACACACACTAGTGCATTGTCACAGTTAGTTCGGTTTGCATTGCGACACGGCCGGTTAACCTGCAATGGTACAAAGCTATGTGCCTGAGACATAGGTCCGACTGAAATGGTGCTTCATCTAAGTCTATCGATACAAAGGCATTATGCTGAGTACTCCGAATTTGAACCCCCATCAATCAAGCAGTCCGAGGTCTTATCCTTGGCATCCAAAGCCAAAGCCCGAGATGACGACATTGTCTTGGCCCAAGGTGACAACCTTGGCAGTCGAAGACAAAGTTAGAGGCATGCTTCCCCGCCTCGGCGCCTGACGAAGCCTGAGACGTCGACATCGTCTCGGCCCAAGGCTCCACTCTTGGCATCCAAAGCCAAAGCCTGAGACGATGACATTGTCTCGGCCCAAGGTGAACCTTGGCAGTCGAAGACAAAGTTCGAGGAGGGCGTCCCCGCCTCGGTACCTGACGAAGCCCGAGATATCGATATTGTCTCAGCCCAAGGCTGCACCCTTGGCAGTCGAAGACAAAGATTGAGGCGGGCTCTGCCGCCTCGGTACCAGACAAATCCCAAGACGACAACATCGTCTCAACCCAAGGCTCCACCCTTGGCATCCAAAGCCAAGCTCGAGATGACGACATTGCCTCGGCCCAAGGTGACAACCTTGACAGTCAAAGACAATATTCAAGGCAGGCTTCCCTGCCTGACGAAGACCGAGACTTCGATATCGTTTTGGCCCAAGACTCCACCCTTGGCCGTCGAAGACAAAGTCCGAGGCAGGCTTCGCCGCCTCAGCACCGACGATGCCCGAGACGTCGACAATGTCTCGACCCAAGGAAACAACCTTGGTACTCGAATACAAAGTAAGAGGCCGCCGCCGTCTCGGCACTCTACAAAGCCTGAGGGCTTCGTTGCCGCGTCGATAGTCTACAAAGTCTGAGGTCGCCGTCGCTACCTCGACACTCGAGCAATAAAGTCCGAGGTGCTTCGTACATCTTCGATGCTTGTACGCAAAGTCCGAGGTGCTTCACACTTCCTCGGCATGTAGTGCGAGGTGCTTCACACCATCTCAGTGCTTACATGCAAAGTTCGAGGTGCTTTGTACCGTGTCAGCATATAGTACGAGGTGCTTCGCACCGTCTCGGTGCTCGATGACAAAGTCCGAGGTGCTTCGCACCACCTCGGCACGTAGTGCGAGGTGCTTTGCACCATCTCGGTGCTCACCGGCAAAGTCCGAGGTGCTTTGCACTGCCTCGGCACGCAATGTGAGGTGCTTCACACCATCTCGGTGCTCACCGGCAAAGTCCAAGGTGCTTCGCACGGCCTCGGCATGCAGTGCAAGGTGGTTCACAGCATCGCGGGGCTCGCCGACAAAGTCTGAGGTGCTTCGCACCACCTCGACACGCAGTGCGTCACACCGTCTCGGCGCTCTCCGGCAAAGTCCGAGGTGCTTCGCTTCGCCTTGGCACGCAGTGTAAGGTGCATCACATCGTCTCGGCACTTGCCGGCAAAGTTCGAGGTGTTTCATACTACCTTTGCACGTAGTGCGAGGTGCTTCGCACCATCTTGGTACTCGCTGGCAAAGTCTGAGGTGCTTCACATCAGCTCGACGCTCGTCGGCAAAGTCCGAGGTGCTTCGCACCACCTCGGCACGCAGTGCAAGGTTCTTTGCACTGTCTCGGCACTCGCTGGCAAAGTCCGAGGTGCTTCGCACCGCCTCAGCACGTAGTGCGATGTGCTTCGTACTGTCTCAACACTCGCCGACAAAGTCCGAGGTGCTTCGCACTATGGCAAAGTCCGAGGTGCTTCGCAATACCTTGATACGCAGTACGAGGTGCTTCGCACCGCTTCAGCGCTTGTTGACAAAGTCCGGGGTGGTTCGCACCGCCTCGGCACTCGCACGACGAAGTTTGGGGTGCTCCGTACCTCCTCGGCACTCGCCGACAGAGTGCGAGGTGCTTTGCACTGCCTCGACGCTCGCTGGCCGAGTGCGAGGTGTTTCGTGCAGTCTCAGCGCTCATCGATAAAATTCGAGGCGCTTCGCACCGCCTCAACGCTCGATAATTGAGGGCGAGGTGCTTCGCACCGCCTCGATGCTCACCGGCCAAGTGCGAGGTGGTCTGCACAGCCTCGGGGTGCTTCGCACCGCGCCGGCACTCGAGCTGCAAAATCTGAGGTGTTTGCACACCGCCTTGGCACTTACGGACAAAGTTAGAGGTAATTCGTCTGAGGTGCTTCGCACCACTTGGGCATTCGACGACGAAGCTTAAAGCCTTCGCTTCACCACTTGAAGACAAAGCCCAAGGCCCTGCCCTCGGCATTCGATAACGAAGCTTTAACTACCCCGCTTCACAATCACAGACAAAGTCCGAAGCGTTAATCGCTATGGCACTCGCACAACCGACCAGCCCTTGGCAGGGGGTCAACGAGCGCGATGGTCGACCCCGGAAAAGGGGTCGGTAGACTCTCTCCAGCACCCATCGAAAGCTACCTCAACATCGACAACCCAGTTTTGCGCCAGGAAATCCCATCCAGCTAGGTTAGCACCTGCATAGCTAGGAGGGGGTAACGGTGGGTGTAAAATCTAGCTAACGCCCGATAGTGGGACCCACAGCCCTGCTTGGGACCCACGAAGACAACTTTGGGACTCGCAGCCCTGCTTGGGTCCCATGAAGACAACTGTGGGATACACAGCTCTGTCTGGGGCCTACGAAGAGAAATATGGGACCCACAGCCATGCCTGGGGTCCACGAAGACGATTGTGGGACCCACAACACTAGTTGGGGCCCATGCGCACTGTATGGGGGCTGGTGAATCCCCTCCCGAGTATTTGCTAGAACCCCAGATATTTTTGGGAATATTTCCAGAATATTCTTCAAAAACCAAATCCATATAAATAGCAGACCTTTAAATATTACAGATTCAAAAATTCCAAACCAGATTCCCACTTTCTGTTATCGCGAGCTCCTCGAGGCTTCTGGTTTTCAGACTCTTTCTCCATCTTCTGTTCACTTGTGTAAGCACTTCTCGGCCTGTCGAGAGTGACTCAACATCTTCAGAGATAGTGTATTCAAAGGTTGTGTCTTACCGCATGGAGACATAGGCTTCGGCTGAACTTCGTCATCACATCCTGTGTCAACTCTTTTTCTCTCTCTCTACTCTACACTATCTGTGTGATAGCTAATCACGTGATAGCACAGCGCTTCAAAGCGCGCTATATCCCAAAGGGTCAAACCTTCAATCGATTGTTGGAGGAGGGTTACGTACGACGGCCGAAATCCTCCACCACAAGATCCATATCTTCAAAGGCCCACTAGGCACTACAATAAATGGTCCAAGGTAGGTGTGAATGCTGATGCATTGTGTGCGAGCCGATGCCCCCACACCGGCAACCGTGCGCAATATGTGGATGTTCAAATCTTGCTCATCAAATTGGTTTCTAAAAGAACAATACCTTGCGGTTACCCCTGTGCCGATAGACCAAGCACGCAAGGATGTTCGGTAGTCGATGGTGTAGGCCCTATTGTCGAAAATGGGCGCTGTGACCATTGACGAACGAAAATGCTCTGGTGTGGGCATCGCCAAACGAAATTTTGACACCCTCGTCGAATGTGGATGCCCCTGTTGGAAGTATTTGGCCACCGAAGGTGATCGTCCGAGTACCAACAGACACAGTCATTATTTTTGTGTGTGTATATGTACATATATAACATCATTGTTTTAGAATCTTTTAGAACTCAAGACTCTTCAGTGGTGTGATTTTTCTTTGGGCTTTTTTTTAGATTTTTGGCATACCTTCTGCTCTCTCCTAACTCTATTATATTTGCTTTTTTTTTTTTTTGGTACAACAGACTTAGGTCACAATAAAGTGGCCTGGAAATCCGCATACACCAGAGCAGATAGCATAGGAGGGAATTCTGCCTCCCAAAAGCCTTCGAAACCCGATTTACGAGCTTCCGTAGCTAACCAATGAGCGGCCCGATTCATTGAGTTGTGTATCCACTTTAGCAACACCGTCTGAAGTTGCTTCCAATCCTTCAGGTAAGACAAAACCCTGGGCTAATAGTCGAGGAGAGACCCTTGCCCAACAACAGTGCATCACGAGCAAGCGAATCATCCGTGTACGCCACCACCTGCCGATACTTCTTTCGAACCAATTCCCCTAGCGCACCCTTAATCTCCCATAACTCTACATGTAGAGGAGAATCGACCTTGCACCGATAGGAGGCACAACACACAGGCTCCCTTCCTTATTAGTAAGCACCCAAGCCCAACTAGCCACCTCACTAGCAAAAACAAAGAAGCCATCCATCCATACAAAATTGTCTCCCATTCTCCCCTCATTTGGAGAACTCAGAGAGTTAGTGGAGGTCTTAACAAATTGTTGAATGATTGAAGTCCCAGAATGCACCAGTACAAGCCAAGAAGGAACTGGTTTGCAAATGCCTTGTCACAAGGGGCCTTTCTACTACTATACTTGCTCTGGTTTTGTCTGCTAGCCACTTTTATTTTTTACAGAAGGGACTAAGTGGTCAGTACATGCCTGATAGTGAAGCCTAGATTTTTAATAACCCTAGTAGTTGGAAGGCTCGTCACTAAGGTAGGAGGGAGGCCCGCCCACTATAGAGTAGGACATATATATGTAGATATGCCGTGTCATTTATCTGAATCCTTGATCAAGGCCACGGATTGCATATGCCTTACCAACCGAGCTATCAGTTGGAGACGACTGGTAAAACACTCGGTGATGTAATATAACTCTGATGCTCATAATCCTCGATCTCTTATGAGGATTAACAATAGTTTGCTAATATGCTGGTTGGGTCTGTTGAACTCTTTTCCTGTCCTTTTTTTACCTGCCGTCCTGGGTAGTAGAGCGGATAGACAAGATCTGGCGCTCCTTCCTCTGGCATGGGGCGGGGGAGCATGCGGGAGGATATAATCTGCTAAGGTGGGATCAGGTTTGTCTTCCTAAGAAGATGGGAGGCTTGGGGGTCCTAGATTTGCGTCGTTTCAATATTTCGATGCTTGGGAAATGGTGGTGGCGACTTCAGCAGAATTCCGGAGGGTCTTGGAGGGATGTCATCCTAGCCAGATATTTTAGGAGATTCTCCCCCTTGCAAGCTCGGGGTAGATCGTCGGGCAAGATCTCTTACTTCTGGAGGGGCATTTTGAGGGTGAGAGATCTTTATAGGGGGGCTACCTCGCTTGTTCTAGGAGATGGGAGGTCCATCAGATTCTGGAAGGACCCTTGGGTCACGGACAGGCCGCTAGAGCAGCTCTTCCCAGGTCTCTATTCCCTGGCCCGAACCAAGGGTGCCTCGGTGCGCTCTCAGACCTGTCGGAGGCAGGGGATTATCAGGTGGCGGGTAAAACTAGGTGCGCCGTTGACTCTGGATGGGCAGCGGGAGTGGCTGGATCTTCTTCCAATTCTGAGATCGGCATCCTTCAGTATATCCCGGGACGCGGTACGGTGGCAAGCAGCGTCCTCCGGAGTCTTCTCAGTTAGCTCTTTCTACAACCACCTTCTACCTACCGCCCGGCGGCATGGTCCCTCTAGTGCAATCTGGAAGTCGAAGGCCCCCTCCAAGGTGCAGATTTTCTCTCTTCTAGCTTCCCGGAACAAGATTCTCACCAAGTCGAATCTACTGAGAAGACATCATCCAAGCGTGTCCGATGCCTCATGCACCTTCTGTGGTTCGGATGTGGAGACAGCGTCGCACTTGTTGCTTGGGTGCTCTTTTGTTAGGCCTTTGTGGGATCACTTTGAGAGTAGAGCTGGTCTCTCTTCTCACCCGACGACGCTTAGGGCCCTTTGGACATCTTGGAGGCGGAGGCGAATTCCTATGAAGATCCGAAAGCCGTGGGATATTTTAGTCATGGCTATTGTGTGGGTAATCTGGCTAGAACGGAACAACCGGATCTTCAAAAACAAGTCCGAAGGGCAGGAGAAGTTGAAGTGGTCTATCATCTCCATTTTCAGTGCTTGGATTGCTCCTTGGCGAGATAAGCTAGGGGTGGAGGCAAAAAATTTTTGTAGCATGGTTCTTACCTGATTAGTAATGACTTCTGGTTGGGGTCCGCCAAACCCTCCCTCCATGAGGAGGGGTTCTCAAAAAAAAAAAGAACTCTTTTCCCACGGGAATTCGAAGTAATCCCTCTGTAGAAAAAATGAAGATTAATTCTCAATCAATATTCATACCTTTTGAGGTATTTCAAAATGTAAAACTTGATAATCAAATGTGATTATTAATTAACTATTATATTATCATTACTATTTTAATTATTTGTGTTAATTATACTTGTCATTAATATTCATACTATTTTGTAACTCTTTTTCCTTTAATAAACTGACAGGGATCAAGGCCAAAGCTTCCCTCATTCACCGAGAGAGACTTCTCAAAAAAGAAAACAAAATATGTACTTGCCAATAATTTTAATATGTCTAATCTTGTGAATCACAAAAAGGAACAATAGAGGTGGCAATGGACTGAATGGAGTCTCGAAGTCCCAATCCAAATCCGATCATAGCTGATTGAGATTTGGGTAGGGTTCGGGTATATGAACTCTACTGATTAATTTTTGTGAATGGATATGGGTACTAAATATTTGCACTTGAAGTCCGATACATGATTGCCTTATTCACATAATTATGAAATTTAATAAAATTAGTAATTATGATTGCCTCCATTATTTCGAGATCTGGATCTTTTTAAGCCCATATATACTCTAGCGCCCTGTCCTCTAATCGTCTGGTCGGTCCATTATAAAAAAAAAAAAACCTGAATCTGTATTGGATAAAGATAGGGTCCGACCCGAAGCCAAACCGGCCACCGGAACCCTAACTATTGGAAGCAACAACCAGTCCATTGGTATATATATTTGTTATTTAAATTTTTTTGGTGGGCCCGTCTGTCATTGCTTGAATAGAAGGGAAAGGGAAGAATCCACATAATCTGGATGGGCTTGTAGAGAATGGGATATGATTCATAGGAAATGAGTGGAGCATGAGACGGCGGAAAGCCGCATGAAGCGTGCCTCCCTCAAATAGTTGAGCTCCCCACGCATATACACCCAACCTATGTGTGTGTGTGTGTGTGTGTGTGTGAGAGAGAGAGAGAGAGAGAGAGAGAGAGAGAGAGAGAGAGAGAGAGAGAGAGAGAGAGAGAGAGAGAGGATGCACATGAAAATCTCCCGAGTGATACCTTGCTCATGAATCCAATAGGTTTCCTTAGATTTCTTACGTACCCTTCTCTCTCCTCTTTCTTTTCTTAGAACCAGCTGTGACTCAGCAACATATCCACATTCCACGTGACACACACACACTAAGAGAGAGAGAGAGAGAGAGAGAGAGAGAGAGAGAGAGAGAGAGAGAGAGAGAGAGAGAGAGAGAGAGGGAGGGGGTTAGGTGCAAGGCAGGAATCAAGGGTCTGTTTGCTTTTTAACTGTTGGGCTACCTAACTGCCTTTGAGAAGCTTCAACTCCCATATATCACTCCAATCCAACACAAGCCTTTAAATAGCATAAATATATCTATATATATTTTGTGCTATTTAAGCATCATTTGGAATTGGAAACCCTACCTTAACCACTGAAACCTAATTACGATAACGCCACTCTCTCTATCCAATTGTATTACACTCAATGCCCATCCAAGAAAAACAAACCTAATTACATGATGCTTAGCATGATGTTGGATGTGTTATCGAAATTAGGAACCCGATGGCTTGATGGTTTGATACGCGTACCTTTCGATTATGCGGGGAGACCTACCTTACTCCAATTCATGAATTGGACTTTGGAAAAAAAGATATCTAAGCATTCGCGTATACTTAAAATATCTCATGACACGGTGACCCATATCCTAGATCCCGGTTTGGGATCGCCACCTTAGAAATGGCATGATCATGATTAAGCGGGCGGTAAATGCTCCAAACACAAATATCCCAATTTAATAATTTTCATAACATATATAGCTAGCTATTAAATTTCAAATTTGAGGGAATGGAAGTTAAAGAGAGTTTAGAGAATCAAGAAATTTAAAAAGATAAAAAATATAGTACAACTTGTGTTTGTAATTCATGCATAAAACAACATGTAACGAAGAAAAAACAAGAATAATAGTGTTGTTTAACGGGTAGTTCCACATCTGCTAGGGGAGCAGGGTGGCCTTGTTGGAGGATTAGTCCCATCTCGGTAAAGTAGAGGGCATAAACGATCCTTATATGTATGATGGGACCTCATCTCAATACCTAGGTTATGGGATAGAAGAAATCTCACATGGTATCAGAGCTTAAAGGTATCACTAACATACCGGGTGTGATCCCCACACATCTATCATCCATATGACAAAGACCACAAAAAGATTGGCCTGCTCGTGAGGGGGAGTGTTGAAGGATTAGTCCCACCACGGTAAAGTAGAGGGCAAAAACGATCCTTATATGTATGATTCGACCTCATCAATCTCAAACCTGGGTTTTGGGATTGAGGAAATTTCATAGGCCTCTCTTAATATATCAGTTGTACTCTCCTCGATCCCTTCATAAGGTTGGTTTTTTTGTAGAACTCCGGGTGTTATCACAAATGTATTATATCAACTACCTTAGCGAATGTGACTTTTTTTTCCCCTTTCTTTCAATAAGTCAAGAGTTCGAGCATTTCATGATAGACCCAAAAATAGTTAAAGTATTCAATATTTAGTGAATAATTTGTTCAATCAATCAAATATTTGGATTATACGAGTTTACATATTGATTATGGACAAGTGTAAGTGTTAATCTCATAGCTTACAAGTTAATAGTGTAGTGTGGATTCCACTTTCTAACAACCAAGGGTAGTACTGTAATATCTTTCTAGCAAAGGCCTCTTATTTAAGACCATATATCAACATCACATATCTTCACACACAAACTTCTCAATCTTCTAACAAAATATGAGAAGAAAAAGGGCTACTAAGGAGAATAGATTACACAAAGGTGAGGAAGCAAGCTTGCAAGAGGCTTATAAAGAAGTTGGAGAAAGCAAGAGCTTTTCGCAGGGGGTGGTATTAGAGAAAAAGCTCTCGAATCGGGCATAAAATCCGATCACCGAAACCGTCTTTTAGCGGCTTTAAAAGGATCGTGCGTGATTTATCGAGCAGCATACGGGCCAAGGAGCATTGGATCGATCCTCCTTTCCTACCGAGATTCTAATCGGTGCGTCCTTGGCGTAAATTTCAGACTCCTTTCGATCGAAGATTTTTAAGTAGTTAAGATGTGGGCACGGTTGAGGGCTCGCAAGACGGCCAAAGGTATGTTATTGTTATTTGGAAGGCACATTTTTAAGATCGAGAGCCTTTCAATACATGTTTCGGTGTTTCGATCTCTCAATGTGATCGAGCTATAAGAGAGAATCTCATGTTAATTTGTTTCAGCTCCATGCGTATATATCGACATTGCATTGATTTTCTTTGCATTGTGTTGTCGACTTAGAAGTAAGCCAACGACCGATGTTTATAAAATCCATGACTAAGCTTCTATTTGTCCTCCGAACTCTTTCATTCAGTTGTATGAGCATACATAACATGTTTCAAGAGATCTAATGAAAAAACTCAAAAATCTATATTTGGAGTATTTAGAAATAAATAAAATCATTTTTAACAAAGTTTATGTGGACTATCCCACCGGTAATTGTCCCACATCGATCAGTAAGGGAGCAGAGTGGCCTCTCTTAATATGCATGTTGTGCTCTATCTCATCTCTTCAAAAGATCGATCGGCCTTTTGGAGCATTAGCGTGTTGTCGCACTTTACATTAGTTAAGATGAAGGTGGAGATCGAGGAAGGGAATGTGAAGGAATTGAGGGATGATTTTTTTTTCTTTCTTCTAACAGTTTGCCTACTGAAATAGCTCTACATATACAATCATGTGGCCTCTATATAGAGCTAACTAGCATAGCCTCCATTCTTTTTTGTTTCAACTATGATCAGATATGGAGAATCTTTCGTCGATTCATAAACGGTTAAGCGTCAACGAGGAGTACCTCAGCTCATTAAGGACGCAATCGTACGCTGAGTTCTTCACCAAGGCGCATCGACTCGTCAGTGATCCCTCCGGCTTTCACCACCCCTGCACCAATCCCATGGAAACCCTTCTCGAACCAGTGCAAGATACCGTGCCCTCCATTCTCGAACCACTGATCTTCCCAAAAGCGCTCGCTGATCTCAAACTGCTCCTGCTCAGCTACTTCGACACTAGCGCCGAAGCTTCGAGAATCTGCGCCCGCCTCTTAAGAAGCATCTACGAGACGCACTCCAACTACCAATTCATCCAGAAGGCGGTCGAAGGATTCACCAATCAATCCCCCGAAGAATTGAAGTCGGCCATCTCCGAGCTAGGCTCCTTTACCCTCCTAATGAATCCATTCTCCAATCCGGACCAACACGATTTCAAACAGATCCGCGATCGCTACTCTTCCATCTTGCACCACCTAAAATCGAAGCGAAAGAAGGTTGCGAGGAGGATCAGGCTAATGGAATGCATCAAGAGGGCCTCGGGGGTTTGTTTAACGGTGGTTTGCGGTGCGGTCGCCCTCGTAGCCATCGGAGTTGCAGTGCATTCTCTCACCGGACTTATCATGGGGTCTGTTCTATTGGGGCTTTCTCCACATCATTTGAAGGAATTTTTCGGGCTAGGATACTTTCGGGGTAGGTTCCTTCGGAAGCTAGGGGAGCAGCTCGATGCGGCCGCCAAGGGGACTTACATTCTGAACAGGGATTTCGACACAATGAGCCGACTTGTAGATCGCTTCCGCGACGAGGTCGAGCACAACCAGTCCATGATACGATTTTGGTTGGAGAGGGAGGACAGGTTCTCTCTTCAGGAGGTTGTGAAGGAGCTGAAGAAGAGTGGTGGTGGGTTTAAGCAGCAGGTGGAGGAGCTGGAAGAGCATGTGTGCCTTTGCCTTGTGACAATCAATAAGGCTAGGGTTTTGGTGATCAAGGAGATGTCCTCACAACCACAATGACCAGCTCATTGATGCAGTTGGGTTGTACATAGTATTTTGTATCACAACTATCAACTATGTATCATAAGTTCTGAAATTTTTTCTTATGTACTATAAGATGCCTATTGTAAAACATTTGTACTGGAGCAATTGTTGTCGCGATTTCTAAGTGGATGATCAGACATGCAAGTAATCAAAAACATTATTGTGGTTCTCTTTCTAAGATTTTTTTTGTTTTTGTTAGGAGGGATCGACCACCTTAGTGAACCGGCACAAGATATACCAAGGATTGAAACTCGCCATGGTGCGAGAGAATTAAATCTCCTGATTTTTAATAACTCTACAGGTAGAAAAGCTCGGCACCAATACGTACTAGCTAGAGGGAGACCTGCCGCTACAGAGCGGGAAGAAATATACCATAGCACTTGTTCGAAGTACCATTGACCAAGGCATACGGGTTGCATGTCTTACCAATTGACTTATCAGTTGGAGCCTCTAAGATATAATTTTATGTCTAGTGTTATGGATTGACACGTATTTGAACATTAATTATGTTAGAGATGTGGCTTAAAAGAAGCCCACATGGCGACTCAAAGGTACGTTCGTACGCGAAGAAACGACGGATGACATAACAGAGGAAGATGCGGAGGGGGCTTCACTGTAGCGCCTAGATGAATTGGCAAAACCAGCCAGGGGAGCTCGGGCTCCACGTTCCATTCACCAGGGCACCCATTGATTTCGCCTGGAAAAAAATGGCCTGTAGCATGTGTTCGGCCGCACGTTCGTGTGGGATTCCTCGACCAAGTTGTACATGGACTTAGGGTTATAAATAAGAGTTCTAGGACGAACCTAGTATGGAATTGAAGGCTTTTTAGGGTTGAGAGCATGGCCGTCATCAAGGGAGAGGGAGGGAAACCCATCGAAGGACCTTAAGGTTTTAGTGGGGGGTTTCTTCTTGTTCTTCAGTGTGTGGGTACAGACTGCAATATCTCTTTTCCTTGGGTAATCTCTTTGAGGGTTGTGTAAGGGATTGGTAGTGATAAACATATGTGTACTCTAGTTTTTCCATACTATTGAATACATTGATCACCGCTATCTGAATCTTGTGTGATTGCTTGTGCTTGGTTTTATCTTCTCGGTGGTGAAAGTTTTTCCGGTGGTGATATTCTTTGCACCTTTGGTTCTTTACGTTGTTCATGCCCTTGATTTTTACAGCAAATAATTCATAGTTCTAAATAATTTTTTTAATTACAACCTATTAATATTGTAACACCTTTGGAGAACCTTTCTAACTTTATAAGCATATATAAACAAGTACGGTATCAATAAAGCATGTAGCCGACCATGTATACGCCTCCCTTATCTTACTATAATGTTACATTTTTTTTCTTGGGATCGATTGGTGTCTCGAAACCCTTGAGCAATGTACCCACTTCAAGCTCGGATGAATCCCTATGGGAGTGTGCACTGACCCACTCAAAAGTTTCCCCTACGCACTTGTGGTTAACTCGAGGGGGACGGAATCAATCCCACAACCTCCTCACTTGAGGGTCTAGACACTTAGTACGATTGTAAAGCCCTTTTAAGAAGCGATTAAAGTATAAAAATAGATACTTATGGTCTCATACATATAGAGACCAATAAATGGTATTTTTTTGAGAAGTAAAGAAATTCTATTCAAATGAGAGAGAGAGAGAGAGAGAGAGAGAGAGAGAAGAGAGAGAGAGAGAGATTATGGCTATACTCAAGATGAGCAAGTATCAGATAGAAGACACCAAATAAATAGAGTTCAAAACACAAGCACAACATATGCCTCACAACACGCATCCCATAGGACAACACATACAAATCCAAAAGAAAATGATAACTAAACAAGCAACAAAGCAAAGATCAAGAGACAAAAAAGCACTTGTAGATGGGCCTAGCTTTTAGGGTCGCGTCCGAGTCTTCTATTTCTGACTTTTGGCCTCTTTTTCTGGGCATGGCTCATAAGGGAGGTCGAGTTTGAAATTGTTAACACTTTTAGAAGGTTGATGAATTGGCTTGGTCATCCTTGGGTTCATAATTTGCAATCCGAAGTTTGTATTTAAATTCTAACTTTGCTTATGCCTACGTTGTGACCTATTAGACGTACTACATATAGTACTTTTTTTTACTTAACATGGAAGAATGTAGATAGAGGCTATGAGTTTGAAAATAACAATTTGTAGAAACTTAGTGTAAAAATATGAAGTTTAGATCTTCTATGACTGCAAGGGTTGCTCACCAAGCGCTCAACGGCTAGGATTTCTCTCGGCTGCTCTTCCCCCTGCGATCCATCCCATCCCTTTCCACCAGTGCTCCTCCTCATCTAAGAGAGAGAGAGAGAGAGAGAGAGAGAGAGAGAGAGAGAGAGAGAGAGAGAGAGAGAGAGAGAGTCGATTAGGATTGCTTTCTCCTAGAGAGGATGTTCCTCCTTGCGCTTTGACGTCCATGGTCTTTCTCTAGCCATGGAGGCCGCCGATGGAGATGGTGGGGGAGGAGGGATTTCTCCCTCCTCATGCTATGTCTTTAATGACTTTTGTGGATCAAGTACAATCGAGATGTGACGTCGACGTTTTGTCTCGAGGTCATGGATCCAGATCTTTATATGTATTTTTTGGATTTATTTCATGTTAATCGTTCCTATGAATAAAATAAAACCTCAGGGAAGGTTAGTCCAGTATTTCAAATGCCAGTGGGAGTCATTGCAATTACCCAAAACCTCATGGGAAGTCAAATGTAATTCCCCACCCCCCCAAGCACGTGGTTATGTGGGGGGCACTGTTTAGGAGAGAGAGAGAGAGAGAGAGAGAGAGAGAGAGAGAGAGAGAGAGAGAGAGAGAGAGAGAGAGAGAGAGAGAGAGAGAGAGAGTTTTCCTTGTGGCCCAATGGTTTAGAGCTAGTGTCACATGACATCAAAGGCCTCTGTTTTATTATATTAGTATACATAGTCTGAACCCCGGACGATACCTGGGATACCAACAACTTGGGAAAAGTTGCAATTAATATGTCTCTAATTTATATCAAAGGCCATCATGACTAAAAATATAAATTTTATCACAAAATGAGAAACAATCTTGATAAATAATAAAAAAAAGTTGCAAATATGTGACTGCAAAACAATTTAATACAATCAAGTACAATAAATTTGGAGAAATGGAATCAAATCCTTACCTCTGTCACAAAGTTCGGTGAACTTTGCTGATTATTTGCCAATATTCGCTGCCGGAATGTATGGTGATTTAATCAGCGACCAAACGACAAGTTCGTCGATTTAGTCGCCGATCGTTTTGATTCGGCAATACTATTTTTCTTTTTGGCCTGGGCCCCGCCTCTTCGTCTCTACGCTCGCGAGAATCACAAGATCTCTGCCGCCCCTCCGGCAACTAGGGCTTGCGAGAACTCTACCTCAGGTTCCCCTTCGGCTTCTAGGGTAGCAGGGCTTGTGAGATCTCTGCCTCCCCTCCGGCGACCCTCGACCTCGAGTATGACGAGTAGCCATTCGAGTCTCGAGTCTCTCAACCAGATCGGTAGATCGAAAATGCTCAAAGCCGATAGCAAATCGACCCTTTACTCCCTCCACCGCTCTGCCTCTGACGATGCACGGCGGCCCATCTTGTTTCTGTAAGCAACCCCATGACCCATGTCACATTGTCACGAAATAGGAGGATCTATTTCGTTCTTTTCTCGGTGATTTTTTTTTTCTTCTGGCTTTCGTTGAATATTTTTCCACTGCCCTTCCAGAGTCCAGACAATGCTCCAGTCACAAGAATCTTCGTCATCTGATGTGATCTCTTCACCGTCATCTTTGGGATTTAGGATCGCTCTCTCACTACATCAATTTGAGTAATAAACTAAATAAATAAACGATAGGCAAAGTTTGTCTTTTAATAAACAACGATCAATTCATATTTTTTTAGTGCTAAAAAATGACGATCATTGAAAAACAACTGAGTAAAAAATGACATACTGAAAAACGACGGTCATTGCCTGTCATTTTTCAACACTATTGGTTAGTGTCTCTTAATCTTATTGATCGAATCTCGACCAGATCGAAGGCTTCTAGGGCTTGCGATATTCACCAGTTACCACCACCCCCACAAGGCCACAGGTAAACGTGCGTCTCTCTCCCTCTCTCTCTCTCTCTCTCTCTCTCTCTCTCTCTCTCTCTTAATCTTAGACTCAGTTTTAATCTCATTGCGCCAAATGGGTATGATCAGACTTAAGCCTACAAATTGTGATGCACAATGAGCTTGGATTTCTCGAATCCCCATTTGTCCTTAGATCTCTCTCTCTCTCTCTCTCTCTCTCTCTCTCTCTCTCTCTCTCTCTCTCTCTCTCTCTCTCTCTCTCTCTCTCTCTCTCTCTCTGCTTTACGAATATGTAGGCTTATAGCTATCTGTGATTGTGAATTGTGAATATGCGACTTGTGATTTTGGGGGAATGGATTTGTTTTTTTTTTTTTTGCAAATCATGGAGTTGCTTCAATCTTTATTAATTGTTAATTGTTATTTGTGATTTGGGCCAGGGGGAATGCACTCGATGATGCTTGAGTCTTGATAGGGTCACAAATTCACAGAATCATAGAAGGTCTTTTGGCTAATAATTACTAATAGATGGGATACAATTTGTGATTTGTCAAAAAATGATGTGGGTTGTGCGGCTTGTGCCAATTTACTCATGATTCATGCATCTTTTTGTTTTAATTCGTTCTCTAATTCTTTACTAGTCTATAAATATTTATTTCTTGTTTGTTGAATTTTTTTTTTGTAGAATGGCTAGGAAAAAGGAAAAAATTTAGGATCATGTTGAAAAGGTTGGACTGGGGAGTAAAATAAGATTCAAATACTGTAAGGAAGAGTTTTTTTGTTCTATGACTAGGTTAAAATTCCATCTGGAAATGATATATGGACATGATATAAAGCTTTGCAAGGCATACCCTGATTCTGTAAAACAATTTGTCTGGGAGTTATGTGAGGAAGTAAAGAGAGAAAAAATGTAACATCGAGAGGAACTGAACATCTCTTTTACAGCTGGTTTTAGTTTTCAGCCTCCAAGTACATGTGCATCGAGCAGTATTGAAGGAAGAACTTAGAGTACCATTAATAAATTATCTGAAAAAGAAGGAAGTTGCTGATTTGACAATCGCAAAATATTTTATTGCGAATAATATTGCCTTCAACATTGAAAGGATACTATAATTTTTAGCTGCAATCATTGCTGTAGCCAACCATGGTTCAGGTTATATACCACCTAGCAGTGAAATCATAAGAACCAAGCTACAACAGAACTTGAAAGATGAGACAATGACTTATGTGAAAGAAGTGAGAAGGCTGAAAGGATGCACGATAATGTCTAACGGATGAAAAAACATGAGACATAGAAATCACCTCAATTTGTTAGCATCATCAATCAAAGGCAATATTTTTCTATGTTCGTAATCAACTGAGAAAAAAATTAAATATGCAAATTTTTTTACTGATTTTATAACTCAAGGTATCGATGAGCATGTAGGAATGGAACATGTTCAAATTATAACAGACAATATTTCAAATTACATGGTTGCATGTTATATTCTAGAAGAAATGATGTCCCATATTTTAAAAATAAATTATGCTGCACATTGCTTGGATTTGATACTCGAGGACATTGATAGAAAAATATTAAAGGTGAGGAAGATGATTGAGAAAGCAAAGAAAATAAAGAATTTGATCTACAAGTTTACATATATGTTGGATTGCATAAGAGTACATACAAAATGGAAGGAGTTGAAGCGGCCAACAACGACTTATTTTGTAACTAATTTTTTATTGTTAGAATCTATACTAAAAGAAAAACAAGCTCTACGTTTTATGGTTGCATCCAATAAGTGAAGGGCATTGCCATAAATAAAAAGTATAGAGGGAAAAAATATTATTGATATTATACAAAATATTATTTTTTAGAAGGATGAGAGAGAGGTGATTGCAGTCATTGAGCCGCTTGTGAGGGTATTGAGAATGGTAGACAGTGAAGGGGCAACTTTAGGATATGTGTATGAGGCTATGGATCGAGCAAAGGAGACAATAGCAAAACTTTATGACAAAGTGCACTAGGGATACCAACCTTGTTAGAAGATAATTGATAATAGATGGACTTGCAATATGCATCATTTTGTTCAAGCTCTTAGATCTCTTCTCAACCAATATGTAAAGCATGATATATACACCGATGAGGAGATATCAGAAGTCCTTCGTAAGATATTCAACACTCAAACTAAAAAGGAGGCATTTAACAATCAAATCACGGACTACATAGCTTTAAAGTCCAATATATTTTTCTTGCTTGCAAAGTTAACAATTCATTTCAAACATCCAAGTAAGACGTATTTTTAATATTTTTATTATTCTTGTATATTTATAATGTTACAATTAACACCTTTTTATTTTTTTATATCATATGAAGGTGATTGGTGGCGATCCTCAGTAATAGTTGACACTTAATGATTTAGTCTTCATGAGAATGAACCTTCATTTAAATAAGACTAATGTGACCGAGGAGGATACTGTGAAGCCTATCTATTTGGACCACATTAATACGTTTCTTGAACAAGATGAGTTGATCGATAAAGAAGAAGAAGAAGGAGAAGAAAATCACAATTTAAAGTCTGCTAACTTCGATGATATTGAAAGGGATTAGGGTTTGATTTTTAAATTATAGTTTGACATTTGGGACTAGATAATTATGATTTAAATATAAACTTCGATCGTTATATGAACTTTGATTATGCTATATTTTGACTTTTACATAATTTTGATGCGTGCTTTAAATATTACTTATATTGTTTGTTGAATGATTGTGAATTTGTGATATATGTGGAGGATATATCTATTTTATTACTTAAAAACATCTCCGAATTTTCTCCGAATTTTTTTTCAAATATTCCTGAATTTACCAGAATCGAACCGAATCGACCCCCCATCGAATAAGTACTGAATCCGAACTTTGTTACTATGATCCTAACATGTCTTCCATTGTTGTCGGCAAGCATTTGGAAACCTAGAATGATTAGAGCACATGAGAGATCAATAGAATCATAAGAATAAATAATGAAGAAATGACAGATATGGACTATTTTAGTTTGTTCTCCAATAGTTTCTTCTAAGGGTTTGAAATATGTTGAAACCCACAATGAAGTCATGAGGACGGTTCCGGATTGTTGAGATCTACAGACCACCGAGAGAAACTAGGGGAAGCTCCCATCATAAGAGTCGGATGATCAAACGGGTGGGGACAAATGTCAATGGCTTGACCCGAACCATGATGATTCCGTGGTTTGGGGCGACTATTTTAAGTCATTCGATTTGGCCTCAGGGTCGCTGGCATGTCCTTCCATGGCATGAACACCACCATGCCACCAAAGAGAGCACAGTTGTCGAATACGGGCCGGGCCATCACCTATGTCCATAATACTTCAATGACCACTATGATGTCTGCTATATTTTCCTCACCTTGAAGTAGGGGTGTAACTTGGGTCGGGTTGGTTCGAGTTTGAGCCAACTCGAACCGATGTGAAAGTTGTCGGTTCTACAATTAATTGACCCGACCCAACCCAAATTTAACATAAACCCGACCTAATCCGATCCGAACCAAATCAGCTTGGTTCGGTTCTTGGGTCAATTTTACACAAATCATCCATCATGCCAAGTGTTCCTCCAAAATATATAGTAATATGCGAAGTATTCATAGATACTATAAAGTGGATTCACAAATATGAATTGATAAGTTAATTGGTTAGGTTCGATTCTTGGAAATGCATGGTATATTTTGAACCCGATTCAAAAACTTAGATATGGGTTCGGTTCTCGGGTTGTTTTATGCCCTACCAGAACTGATTCGGATTTAATCGAGTCATGAAAAATGAGAGCCGGTCCAACCGGATTTTGTAAAATACCCAAACCAACCCAACCCATTTAGATCGGGTTGGCTCGGTTCTCGGGTTTACCCGACCAAGTTGCACCCCTACCTTGAAGGCCTACCTCCCACATTCTGGCCATCCCCCATCAGCGCGAAGTCCTATTATGGGACCATGCTTATCTTCTGCAGTTCCATGCTTACACCCTTGAGCCAGCCTCTCGTCCAGCCTTTATCGGGTGAATTCCTTGGAGCTCAGTTACTACGATGGACTTGCAAGCGAGAGTTGCCCGAGATATGTGACAGATGGTGGCGGAGAGGGAGACTAGCTCGGGGTCCGACCAAAGGGCAACAATAGAACCTTTGATTTTCTGGCTAGCAGTCAAACAGCGGAGGCCGGTTCGAACCTGTAGATACCCTCTCGTCCCAAAACCCAAGTCGTAAGAGGAAATCCACTAGAGGGTATTTAAGCACACCATTGCCTAGCCCCTAGCCGATATGGGACTAAACCCCACAATCATCCTCTTATACGAGGCTAGGGTTGAATTCCTTGGAGCTCAATTACTACGATGAACTTGCAAGCGAGAGTTGCCCGAGATATGTGATAGATGGTGACAGAGAGGGAGACTAGCTCGGGGTCCGACCAAAGGGCGCGCAACGATGGAACCTTCAATTTTCAGGCAGAAGTTAATCAGCGGAGGCCGGTTCGAACCTGTAGATACCCTTTCATCCCAAAACCCAGGTCATAAGGGGAGGTACACCAGAGGGTATTTAAGCACACCATTGCCCAGCCCCTAGCCGATATGGGACTAAACCCAACAATCACCCTCTTATACGAGGCTAGGGTTGAACCTCCCGTTCCCCCCCCCCCCCCTCTCGTGCGGTACCAGGGATGAGACATCCATGGGTACAACCAGCGCACACCCGACTAAACTTGGTTAGGCAGAACCTAGCTCTGATACCATTTGTAGATACCCTCTCTCCCCAAAACCCGGGTCGTAAGAGGAGGTCCACCAGAGGATATTTAATCACACCATTGCCCATCCCCTAGCCGATGTGGGACTAAACCCAACATAACCGTCCTTGATTTATCTTCACAAATAATTGAATATATGATAGAGAAAAATAGATAAAATTATATCCAATTCATACCCGAAACCCGATTGGGTATGGATCAGGTATGGACCCTCTTCTAACCGAATGGGAATGGGTCGGATATGGACCCTGCCATACCCAAATGGGTATGGGTAAGGATAGGGGTGGGGTCTGACCCGAACCCGACCAATTGCCACCCTAGGCCCAACCATGGGGTATTTCCCAATTCCCCATGTTATTGGAGCCTCATGTCTTTCCCTTAATTCTCCTCCTTGTGCGGGAGATACGAAGGGCATTGTTCACATCACCAACACTAGTTGTTCGCATGTGACTGACAATTTGGACGTAGATATGCTCCTGCAGGGACGGAGGCCTCCACGGCCTCAGAGGGGAAGATCGTCCAGAGGAGTTTGCAGTAATTTTTGCGAACCTTCAACAAAAAAGATCCAGCAGCCCAGAAGGTACCATGGGAGCATATTTCTACTTGATTTAAAGCATGAAGGTCAAACCACATTGATAAGTTCTGACGGTGCCTGAAAAATAGCACTAGTTCGCTATCTAGATTCTGAGATCGCCCTAAGATGTCCACGTCGCTAGCAGCCAGCTAGCAGGCGAGGGAGACCACCCTTTTCCCAAAAAATCGAGGAGGATGTCTACGTCGCCAGCAACTAGCTCACAGGTGAGGGAGATCACCCTTTCCCCAGAAAACTGAGGACAATGTCCACGTCGCTAGCAACCATTTCGCTGACCTCTCTTCGCACGACATATGCCGACCTTCTTTCCTTGGGGAATGACAGGGCGACTTGCATGCAAGTCATCCTGGAAACCCGATTGACCTGCAAGCAGGACAACCGGGGGAACCCGTGTAATACCCGGTATGTTTGATTTCAGGACAGCCCAGTTTTATTATTATTTTATTATTGCTAAATTGATTGATTTGTTTCGCATTTATGATCGTCAATGGTGTGTGCTTGAACATGAGTTGGACTGGGCAGTGGGCCCCGGGTCCGGATCGCTAGGCAACGCTGGTGGCATGGCATGAATGTTATTGATAATAATATAAATTAATTAAAATAACAGGTTTTAAGGCGAGTCTGTCGGACTCGTAAGGTTTGCGCACCGGCTCGTCCCGGTGCGATGCGAGCTCGAGTGTGACCTTGCTTAATTTGCGAGCAATGCTTGTTGGTAAGAAAAAAAAATTAAAAATTAAAAATTAAAAACCCAAACCCAATCTCATACCCCACCCAACGAACCCAGTCGACCTTTGGCTTTGCATGACCCCTAACCTGCCGGTTTTGGCCGAGCACCCGAAGCTGAAAACCTAGGGTAGATTTGTTATATTCTTTTTGGTGGTAGTGTTGTTGGCAGTCGGCCCGATGGCGGATTCGCCAAGCCAAACCTGGTCACACCCGAACAACCCTCGTACCCATCCGGTAGTCCCCAGTTTCGACCCAATGAGACTAGTTAATTACCCCCGATCCGAATTTAGACCCTGTAAGGTCCATAAGTCCGTCTGTTAATTATTTTTCTGAACCCAAAACCCTAGCCCGAGGACGTCTCGGGCGAAAGACGAACCGAGCCCCGACTTGGCTTTCTCACCCTTGTAGGGACCCACCGACTTAGATTTTAATATATGCTCGTGTGATTGAATTACCAGTTCGTATCGGGACGATCCAGCCGTGGACGGAGCAGAGGCCAGAGATAGGAGTCCGTGCAAGTCGACCAGGTGACACATCACGCTTTCTTTAATAATTAATAATATTGATATAGAAATTAAGGATAGGTGTCCATAACGCTGCATGCGGGTCCCGTCGGACATCGTCGCATGTGGTCGAGTGGACCCCGCCTTGCATGCGGAGTCGCGAGTCCGGCGACGCATGCATAAAAAGTTAGTAATTTAATAATAAATATTCTATTGTTTGCATGGACACCATAGATAGAAATTCCCTTAAAATGAATAAACAAAGGATTAAAGAATTATTGGGGCCCACCCTCCTGAGGGGAGCGTGGTAGCCCTAGTAAATGAATTTTGGGCAAAAGTACTTTATTATATTTAATTATGATGCTGGGTTGTGAGTGGGTGCGAATCCTGAGGTAATCTATCGAAAATGATTAAACACTGTTTAGTTCCTTTAATGCCATGTGGTATGTTAATAATTGTTAATCTACCTGGTTAGAGGGTAGGGATCCCGTGCGCGCAAGGGCCGTGAACCACCTTGTGCGTACAACCGAAGTTAAGTAGGTTAGGGGTCACGGGCAAGGGTTGTGGTAAAGCCAATAGGAGGTGCCCTCGAGTAGGGATTGGCCTAGCAACCCTGTCCCGGGGAGTTGAAGTCCCCATAGTAAAGCAAGTTGGGCGGTAGAGCTCCACCGTGAAAGACGGGAAACCCCTTATGATCATCTGGGTGAATTGTGCATGGAGTTGGTGGATGCACGGCGAGAGAGTTGGCCCTCTACATCGAAATAAAAGGCCCGATAGTAATGCCCGACCGGGGGCAGGTTGAACAAAATATCCGGGGTTCATGTTTGAGTGTCTAATTGTTTGATTGTAAATTTTGAATTGTATGACTGTGTTTACACGATGACCTAGCGACAGTAGGATTTGCATGTGAATGTAGAAATTGCATGGACACATAGGACGTGATTGCGAACATAGCTTGACAATTAGGTTAATTAATAATTTGTCTTAAAATTTGAGCGTTGTTAGTTATTAAAATTGTTAGCTTGTCACTAGCCATTTATTTGGGTAATTTCCCAAATGTATTTTTGGGGGCTACTCATTCCCACGAGTAGACTCTTCTGCAGGAGCTGAGGGATCGGAGCAGCAGTAGGAGTCCAGGAACAAGTTTAGAGTTGCAGCCTTTTCCTTTTAATTATAGTATGTCGATTTTATCAGTAGTCTCTTTCATTCGATATAATCTATTGGATTGAAATAAGATTTTATTAGTTAGTTAGTTTGATAAGTGGTAATGTGCCAGCTGAATTCTTTGGGTAGACCCCAAGCCTAAGCCTAGGTTAGATCATCACAAAAATATAAGACGAATAATTGACCTAATTTGACAAGCTCAGTAGATAGGACCTCTAGACAGATGCACCGAGTGTTAGGGAGTGGGTGAGATACTTGGCTCGCCGTCGGAGGCTTGAGCCTCGTGCTCCTTTAGAAGATATTCGGTCAATATGTTGTGGCACCGTTAGGTCGCATGTACTGAAAGGATATCCCTTTTAAAGGTTGAGCGTAGTCTAATGTTTCTCCCTGTTGATAAATTTTAGTTCTTAAAGGAATAAAAATATCTTCAAGTTTTAAACTATCCTCTTTTGTTTCTCCCCCTTCTTTCATTTGCTTGTGTGTGAGCGTAGAAAGAGCCCAGTGAGAATCCTAAATTGGCATAATTAAGTAACCATACCCAGAACCCTCTTCCTTTTCTCACCTCACACCCCAGGAATCGGTCTTCAGATTTTTGGGGCGTGACAACCCGGCCAACCTGTAAGCAGGTCAACCGGGGGAATTGACAATGATCACTAAGTATCAGAGCGGAGGAAGCCGCCGGCGATGAAAGTCGGCAATAAAGGAGGCCGAAAGCAAGAACTTGACACATCCTAGAAGATCTCAATCATCACAAACAAAGAAGAAAAATAGAGGAAGGAGAGAAGATAGAGTTGTAGCTCTGATAGGGTCACATGACCAAGGAAAAGTGCAGGGCCCAGGTGCATAGAAAGGCATGCCACCGGAAGAGCGCCAACAAAGCACGGATGCAGATAGTCCCGAGGAAAGGCAGCAATGAGAGGAGATACTGCAAAATAGAGGACAAGCACAAGTACAGTGGTGCATGACACGTTCGATGAGGTGCAGGAGGAGGCCGAGCCTTAGGCAAGGTGTCGACACGGCCAGGACACACATGGACATGCGCAGGGAAAAAAAACAAAAACAACCGGAAGGGATCTGGGCCCCCCGTGTCGCTGTCGCTGCTCGGCTGATTAGAGGAGAGGAGGCCGGCTGAGGGAGCGCACGCAGGTGATGGTAGGTGGCCGGGCCGCAGGAGTTCGTCAGCTGGATGGCGGGCTGCGACTGTAGGGAGGAGCCTGGCTCGGCAAGGGAAACGGTAGGGATCTGTGTAACATCCGCCCCAAACACACAAGATATTGTCCGCTTTGCCCGTGCCCGCACGAGAACTTCCCAGGGTGGTCACCCATCCTGGTACTACTCTCGTCCGAGCACGCTTAACTACGGAGTTCTTACGAAATCCATAGCGGCGCACGGTTTTAAAACGCGTCTTCTATGTTTGGGAGGGAAAATTATATAAGTAGCTTAGGATCTCCTTCTCGCCAGGCGATGTGGGGCTAACTCATAGCCTTTTACACCTCACCTCACCGTACCTCACCTTATCCATCTTGGCATTCCCACCTCAGGAGTCTTGGCTCTTGGTTATTGGCCTATTGGATCTTGGTCGTCACAATCCACCTCCCTCAGGACTACACGTCCTCGTGTAGGGTTAGACCCCCCCATTCCGAGGAGAACCGGCTCTGATACCATTTTATAACATCCGCCCCAAATACACAAGATATTGTCCGCTTTGCCCGTGCCCGCACGAGAACTTCCCAGGGTGGTCACCCATCCTGGTACTACTCTAATCCGAGCACGCTTAACTACGGAGTTCTTACGAAATCCGTAGCGGCGCACAGTTTTAAAACGCGTCTTCTATGTTTGGGAGGGGAAATTATATAAGTAGCTCAGGATCTCATTCTCTCCAGGCGATGTGGGGCTAACTCATGGCCTTGTACACCTCATCTCACCGCACCTCACCTCATCCATCTTGGCATTCCCGACTCAGGAGTCTTGGCTCTTGGCTATTGGCCTATTGGATCTTGGTCGTCACAATCTGGGGCCCCCGTGTCGCTGCTCGACTAACTGGAGGATAGGAGGCCAGTTGAGGGAGCGCACGCAGGTGGTGGTAGGTGGTCGGGCCATAGGAGTTGGTCGGTCGGATAGCGGGCTGCGACCACAGGAAGGAGACCGGCTCGGCAAGGGAAACAGCAGGGATTTGGGCCCCTTCCCCCCTGTGTCGCTATCGCTGCTTGGCTGACTGGAGGAGAGGTCGTCCGGTGGGACAGTTCGTGCAGTAAGGGAGACCGTCTGGCGGGGCAGCGCACAAGGGAGGCTATCCGGCGAGGGAGGAGGTCGGCCGAGCCAGATCTGGCTGGGGGTGGTCGGTGCACAGGTGGCGGCCAGAGCTCTTGCAGGTGACCGGACACGAGAGGGGAGAGCCGTCTGGCAGTAGATCACAGCCATCCGGTGCAGATTGCATAGGTGGTCGGACACGCGAGGGAAGAGCCGTTCGGCGGCAAATCACCGGTGCAGATCGCACAGGTGGCCAGAAGGCTTGCGCACAAGGAGGAGGCAGTTCCAGCAGAGGGGGGGGTGCGCACAGGGGGCCGCGCACAGGGGAGACCTACCGGCGGGAGCAGGGGAGCGCACAAGAGACCGTCCGGCGGGGCAGCGCTCGCAGCACGGACGACACACCGCGATCGGCTCAAAGATTGCACGACACACAAAGAACATGAAGGATCACCACTGAGAGATCGCGTACAGAAAAAGAAAACTTTGACTATTCCGTCCTCGACGACGTTGGTGATTGAGGAGGCCGAGGTCAAAGAGGGGGTCTTCGAAATCCTAACCTGGCTCGGATATCATGTTACGAAAAAAGAGGGAGAGAGAATAGGTTTTGGGGAGAAAAACTCCTTGTATTATCTCACAATATTACATAAGACTACATCTCCTTATATAAGGAGGGAACACACATCATTACAATACCATAACCGAGGTGGGACTAATAGTAAAACTAACACTACATCTAATAGATCCAATACCACCATCCCCTTAACCAACGGCGCCATACGAGCACAGTGGGAAGCATCAAACCTCCCATCCCATGCCTGAGCCCGTGACCCTAGAGAATCCACAACCAAATACGACCAAGGAGGAGACTGAGCTCCCCCTGGATCTTTCCCTTCCGCCACCCTCACCGCCATCACAGTGGCAGTCGATGACATGTTGATCGAGTAACACATCTTAAAAGCATTAAAGATACTCTCTTTTTTCCTATGTCCATCCTTTTGTTCACTTGATACCTTTTTTTCTTCTTTTTGCTTCTATTTTTCAAATTGACACGGGTCATTATAATTCTTTAGAGAGTGCCGTGTGGCAATCTCCACTTTAGCAAATTCATATAGATAGATGTATTTAAATTTCTCACTAGAATTTTGCACGTGCGATGAGAGAGAGAGAGAGAACGGCTAGAGAGATGAGGCTTATTCTCTTTATATAGTAGAGATTACATAATGAAAGAAAGTTTGAGCAACCCACATCGAAAGACCGATCATTATTTTCTCCAAGACGACAACCTAACTAGTTGCCCCTCCCTGCCTCATCTCGAACAAATTACTTCAAGATCATGATTTCCCTAAAGATCTTGATTCCCTTCCACCGCGACTCCATGAAGTAGGAGCTGTAGTCCTGGGCGTAGACACCGGCTTTGAAGTAGAAAGAGCTCCCTCCATCATCTTTTGTTGTCAATTTTAGGTCTTTGTCAATGAAAACACTCACCTCACCTGCATTCACATTGTGGATCACATTGACCTGGAACCATCTGTCGTAGATGTCGTCGGCGAGGACCTGCGAGTCGTAGTACATGAGCGCGCCGTTGTACACCCTCAGCATTAGGGTTGTGGCTCGGCTGGCGCCGCCATGGATTTGCATGATGCACATCCCCGAGCTCCCGCTCGGGACGTAAGTGTGCCCTTCAAATTGCCATACACCGTACGTGTAATTATATCCCTGTTAAGGAAAAACTACTAAGAATGTGAATATATTTAAGGGATTGTTTGTATTCTAACCATCATAGTACACTCTGATATAGGGGTGTTTATGGTTCTAGTTGGTTTTGTTTTTGGAAAAATTTGGAACCAAACCAAAGTTGATCGGTTCTCTAAAAAATAGAACCGAACCAAACCATTCCTTGGTAAAAACTAAAGGAAACCAAACCAAAAAAGTTTGGTTTGGTTCAATTTGATTCCATGAATTAGTCAAATCATTCAACAACATTGAACATAGAACTAAATAACTAATATAAGCAGCCCTCTCGACGTATCATACCGCTCCGACCTCACAGGGCGACTGCGGGATTGGTGGTTGCTGCGTCACCTCCGATGACCGCCCTCTCGATGTATAATATCCCAAGTTCGTCAAGGCTTGCATGATCTACCCATGTGAGCTCAAGAGTCACCAAACACTGGATTACCATCAAACCCGGCATTACGGATCCCCTTCTTTAGAGATTCTTGGTGGTGTGGTGAGTTCTTTGGGGGATCCCTCATGGGGGGCTCCTCCCTACCAGGTTCCTCTCGTGATGGAGGCCAAGATCTGGAGATCGGTGCGTAGAAGTCTCAGCTGGAGACTAAGGAACCTTCCCATCCTCCTCGAGCTGCTACATTGGCAAATTTCATTGTAGCGGGAAGAGCTTTTGCTGCGGGATCCTCTTCCTCTTCTTTAGCTCGCGATCGAAGAGGACTTGGTCATAGATCGGGGGGCTCAGGTTCCAGATTTGCTGAAGAATGTGAGTCGGGTTCCAGAGCTACTAGAGGATCTCGTCGGTTTGTGCATCCCTGTGATGATGCAGGGAAACATCTACATGGGACGGGACTGTGCTCTAGATCGGGCACTAATTTTGGGGGTGTTGCTAAGGTGGCGTCGGGTGGGGATCAACATGGCTTGGGTTTGGAGAATCTCAGTGGGGGTGATCCCTTCCCCCCCCTCCACTTTTCCCCTCATAACCCAAGATCAAAATCAGGTGGCTCGGGTGGTGTGGTGGCTGAAAATCCTATCAGAAACTCATATGCAGTAGCAATGTTACATAGTGAAGAGCAGGTGTTTGTGGAAAAGCATGTGAGGACTGACATTGCTGTAAATTCTAGAGAGTCTGTACTATGGGGGCCTGCAGGAACTGGGATGAAGTCTACTGGAAATGTTTGGGGTTTTTCCTCGCTTTCTCCTTCATTATCAGCTGAAGACTATAAGCTCAAATACATAGAACTGGCTGTGATTAAAGGAAAGAAAGTGGTGATTTGCCCACGGGATGAGCTTGCAAAGACTGAAAGCTATTGGGCCCATGCTCTTGTGGGATTTATCTTGGGTAAGAGACCTTTCTTTCCATACTTAAAGTCCACTGTGATGAGATTATGGCGTCCGAAGAGGAACATGGCTCCCGTGACAATGGAATCTTCATCTTCCGGTTTGAGAATCCATAAGATTGGGCTGGAATACGGGAAGGGGGGCCGTGTCATTTTCAAGGAAGACCCATTATACTCAGGCAATGGGTTAGTGATCAAGAGTATGGGCGAGAGTTCTTGTCAAAAGTTCCTATGTTGATCAAATTTCAAAATCTTCCGAAGAAATTTTTGTCATTTGATGCTTTAAGCCGACTAGGACGTGTGTTGGGTACCTCGACCGGGATGGATGCCCTTATAGCCGTAGCGGTAGTGCACAAGGAAGGTGGACGGATGAGCTACACCCGGATTTGTATGGAAATCGACATCAAGGATGCTCTCCGGGATGAAGTCAAAGCTCGGAATGAGGTAGGTTCCTTCCTCTTCATGCAAAGGTTGAGTATAATTGGAAGCCTACTCGATGCCGAACCTGTCAGTCATTTTTCCACCACAAAAATGCTTGTGCTGCCCATCCTAAGATCTCCACCAGATGAAAAGGTTATACTTGGCCTGGGTCTAGGCCTGCCAAGTAGGGGTGGATGCCAACTATGAAGATCCTAAGTGATAGTGGGACTGGAAATGCTCCAATTGGGGGTCTGCATGAGCACTTGAAGGCAAATTGTGGACTCGGGTCACAAAAATTAACAAGGGTAACGCCCCTTTGGCCCACAATGATCCTATTCAAGCTAACAGATCAAGGTTTGTTGTTTTAGCTGAAGAAGGGGTTGAGGTTTTGGGGAGTCAGGAGGATGAAGTAGCTGAGCAAGTTCGAGGGGCTGATGGTGCACCTACTGTTACACAGGCTGGTCCTAATGTTACGCAACCTGGTTTTGCCTTTATATAAGTTGTTGTAACGCAGGGGGTGTTAATGTTACGCAGGCTAATGCTAGTGCAGACTCTGCAAATATTACGTAGTCTGTTGGTGCTGTAGATGCTGCTGGAGGTGAACCTGATGCTGGTGATAGGCTACTAGGGGCTGATGTAGCTGATGATGTTACGCAAGGTTCTACTAAAGCTACTGCATATTTGCAAACTGTTTGTGCTGATGTTACACAAGGTTCTGATGCAGATTTGCAGACTGAGTGTGCTGCATTAGCTGATGTAGGCTTTGTTGAAAATGTTGTTGGGGAAGTAGGTGCTAGGGTTGATGAAGGTACTGTTTCTGAGGTTCTCAGGGCAGGGGAGGATGAGGTTACACTGGAGGATCAGGCTGTTGTGGTTGCGACAGTAGCAGATGTATGCAGAATATTGGCGAGGGTGTTGTGGGTGGTACAACCCCTGCGAGGGTTGTGCCAGAGCCACGTCGTAGCCCTTGCCTGGCAAACCTTGGGACAGACTCGATCGAAACTAGGGCTGCGATTCAAGCCAAATCTCGTGCTTTTGAATCAAGCGAACGCAACCGCCCTCCCCATTCGAAGCATGGAGATTCTCTGATTCCGAAGATTCAGGATCAATTATCACTGTTTGACGGAGCGGCGGCGAAACTTTCTTTGAATTCGATGGAGTACAACACACTTCTCGATTTAGCTTCAGCTATGACGTTCACTATCAAAGGAGGGAATTCGAAGTTCTTTCTAGAACAGATCCGTGAGCTAGAGAGGTCGAGTGCTTCAGAGTCATGAGACCTTAGTGTTTTTGTTTTTAATTGGGCCTCCGTGCCTTCTAGTTAGAACGCCTTGGTCGGGTTTCTAGCATGTGTATCCTATGCCTTTGGGCATAAGTTGTACATTTTCCTTATTTTAATAAACTGGTAAGGGTCTAAGCCGAACCCACCCTCCAACTCAGAGAGGGATTTCTCAAAAAAAAAAAAACTAATATAAGTAGTCACCTACTTGAAAATACAACTAAATAACCAAATGACAATCATGTCAGATAAAGATATAACCAACTTCATACAACAATATCAATGATCCATGAAGCCTAATGTAATCCGACAAAGCAAAAAGATCTAATGGCGACTGTTAAATGCATACATATATCTTATTGTTCGGTTAAGGTTGGTTCTGATCACAAAATGTAGGATCGAGAATTGAACCAAACTGATGGGTTTTTTTTTTTGGAACTGAAGTACCGAGCCAAATATTTAAAAAACCCGATCCAAACCGAATCAATTAGGTCGGTTTGGTTCGGTTTATCGGGTAAAACCGAACCAATGAACACTATGATAGGTCCATTTTATGGAAATGATTGGCTATGAGGCAGCGTCTAAGACAGAAGAAGAAGTGACTGTTTTCGAGCCAACCATGGAGATGGAGTCTAGCATTGTTGAACCTACAGTGGGTAAGGTAGGTGCTGCTGATTTTCTAGCTATGGATGCTGTAGTGGGTTTAGAGGAGAGGGAACTTATAGCTAGCTGATGTTGATGCATCTAATGGGGCTGGTGCTGATGCATCAAAAGGGGTGGCTGCGGAGGACCCATCAATTTCTGTGATGGATGATCAGATTTCAGCAGGCTTTGCTGAAATCAACAAGTTGTAATGTCTCTTGTGATGTTGAGGCTGATACCACAACTATCCAACTAAGCGCTGGGCTATGGCCGCAAGGGTCTCGATTGGCTATCCTTGTCGGCCTAGACCAAGAAGGGGGCGAGCCCATTGGGGCTGATCACCTAGAGGAGGAACTAGTGGCTCTTGCGGCCTCGGGTATGGAGGAGGAGGGTGTAGAGGAGGACGAGAATGGGAGAATTCGCGTATATGCAACACCGTCTGCTGATGTTGATGGCATCGACGATGGGCTCGACGGGGATGGGGCACACCCCGATGAGGGAGAAGATGAAGAGGAAAATTCGAATTCGAATGATGGAGATGAAGAGGATGGAGAGGAGAATGACGAGGAGGAAGAGTCGAATGTCGAGGATGGAGAAGAAGAGGATGGAGAGGAGGAAGAAGCCAATGGCAATAGGGGAGTCTATTTCGATATGAACATCATCAATCAAGTCCAACTCACTGACAAAGCCATAATCCACGATATCATTGTGAAGACAATGAATGGCTATGGTGATGAGGGTTTCGGAGACGGTATTTATGTGTTAGACTCATAGGAATCTAAATCTCTCAGTGTGATTGTAGCCAAGTATTGAAGGTGGCCCCTGGAGATTCCGACCCATGCATCACTTTCGACTACATTTGGACCTTCTGGCTCACCTCACTCCGAAACAGACTTTGGAGTGATGGCCAACGAGAACAAGCCATCGAACAACTAGGAGCGTGAAGACGAGGGAAGCTGATCAATGATGATGTGCCAACACTTTGTGCAGGTGGTGCTCTTTTCTTTTTTTGTGTTTAGAGTGAGCTGTGTAGGTGCGCCTTCGTATGAGGCCCGATTTTTGGAGCATGTTGTACTGTGTGTGCGCTAAGTGTTAGAGACTGGGTCTTTATGCTTGCTCACACTCGGTATAGCCTTGTTATGTAACTCCTTCCCCCCTTTGAAATTCTAATACAGCTTGCTTATCTTAAAAATAAAAAAAAAATTCATTTCACATTACGTACATGACAAAGTTTCATTTCACATCAACTCCCTGGGTAAGGAATATTTTTTGACAATAAGTCATTTGTTACTCTTTATGGACCACATAGTTGTTACTCTTCGGTCATAATTGTTACTCCTTTTGCACTAAATTGTCATTCTTTTTCCTTTTATCTCATACAGAAAAAAATAACAATTTAGACCGAAGAGTAAATATTTGGTCCAAAAAAAATGACAAATGACTCATTGTAAAAAGTGTAACTTATCCAGAGAAAAATATGCATATCATCCCTCTTACAAGAATGGCCAACAAAGAAAAGAATTCTTTCTTTTTAACAGGAGACTAGTTAAACCAGAGATAAAAGAGGGAGAGATCGAAAACTGTCACCTTAATCAGGATCTCAGTGCGAGGATTGGTACGACTGGTCGGGAAATGGGGCTTGTCGCTCAACAGGACCCAGAACTTGTGGACGCCGTCGATGAAGCTGTACCGGCTGCCCTCGGGCAGGTTGTAAGGCTTCTGGATTTCGAAGCTGGAGCTGTTGAGAGGGAGGGGGGTGAAAAAAAATGTAGGGTCCCCGCTTGGTCCCACCACAATTCCATTGACCTGGAGAAGGGCCAAGTGCAGTAAGATGAGGAGTCCCAAAGGGGAGCTCAGCTTTCTCTTCTTCAAACAAAAGAAGTCCATGGTGGGAGGAAGCAACAGATGGGCTTTAAAGGTCTACTTAGCATGATCATGATCAATCTATCCTATTTATAGTGCCAAAAGGCTCGACTTATTAAAACTGTGGGCTACAACGATCTCGGGTCCTTTGTATCAACCACTTAACTTTTTGTCAAGAAGCTTGACTTGACGTTTCTTGTTCTTAGTTCGTAAATTTTTTATTTTTCTTTGTTATCTTTGAAAAAAAAACCAGTTCAGGATCTCTGCAAACAATGTCATGCATTGGGAAACTGGAACCCAGGTAGGAGTTCTACACTAGTCTTGACACAGGTTGGCTCTTGCCTGGGTACAGTTGTTTCCTGTGTAGTTTCATGACCTAATATCCCAAGGTTTTGATGATCTTTCTTCGAGGACAGAGGGGTCTCTTTCAGTTCTTTTTTCCTTTTTGGTTGGACCGGCCAGGCGTAGGATATGGCGCTAGAGCAAGGGATCAAAGAGGTATGGAGAACGAGGGAGGCAGCAGCTGCTATTTATTAATTTCTTAATCCCGTGAACATTGACAACAACGGCCAGGATTCACACACATAAACAAGGCACAACGGCTTCGCTGGCTCCACGGTGTCCATAACGGGAGTCGAACAGGGCTAGGTAACCTCTCCAACATTGGACACCAGGCCTAGAGCATGTTGGTATGTTTCAGCTAGTTTGTTTGGAACTCTTGGGGCCTGTTTGTTTTTCAGGCCCATAAATTAAAGGCTAGTAAATCGGATGTGGACTAGTAAATCTTCCAGATCGACTAGTAAATTTAATTTCCTTCTTGTATTTTATATTGACCATTAAAGTAAACTATTACTTCTGGAAGGCTGTTTTGATTGACCAGTAAAGTAAATAACAAATTAATTGTACTGGTCACCATCCACCACCTGCCACCGGTAACCGATAACCTGTCGGCCGCCGTCCAAACCCCACCCCATTGACCGACAATCTGTCGCCACCCCGCCGTCCACCGTCCACCACCGGCCGCCTACCACCGACAACCCGTCACCGCCCCGCTGGTCACTGACCGCTTGCCACCGACAACCCGTCGTTGTCCCACCGACCACCATCCACCACCGGCCGCCTGCCACCGACAACCCGTCGCCACCCCACCGACCACCGTCTACCACCCCTCGCCTACCACTGACAACCCATCATCGCACCACCGGGCATCGTCCACAACCCGCCGCAGGCCACCACCCACATGCCACCGGGGTGGGCGGCGGTTGGTGGCCGACAGGGCGACGATGGGCGAGACCGGTGGATGGCGGCGATGGTGCACGGTATCCGAGGGGGCAATGGGGCGGCGGCAGCCGATGGTGGTTCAACCCATGGTCCATAGATCATGGCCGTTGAAACTAGGATCGCCATGTGTCACTCCCCAAGTCATCAAATCCATCACGGGATGCTCTCTTGATGATGTCGTTGCTGACGTGGTGTGGGTCAACCGAGCCTTTTACTAGTAATTCAAAAGTTTTACATGGCTTTTCAGAATAAAACTTTTGTTGCTACTAGTAAACCTCCTACCACTTACTTTACTACAACTTTTTGAATCCAAACAACATCAAAGTAAAACTTTTACCCAATTTACTTTACTAGTTAGCCCTTTGACCGACTACAAACAATCCCTTGGGGCCTGTTTATTTTTCAGAATCGCAAAGTAAAGCATAGTAAATCGGATGTAGGCTAGTAAATCTTCCAGATCGACTAGTAAATCTGATTTCCTTCTTATTGTTTGTATTGACTAGTAAAGTAAACCATTACTTCTAGACGACTGTTTGGATTGACAAGTAAAGTAAATCAAAAATGAAATCTACCGGCCGCTCTCTACTGCCGTTCACCACCCCCCGCCGGTCACCGTGCACCACCCGTTGCCGCCCTATCGGTCACCACGCGCCGCTGCCAGCCCCGGTGCCGGGCGACGGTGGTTGGTGGCAAAAGGGGCAGCGGCGGGAGGCCTGTGGTTTGTAGGGGTGGAGGGTAGGGCCTTGCAGCGGCAGCCGACAGAGCAATGGGGCGGCAACAGTTAGTGGTGGTGGCATCCCTTTGGTTCATCCCATGGCTCATAGATCATGGTCGTTGAAACTGGGATTGCCACATGTCACTCCCCAAATCGTCGAATCCATCATGAGATACTCACTCGATCATGTCGTCGCCTGACGTGGCGTGATCAATGGAGCCTTCAATTAGTAAATCGATCAAAAGTTTTACGTGGCTTCTCCGAAGTAGAACTTTTTTGCTACTAATAAACCTCGTATCATTACTTTACTATAATTTTTTGGATCCAAATAGCAGCAAAGCAATGTTATTAAAATCGGACCGGACCAGCCGGTCTGGACCGGGAACCGGCGAACCGGTGGGGAAACCGGTCCATATGCGATATGAACCGGTGTTGGAAAACGAACCGGTATGGAACCGTCGGACCGGGCGCTTTTAGGTATAAACCGGACCGGGCTGGGCAGTTTTAGGTATAAACGAATTGGTTTTTTTTTTTGCGCACAAATGCTCTCTCGCTCTCTCTATCTCTATGGGTTTGATTGTGTTTGTTGGACTGGTGAACCAGACCGGACCGGCCGGCCGAACCGGACCGGTACACAAACCGGTTCGTCCTCCGGTTCGGTTCTGACAATATTGCAACAAAGTAAAACTTTTACCTGATTTACTTTACTAGTTAGCTTGTTAACCGAATACAAATAGGCGGGGTACTATTGCTGTCATCAGCAGCAATTTCTTTAGAGAAGGAAGGGAAATGGGCTGCATAGCTTTTATTTTTTTTATCGAAATCGTGGGGGATCTATTCATGGTGCCCCGTACCCAAACACAGAATCAGAAATTCAATTCAGCGATACTTGATTTCCATTGGAAGACTCTTCCGCTGGAGAACCAGAGTCCTTTTTACTAAAAAGAGAAACAAGACAATCTGAAATAGTAGTAGACCACAAGTCAAATCCTTCATCAACTATATATCTAGTCATGTCATGGGCGCAACCATTACAATTACGGGGACTCCAAGTAGGGATAACACCGATCGCCCGGGATTGAAGACTTGGACAGGCTGCCTAGCTTTGAGCTAATATTTCTTTGAATATCGGTCAACAAAGGCTGTTGGGTTCTACCTGAAAGCTTGCCAAACACCACAACAGCCCAAAATACCCCCGTTCCAAAAGAGCACAGAACAGTTAACATTAGGGTTGGCAATTTCGGACCCGACACGAAGTTAGCGGGTCTGGGTCAGGGCTAAACAGGTTCGGGTCATAAATGGGTCAACACGATAGACCCGTTTAATAAACGGGTCGGGTCCGGGTTTAGGGTCTGGACACGGTAGACCCGGGAAGATGCGTTTAAAATTCAACGGGTTCTGTCTGGTTAGGTCGGGTCGGGTCTACCCGCAATCCGATACTGTAATATATAGTATCAGCGGGTCTATCGGGTTAGGTCGGGTCGAGTCGGATTGGGTCGGATCGGGTCAACTGAATAAACCCGTGTGGTAAACGGGTCTAACAGGTCTACCCGTTTATAAACGGGTTGGGTATGGGTTTAGGATCTAGACACGATTAGTTAAACGGATCGGGTCCGGGTCTAGGGGCTTTGGACAAGACCCGAAACTAGACACGACACGAACCCGACACGACCCGACCCATTGCCACCCCTAGTTAGCATGGTGGGTCAGGCGGAAAAAGAACGAAAAAAATTGTCCTCGAAATAGATTCCGACATCCCTCTTGCTCTACCGCCACCGTTTGATCCAGTGGGACTAACCGAAAACCACTGTAGCAGTAAATTAATGGAGGGTTTGCTTAATATCATAGATACGAGAAATGTTATTCAGCCCTAAGGTTTTTTCGATTTCGCCAGCCCGATTGACATGGCAGCGTGCAACTGGTGCTGTTAAAGATTTTAAAATCACTAGTGAGTTTCAGCCATCAGTTACACTCTGCCACGTCAATCGGGCCGGCGAAATCGGGACAAACCTTCGGACTGAGCCCCCCATCTAGGGTTCCGATTTCCCCTTTTCCTCGTTTGAATTAGGGTTTCGGGAGTGGGTTCTGGCCTCCTCGAGTGCCGCCGGAGGCAATGGAGAGGCAGGGATTTGGGTCTTCGAGGCACCGGGGATGAGATCTAGCCCCTCTTCCTCCCCTTTGTAAGTAGGGTGTCCCTGGCAGACGGCGTTTTGTGCTCGGAGATCAACGGTCGTTCGGCGGCCCTCTTCCGGAATCGGCGTTGGGGTCGATGTTCTTGCCGGCTTTTTAATTCAGACGGATGGTTGGATCTGGTCCCGGTGTGAGGTTCTCAGCCGGTGGTTCTCCAGAACTTTTCCTCTGGCCGGTGAGCGACTCCTGGCGATGCGGCGGCGGCGGCGGCGGCAACGGCTTGTCGGCAGGGAGGCGGATCCATTGGCGACTCCTACTTTTTAGCCGATCTGCGAGTTCTATCGATGATCGCTTTTTTTTTTTTTGCTGTGTTTTATCTTTTTGTGGTTTTGTTTGCTGTGTTTTCGTCCGATCTGGGGTTCTCACCGGGTGTGGCGGGATGGTTTGCCGGGGTGTGGCTGTTTGTCTACCGGTGTTGGTGGCTTGGTTGGTTGTCTACAGCTGGTTGTCTACCGGCTGGTTGTCTACCGATGTTGGTTTCCGATCAGATGTGGTTGTCCCTGCTAGTGCCGGCATGTGGTACCTCCACCTTGGCAATACCAAAAAAAAAAAAAAAAGTGGATCAAGGTGTAAAATTCAACAAAAAATGATGTTTAGAGTGCTGTTATGCTATTTCTAAAAAAAAAAAGAGTGCTGTTATACTGTCTGTAGGAGTCATGCGTCGCCCTTGATGGAAACAATAGAATAAGAACTCTAATATATACTTACAAAAGACTGAATGCCGGTTCAACTACACTGATGGAATGGTTATCGAAAGATGTTTTCAGTTAGGCGGCTGTGTTAGTTATCCTGAGGGCTGGTTCGAGACTGACAAATTGTGGTGGACCATTATCCAAGTTTGGGGGTTTGTGGTTAGTCCCTGAGGGTTGGTTTGAGTACTGCATTGTGTGTGTGCATTGATCAAGAGGGAGCATCTTGATGGAACGAGGTCATTGTTGATCGATGACTTGTACAGACACTGACGGGTGGACATGATGGAGGAGCCAACAGATGGATGAAGGAGGCGCCGATGGGTGCCTAGTGTTTGGGCATCACTAGTGATTTCGAAGCACTGGCTGCTGATGTTTGTAGTGGGCATCGACGAACGCTGGACTGAAACACGGAGGCATAACAGATGATCGGACCGATAGGAGCGTCTGAGCGTGGTGTGCAATCACCAAAAACTGTATTCTTGGTGTAGCTCGCTTGCCAACGGGTGTATCACGTTAATTTGTAATGGCATGGCTGTATCTCTCCCTAGATCCTATGGTTGATTCCACAACAAACTGGTATAATAGCTTCGAGTTTCGGTCTAGGAAACAAGTGGAGGTTCAATCCAGAGGGGGAGAAGTCGGAGCCATGGAACAGAGGGTCTCCCTCATGGCATGAGGGGAAAATTGTTGGACTCGGAAGCCTATGAGATTGGATCGGACCATGCTTGACGCAGCCCATTCGGGTTACTTGGCGTACAAGCGTTACTTGCTTGGGGGAGAAGCAACTCAATTTAGAGCCTCTATAAAATGAGGTGCGCAGCGGAGGAGCAAAGAGACCACAGGCTCGGCGAAAGACGCTGACTATTGGAAACTCTAGAAGGTCCCAGTTCAAGAAGAGAGCCACCGAGGTGCAAGAAATCGGGGGGAGGTGTGGATGTGCCTCGCCCCTGGTGCCATGGAGCGACTACTATCGATAGAGCGAAGGCCTAGGGGTGTACTGGTGTTGCACACTTGGAGGGACACCTGAAGGCCGACCGGAGGTATCGAGGGGATACAAGGCCTGGGGATCTATCCCTGGTGTCATTGCAGGAAGATCGACGCTTGGACATACTCGTGGCAGAGGAGGTTGCGGCGATTTCGAGCACCCAGGCGAGGGTCTAGTGGCACCCTAGCGAAATCAGGCCAAAGGGCCGAGGGAGAGGCCGCTGCTTTGCACCTCTTCCCACGATGTATGTATCATGGTCCGTGTTAGCAATGGAGAGGTCAGAGAGAGAGAGAGAGAGAGAGAGAGAGAGAGAGAGAGAGAGAGAGAGAGAGAGAGAGAGAGAGAGAGAGAGAGAGAGAGAGAGAGAGAGAGAGAGAGAGAGAGAGAGAGGTGGGGGTGGTGGGGACTTTTGTTAGTCTACCTGAGGGCTAGTTCGACGACATCGACAGATCGGTTCTCGAAAGATGCTTCTAGTTGGGCGGCTTATGTTAGTCAACCTGAGGACTGATCCGAGATTGGCGGATCATGGCAAAACAATGTTTGAGTTTGGGGGCTTGTAGTTGGTTCCCTGAGGGCTGGTTCGAGTACCACGATGGCGCTATGTTGTGCATGTGCATTGATCGAGAGGGAGCATCACATTGGCACGAGGCCATCGTCGATCGACGACTTGGCCACGCACCAACGAGTAGGCCCGATAGAGGAGACGACACATGACTGAAGAAGACACTGATGACTGCCTAGTGTTTGGGCACCGTTGGAGAGCGCTGATTTTGAAATACTGGCTGCTAATGTTGCAGCGGGTGTCGACGAAAGCTGGACCCGAGCGCGAAGACATGGCAGATGATCGGACCGATCAGAGCATCTGAGAGTGTACGGTCACCGAAAACTGTATCCGTGGTGTAACCCACTTGGCAACGAGTGAATATATTGCCCGTTTATATATCCAGGAAACTGAAAAGTATGTCCACGTCGCCTGCAGCCAGCTCGCAGACGAGAGAGATTGCATTTTTATTCAGAAAACTAAAAAGGATGCCCACGTCTCCTGCAGCCAGCTTGTAGATGAGGGAGATCACCATTTTATCCAGAAAGCTAAAAAAAATTTCCACTATGCCTACAGCCTACTCGTAGGTGAGGGAGATTGCAGTCCGCACACATAAGACTTGCACAATGAATTTGTCATCAGAACTATATTGAGAATGATCCTCTCCCCCAGAGGGTGCACTCACTGTCACCCTGAACCAAGTCACACTCATTTAACCGTAGACAGCTCGCTCGCAAACAGCTCGCATCTATACGCACGTGGACAGCTCACGTGTATACGGTTTTGGACAGCTCGCTTGCGAAAAGCTCACACTTATTTGCTCGAACACAGCTCTCCCAAGGACACTCTTACAACCTTACACTCGTGATCTTGTCCAACTTGCACAGTAAGGCAGTCTTAACCTATCAGGCGTCAATACCCCCGGGGTGTTATGTGGACGCTAGGTGGCCAAGTTCGCTTTAAAAATGGCCACCTAGAGCTGACAAGACTAGTGTGATTTCCTTCTACCCTGAACCGCCACCTGGGTAGCAAAGGACAAAACCATTCAAAGACGCTGATGGGCTAGCACGAGGGTACAAAGAGGAGCATGTATGTGTCAGCCCCCAGTGGTCGGCAAGATACTATATAAGTACCACCCTGGGCTCCTAGGTAGAGGTTCAATTTCGAAACTCAAGAACCCACTAAAATACTTTTAGCCATCCACTTTGTATCTTCACTGACATAAGCGTCAGAGGGTCTGTGCTCCAAGAGGAGCTAGCCGTTCTTACTTCTTTTGGTTTTGCAGGATGTCATCGCCCACATCTCCTTCAATTGAGTGGTCGTCCGAAGAAACCAAACTAGTTTTTCCCCCGACAAGGCTTATTCTTCTCCAAAGTTTAAGCAACCCATATCAAAAGACCGATCATTACTTTCTCCATGACGACAACCTAACAAGTTGCCCTTCCCCTGCCTCATCTCAAACAAATTACTTCAAGATCATGATTTCCTTGAAGATCTTGATTCCTTTCCACCGTGACTCCATGAAATTGCTCTCCCCATAATGTTTTGTTGTCAATTTCAGATCTTTGTCAATTTCAGTTCACCTGAAGCCATCGGTCGTAGATGTCGTTGGCGAGGACCTGTGACATTGTACACCCTCAGCATTATGGATATGGCCTGGCTGGCGCCACCATCGATTTGCATGATGCACATCCCCGAGCTCCCGCTCGGGGCGTAAACTTGTGCTTCAAATTGCCATACACCGTACGAGTAATCGTATCCCCATTAAGGAAAAACTAACAGGAATGCGAGAAAATATTTAAGTACACTATAATGTATTTGGGTGAAAATTAAAACAAGAGTAGTGCTATTCAGCCCGAAGCGTTTGTCCCAAATGGTCAGCCCGATTGACGTGTCATCTGATCACAACGTCACTTCACCTGCCAGGCGGGGTTGAATGCGATTCACTGGTCAAGGCACGGTGCAACGGACGTTTGTGATCAGGACAGGTCAATCGAGCTAACCATTCGGGCTAAATTGTATTTTCCTTTAAATAATGGGCACTTAGTGATAGGCCCAAAAAATAAGTTCAATTTCACATGAAGGACACAAGAAAGTTTTGTTTCACATTTAGTCCTCTGGCTAATGTGAGCAAGAACCTTCTTTTGAGGATGACCAAACCTTTTTTTTTTTAAAAGGATTTGAGGATGACCTAACCTGTTGTTTTAGGATGATCTAACCTTTTTTAAAAAAGAACGAGAACCCCTGCTAAACAAACCAAAACATGAACACTCATGCCTGAAACACACAAAAAAAAAAAACTTGGACTCGGGAGAATGCCGCAAAGAACCGAGCCAAAAGATCTCACTTGCGGCCATCGAGGGCAGGCATCCAAATTCAAATGTTGGTTCCCATCCTATGAGATTTCCTCTATTCCAAAACCCAAGTATTAAGATGAGGTCCCATCATATATATAAGGATTGTTTCCGCCTACTACTTTACCGAGGTGGGACTAATCCTCCAACACATCCGTCACAGCACTGCCGCTTGTGAAGAAGACTTCGTGTTGAAGATCGTTTGGTTCCGCTCCAGCTAGATGAACCAGCAATTAGCGAGCACTAAAACGTCCCATCCATCCCTCCAATCGTGTTTGGGATATCCAATTCATTTGAATGAAAATTCACAAACCACTTGCTGAATATTGTTGTAAGACCTCGATTTTATTTTATTCCATGATGAAACAAAGTTTGAACCAATCCACATTCAAAAAAGTAACCGTTATTTCCCGCGCGAACTGGCCGAAACAGAATTTCCCTCCATGACAACAGTACTCAATCTGATAGCTTGAGGACCTGGATTCCCTTCCAGCGGGACTCCTTGAAGAAGGAGGTGTAGTCCTGTGTGTACACACCAACTTTGAAGTAGTGAGAGCTACCTCCATGATCCTGTGTCACCAGTTTCAGATCTCCATCGATGAAAACCTTGACCTCCCCCGCGCCCAAGTCGTGAATCACATTCACCCGGAACCATTTCCCGTAGATATCGTCTGCGAGGACCTGCGATTTGTAGTACATGAGCGCCCCGTCGTAGACCCTCAGCATTAGGGTTGTGGCTTGACGCGCAGCACCGAAGACTTGCATGATGCTGACGCCCGAGGTCCCGCTCGGGACGTAGGCGTGCCCTTCGAATTGCCACACACCGGACGAGTATTCGAATCCCTGCGACAATCATTGTTGAGTGTATGTAAAAGATTAACAACCTAAATTTAACATGAATAGTAATTGTACGGTTTGGATCGATTGATGAGGTAGAAATGCTAGAACTTTTGATAACAGGTTGTGATCGATTGATGCGGTAGAACAAAAGATTTTGGAACTAGTTCATTTTTCGTCTACTTGCAATTCCGTGCCCGTTGAGAGAGGGACCGCGGTTTTTCTTTTCCTATAATTTTCTTTCTTTCTTTATAAACCTTTCTTTTTTATTAATGAACTAGTAGGGATCTATGCTTAAGATTTCTCCAAAAAAAAAAAAAACCGTAGGACAAGGCTTGATGGTTATGATATTGTTAGGAAATATAATTGTGGCCATATTTTTAGTATAACAACAAGAAAAAATTATATGAATTGAGAGAATTATATTATTCAAAAAAATTGAGTGAAATGATTAGATGTAATCTTTTACTTTATATCAATAAACTGGTAGGTGTCTAAGCCAAACCCCCACTCCACACAAAGAGAGATTTCTCAAAAAAAAAAAAACAAAGGATATGTACGTGAGAAATATTAGACTTTATTATGATCGAGATCTTGAATATCTCATTGGAGGGATTTCTCAAAAAAAAGATATCTTGAATATCTCATTGAACTCCTATATATACAGTGTAAGCCTCAATGAAACACAAGAAGAGAAGTAATAGAAGTTTTGTTATTCCCTCATATTTCACCGTCTTCCGAGGTTGGACTTTCATCATGTCGCCATTCTCCGATGGCCCACGACTTCTTCAATTGTTTGTGATATAGATCCGAAGTTATCAGTAAAGATAAGAGGGAGATAATTAGGTAAATATTTTGTGTTTGCTAAGTGACTAATTAAGCCGAAGATAAGAGGGAAGAACATCGGGAGCCAGACAATTGGGTATTTTGAGATTATTTTTACCTGTATCCGTATCTCGGTCCGAGATTTGGTATGACTAGTAGGAGAGTGGGGCTTGTCGGTGGTCAGCACCCAGAACTTGTGGACGCCGTCGACGAAGCTGTACCGACTGCCCTCGGGCAAGTCATAAGGCCTCTGGATTTCGAAGTTGGAGCTGTTAAGAGGGAGGTAGGTAAACCCATATGTAGGGTCCTGAGGTGGTGCCTCAATAACTCCATTAACTTGGAGTACTGCTAAGTGCACCAACATGAGGAGTGCCAAAAGTGAACTCATGGTTGGTGGGTGGTGGTGGTGGTGGGTGGTGGTGGTGGTGGTAGTAGACCATAAGCCATCAAAACCATTTATAGAGCGACAATGTCAATTCATGATCAAGGCATTGCGATACAATTTGGAGACTAGAGTCCACGCCTTATTATTATTATTTTTTGTGTATGTAGTTTATAATGATTTTTTAGGTTTTCATAATCTTCTGTTTTTTTTTTTTTTTTTAAGGGGGGGGGGGGTAAGATTGCCAATGGATACAAACATATGATACAACACATACAAGGAGGTTGCTATTTGCACCCACAAAATTACTAGAACCCCCAATTTCAACGAGGTGATCCGGTTCTATTTTTCACCGATGCCCCCCCTTTCAATAGGGCACCGCGCAGTAGGGTTTGTGGCGTTTGCCTCCTCCCTGCTTCGACCGTCATTGTTGTTGCCACCGAGTCCACTATCTTCTCCCTCTCCGCCTCCTACACCCTTTCATCCTACTACTCCCCGCTCTGATTGCCACCGCCACCACGTCCTCCCTCCTCCCCCTTCCTTAGGAGAAAGAAGGAGGAGGACCGGTGTCAACGGCGATGGGTGGAGGTGGTGGTGCCTTTTATCAGTATGCCTAAGGCCTCGGGGATACGCATGGTATTTCTTTTCTTGTTAAGTTGGGGTGTCCAACGGCTTTGAGCCCCAGCGCCTTTTCCCCTTTGCGACCCTAGGGTTAGGGTTTCCTTGCCTTAAACTCTTGACCTCCTGGAACACCGTCGTCGGCTGCTCCGAGAAGGTCAGGCCTTGGTTCCTTTTGGCTTCGAGTGTGGGATCGAGCCCCTTTCTTCCCCCTCTGTAGATAGGGGCATCGCCAGATCGTCGGGTTTTTTTGTTTTCGGAACATCGGAGTAGGACATAGTCTCCTACAGCTCGCATGACGGCTTCCAATCGATCATCAGGGCCGGATCTACTATCGGGTGCAGTTGGGAGGTTGGATCTTGCCCCGGTGTGAGGTCCTCTTGGGGATCCGGTTGTGATCCCCCCGTGCTAATGAATACCATAAAAAAAAGTTGGGGGTTCAACTTGTAGGGTGCAAATAACAACACCGCACAAGAATGACCATTATAGAATTGGAGCTCCTTTGTTGAGGTATGCCGCCTTGGATCCGACCCGTTTATTCTTATCGATCGGGTGGTGGACTCCTTGTGCCAACATGTGGCGCCTCTTGGGGATTCGGCTGTGATCCTCTGCTGATGAATATACCATAATTAAAAAAAGTTAGGGTATGCCGACCTCGGCCTTATGCTTGACGCGTTTATTCTTGTGTCCTTATCCAAAGAACAAGCCAAGAACGGGCTCATTTTTAATTTGGTGTTTGGAGGAGACATAGTAACCGCTTACCGCACCTCCATGGCATCTCTGTCCTCATCATCGCAGATCCCAGAGATTTCAATTCGTCATCACGAACATGTACAAATTAGGAGCCTGGAGTAACAATAAGTACAATTGTTCTAAAGGGTTCTGAAGAGATAATTATAAAAAAAAAAATTTGGGGGACTTGATGGGCCGTCCTTGACAAAAAGATCGGTTAAGCCTAAAGACTTTGAAGTGCTGTGGATGAAATTGGTCTCCATAGTATTGCAAAATTTCTTTTGGTTGCCACCGAACCAGAGAACCACCTAGCCGACCACCGAACTGCTCGTCCCGCTGGAGCTGCTCGCTGCCGCCGAATCGAACCGAACCCTAACCCTAACCCAGAGATTTAAAGGCCATGAGATGAACCCTAGACCTAGGATCCTCCAACGAACCAAACGCCGCTGCCGGAGTGCTGGCTTCTGCCGTCGCCGTCTCTGCTACTCGCCGAACGCCACCACCGTCGGAACTGCTGATCGCTGCCCTCGGAGTTGTTGGCCGCTGCCTGCCACCTCTGGTGCAGCCGCTGCCGCCGAAGCTTCTCGGGAGAGATTGGAGAAGAAACAGGGGTTAGTCTCGAGTTTACCAAAAAATACAGGGACTTTAGGTTAAATGAAACTTTAAGATGTCATGTTCTCGTGATGGATTTGTTATCAGGGACCTCTCATACATTAACCCCTTCTTTTTTTTTTGATACAATAAACAGATGGATCATTGCATCATGACCCATGTATCCTCTGTATCCCCCTATTCCAGACACTCTGACATCATTTGCCATCCAGTGGGCAGCACTATTAAATGCCCTTGAAACCCATTTGATGGTCACCTCAGATCGTCTCCAGCGTGCTCCTTTGGATTTCTTCCTCGTTTTACCAAAAGAAATATAGAAAGCATTCAAAAGGGGCTCCAATGGGCTCCACCAAAATTTTCTATTTTGATATTTTTCTACTCTTTTCCCTAAGAATGGAGAGATAAGTAGGAAAACCTAAGAATAGTGGGCCCCAGTTTGCATTGAATGAAAGTTTATTGAATTTCTTACTTTCTAGAATAGCCATTGTAAAGATTGTTTTCATGGGTCTTGATTTGGTTATTTTACACAAAAATAAGGAGAGATTGAGGAGGAGCCCGTTGGAGTACTCTTCCATTCCCAGCCTACGTGGCTGTTATAAGATTTGAAGAATAGAGAAGAATCATAGGAGCCCATAGGATATGCTCTCAGGTAGATGATCCTAGGCTTGCAAACATGATATAGGCATGGGGGAATGTGTGAGCGATCTCAAATAAAGAAATCATTTAAAGTAAAAAAATTTAAAATGCTATGGATGAAAATACCCCTCCACGCCATTTTAAATTTTCTTTTGCATGCCATTGAACCAGCGAACCTCCGACTATCGAACCGAACCACTGCTCGTCGTCGCCGGAGTTGCTCACCGCCTAAGCCGAACCGAACCTAAACCTCAGAACCATTGCTCGCCCGCCACCGGAGTTGCTCGCCACCATCGAACCTAACCCTAAACCCAAGATCTATGGGCCACGGGATGAACCCTAGACCTAGGATTTCTAAACCTAACCCTAATCTTAGCTTGGGACCGAATGGTGGCGATTTCTGATTACCGCTGCTCGCCGTTGCTGCCCTGGCGGCAATGAGCAGCTGCAACTCGCCGGGTCTCGCCACTCGCGCCGCTACTGTCTTGCCGCTGCTCCCGCCGCCGCCACTCGCATGCTTGAGAAAGATGGCAAAAGGAGAGACCGGGTAAATTTTGGTTTCTGAAAAATATCAGGGACATATCATTCATTGAAATATTGAGATCTCCTGTGCCTTCCAAATTTGTTCAGTCAAGGATGGATCACCCATTAACCCTATAAGTATTAGGCAAATACCGCCTGGGCTCCCTTTGCCAAGCACTAAAGAATCTATAGTCCGTGTAGCATCGGTCATGATCACCACCTTGCGGTACTCACGATTCGCTAATCCTTCTAGAGCTCCTTTAACCATCCATAGTTCTGCATGTCACGGAGAGGCCGCACAGACAATGGAAGGAGACTTTGGTCACATTATGAAAAATGCTTCATAAGGCCAAAATCTTTGTTGTTCATCGCACTTGATGCATGGATGCTGAGCTGAATCGAGTGACACCAACCTAATGTAATCATCAAGCTCAGACTTACGCATCTGGTGCGATGCACGGGTCACAATGGTGTGTGGGCTACCAATCCCTCTATTATCGACTATAGAGTACGAGAGGTGTTTAATGAAGGTAAAGTGCACTCAGACGGTCGAAAATGGAGGGATAGGTTGCGCGATTGTTGGTAGAGCCTTGCGACATAAGAAGCATTCATTTATTAAAACCTAAACTGATCCGAGGGAAATGGAGAGATATGTAGTAAGAATACTAGGTATAGAACTAGGCACTAACCTTGTGTTATGCGCAGATGGCTACAATGTCGCTCCACTCGAGAAGCAAATTTGCGAGTGGAAGAGTATGAAGCTTTTTCCCCTTTTTTTGGTAAATTAGTGCTAGGTTCTTCAAACAGATCATATTTCGCAATAAGGACGGTAAAGAGATGCTTTAGCGTTAGGTTTTTGTTTGGGAAATGTCCATTTTACTCCTACATGTAGCTGTACAAAAAAATCACAGAGAAAAATAATAATTCGGTAAAAAAATAATAACAATTCTTTGAAATCATATTTATTGTAGCTGCTATACTGCAGCAACTACAATAACTGCTACAATGATTTCACTTTAGCAAATATAATAGCCAAAATTCTAAATTCACTTTTGTTAAGAGCACCCATGTATTTTTTCTTTTTATAATAATAATAATTATTATTATTTTACTTAAAGGATATATAAATTGAGCTATATTTGTTGCTCTGAATATGGTGATGCATTTAATTTGTTCGAGTAGACCGAGTTGGGTCAGACCGTGTTTCTCGGGTCCGGGTCACGAGGCGACGGGTGAATTTGATGAAATGTGTGCGTTAGTGCGCAAGTACTCATACATGAACAAATTATATAAATATGTATAGGCTCAATGTGTGTGATATCATTGCGGTGCCGATTGGGGTGAGGAGGAGCTTGGAGTTGGAGCTGATTAGTGTACATAATTAGAAGAGCTCCTTCATAGGTGTCACAATCCCTAGCATGGAGAGGGAGAGAGAGAGAGAGAAGCTAGGGTTTTGGGAGAATGGATTAACCTTCTCATTAGGCCAAGGGCCAAATATATATGGATACAAGAAAAGAACCAAAAGGGGTATCCTATACAGGTGTCTACGGGTATCTGTATCTCATTAGGCTATACACTATCACTAACAGCCCCCCCTCAAACTCAAGGTGGGTCATACACCATGAGTTTGCTAAGCAAAAACTGAAAGCGTGGAGCAGGATGTGATTTCGTGAAGAAGTCGGCAATCTGTTCTCCGGAGGAAACAAAAGGGAGAGAGATGGTCCCGGCCTCATACTCCTTGCGAGAGTAGTAGCAATCGAGCTCGATGTGTTTCGTCCTCTCGTGAAAGACCGGGTTGGTGACAATCTGTATAGCACTCCGATTGTCATAGTGAAGGGCTGTAGGTTCAGATATCTGAACCCCTAGATCGCCGAGAAGTCGTCGCAAGTGAACGATCTCTTTGGTAGTAGAGGCCATGGCTCGAAACTCTGCTTCAGTACTAGAGAGAGAGACAACGCTCTGCTTCTTGCTGCGCCATGAGATAAGAGAATCTCCAAGAAATAGGCAATAGCCGGTAGTCGATCGACGAGTGGTCGGATCACCAGCCCAGTCGGCATCCGAGTAGGCACGCAGGACCAGAGGAGAAGTCGATGATAGGAGGAGCGACCGGGTGATGGTGCCTTGGAGATAACGAAGAAGCCGAAGAAGGGCAGCATAGTGAGCAGAGCGAGGGGCTTCGACAAACTGGCTGATGATGCTAACGGCGTGAGCAATGTCGGGCCTGGTGATGCAGAGATAAACCAACTGGCCAACGATCTGTCGGTACCGAGTAGGATCTGAGAGAGGCTCACCATCGGTAGGACGAAGCTTCACGTGAAGCTCGAGAGGGGTGACAGCAGAGCGATCATCGGAAAGTGCAGCTCGACTGAGGATGTCGGCTGTGTACTTCTGCTGAGATAGCAGAATCCCTCGCTCACTGTGGGCAATCTCTAGCCCAAGGAAGTACCGAAGAGGACCTAAATCCTTCATCTAGAACCGGCGCCGAAGATGCTGTTGAAGGAAAGTGATGGCAGCTGAGTCATCACCTGTGATGATCATGTCATCGACGTATAATAGGAGAATCGCCCTGCCCTGAGGTGATGACCGGACAAAAAGTGAGTGGTCCTGCGAGCTCTCAATGTAGCCGATCTCGGTGACGGCTCGTCGGAAGCACTCAAACCAAGCTCGAGAGGCTTGCTTGTGCCCGTAGATAGCTCGACGGAGGCGACATACATGCTGGGGAGGAGTATGCAAACCAGGGGGTGGCTGCATGTAGACGACCTCTGAAAGATCACCATGGAGAAAGGCATTCTTCACGTCCATCTGGAGAAGAGGCCATCGACGGACTGCTGCAACTGCCAGAAGTGCACGAACGGAGGTCATCTGAGCTACAGGTGCGAAAGTCTCCTCGTAGTCTATGCCGTAGGCCTGAGTGAAGCCACGAGCCACCAACCGAGCCTTGTGCCGCTCGATGGAACCATCAGGCCGCCGCTTGACCTTGTAGACCCACCGGCAACTGACAGGCTCAATACCAACAGGAAGGGGAACGATATCCCAAGTCTGAGTCTGCTGAAATGCCTGAAATTCCTCGCTCATAGCCTGTCGCCACTGAGGGGACTGGACGGCCTCCCGGTACGACCGAGGCTCCTGGTCTGTGTGAAGGGCTGCAAGAAAGGCTATAAACTGAGGCGAGTAGGAGGTGACCGTGGCAAAGCCAAAACGGTCAGGTGGGCCAGAGCTAAAGCTGAAACGATCAGGTGGGTGGTGCTCGCGCTGAGGGTAGCGGGGCGGCGGGTGAGGATCCACGACCGGCGGCGGCGGACTGGGCGTAGCAGGTGGAGTACCAGAGGCATCGGGAGTATGAGGAAGATCTACGGAAGCAACCGGTGACGGAGGAGAGGAGGGGACAGAGAAAGACTCCGTGGAAGAATCACTAGAAACAGGGGGAGAAGTAGAGCTAGGTGAGAGGGGTGATAGAAGAGGCTCGAGAGTCGGAGACAGAGTGGGAGGAGTCTCCAAGAAGGTGAGGTCCTGAGCTGCAGAGGAGTAATAAGGGGCATCCTCGACGAAGGAGACGTGTCTAGAGATGCGAAGACGACGAGTCAAGGGGTCATAGCAACGATAACCCTTGTGCTCGGCGTTGATTCCTAGGAGGATGCATTTAACTGCACGTTCGGACAACTTCGTGCGCTCATGGGGCGGAAGAAGAACGAAACAGGTGCATCCGAAGGTACGAAGCAAACTGTAGTCGGGAGGGGAAGAGAAAAGACGCTCGTGGGGAGAAGCACTACCCGGGAGAACAGACGAAGGGGTGATGTTGATGAGGATGACGGAGGTCAAGACAGCCTCAGCCCAGAAAGTGCATGGAACGGAAGCAGAGAGAAGAAGAGCACGCGTCGTCTCAAGGATATGACGGTGCTTCCGCTCGGCTACTCCGTTTTGCTCGTGGGTGTGACGACAGGAGTGCTGGAATAAGGTCCCATGGGACTGAAGAAGTGTCCGCATAGCAGTAGAGAGATACTCGAGGGCGCAATCAGACCGAAAAGTCTTAACGCGACAACCAAACTGTGTGTGGACCATCGAGGTGAAAATCTGGTAAACCTGAGGAACCTCAGAGCGGTGCTGAAGAAGATAGACCCAAGTGTATCGGCTGAAGTCATCGATGAAAGAGATATAGTAGAGATAGCCACACATCGAAGGAAGAGGTGCAGGGCCCCAGATATCAGAGTGTACTAAGTCAAAGGGAGCAGAACTCTGAGAGATACTAGAAGGAAAAGGTAAGGCTGTAGCTTTGGCAAGCTTACAACCGGTACATGTAGATAAAGAAGAAGAGGAGCAACGACCTAGAGCTCCAGTCTGGAGTAAGCTCTTAAGGCGAGACTCAGAAATGTGGCCTAGTCTTCGGTGCCACAGGTCGGCATCGGAAGAAAGTAAACTACAGACGCCAGAAGGTGGAATGAGGGGAAGGTGGAGATGCTCGAGATGGTACAGCCCGCCTGACCTACGACCAGTGCCAATCACCCGTCCGGTGCGTGGATCCTGCACAACATAAGAAGAAGGGGAGAAGGTCACAACATAGCCAGAGTCACAAAGACTGCTAATGGAGATGAGCTGCATGCGAAGCTGGGGTACATGCAACACATTGGGTAAAGAGAGACGACCGCTCGGTTCTGTAGTGGCGGTAATCGATCCACACTGCGAGATGGCTAAAGAAGAGCCATCTGCAGTGTGTATCGATGGGATGTGCGATGCCGGTCGGCAGTCGGTAAGCAAGGAAGCATTGGAAGTCATGTGATGGGAGGCCCCAGAGTCCAGAATCCAAGTGTCGAAGGTACCGGGAGTGGCTAAGTGAGCAGAGGAACTGAAGGCGCTGGAAGCCTCGGCAGAGCTGAATCTCGCCTGCTGGTCTAGGTGGAACTGAAGCTGTGCAAGCTGCTGCTGAAGAAGCTGAGTAGCGTCAGGTGATGATGGAACCGTGCGAGGAGAGAACGGAGCAGTAACAGCAGCAGCAGTAGAGCCATTGGGTCGACCACGTCTTCGGGGTCTCTGCGTTTTCTCGGGATGCAGCTTCCAACATGTGGCGACAACGTGACCTGGTTTGTGGCAGTGGGTGCACACAAACCGATCACGAGCAGAGGTAAAAGAGGTAACCGGGACTGCAGCGGGGACGCCAGTGTGGCTGGAGGAGTCGGCCATGGTGGCACACTCGGTGCCGGAGTGGGTCAATGCAAACAGAGAGGAATCCGGGTCCGCCGAGGTGTTGCGAGTTAGAGCTGATCGGAGATGAAGCCGATACGACGGAGATGAAGTCGTCGGAAGTGTCGGACCAGATCTGGATCTGAGATCAGTGCTCGTCGATCTAGTGATCCAGATCTGAAAGGGAGGGGGAGATGCAACCGGTCGGGTCAGATGTCGTTCTGGATCGGCGATTGCAGAGGGCGCTGGATCTGCGGAAGTGGGGTCGAATCTCGCGTTGGAGAGGAGGTCGACGCCGGAGGAGATGGAGCAGGTCTGGGTCCGGCGAGGTGCAGATCAGGGTGACCAACACAGCCAGCTAATGCCGGCCCATCATGTGTGTTGGAACCATCCCTTTGGAACCACCTACCCACAGGAGGTGAACCAGAGGGCGAACGAAACAACTGTCCCCTCCGTTCGGTGGCTGTAGAGGGGCCGGATCTCGCGCCATAGAAGAGGTCGACGCCGGCGAGGTGTAGATCCCGATCCGGCGAGAAGCAGATCCTTCCGGCGAGTAGCTCAGAGATCTGAGCTCGGACGGTTGCAGTCGCCGGACAAGGGGAGCTCAGAGATCTGAGGAGGGGAGCTCAACTCACGCCGGAGGACTGAGCTCGGACGGTTGCAGTCGCCGGAGGAGGGGAACTCAGGATCCAGATCTGGCCGGAGGGCTCGGGATCCAGATCTGGCCAGATCAGGTGCGCGAGGGCTGACAAAGGGGAGGGACGAGGTCGACGGCCGGTGGTTGACGCTCGGATCTGGCCGGGGGCAGAGGAGATCGCAGATCGGATCGGAGCCGGAGGAGATCGACGTCGATCTCAGATCTGATCTGGAGAGGAGAGGAGAGCTCGCCGGCTGGGACCAGATCAGAACCGGAGAGGAGAGGAGAGCTCGCCGGGTCAACCCGGATCAGGTTGTCGGACGGCCTCAGTTCGCCGGAGGAGACGGCTCAGATCTGGACCGGAGGAAACTGGGGATCAGATCTCGTCGGAGGTCCTCGGGATCGAGCGCTCTGATACCATGTCACAATCCCTAGCATGGAGAGGGAGAGAGAGAGAAGCTAGGGTTTTGGGAGAATGGATTAACCTTCTCATTAGGCCAAGGGCCAAATATATATGGATACAAGAAAAGAACCAAAAGAGGTATCCTATACAGGTGTCTACGGGTATCTGTATCTCATTAGGCTATACACTATCACTAACAATAGGAATTAACAATAAATTTAGTTTTGTTCTTGATCAAAAACTAATCTCCTATAACTCAAGGCGTGTCACTTCCTTACCCTTTGAATCAACAACGCACGTATTTTTGTAGAGATGAACCTCAGACCACCTTCAGTAGGGGAAAACAAATTCAAATCTATAGGATCCCATTGTGGCACTTGGATCCCCATGTTCCTCTATTCCTGATCTGATCACCAAACCACTCATCCAAACCCATTCAAACCCCCAACCATCCGATCTAAATCGAATGAATCCAACCCAAAAACCCCCCAGATCTAAAACCGGATTCTCCTTCCACCTCAGATCGCAATCCCCTCTCCCTCTCGATCTCTATCTCTATCTCTCCCGATCTCCGCCCTTAGAGTATGGTTGATTGGAATGCTTCAGGTCAGTCTCGGGTGCATGGTGGTGGCAAAGATGATTTTAGGCTTAAGGACTTGGTAGTGTAATATGTTAACAAAAGAAAAAGGCCTCTCAAATCTATCTCCCAAAAAATCCTGGACCCCTCTATATATTAAGGGAATATATTACATAAGCCAAATCCCAAAATTTCCCAAAAAACAACCCCCAAAGGTAAGTTAAACCGTGTATGACTGGGGCTGACCCATGCTGCCTGGCACAGTCATATGCACGACCTGAGAAAGTCGTGCGCACGACTGCCTATAAGCAGTCACGTCTCTTCGAAGAAAGACGCATCGAGAATCTCGGGCTCCAGGCCGTGCGCACGACACTCCCAAGTCATGCGCACGACTGCCTAAAGGTAGTTCGTCTTTTTAAAGAAAGACGTGTCGACATTCTCGGGCTCCAAGTCGTGCACACGACACTTCAAAGTCATGTGCACGTACGACTGCCTGAAAGTAGTTCCGTCTTCCTCTTCAACTGGGATCTCTCTCCAATACGTTCTCCTCCTTAATCTTGTGCTTGTGGGCATTCTCCGGATCCTTATTCACCTTGTGTTTCTCGTGCTGTTCCAAATCAAATTAATTTGAGTGAACTCGATTTCTTAATAGATCAAGATCAGCAATAATGAGAAGTTTAAGGAGAAGAGGGGGGATTTACCAATGCGAAGGCCGGCAACGGCGCTGGCCTCGCCGAGGAGCTAGCTCCAAGTGAAGTGGTGGTGGTGCTTCTCCACCTTGCGGGGGTCAACATCAGCCGGATTCTCTCCATCCTTGTTGTGGTGGAAGGGGTGGTGGTGGCTCCTCTCTTCGGCCATGGTGTCTAGAAGATGGATTGAAGTTGGGTTTTGTAAAGAAATCGCCCTCAGCAGGGAGACTTGTTTTTCTTTAGTCAGTTCTTGCTGCTGTCACCCTCCATCTTTCTCATAGTGGGCACTTTGCTCATGAGTGTGCTCCACCAACTGGATCGGGTCTGTTATAATTTCTTTTGGGGTCATTCCTCTCCGACCCGTAGGTTACATCTGCGGGCCTGGGAGCAACTTACTATGGAGAAGAGGTGTAGTGGACATCAATTGAAAAGTTTCTTTTGTACTCAGATTCAGCACAGTATTTCCAATCTGCTGTATGTTCTTACTGGCACCCAAGTGGGGGCGGGGTGGATTAGGAAGAAATACCAACTCTCCTTTGTGTCATGGCGAGCATGAGTCTTGGCGTCGCGATGCAGCTTGCTCCTCAGATCGGCTCCGCTGGCGGATCATGGATTTTCCGGCCGTTTTTGCGGGTGGTGTGGAGTTCTGGACCCCGGCCGGCGTCCGCCGTGGGCTTTCCAGGCCCTCCTCCGCGCGGTGGTGGATCCCGGCGATTCGTTGAGGTGGAGGTTGGTTCGTGGAGATCGAGGCGGCAGCGTGGTTTGCAACCTCGCCGGAGCTGATGAAGGTTTGATCCGGTATGGGATCTGGGTTTTTTTGGGCTCCTTTTTGAGTTCTTGTGTCTTTGTGTGAGCTTTCTTCCTTGTTTTTGGTTCTTTTCCACCGCCGGCGACTGGCGAGGTGGTTGTGTTTTTCCGGAGTGCGGGTTGTTGTTATGGTGGTGTTTGCGCCGGTTTGTGGCGAGGCTAGGGTTTCCTGCTTGTACCAGGCTGTGGTACCTCCGGAGATCTGTTGAGATCTCCCCTTCAGCATACCAAAAAAAAAAAAGAGATTAATTATTGTGCTTGCCTGTTCCTGTTTTTCATCCCTCTGTGCATAAGCTTCCCGTCGAATGAGGCATTGATTATCGCTGCCGATGTATGGATTGTCTTATCATTTGTATTTAAATTGTGTTGGTGCTAGGGTTACACATTCCCCCGCCTAGGGGAGGTTTGTTTGGTTTCGCCGGCTTATGACGACTCTTTAGGGATACAATTGTGATCCCCCCCTTCAATCTACCCAAAAAAAAAAAAAAAATCTCAAGTACCACCAACTTTTCTTTTTAATTGCACATGTGGCGGCCAAGTCTTTGCAAACACCTCAACTCAACTTCGGCTACACCCCACAAACACCGTGACTCAATTTTGGCGGCCAACCTAGCCACCACAAAATTTCTCTTAAATACGACGATTGTCGCCAGAAATAATTTTTTTCGATGGAGGCATTTACGCACTACAACAAATATGGCCTAATTTAGCGGCCGAAAATAACCGTTTAAGGCATTAATCCAGGCCTAGCCGACGAATATCGTAGCCGCATAATCCTCCATCGCAAAAGACTTGTTCAGTCGAAACTGCTGCAAACATCTCAACTCAAATTCGGCTAGGCCCCCGTAAACACTGCAATTCAAATTCGATGGCCAGCCTAGCTAGCCGCTGCAAAAGTTCTCTAAAATACGATAGTTATCACTATAAAGTCATTTTTCGACGAAAGCTTTACGCAATACAAAAGATCTGGCCTAAATCAGCGGCCAAAAATGGCTGTTTAAAGCATTAATCGAGGCTTGGCCACCGAATATCGTGTCCGCATGCATAATCCTCCGTGGCAAAAGCCTTATTCGGTCGAAACCGACGGATTTGATGCCATTATTTACGGTGGCCGACCGCTGGAATTGCAGTGCTTTTTGAGGCGGCAATCCTGGTCCTCGAATAGACCTTACTGGGTTTGAATTAAAATAAGGGTTATTTTGACTTTGCCTCCCAAATTTTGCCTTGAATTAGACTTTAGCCCCCATTTTTTATTAATTAGACTTTACCCTCCAAAACTAACTGTTCCGTCGGCTCACCATTTCCCTTAGAGGGTGAGCTGACGGAAAAGAAATAGAGTTTTGGAGGGTGTGCTGACGAAACAGTTAGTTTTGGGGGGTAAAGTCTAATTAATGAAATAGTGGGGGGTAAAGTCTAATTCAAGGTAAAATTTGGGGAAATTTTATTCATACCCCAAAAATCTGTAATTAGCCCCCGCATCCCTAGCGTTTCTCAATAACTTACTCAACAATCCTTTAATACCAACAATGCCCTTTCTTTTGTACCCCAAACCCCAAAGCCCTTGCTCAGCGTCTTTTGTACCCCCAAGCCAACCCAATGTTTGTTTAAACTTAGCCCAAGCCCAACCCATCGGGTTGGCCGGGTTGTGCGGGGTGGGTTCGGGTTAACCCGTGCAAAGTCGGGTTAGGTTCGGGTTGGCCTACGCAAGTTGCAGCTAGGGGTGGCAATGAGTCGTGTCGGGTCGGGTTTGTGTGGTGTCTAGTTTCGTGTCGTGTCCAAAACCCCTAGATCCGGACCCGACCCGTTTAACTAATCGTGTCTAGATCCTAAACCCATACCCGACTCGCTAATAAACGGGTAGACCCGATAATACCCTTTTACCATCCGGATCTATTCAGTTGACCCAATCCAACCCAATCCGACTCGACCCGACCTGACTCGAAAGACCCATTGGTATTATATATTATAGTATCGGATTGCTGGTAGACCCAACCCGACCCGACCCGACTCGACCCGTTGAATACTAAACGGGTCTTCTCGGGTCTACCGTGTCCAGACCCTAAACCCGGACCCGACCCATTTATTAAACGGGTCTATCGTGTCGACCCGTTTACAACCCGAACCCGGTTAGCCCTGACCCAGACCCGCTAACTTTGTGTCGGGTCCTGTCGGGTCGAGGAGGAATAATTTGGGTTGGGCTCGGATTAGCCCGCCCAAATTCGGGTTGGGTTTGGGTTGGACTCGAGTTGGGTTCAGGTTGGCCCGCCCAAGTTGTAGCTCTACTTGTGCCTTCAAGTACCAACCAACTGCATGGGGTTTATTTAAGAGTGGGGTGTATTCAAGAGTGTATATAATTGGGATATATTTAAGGGGGTATGTGTTTGATTGGGGTATAATCAAGTTGGGGCGGGCCATTTAACTGGGGTGTATTGAAGGTGGGGTGTAAGGGGGAAGGGTATTTTTGGGATAGGAATGGGGTATGAAAAAAAAAAAATGGGGTGCGTTCAAGTTTGTTGGAAATGGGGGCTAATTGCAGATTTATGGGGTATGAATAAAATTTCCCAAAATTTGGGGGACAAAGTCAAAATAATCCTTAAAATAAAAAAACATTATCATACAAGTTTGACCGCACCAACAACACTACTTGCAGGCTCGATCAACTCGCGCCCTGGCATGACCCACCCAACACTTTTATTTTTAAATTGTGTGGACTAAGGATTCAATCCCACGTCTCGGACATGGACCGTGTGGCACTAAAGCACCTACCCTAACTGTACTTTTGAAAAAAATAAATATATAATTTATATTTACTCTATCGGCATGAGTTGTAGACGTCGACGAGGGTTACAGAGGTTTCCTTAGATCTCCATTGTTCTTGGTTCAGGTAACGAGCGATCCAGAGGTTTCGACCGCCAACCACCCCCGCGGGATCTAATGTGTCAACGTGCGATCCAAAGGTTTCGACCCCCCACCAACCCCACGGTAGGACGTCGAAGCTAGGAGGTGAGGAATTCAGAGGTTTCCGGTGGCCAATCTTTTTCGGCTGGGTGGACTATGGTTGCCAGATTTGTTCGACCATTTTCGGCGGACCACCAATCTCGCTAAATTAGGTACCATTTTCGGCCAGGTGGACGATGGCTGCTGGATTTGTTCAACCATTTTGACTGCCTGTCGGATTAGATTCCTTTTTTGGCCCAGTGGACAATAGTTGTCGGATTTGCTCGACCATTTCCGGCGGCCTGCTAACCCAGCCGAATTTGATGCCTTTTTTGTCTGTTGGGTGATGGCCGTCGATTATGCCATCACAAAAGAGTTGTTCTGTTATAGTGACGATCACCATTTTCAATGGCAATGCCGTCAAAAAAAAAAGCGATAATCGACCTCTTTCGGCCACCATTAAAGGGTATTTTTGTTGTAGTGCTTAAAAGTGAAGCGATAGATATGCACAAAGTTGAAGTGATAGATATGCAGGTCCAGGTCGGGAAGGTTTACACCTTTTTTGCTATTTCCTTACTTATTTGTAGATTAATTTAGATGCAAAGTGGACTTATTTTCTTTTCTTTTTTCATTTAGGAAAGAACTAGATTCACCACTTCACATGAGTGCTATAAGTGACGTCAAATCATAAATAAGAGTTTACTATATTAGAATATTTTATAATAAACTTTGTCGGATTCATAAACGAACCCTAGTCGTTAGGATAACATGGAGATCGAAGAAGATGAAGATGATAGGAGCGTAACTGGCACCATGGATGATGATGTTCATTGCAGATGAACGATCAATGCATTGAGTGTCACTAGGCTTACCGTCATGAACCTCTACGCCCATATCTCACACAATAGGTGCTTTGAGTGAGGAAGAGACTCAAATCAGGGCCCGAGTGGAGCAACAATTGAATTTATAGGACCCATGTTCTTTATCTACCCATCACAAAAAAAGAAATGATATTTGGGTCCCTAAAACCGCTTACTACACATTTGACTTAACTCGCACTCACAAAATTTCTACTGGATCGAACAAGCGAACAGTGGATAGGGCGTGAGAGCAAGGGTTCAAAGAGGTCGGAAGATCAAAACGGATCGAGGAAGACAACAACTGCTATTTATTAATTCCAAAATCATGTAAACATAACATCCACAGCCAGGATTTGCAAGCGCAAACAATTGGCACAATGGCATGAAGCGACAGTTCGCTCCACAGTGCCCATACTGGTAGTCGAACATGGGACCTCTCCAACATTGGACATGGTTGTTACTCATGTAAAATCCAACAGTCCACTACACTAAATATATATATTATGTTTCATTTAATTAACCAAAGTTGGCTTAACCCAATGATCAGGGATTTGGTCTTAGATGCATAGGGTGTGGTTTCAATACCCACCATTTATGTTTTATGGTTTTGGAATTTTTCAATAATCCATAGGGTTTCAATGGCTAAAGTGTGTGTATGTGTTTTTATTGTTTCGACAGTCCAGATGCAATGGCGGAGTCGGATTTCAATCTGATCGACGTATAACAAAATTTATCCTTTATACAAGATTTTTTTTTTCACTTAATATATTAGAAAACATTTGATTGTATATTAAAATTTTCTGGGGTATTACACCAGATGACTCCGATCATGTTTGCTATTGTAACATTTCGCTACTGGCCTCGCTACAAGCAGCTAGCGAGCGGACACCGTACATTCACTAAATTCCACAAGTATTGTACACCGATCTTGACAACAGTTGGCTATCATGTTGGGCTTTGACTTGGAAAGAAGACAGTAACAGCCAGAAATTTGCCCATGCACAATTGGGGCTCGCTCGAGCGAATTTGGCAGCAGTGCCAGGGTAGAACACCACAAGATTTTTCCTGAGCGAGCCTGATCTCGCCCGGGCGAACACGGGTCGAACAGCAGGAGATTAGATCTAACCACTCACACTAAAGAAAAAGATCTAATTGGAATAGAAAATAACAAAATATAAGCACTACTACACATTTGATCAAAATCGACGGCCAAATATAGCCGTTTATATATATAATTGGCTGCATGGCCGCCAAAAATGATGATCATTTTAGACTCCGTTGTAAATGCTTGATTCGGCCTAGTCACTGATTTGTTTCAGTATTTTTGACGGCCAGGTCGTCGAAATCGCCTGCATTTACACATTGGGCATGGGCCGCCGGATAATATCTGATGGAGGTACAAAAATTTAAAAAGGGTTATTTTGACTTTGCCCCCCAAATTTAGCCTTGAATTAGACTTTACCCCCCATGTTTTCATTAATTAGACTTTACCCCCCAAAACTAACTGTTCCGTTAGCTCACCATCTAAGGGGAAGGGTGAGCTGACGGAAAAGAAAAAATGTTTTGTGGGATGAGTTGACGGAACAGTTAGGTTTGGGGGGTAAAGTCTAATTAATGAAAACATGGGGAGTAAAGTCTAATTCAAGGCTAAATTTGGGGGGCAAAGTCAAAATAACCCAATTAAAAACGACATGGCTACCCTCGGAATTAATTCCGTGCCCAGCCAGCCTTGTCTCCAGTGGCCAGCCTGGCCAGCCCTGTCCAGTGGGTATTGCATTCCCACTTCCAAGTTCGATTGTGTGTTAGAATCTGAGAAAACCAAAGTCTTTACCACCTAAGCTAACCATCAAATGTAATACAGCTTAACTTCTAATATATTTAATATAAAAAAGTAAATCTCTGCTTTGAGGTTTTAGAGGCACTGCTCTCTCCTCCGTCCGCATTAGATCTCCCTCGCCCGTGCCGCCGCCACCTCCTCCATTCGAGTCGCCGCCCTCTCCTCCGCCCACCCCAGATCTCCCCTGCTTGAGCTGTTGTTGTCTCCTCCGTCTGAGTCGCCGCCCTCTCCTCCGCCCGCACCAGATCTCTCCCGCCCGAACCGCCGCTGTCTCCTCTGTCCACCGCAGGGGACTGGCTCGACCTTTTCCAGTGGGTTTGGTGGGAAGCCGGATTTGCTCGACCTTTTCCGGCGGGGTTGGTGGACCACCGAATCTGTTCGACCATTTCCGGCTGGATTGGTGGGCCTTCGAATCTACTCGACAATTTCTGACGGTATTGATGGACCATCGGATCTGCTCTACCTTTTCTGACGGGATTGGTGGGCCGCCGGATCTACTCAATCTTTTCCGGCAAGGTTTGGTGAGCCGCCGGGTATGCTAAACATTTTTCGGTGGGGTTTTGTGGGCCGTCGGTTTTGCTTGATATTTTTCGACGGTGTTATTTGATTGCCGGATTTGAAACCTCTTCCGATCAGAATGATCATGGCCGCCGATCAAGCGGCCACAAAACAACATTTCTGTTGTAGTGAAGATATTACCAAGGCTAATAGTCTAGTTTAGAAACAACAATAGCACACGTTTAACGATAAAAATCTCGAAGCCCAAAGTCTATTCGTGCCCACGAGGCACACGAACCGCGACCGAGCTCTTGGTAAGCTACAAGGCTCTAAGGAGAAACTCTAATAAATATACAATTCTTGTATATACTCCTCGCGGGCAATATAGAACTAAACCAAAAAATTAATATTTTTATTCTTACATAAAAATGAGATTTTTATAACAAAAAAGAACATACATAAAGAAAGATTCATTACAATGTGGGGCTAAGCATCCATGAATCACAAATGCACACTCATAGGGCAAGTATATGTGTGACTCAGAGAAGGCCCATGAAGGAGTCGATAGAGGTCGATGCTTGCTAGCTAGCTAGTGGCGGTGGCTCTTGGCCTGCTTCTTTGCTTCTTTCTTCTCGTGGTGCTCATGGAATGCGAACCCTGCACTCCCCAACACCACCGTCGCCGCGATCCCCTCCACAATCTTGTGCTGGTGGGCGCTCTCCGGATCCTTCTTCGTCTTGTGCTTCTCGTGCTGTTTCAAATCAAATACAAGAAAGAAGAAAAAACATATTACTAATTAGAGTTTACCCTCTTAGTAGATTGATCACAGGCAAGGGCTAAGGATCTGTGTACGTGGATACGCTCCGATTCTAGGATTCTGAAAGTCCAGAATCCCTAAAACAGACAAAAAGTATGTTTGGATACAACCCAATCCCAAAAAGTATTTCTGCGGAGAGCCCAAAATATACTTCTAAGAGCCATTTTTCAACAGCCCAAAATCGAGACTTCAGGCTCCAGAGCCTTTTTTTGGGATTTTGAGATTCTGGACTCCTAGAATCCCAGAATCAGAATCCTATCCAAACAAGGCCTAAATGATTGGTTTAATTAATTTGGAGGGCTGGGGGTTTTACCACTGCGAAGGCCCCAGCGGTGACAGCGCCGACCTCGCCGAGCAGCTCCATGTGGTGGTGGTGCTTCTCCGCTTTCCGGGGGTCTACTTCGGCCCGGCTCTGGCAGTCCTTGTGGTGGTGGTTCAGTTGGTGCATCTTGTTGGAAATTAACCGTTCTAAACTAGCAAACTTTGGAATCAAATTCTTAATATTAAATAATTTTAGCAATTATAATATTTGCAAGCAAAGGCATATCACAAATTTCTTTTAGAAATTGTTTGGCAAGGCAGAGCGGGTTCTATGGAACCGTCATTCACCTTGCCGAACTTTTCTAAAAGAGAGAAATAATCTATCTCTAATTATTTAGGTTTCTCTATTAGATGCAAATTGATTAATTAGAATGATGGGACAAGAGTAGAGTTAGAAACTCTGGCCTGTGGTCGAAACGTGTTAGGCACTGTCCCAAGAAACTTATTGCCCCCCTCGTGCGGGTCTCGTGGCAATGGTTCTCGGAGATATGACGACCCCGGTCAGGCGACCTCCTTCTCGTCGGCACGACTTCAAGAAGGTATTGCGAACCTCGTGAACTTTCAGGAACCCAGCGACTCGGATGACGATCTTCTCGAATCGGGGAGGCAGCACCGCAGCAGAGCTTTGGTCCGAGAGAGGGAGTCTCTTCGGAGCAAAGTGGCAGCATCACAGCACCACGACGAGAGAATGAAAGAGAGAGAGAGGCAGTAAGCAGGGAGGAATTCCGATTTTCGGAGTGTGTAAATCCCATGGCAGCACCGGGCCTTATATAGGCCTCGGGCTGTTAATGGGAGGCTGAAAGAGGGGAGCGGTTAATGGGCTGCGATTAAGCCCATTAACCTCGCACGTTACAGCTCGCAGCGAGCCTGTACGTAACGGCTAGCATGCAGCGCTTCTCGCGTAACGGCTAGTGTCCCAAATGGTAAATAATAAATAGTGGAGGACTTAAAAGCAAAAAGTAAAAATAGGGCAGGTGCGGACCAGCCCATTTCGGAGGTGCTATCGTGTCCGGGTCCGCGGGCGCACACACACGCGCCGCCCAGCCCATGCCCATGCCCAAGCCCAAGCCCGGCCCGGCCCGGCTCGGCTCGGCACGGCACACACACGCGCGCGCGTGTGTGGGCTAGTGGAGCCCCTCCTCTAGTGTGATGACTAGTGGGGGGAAGTGGGGAATCCTATTTAAGTTGGTAGGGGATTTTTCCCCTTACCGATATGGGACTAAAAGCCCATTCCTTTGTGTGGTTTTAAAACACACACCCAACAATCCCCCACATGTGTTTAAAACCACTAAATATTAAATAATTTAAAAAAAAAAATTCAAAATATAAAGTAAAAGGACTTTGCTGGATTCCTTATACTACGCAGTAGGTGTAGGTACCTTCCGGTTTGAACCTTCACTTAGTACAGTTGTATACATCCGTGAGGACTTGGTGGACTACGCCTTGAACCAGTCTCATTTATCGGGTTTCTACAAGTAGTACACGTAGTACAGTTTTCGATGGTTCTAAGCGGGTTGCGCTATTAATGGCCTTGCGCAGATATCTTTTCTTGTATGTTTCTAGGGAGCAGCCCTGGTCCCAGAGTTGCGGCCTCACAACGACATACATATAGGTAAGTCCTAATAGGGGTGTGAGCAAGGCGACACCCCGCCTCATGGGTCTTGGACTTATTAAGAGTTGTAAACTCATCCTACCCCTTGCTTTTAATAAGCACTGACGTCATAGGGACGGGAGCATTATTCAGTGCTCCTCATTTTCAATCACTACTACAGTTTGTTTCTACCCATTGAACCTCCGTGAGGTTGGGTTCCCACTGCGGTGATTTTTCTTATGGGCTTAATCCCATCCCCCTCGACGATTCTAAGACCACTGTCCTAGATAGGCCCTTAGTTAGATGATCCGCCAAATTCTTTTCGGATCTAACAAAGTCTAGGGCAATTATTTGATTTTTCATCTTATATCTGAGAGATCTATGTCTCACTTTCAGATGTCGATTTATTTTCACGTCAGCGTTTTCTTGATTACATTTATCAATAGCTGATCGACAATCACAATGGATAGATATAGCCGGTAAAGGCTTTTCTATCAATGGGATCTCATATAGAAGATCTCGAAGCCATTCTGCTTCTGTGCTAGTGGTATCTAGCGCTATCATTTCTGATTCCATGGTACTCCTAGCTATAACAGTTTGTTTGGTGGATTTCCAAGATATGGCTCCACCTCCTAGTAGGAATACATATCCGGTTGTGGACTTAATATCTATTGAGTCACTAATCCAGTTAGCATCAGAGTATCCCTCTAATACAGCTGGATATCCACTATAGTGGAGACCGTATGATATGGTTCCCTTAAGATATCTAAAAATTCTTTCTAATGCATTCCAATGGGACAAATTTGGGTTAGACGTATAACGACTAAGTCTATTTACCGCGTAAGCGATATCGGGTCGAGTATAGTTTGCTAGAAAACCTAGCGATCCTATGATTTGAGCATACTCGCTCTGTAGTCTAGGAAGTCCAGTATTCTTTGTTAGATGGGTATTTGGATCATATGGTGTGGATACAGGTTGGCAATCGGGATCGTAAAATTTCCTAAGGATTTTCTCGACATAGTGGGATTGGGATAACACTAAACCATTGTTCTTCATAATGATCTTAGTGTTCAAAATAACGTCGGCTTGTCCTAAATCTTTCATGTCAAAGTTTTGGGACAAAAACTGTTTGATATCATTTATGATTTGTATGTTTGAACCGAATATCAGAATATCGTCAACATACAAACATAAAATGACAATATTATTACCATCTACTTTATGGTATACACATTCATCCGTTGAATTGATATCAAATCCATAGGATAAGATAACTTCATCGAATTTCATGTGCCATTGTTTTGGGGCTTGTTTAAGTCCATAGAGGGATCGAATTAACTTACACACCTTTCCCTCTTGTCCAGGTGCAGTAAATCCCTCGGGTTGGTCCATGTATATTTCCTCATTAAGGTCGCCATTCAAGAAAGCAGTCTTTACATCCATTTGATGTATGACTAGCTTATATATTGAAGCTAAGGCGATGAGGATCCTAATCGTGGTTATCCTAGCGACAGGTGAGTAGACATCAAAGTAGTTTATCCCTGGTTTTTGGGTAAAGCCCTTGGCTACAAGTCGTGCCTTAAATTTATCTATGGTACCGTCGGGTCTAAGCTTTTTCTTAAACACCCATTTACATCCTATGGTTTTACAACCAGGAGGTAAATTGGTGAGTTCCCAGGTATGGTTTTGAAGTATGGATTGGATCTCGTTATCTATGGCTTCTTTCCAAAAAGGTGAGTCTATGGACTTCATTGCATCTGTATAGGTGGAGGGGGAGTTCTCCACCATAAGTGCATAGAAGTCATCAAAGACTTTCTCTACACGGGCACGTTTACTCCTCCTAGGTTCGGTTTGGGTTACCGGTTCAATCTGGTCTTCAGGTTCTAATTGGACTTCAGGTTCGATCTGAGTCACCTGATTAGAACTGGAGGCCTGGTTATTAGTATTAATCCTAGTGTTGATCCTAGTCTTATAGGGAAAGATGTTTTCGAAGTATGAGGCATCTCTAGCTTCGATTATGGTGTTATTGGCTATTTCGCTTATTTCAGAGTTAAACACTAAAAAACGATTAGCGTTACTGTCTGAAGCGTAGCCAATAAAGATGGCATCTACAGTCTTAGGTCCTATCTTCTTCCTTTTGTTATCGGGGATTTTTACCTTAGCTAGGCACCCCCACACTTTTAGGTATTCTAAGTTAGGTTTCCTATGTTTCCATACTTCGTATGGGGTCAAGTCATTATGTTTGAACGGAATGCGGTTAAGGATAAAACAAGCCGTCATTAGGGCTTCCCCCCACAAGTTCTCTGGCGCTCCAGAGCTTAGTAACATGGAATTAACCATGTTCATTAGGGTTCTGTTTTTCCTTTCCGCTACACCGTTGGATTGGGGAGTGTAAGGAGCTGTGACTTCATGGAGTATTCCATAGTCATCACAGTACTCACTTAACTCATTTGAGGTATACTCCCCTCCTCGGTCTGACCTAAGGATCCTAATGGTTTCGTCTAATTGGTTCTCAACCAGTGCTCTGTAAATTTTAAATTTACTGAGAACTTCATCCTTAGTTTTAATAAGGTAGAGGTGGCAATATTTTGAAGCGTCATCTATGAACGTTACAAAATATCTATTGCCACCTCTCGAGGTTCTCCCAGAATCACAGACATCGCTGTGAATTAATTCAAGTATATGGGAGTCTCGATCGATAGTTTTAAAAGATTTCTTAGGTTGTTTGGCTTCTACGCATATCTCGCACTTGTCAAGATTCCTAGTATCGGATTTGGGAATGATATTTAAGGTCATGAGTTTCTTAATTGAATTATAATTTACATGACCTAGTCTTTGGTGCCAAGTGACCGAAGACTCAACATTTAAAATAGTAGAAGAAGGATTGAATACATTCAATTTAAACAAACCATCACAAAGAAATCCTTTTCCAATAAAATTCATTCCTTTAGTTATTACAACCTTATTGGACTCAAATACAAGCTTATAGCCCTGTTGGACTAATAAGGACCCACTAATTAAATTCCTCCTAATCTCTGGAACGTGATGGACTCCGCGCAGGGTCAGGGTCTTCTCCGACGTCAGCTTCAGGTCGATTCGTCCTATCCCTAGCACACGAGCCTCAGCATTGTTCCCCATGCTTACAGCTCCTCCACCTGAGACCTGATAGGTGGAAAACAAAGATTGATCAGAGCAAACATGAATGTTAGCTCCTGTGTCAATCCACCAATCAAATGCTTGAAAGGTCATGTTAACTTCAGGGGTGAAGAGAACAGACCTGAAAGCGGTCCCAGAAGAGCCAGCTCCAGAGGTCACCATGTTGACTTGGGAGCCGGGTGGCGTTGGACCATTTCTTCTTGGATTTGGAGGTGGTGATGTCTTCTTATAGAAGCATTGGTTGGCCATGTGATTGGTCCGACCGCAGACGTAGCAGCAACGCACTCCTTCCTTCTTTTGGTCCTTGGGATGGTTTGGGTTATGGTTGCTATGGTAGGGCTTCTTGGTATATGGCTTAGGCTTAGGGTGGAAGGGTTTCTTCTGGAACTTGTGTCTAGGTTTTTGGAATGGTTTAGACGGTTGACTCTCTACGTTGTTGACCTTGGGTTTGGATTCAGAGGATCCCTTTTCCCTGAGCCTATGTTGCTCCTCAATTCTAATAGAGTTTAGAACTTGAGTTAGGGTTAGGTCACCTTGGGTATGACTTAGGTGCTTAGAGAATTCAGACCAAGAAGCGGGGAGTTTATCTATAAGACAGGCTATTTGGAAGGTTTCATCAAGGGTGGAACCATTAGTCTTCAGATGTTGGACTAGGTTCTCAAACTCATGAATCTGATCATTCATGGGTTTGGAGTCAACCATTTTGAAGTTGTTAAAGTCAGACGCTTTGAAGCGTTTTACTCCAGCATCATCTAGGCCATACTTACGCTCTAGGGTATCCCATAGGTCCTTAGGGTTTTGAATGGTATAATAGATATCGTATAATCTATCAGATAAGGCCCCTAGGATCCTATGAAGGCCATGATAGTTGATTTCTTCTGGGGTCCTAGTGGGAATACCAAAAGTTGGTTCAGATTCAGGTTGAGAAGTGGAGGCTCGGGTACGACGAGTTTGGCTGGACCCGTTGGATATTCCTGGTGCGGTTTCACCTATGGCTGACAGTAACCCAAGTGTGGTTAGCCAGAATCGCATCTGGTTTTGCCACCTCTTGAAGTTAGACCCGTCAAACTTCTCGGGTTTAGCACTAAGGGTTTCACGGCTTGGTGAGGCCATTTCGGACCAAAATTAGGAGTTGAAATCTGTGGATTGAAAAACAAGTTTTGTCAATTTTAAAGTACACCTAGATAGATTCGACTTTTAGAAGTCCAAATGAAACTTCCAAATCCTAACGGCCAGATGGGCTCCAGGTAGGAGGTGGAGCACTAGGCTCGCTCAAATACCAAGCTACCTTGGGCAATTTAATGCCGGTTTGACAAGCCTTTCTTGACACCGTAGGCAGTGGAATATTTCAATGACGACTTTTAGTCTTTTCTATAATCTATGCTTCTAATTTACTTTTGTAAAAAATAGTTTTGTAATTAGTAGCAACTAATAGGTAGCACGAAATAAAGACTAATAGATGATCACGTAGGCTAACTTAGTGAGCACGTTGCAAAGAAAATAACTTATGAACGATTAAATTACAATAAGTTTCTTGGATTGTTGGAAATTAACCGTTCTAAACTAGCAAACTTTGGAATCAAATTCTTAATATTAAATAATTTTAGCAATTATAATATTTGCAAGCAAAGGCATATCACAAATTTCTTTTAGAAATTGTTTGCCAAGGCAGAGCGGGTTCTATGGAACCGTCATTCACCTTGCCGAACTTTTCTAAAAGAGAGAAATAATCTATCTCTAATTATTTAGGTTTCTCTATTAGATGCAAATTGATTAATTAGAATGATGGGACAAGAGTAGAGTTAGAAACTCTGGCCTGTGGTCGAAACGTGCTAGGCACTGTCCCAAGAAACTTATTGCCCCCCTCGTGCGGGTCTCGTGGCAATGGTTCTCGGAGATATGACGACCCCGGTCAGGCGACCTCCTTCTCGTCGGCACGACTTCAAGAAGGTATTGCGAACCTCGTGAACTTTCAGGAACCCAGCGACTCGGATGACGATCTTCTCGAATCGGGGAGGCAGCACCGCAGCAGAGCTTTGGTCCGAGAGAGGGAGTCTCTTCGGAGCAAAGTGGCAGCACCACAGCACCACGACGAGAGAATGAAAGAGAGAGAGAGGCAGTAAGCAGGGAGGAATTCCGATTTTCGGAGTGTGTAAATCCCATGGCTGCACCGGGCCTTATATAGGCCTCGGGCTGTTAATGGGAGGCTGAAAGAGGGGAGCGGTTAATGGGCTGCGATTAAGCCCATTAACCTCGCACGTTACAGCTCGCAGCGAGCCTGTACGTAACGGCTAGCATGCAGCGCTTCTCGCGTAACGGCTAGTGTCCCAAATGGTAAATAATAAATAGTGGAGGACTTAAAAGCAAAAAGTAAAAATAGGGCAGGTGCGGACCAGCCCATTTCGGAGGTGCTATCGTGTCCGGGTCCGCGGGCGCACACACACGCGCCGCCCAGCCCATGCCCATGCCCAAGCCCAAGCCCGGCACACACACGCGCGCGCGTGTGTGGGCTAGTGGAGCCCCTCCTCTAGTGTGATGACTAGTGGGGGGAAGTGGGGAATCCTATTTAAGTTGGTAGGGGATTTTTCCCCTTACCGATATGGGACTAAAAGCCCATTCCTTTGTGTGGTTTTAAAACACACACCCAACACATCTCATTGGCCATAAGAAGGGCTTTGCAAAAACTAAGAGAGAGAGAGAGAGAGAGAGAGAGAGAGAGAGAGAGAGAGAGAGAGAGAGAGAGAGAGAGAGAGAGAGAGAGAGAGAGAGAGAGAGAGAGAGAGAGATATGGTGGGTTGCAATGGGGAGGCAGTGATATAAATATAGGGAGCTGGACTGTAGTCTATTTCCCAGAGGGTTTGCTCATGAGTCACGATGGTCCCTCCAATAACGCCATGCACGCGTTATACGGTAATAACACGCCTAAGGTTTCATTTTCGGAAAAAATAAAATAACAACATATTAGGTATAAGTCTTTAACTATTTTGTAATATTATCCGCAGGACATCATAATTTTCTATATTAGCTAAGGTCTCTACAAGTATACATTCGACTTCAGAAAGAGTAATGTGAAGGTGGATGCTGCAATCGGACCGGACAAGGTTGCTTGTGGACCTGTGGTCCCTCCCTCCTTTTGGAGGGGTTCTAAAAAAAAAAGGTTGCTTGTGGTATTGTTGTTAGAAATGGCAGAGGTGATGTGGTTAAAGTCGAAGGAAGAATTTTTGGAAGGTGTATGGCACTTGAAGCGGAATGCCTTGCGATGAAAATGAGAATTCTGACTCTCTTAAGGTTGAACACAAACAAAGTGGTCCTGGAAGGGGATAACCTTATAGTGATCATGCACCTGTTGGATGGGGATGCCTCCTCTCTATGGCGTATCCATATAATGATATTATAAAATGTAGAAAATTGTTGAAGCTCTTTCCTTACTACACGGTGAATCATGTGTTTAGAACTATGAACTAGGTGGCACATGACCTAGCGACTCAGTATCAAATTGATAGCGGTTGCGACTTTTTCCCTTCGGTTTTGTCAGAGTTTCTACGGAATGTGGTCAATTCATATATGAATGTATTAGAGGAAGTGTCTTCCTCAATTTTGGTTTACCAAGATGATGCAGCTTATTTTGATCTGTTCTTGGGCCTGGGGAGCCATGAATAGAACCCCCTTGGTTTCCTTTAAAAAAAAAAGATTATACATTCGTTTCAGAAAGAGTATGAATTCGTCTTTAGAAAGACTATATATATTTGTCGAGAGAGACTTGAGCTATATTTCAAAATTAACGTGTCCTGTAACTAAAAGGTATCTCTCAAAAAGGATTTATGTCAAACTTCTCCAAATAATAAAGGGGTGGATTGCAAGCAGTCCCTTTTAAGGTTTCATTTTTAGATAGGTCACGGCAACCTTTTCCTCAAAGCCCAGGTCCATATTTCAGCATATTAATTACAACAACTCTTTTAGTTAATAAAAGATTAGAATAGACATGGTTAAGTTGTCGAATTTATCAAACAGCCATTGTCTATATAACTTTACCTGATCTCTATAAAAACGTACAATTTCGAGACCTAATGTGGGACTAATATAGCTGCTACAGCGAAATCATTAATTGTAACAGTTATAGCAATTCCATCATAGTTTCTAAAAAAGACATTGCTATAGTAAAATCATTATTACAATAGTACCCAATTTTGTAATAATAATACTCAAACTGTAACAGCTACAGTGAAATCACTGTAGCAGCTATAGTGATTCCGTCGTACTTTAAAAAAATAAGTTGCTACCGTAAATCACTATAGAAATAGTACTCAATTTGTAGCAATATTACTCACACTATAGCAACTATAGTGAAATCACTGTAGCAGCCTTAGTGAGTATTATTTGATAGCAAAAGTACTCATTCAATTGAGTATTATTTGAATATTTTTGAGTATCTTTACTACAGTCAAATCACTATAGTAGCTACAATGGAATCTTTCCTCCTCTGCAAATTGACCTTGGTCAACACTTTATCTCTAATGACCAGTCTTAAGAAGACCCCTTTTTTAAGGACTTTAGTTTTCCAAAGATGTCTAGCAAGCTGTAGGGCAATGGGAGGTACGCATCCTTGTTAAGCAATTTATAGAATGAGTTAATTGTAAAATTACCAGAAGTAATCAGCCTCCACTTCCATAGGTCGGGTGCATCTGATATAAAAAAAAACCCAAGATAAGATTTAAATCCACCATCTTGGAGACCAAGTATTCAACTAGACTAGAAGATAAGTAATTCTCCATCTAGTAGTTGACCCTTGGATGTAGGTTTGAGACCTAATGGAAGCACCTTTATTAGTAGCTCATATATAAATCATTAGAAAGAGAGAATAGAGCGAGTTGTCCCAACTAATTAAGTATCCTCCCAGAATTTGATGTGCATATCATTCCCAATAACAAATTTGCTCCCTAATTTAAAGTTTGCCAGCCTTAATAATACCACGCAAAAAAGAGGACAATCTAGCTACTTGAGGCCTGACTCCTGACTTAAAAAGGTGGGTCTCTTGAAGTTCCTATTACAAATGATCTCCTTCCATGTATCATTGTTTGATTGCTGCAACCTCCACCACCACTTTCCATTAAGGCTCAAATTAAAGTCCCTTAAGTTTTTCAGCCCTAAACCCCAACTCGATCTAGGTTAATTTGCAGACTTGCTCCCATTTCATAAGATAATAAGAAATCGATGAACCATCAATATCTTTCCATATAAAATGTCTCCGAATTTTATTAATCTTTCTTGATAACGCATATGGTAAGTAATAAAAAGCAATCATATAAGTCGAAATAGAAGTTAGAACATAATTATAAGCTAGGGTCAATCTCCCCCCAATTTACATAACTTACCTTTCCATCCTAAAATCCCTTATCAAACCTCCTAATCAAAGTAACTCATTATAGTTTCTTGGGTCTCCTATCATTGATGGATATTCCCAAATGCTTTGTTGGGAAGCCTTCTGCTTTACAATTAAAGCAAGATCAATCCACTCCCTCTTTCTAAGTCTTCTCCAATGTAGAATAACGATAGTGTTAATTAGGAAACACTACACAAGATGTGTTATTGTTGTTTCTCCCATTCATAAGGAACATCTCTCTCTCTCTCTCTCTCTCTCTCTCTCTCTCTCTCTCTCTCTCTCTCTCTCTCTCTCTCTCTCTCTCTCTCTCTCTCTCTCTCTCTCTCTCTCTCTCTCGTGTGTGGGTGTATTAAGAAGTATATTTTGACAGTATTTAGAGCAATTGCTATGATTTGAGTGAATTTTGGGTTAGTATTAGATGTGAGAGTTGTGAGATCGTTTAGATTTTCTTGTTAGGTCTTGGGAGATCTTATTCGTATTCTATAAATATAGCGTAAGCCTCAGTGAAATATTAAAAAATAAAAGAGAAGCAGTACAAGTTTTATTATTAGCTCATCTCTCTCCATATTCTCTTGTGGGATTCCCACCATATCGCCATCCTCGATGGCCTATGAACTTCTTCTCTTTCTCTCACTAAGAGCATCTCCAAGCTAGGGACTAGCTACATTAGCTCCTTGATCATTATTGTAGCGAGCAGAACTTTCAAAAGCCCTCGCTCCAGCCAACCGATTCCAATCATGTTCGCTACTGTAATATTTCGCTACTAATCTTGCTACATGAAGTGAGTGGACGACGTTAATTTAAATCCACCATTGTACAACGATCTAGTCAATGGTTGACTATCTTTTTGTTTTTTAGAGAAATCCCACTCAGAGAATGAGGGGGGGGGGGGGGGGGGGGGGGGGGGAGGGTTCAGCCTAGACCCCTGCCAGTTTATTGAAAAAAAAAAAGGGGGTTACAAGAGGTCAAGTTTCACAATTACAAAGATCAAAGAGGAAACTCCAAGTCCCCCGCCGTAGCGGCCGATGTCCAAAGGTGGATGGTGCACTTGATCTGGGAAATGACAAAATCTGCCAAGGATCTCTTGCCCTGAAAAGTTCTCTTGTTCCGCTCAAACCAGATCGCCTAAGAGATACCAACTGTCAATATGTCCCAGCCTCGCCTATCCGACCCCCGAAAATTTTTGCATCTCCACTTCCCCCAAAGAAGCCCGACGGTTGTCGGAGGTGATCGTCTGCACAAACGCGCGCCGTAGGAAGTGGCCCCACACCAGCTTGGAGAAGTCGCAGCCCAACAACAAGTGGTCCGTGGTCTCCTCCGCCATCTCGCAAAGAGTATAGAACAGGTCGGTCACCCCTGGGTGATTCCTCCGCAAAAGGTTAACCTTCGTGAGAATCATGTTCCTAAAAGCGAGGAGCATGAAGATCCTGGTCTTGGGGGGGGCATCTGGTCCGCCAAATCGCCTGGGCCTGAGGGCAAGAAGCTCCTCTGAAATTAAAAAAATTGTAACAACTGCGGACAGAGAAAACCCCGGACCTGGTCCAACGCCAACACGCCCGGTCCGGCTCGGATGTGGGGGACACCCCCTCCAGGAGGCCCAAGAGTTGGCCCAGCTCCTAAAGATGCTCCGTCGGGAAAAGACCCGAAAAAGTAGGCCTCCAAGTCGTTACCCTCCCCTCGGACCATCATCTGCGACCTCACCGAGGCTCCCTTGGATGGAGCCAGCTCGTAAAGGTTATAGAACAACGTCCGGAGAGGGGGCTCGTCGAGCCATAAATCCTCCGAGAACCTAACCTTCGTCCCATTTCTCGCAAAGAGCCGGTTCCCGCATCAGTAGATCGCCGAAGCCCTGGAGACCCCTCTCCAGAAGGGCGAGATGGAACCTGAATCAAACGGTCTGAATCAAATGCGCATTTGGTCTTTTCATGAAATAGGGAGAATAGGGAGTACGATTTTGTTCCAACCTCTTTAAAGAGGTTGGAGCATCCCGCTCTCTCTCATTGGTCCATTCCAAGGATATGTTTGTCATTTCATACTGTTTATCATGTGAAATGACCTAAAGCCCTCGAGATGGGCCAATGAGAGAGAGCGGGATGATCCAACCTCTTTGAAGTTGGAACAAAATCGTTCTCTAGAATAGGAGGTCTCCTGGAGTTGGTTCCAAAACGTATGTGGATCTCTATTTTATCGAAAAACCCATACGGCTCCCTGAAATAAGGAGTGGCTCTAGAAGTCCCTTAGAGATGCCCTAATGGATTTTTCGTTATGAAATGACAATTGCAACTTTTTCATTTTTGGTTTGTTTACAGCACTGCTCATTGCTGCAATAATAAATAAATAGGAGACAAAACGAAAATGCATAAAACAAAGATCCATTATAATGTGCAATAAACACTTATTCATAAGATCGTCACTCACATAGGCCTAAGCATCCATGCATCACAAATACACTTGTATGCTCACATACAAACAAGGGCAGAACAGTAAAATACACATAGATATATAGACACACCGGCCTCTATGACCCAGAGGAGGTTCCCTAGGTTTAGTAGTTGTGGTTCTTGGCCTCTTTCTTTGATTCTTTCTTCTCGTGGTGCTCGTGGAACACGAACCCTGCGCTCCCCACCGCCACCGTTGCCGCGATCTCCTCCTCGATCTTGTGCTTGTGGGCGTTCTCTGGATCCTTCTTCGCCTTGTGCTTCTCGTGCTGTTCCAAATCAAATTAATAGATCAAGGTCATGAGCATAAATGAGGTGCTTAAGGAGAAGAGGGGGGATTAATTTACCAATGCGAAGGCCCCGGCGGCGACGGCGCCGGCCTCGCCGAGGAGCTCCAAGTGGTGGTGGTGCTTCTCCGCCTTGCGGGGGTCGACTTCCGCCGGATTCTCTCCATCCTTGTTGTGGTGGAAGAGGTGGTGGTGGCGCTTCTCTTCGGCCATGGTGTCTAGAAGATGGATCTAAGAGGAGCTTTTCAAGACTAGAGAGAGAAAGGTGAGGTTGTTGGTAGGTTGGTATCGGGAGGGGTGGTGGTTATATAGGAGGTGCTACCGGAGGCTGGACGGCAGTTTTGTCTACCAGACGGGTTAACTCACCTTACCAAGGTTGACATTCTAGGGGCAGTTTTGTCCAAAAATCTCAAACACGCGGTGCACGGTAATAACACGGCAAAGGTTTGGAATCAACCGCCCGCGGAATGAGCGGATCAGCTGCATGTCCATGATTCATGCGTAATTAATAATAGGGTTATTTTAACTTTGCCCCCCCAAACTTTGCCTTGAATTAGACTTTACTCCCCATATTTCATTAATTAGACTTTACCCTCCAAAACTAACTGTTCCGTCAGCTCACCATCTAAGAGAAAGGTTGAGCTGAAGGAAAAGAAATAAATTTTTGGGAGGTGAGCTTAGGGGTGGGACTTGGGCGGGTTGAAGGGTCTGCCCATGCCCAACCCGACTTATACAAATCTTTGCCCGTTTTGCCCGTGGAACGCGGGAACCCGTGAAAGCCCAACCCGTGCTTGCCCATTCTAGTTCCTCGGGTTTCTCGGGTTGCTCAGGTTGCCCAATTTGCAAAATAATAAACGGATTGGGCAGGTTACCCAATTAGAAATGCTTGTGCACATAAATAGATGAAAAAAAAATTCAACAGATTTTTGAATTGAATAAAAAAAATCTTTGATTTGCATAACAAAATATAAAGTCCAACTCATATATCCTCACATATTTCAAACGAATTCTTAGCATTCAACATAAAATAGGCGGTCTTTGATTTCCATAAAAAAAACTATCAAAGCATTCAACATTAGTGTTACGTCCTCGGGTTCCTCGGGTTGGGGAGATCGGTGCCCAAACCCGTCCAAATTGAAATCGGGTTCCAAACCCGTCCAAGTTTTTAACCAGCTTTGCCCATGTTTGTTCATTGTTCGGGTTGGACGGGTCGGGTTCGGGTCACACCCGCCCAAGTCCCACCACTAGGTGAGCTGACGGAACAGTTAGTTTTGGGGGTAAAGTCTAATTAATAAAAAGATGGGATGTAAAGTCTAATTGAAGACAAAATTTGGGAGGCAAAGTCAAAATAACCCTTAATAATATAAAAGAAAACATTATTTGTCCCAAGCATCTATAATTGTCAACCAGAATGAGGTGTTCGGATCACAGCCGTCCGTTGGACCCTGCCTGCCCGGTGAGTAGCACTCAGCCTGGACTGGCAGGCAAAGTGACCTTGTGATTGGATGCCACATCATTGGGGGTGACAATTGGAGACAAAAGAGTCTGGTTGAATAGCATTGATCTTATATTTTGTTTTTTCTGAGAACCCCTCCATAAGGAGAGAGAGTTGGGCAGATCCTGACCAGCTATATTAAGTTAGAGATTCAAGTTACAATTCGATTATCATTGCTCTTATATAAATAGTCAAGTTAGGCTAGCTTGGATATGAAGGTCAAGTAGTGTAGCTTCTAGAACGCCCTCCACCGGTTGGAGCCGGTCTGTATGGGCATCCGAGATAGGGATTTAACAAATGATTTGCTTATGATGAAAGGTATCAAATCCGGCGGGGTTGGTGGGCCGCTGAAAATGATCGAGCTTTGATCCATTTTGCAAACAAAAAAACAGAAGAAGAAGCAGCAGCAACAGCAGCAGCGGCGGCGGCTCAAACCTGTGGTACATCGATCGATTTGCTCCTCATGGAGATCATCAACAAGCCCTTGTGCTTATTGCTCTTATCCAATCCAAAAGATCGAACTCGTTCAGTCGGAAGAATCTTCATGTTCTATTACAATGCTTTATTGAAATATGGTCTGTGCCGCAGCGTCATTCAGATATCTGGTGGAAAATTTCCTGCAGGCGGAACTATGGGCCTTGAGAGGCGCTTTTGGGGAGGTACGCCATCGAAAATGTAGGCGAGTGGCGGTTTTGACAGATGCTACGCACGCAAGGGACGCTTTATTGCTGGGTAAAGGATGTTCTCCTGATATTAGTCCCATTATTCAAGAATGTATGATGGATTGGGATCAACTACAAGAGGTTACTATCATATGGGTTCCAAGATCAGCCAACACGGCGGCTCACTGGCTGGCCATGGAGGCGCGAGTGATGGGTCGTGAAGGTTACTGGGAGACTGTAATTCCCGATGAGGTTTCCGCCCTAGTTCGGGAGGATTTTCAGGTTAATTATGATGTAATAATCTCATCCTAGTACCAAAAAAAAAAAAAAGAAATATGTAAGAGTCCGTTCCTTATGGCATTAGATCTGAGCACTGAGCAGTATAGCTAGGTGAGTTGGTCACGTGGGCTCGAGTTTGTTGAGCGAGTAGCGTTCGATTCTACTTAAGTAAATTATCCTTGGGCGGCCGCAGGCTTTCTTTTTTTTTTTGTACATTCATATGGGAGGTCACAATCGGACCTCCAAGAGGCGCCACATACCGGCACTGTAAGGGGAGACCACCATCAGATAGGGGGATAAGCCGCTCACCGGCGGGAACAAGACCGCCACACCGGTGATTGAGTTGCCACTACCCACACACCACAAGCTCCACAGAACAAAAACCTTAAAACGCCGCTTACTGACAGGACACCGCACCCTGGCAGAGTATACACACCACCACGCCCACGGCGGAGACACACCGCACACCGGTAGGAAAACAAAACAAAAAACAAAAACAGATCTAACACCCAAAAAAAACTAAGCACTCGCACGGCGGCAACAGAAAGATGGCAGGCGTCGCCGATCATCCCGATCTGTGCCAATCTAGCCGCCTCCACCAAAGCCCCTCCGAGATCCGCTCCGTTGAGTAATGAGTAGTTGCGGACCTCGGCTCAACTACTCAAGTACCACTAATTTTTTTAAAAACTGCACATGTGATGGCCAGGCCCCCCTTGGATCAAATCCTTGGTAGAGTGTTGAATTTACTAGCCGCATCTAATCGTTCGCTGCTTTAATTATATGAAACTACTTTCATTTTAATCGAACTATCTTTGGATTAATTTGAAAGAACAATATTTACTTATATGAAAAACCAGCTGAATGAAACATGAAGTAGTGGAAACGTATTGATCCATAGAATAGAAACCGGAATGAACGCACCATTCAAAATAGGAAGCACGAAAACTAGGTTCCCCCCACAAACACCTCAATCAAATTCGGCTAGACCCCGCAAACACTGCGACTTAAATTCAATGCCTAGCTGCCGCAAAAGTTCTCTTAAATACAGTTGTCGTCATAAATAGTCTTTTTCGATGGACGTTTTTACGCACTACAACAAATCTGACCTAATTCAGCGGCCAAAAATGATCGTTTAAGGTATTAATCGGGGCATGGCCGTTGAATATCGTATCCGTATAATCCTCCGTTGCAAAAGCCTTATTCGGTCGAAACCGCCGCAAACACCTCAACTCAAATTCGGTAGGCAGCAAACACCGCGACTCAAATTCAGTAGTCAGCCTAGCCGCCGCAAAAGTTCTCTTAAATACGACGGTTGTCGCCAGAAATAGTCTTTTCATGACACAGGCTTTTACGCACTACAACAGATCTAAGACTAAATCAGCGGCCAAAAATGATCGTTTAAATCATTAATCGGTGCCGAATATCATAGCCGCATAATCCTACATCGCAAAAGCCTTTTTCGGTCGAAACCATCGCAAACACATCAACTCAAATTCGGCTAGGCCCCTACAAACACTGGACATGACTCAAATTCGGTGGCCAGCCTAGCCCCTGCAAAAGTTCTCTCAAATACGGTAGTTGTCGCCAGAAATAGTATTTTTTCGACCACAACAGATCTGGCCTAATTCTTTTTTTTTTTTTTTTTTTTTTTTTGGTATTCGAAAACTAGACTGATTACAGACTAGGGGCCCACCAAACTACGGTGGGCAAACAGCAGGGCTTTAAACCACCAAACAACGTCAACAGACCAGAAAGGAAAACAGGCTGTCCACAACTACAAGGCTCTATGGCCGATACTTTTTCTTCTGCCCCTTCTGGATTCCTAAACGAACCCTCGAGGATTTACGAGGCTTACACCGCGCCTCCAAAAGCTCCACTTCAGCCCCCATGACGTAGTCCTCTGGGTGATCGATATCCTCATCAGAACTTTGTTGTGTTGAATCCTCCAGAAGCTCAGGATCGTGGCCCCTGTCCAACAGCTGTTGCACCTGTTCAACCGCTTGTAGATGGGCTTGACGTTGGGTACTCTCTCCAGGAGAAAGAGTATGGTGGACAAAACCCGGAGGCATCGGTGGGGTATTTGAACGGGCTCGGAACCCAGAAGGCCCAGACTGTGATCTAAATGGCCGATCTCCCGACCCAATCAACATTTCCTGCGTAACCCCCTCAGATTCGGGCTGCTTATGTTTGACCGGAGTAGTGGACCTTGGGCCACCACTTGGCTTCAAAGCTGCTGAAGAAGAGGACACACGTTGGGACTCCCAAACGGGATCAACCACCCGAGACTCAGATGGTTGCTCAGGATCACGTGGGGGCGGATCAGAAACCCGATGCTCCATAGCAGTCCCCAAGGGTTCACGAGGATCGAGAGTCTTACTCTTCATGCTCAAATCGGACGATCTCGCCTGCTGGCGTGTAGGGTCTAGATTTCGTCTTCCACGCCTCCACGACCGGCGAATGACCTGCATCCAGGGGCCAAAGACGGCCCCCTCAGGGGATGGAGAATCCGTCACCGAAGAAGCGGCCTCCGCTGCTCCAGCATCACTCTTCACTTTAGCCGAAGACTGACCATCAGGCGGAGAAGGGCGCCTAATCTCTACCTCGGAACATTGTTGAACAGAGTGTCCCACACACCCACAACGGAAACAAATACAAGGTAAACCTTCATAAGCGAAACGTTGATAGAATAACGGTTTACCTGTGCCGTCCTCAACATGAACTCCTGGAGCCAGGTGATGCTTAAGATCCACCTCGACACACACCCGGACAAACAATCCCCGATCACCGGCCAAGGAATTGCTATCAACCCGAATTGGCCGACCGGCACCTTGTGCTATTGTCATAACCAACTCCTCATCATAGACATCTATGGGAAGGCCCGGAAGGCGAACCCACACTGGGGCAGACTCAATATGATCCTCACCAGGTCGAAAGAACGGCGACCACCTCTTTAGAGCCAACGTTTTGCCTCCAAATATCCACGGGCTCCCCTCCCAAACATCAATGAGGTCCTCCTGCAACTCGAACCGAAAACAGAAATAACCCCCAACTAGATCGAGTACCTGAACCCTTCCAGCACAAGGCCACCGGCGAGCAATTTGCCGACGAAGGACCTCCAAAGGCAAACGGCCTCCTAAGAATCTCCCCACCAGAGCCTGCGCCCAACGCCCTTGGGATTCATGCAGCTTCGCAGCATCAAGTTGAACCCGACCGCCAACAACATGGTGGAGAGACGCCCAACGATCCGCCACTTGATTCACCGGGCGACTGCCCTCAGAAGCAACACCAACCCGACTAGCAGCATCCAAGTAAGAGAGCCCAGCAACCGGCCTAATTCAGCGGCCAAAAATGGCCATTTTAAGGCATTAATCGGGGCCTGGCCGTCGAATATCGTGGCCGCATAATTCTCAAAAACATTAGCGCATGTGCCTGACTACACGAACACTACATGTAGGCTCGACCACCTCGCGCCCTGGCTAGACCCGTCCAGCTCTTTTAATTTTAAATTGTGTGGGACTAAGGAATCGATCCCACGTCTTGGGCAATTAAGAACTGCACGACACTTAACCACCTCTAGTTATACTTTATATTAAAACAAGGATACAATTTATATTTACTCTATCGGCATGAGTTGTAACCAACTGTGGCTTCAACGAGGGTTCCAGAGGTTTCCTTAGATCTCCATTGTTCTTGGTTCAAATGACGAGTAATCCAGAGATTTTGACCGTCCACCAACCATGCGATAGGGCGTCGAAGAAGAAGGGCATCGAAGCTAGGAGGAGGTGAGGGATCCAGAGGTTTCCAGTGGCCCAGGTTTTTCAATCGGGTGGACTATGGCCTCCAGATTTGGTCGCCTATTTTCGGCTGGCCACCAACATCGTCAGATTAGATAACATATTCGGCCAGGTGGACAATGGCTATCGGATTTGCTCGACCATTCTGGCGGCCCACCAAACCCACCGGATTATATACCTTTTTTGGCCGGGTGGACAATGGCCATCAGATTTGCTCGACTATTTTGGGCGGCCCATCATCCCTGCCGAATTTGATGCCTTTTTCGGTCGTTGGGTGAAGGTCGTCGATTATGCCGTCGTAAGAGTTGTTCTGTTATAGTGACGATCACCATTTTCGATGGCAATGCCGCTGAAAATGACTATAATGGGCCTTTTTTCGGCCACCATTAAAGGGTATTTTTGTTGTAGTGCTTAAAAGTGAAGTGATCATATGCATAGAAGTTTACCAAAAAAAAAAATATATATGCATAGAAGTGGTGATAGATATGCAAATTTAGACGCAAAGTTGCTATTTCCCTCCTTAATGGCAGATTAATTTAGTTGCAAAGTTGGTTCATTATGCCCACATCTTCTTTCTTTTCTTTTGTTTTCTTTACTTTTTTCCATTTAGAAAAGAACTAGATTCACCACTTCACATGAGTGCTAAGAGACGTCGAATCATATATCATCTAGTCTAATAGTATAATACTAAATGGAAGTCTCTCTCCCACGTTGTGACACGTGATCAGACCACTTTTAAAGAGGCATAATTCTTTTTCTGTGTGTTAACACGACTCTCTCATAAATCCTATTGTAAAAATGATAAATACTCATACAATGATCATTTATTGTTAATTAGAAAATCATTAGTATTTTCTTTCTCTTTCTAACAAGTGAATCACACCTATACGAGTGAATCACAATCACTCTAGATTGTATATTTTTTTGGACGATTGATATAAAGGCGCAACGCTAAGTGCTCCAAATCATTGGCATCACATGCTCCCGTTGTCACGTAAGGACACATGATCCCGTGTCTCGCCCCAGTTAGTTCGGCTCAGGTTGCAATACGACCGATTAACCTATAACAGTACAAAGTTATGTGCCTCAGACATAGGTTCGACTAAAATGACGTTTCGCCAAGTCCAAAGATACAAATGCACTATGCTAAATACTCCGAATCATTGGTGTCACACATGCTCCCATGCCTCACCATAGTTAGTTCGGTTTAGGTTGCAACACGACCGACTAACCTATAACAGTACAAAGCTACATGCCCCGACACAGGTTCAACTGAAATGGTGCTTTGCCTAAGTCTAACAGATACAAAGGCGCTACACTGAGTACTCTAAATTCTAAGCCCCATCTATCAACAAGCCTAACGCCCTGCCCTTGGCATTTGAAGACAAAGTCTGAGGTAGGCTTCGTCGTCTCAGCACCTGCCAAAGCCTGAGACGTCGATATTGTTAGGATTGATGTGTTCTAAGCTTGTAAAACTTTATGTTTTGGTTTAATAAAGATTGATAGTTATTATATGAGATATATATAGGTGCGTAACATAGTTACGTGTTCTTTTAAGAATAGAGAGCCATGGTTATATGGTAGTCCACTGAGCTGAAGACTGAGTGGATTGGTCCCATATAATCTAAATCAGTTCGCAGCTATGATCAGGTTGGTCGCCTCATCATGATAAGCTGTTGGCGATGACAATTCATGGGAAGTCTTCACCATGGTCATCACCAGGCACATCGTCTGTGGCTGAATGGAACTAACACGGTGTACAGATCAGTAAGCAGACACTGGTACACTAAGTCGTGTTTCTGCTTAGGGTAAAACGGTCCTAAACCCTGAGGAACCATGTCTGATGGACTAACCAGTTGTGTGGTGCTTTGACGCACCAATGTGTGAGGATCCGTATGCAGTGATCCAAAACCACGATGTACTGGGTTACCCGGCCGGCGTTGCATTAGCGTGTCACTCCTGCAGGTCATCCACACCCCTGAAGGGAGGTACGTTCCTTGGTATGACTTATAATGTACCAAACCCAGGCCTGGTGGTCATCAGTTTGACTGTTGACATGGTTCCATTACTCGACGGGGTAATAAGAGGTACGATGTATAGGTCAACCTGGAAGGAACCAAGTCATATGATCTTTCGAGTCTGACGGTAGTCTCTACCGCTCGAAGTAAATCATGGCATCAAGTGGAGGGACAACGAGTTTACCACTACTAAGCGGAGAGCAGGGGTATGATGGAGAACATAGTAAGTATGGGTGAATTGGAGTGCAGCCTGCGTCACACTCTGGGTGGCCACGCAGGTTAACTCGAGCTCAGAGGATCGATGGTACACTCGGGTAGTATGTCGATCGAGCTTGAGTTGGAAGCCATGAACCCCGGCCCTGATGGTTCCACTTTATCAACATTATGTACGGTTCTTGAACCGTCTCCTCGGAACACCATAAGCATTAAGAGAAAGAAAGAAGTATACGCTCCGTGTGTGCTTGGCACTAGAGCACAGTAGATGCGTAACTACATGCGAGTACTAAGGGGTATTCCCGAGACTAGTACAGAGGCGCAGGTAGTAATCCCTAGCCATAAGTGAACTTCGCTGCATAGGTGCGAGGCACCGGGATATGTTGCGAGTTGACTAGTTGACTTTGCTAGAGGCACCCTCTGGTGGCCTGAGTTAATAGTAAGATAACTAGTAAAGATCACTTATGTAGTGGCCGCTAGGTCTCGCACACTAGAAATGGTCAAATTGAGGCGTCAGGGCGTTTTGGTAAAAACTCACTCTGTCGGACCTCACTTATGGCCGACCCTAGCAGTGGAAGACCATGCTAGGACCGGCCCTATGTTGTAGGGATGAGAATCCCTCATCTATAGGGCCGGCCATATAGATAGGGATAGGGCTTTGAATTGGTCAAAACAAGCCCTAAAAAGTGGAAAAATGGATAAATAGAAGAAGAGATAAAAGAGTGATAATGGAGAGATAATTGTGGGAGGTTCTTATCCCCTTGGATCCTTATCCAAGGGGGTAGGCCGGCCCTATATAAGGGATCATATGGGGCCGGCCATATGGATGCAAAAAAACCGAACCCCCTCCCCCTCTCATCTCTCCAGTTCTCTCCTTAATCTATCTCTACTTTTCCGCTTGCAACTTCGTCTTCCTCGCGTGGAGTTTCGTAGAAGGAGAAGGGTCGTTCTTCAGAGGCACTCAGAGATCCAAGAGAGACGTTCCGTGCATCGTGTGAGATCGGGTGAACAAGAAGCCATCATCTCCATTCATACCATTGGCATCTTCGCAAACGATCTTCCGTCTCCATCGACCAAGAAGACAATTCTCCGCGGTTAAAAGATCCGTACGAAGGTATGAATAATCTAACACGTAGATCTAGCGAGTATTATGATTTGCATGCATGCTAGATAATCATTACGCTAGATTGCCGTTAGGGTGTTGATTCACGTGCATACACATGCACACATATATAGATTAGTTTCAATGAAAGTTTAAATCGTGTAACGTGCACCATGAACGGTCTTTCGACCACAAAATTGTTTCCGCTGCGAGCCTCTACCATGGAATTATTTCCAACAGATATCGTCTCAACCCAAAGTCTATGCTCAATAATCCTATTGAGATAGCTCTGACGCTTACAAAAGTCTGAGATGCTTCTCATCGCCACGATGCTCAACAAGCCCATAGAGGCAGATTTGGCGTGCATAAACAAAGTCCAAGTTGCTTCTCATTGCCTCAGCGCTCAACGAGCCCAGAGAGATAGCTCTAGTGCTCAAAGAGAAAGTCCAAGGTGCTTCTCACTGCCTCGGTGCTCAATGAGCCCAGAAAGATAGCTCTGGCAATCGCAAATAAAGTCTGAGGGACTTCACACTCCTCGACACTGAACGAACCCAGAGAGACAGCACTAGTGCTCGCAGACAAAGTCCGAGGTGCTGCTCACTACCTCAGTGCTCAACGAGCCTAGAGAGATAGCTATGGTGCTCGCATATAAAGTCCGATGTGATTCTTACCGTTTCAGCACTCAATGAGTCCAGAGAGATAGCCCCGGTACTTGCAGACAAAGTCCGAGGTGCTTTTTACCACCTCAGTGCTCAATGATCCTAGAGAGACAGCTCTAGTGCTCGCAAACAAAGTCTGAGGTACTTCTCACCGTCACAGTGCTCAATGAGCCCAGAGTGACAACTCTGGCACTCGCAGACAAAGTCTGAGGTGCTTCTCACTACCGCGGCGCTCAATGAGCCCAGAAAGACAATTCTGGTACTCATAGACAAAGTCCAAGGCGGTTCTCACCGGCTTGGTACCCAACGAGCCAATAGAGATAGCTCGGGCTCTCGTAAACAAAGTCCAAGGTGCTTCTTGCCTCCTCGGTGCTCAACGAGCCCAAAGAGACAGCTCTGGCACTTGCAGACATAGTCGGAGGTGCTTTCCACCGCCTTTGCTCTCAACGAGCCTAGAGAGACAGCCCTGGCGCTCGTATACAAAGTCCGAGGTGCTTCTCACTACCTCAGTGCTCAACTAGCCCAGAGAGACAGCTCTGGCGCTCGCAGATAAAGTCCAAGGTGCTTCACACTGCCTCGGTGCTCAACGAGTCCAGAGAGAAAGCTCTGGTGCTTGCAAACAAAGTTCAAAGTGCTTCTCACGGCCTCAGTACTCAACTAGCCCGTAGAGACAGCTGTAGCGCTCGCAGATAAAGTCTTGGCTGCTTTTCACCACCTTGGCACTCAACAAGCTCAGAGAGACAGTTCTGGTACTTGCAGACAAAGTCCGAGGTACTTCACACTGCCTCGGCACTCAACGATCCCAGAGAGACAATTATGGTGCTTGCAAACAAAGTTCGAGGTGTTTCTTGTTGCCTTGGTGCTCAACGAGCCCAGAGAGACAGCTCTGGTGCTCGCAGATAAAGTCCGAGTTGTTTATCATCACCTCGGTGCTCCACGGGTCCTAAGAGACTACTATGGCGCTCGCAAACAAAGTATGAGGTACTTCTCATCACCTCGATACTCAACAAGCCTAGAAAGACAACTATGGTGCTTGCAGACAAAGTCTGAGGTGCTTCTTACCGTCTCGGCACTCAACGAGCCTAGAGAGACAGCTCTGGCACTCGTAAACAAAGTTCGAGGTGCTTCTCACTACCTTGGCACTCGACGAGCCCGGAAAGACAGCTCTGGTGCTCACAGAAAAAGTCGGAGATTCTTCTCACCACCTCGTCTTTCAACGAGCCCATAGAGACAGCTTTGGCACTCGCAGATAAAGTCTGAGGTGTTTCTCAGCACCTTGACGCTCAGCAAACCCAAAGAGATAGCTCTGGCACTCACAGACAAAGTCCAAGATATTTCTCACTGCCTAAACACTCAATAGGCCTAGAGAGACTGCTCAGACACTCGTAGACAAAGTCCACCTCGGTGCTTAACAAGCCCATATAGATAGCTCTGGCACTCGCAGACAAAATCCGAGGTGCTTCTCTCTGCCTCGATGCTCAACGAGCCCAGACAGACAGTTCTAGTGCTCACAGACAAAGTCTGAGGTGTTTCTCACCCCCTAGGCTCTCAATGAGCATAGAAAGACAGCTCTAGCGCTCGCAGACAAAGTCTAAGGTGCTTTTCACCACCTCAGCGCTCGATGAGCCCAGAGAGAAAGCTCTAGCGCTTGAGACAAAGTTTGAGATGCTTCTCACTGCCTCGGTGCTCAACGAGCCCAGAGAGACAGCTCTGCCACTTGTAGACAAAGTCCAGGGTGTTTCTCACAGCCTTGTCGCTTAACGAACCCAGAGAGATAGCTCTAATGCTTGCAGATAAAATCTGAGGTGTTTCTCACCACCTCGGCGCTCAAGGAACCCAGAGAGATAGCTCTGGCACTCGCAGAAACATTCCGAGGTGTTTCTCACCGCCTCAGTGATTAATAAGCAAAGAGACAACTCTGGCACTCGTGGACAAAGTCCGAAGCATCCAACGCTTCGACACTCAACAAGCCCAAAGCCTTGCTTTTGGCAAACTTCAAGCAAGGACGTCGATCCCCCCAAGGGCCGCTGTCGGCCGATAGGTTTTGGGTTTTAAGGCCCTAGACTGACCGGGCCCCCAACCGGCTGGCTGCCCCTGACAGACCGGAGCACAAACCAACTGGCCGACCCTAACCGACCCACCTCCCTGGTGATCGGTTGGTCGTGACCGACCAGGCCATGGACCAACCGGCCAATCCCCATTTCTAGCGGTTGGTTCATCGTGACTGACCTAGCCATAGTGGCGTTCGGTCAAGAAGGCACCGCGGCCGACCGCCAAACAGTACACCGTAACCGATCAGGGTCTGGCACAGTCGGTCAACGGCGATCAACCTATCAGGGCATTGACCGATCGGCAGACCCTAATGACTCGGGTACAAACCAACCAGCCACCCCCGACTAATAGGTCATATCTAGCGGTCGGTCAGGCCTGCACTGCAGTCGGCCATCAGTGACACCTGATGGGCACGATGACCGCCCCTGGTCGGCCCTTGGCAGGGGGTCGGCGGGCGCAACGATTAACTCCGGGCAGTGCGTCGATGTACACACCCTTGGCCGGCCTTTGGTAAGGGGTGGGCAAGCGCAACGATCGTCCTCGAGCAGTAGGTTAGTTGACAAACAACGATCGAACCTTGGCAGAGAGTCAGCAGGCGAGACGGTCGACCCTGGACAGCGAGTTAGTAGGCACGCCCATGGCCGGCCCTTGGCAGGGGGTTAGCAGGTGCGACGATCGGCCCCAGTCAACGAGTCGGCAAACACACCCGGGCTAGCCCTTTGTAGGGGGTTAACAAGCTCGACGGTCGTCCCCGGACAGTAGGTCGATGAACGTACCCCTGGACAGTCCTTGGTAGGGGGTTGCTGGGCACGACGGCTAGCCCCGGACTGCGGTCCGGAGGACACACTTCCGGCCAGCCCTTGGTAGAGGGTTGGCAGGCGTGATGGTTGGTCCCGAATAGTGGGTCGACAAACATGCTCCCTGACTGGCCCTCGGCAGGGGATCGGCGGGCATAACGGTCGGCCCCAGACAGTAGATCGACGGACAAGCCCTGGCCCTTGGTAGGTGGTCAGTGGCCACGAGGTCAGCCCCGAACAGTGGATTGGCGGACACACAGTCAGTTTTGCACCATGGAGTCTCAACCAGCTATGTTAGTACCTGCCTAGTTGGGAGGGGTAACTATGGGTGCAAAGTCTGGCTAACACCCGACAGTGGGACTTACAACCCTGCTTGGGGCCCACATAAACGATATTGGGACCCGCAGACAGTGGAACTCGTTGCCCTGCCTCAGGCCCATCTAGATGATAGTGGGACCTGTAACTTTGTCTGGGGTCCACGAAGACGACAGTGGGACCTGTAGCCCTACCTGGGGCCTATGAAAACGACAGTGGGACCCGCAACCCTGCCTGAGCCCCATGGAGATGGCAGTGGGACCCACCAACCCTGTTTGGGGCCCACATATATTATTCGGGTCTGGTAAACCCCCCTGGATATTTACCAAAACCCCTGATATTCCCAAACCCATTTAAATGGCAGACCCGACAAAAATTTCAGGAGGGAAAGACAGACCGGAATTCATTATTCTCGATTCGACTTTCTGTTTTCCAAAGCTCTTTGAGCCTTTTGGTCATAAGACTCCAGTCAAGCCTACTCAATCATCTATCTACTTGTACAAGCACTCATCGGCTTGTCGAAAGTAACTCTACTTCTTCTGAGATAGTGGGTTCAAAGGTTGCATTTTACCGCACGGAGTCGTAGGCTTCGACCGAACTTTGTCAGCACATCCTGTATCAACTCTCTCTCTCTCTCTCTCTCTCTCTCTCTCTCTCTCTCTCTCTCTAGCCTCCCGAACAAATTCACGTAATTTACAAGCCTCTCTTTCTCTCTAATCCAAAGTGTCTGTGTGACAGCTAAGCAAGCAACAGCTCAGCATCGCATAGTGCACCACATCTCGAACGTCAACACCTTCCATTGACTGTTGGAGGGGGACTGTACGACGACCGTAATCTCCAGCCACACCACCTACAAAAAATTCTAATAGTAAATACATAGGTATATATTTCAAGTATATATATGATTTGAGGGAATTGTGGGTTAGGATTAGATGTGAGAGATGTGAGATCTTTTAGACTTTCTTGTCAGATCTTGGGAGATCCTATTTGTCGTCTATAAATATAGCGTAAGCCTCAATGAAATATAAATAAATAAAAGAGAAGCAATACAAGTTTTATTATTGTCTTATCTCTCAATCTCCATGTTCTCCTGTGGGATTCCAACCACGTCGCCATCCTCAATGGCCCATGAACTTCTTCTTCTTCTTCTTCTTCTTCTTCTCTCTCTCTCTCTCTCTCTCTCTCTCTCTCTCTCTCTCTCTCTCTCTCTCTCCAAGGGACTCACTACAGTAGCTCCTTGAGTACTGTAGCAAGCAAAACTTTCAAAAGCCTTGCTCCGACTAGCCGACTCCTATCGTGTTCGCTATTGTAACATTTTGCTACTGGCCTCACAACAAGCAGTGAGCGAACATCGTTAACTAAAATCCACCATTGTACAGCTATTTAGGCAAAAGTTGACTATCATGTTGGATTTCAGATTGGAAAGAAGAAAGTAGCAGCAACAAATTTGCCCGGGCGAAAATTGGGGAATGCACGAGCGAATTCGGCAGCAGAGCCCGGGCATAACACCACAAGATTTCTCCCGAGCAAGCCTAATTTTACGCAAGTGAACACGGGTCGAGCAACAAGAGATTAGATCTAATCACTACACTAAGAAAAAAGATCTAATCGGAATAGAAAAGAATGAAATATAAGACATTACCAAGGCTATTAGTCTTGTTTAGAAACAATAATAGAACTATGGTTGAGGGGTTTAGCACATGTTTAACGGTTGTCGGTAGGAATCTTAAAGCCTGAAGTCTATTCCTGTCCACGCGGCTCGCTAACCGTGACTAAGCTCGTGCTCGGCCGGCTGGGTCGATCCACCCCACCACACGTGTGTGGTAGCTAGGTTAGGCCATAGCTCTTGGGAAACTACAAGTCTACAAGACTATAAGGGAGAATTCTAATAAATATTAAATTCTTGTCCCCCTCCCTGGTAATATGGGACTAAACCAAAAACCAATATTTTAAATCTTACATAAAAATGTGATTTTTATATAAAAAAAACATATATAAAGAAAAAATCATTACAATGTGGGACTAAGCATCCATGCATCACAAATACACACTCATAGGGCAAGATATATGTGTGACTCAGAGAAGGCCAGGGGACCTTGAAAGAGTAGAGAGAGGTCGATGCTGGCTAGCTAGTTAGCGGTGGTGGCTCTTGGCATGCTTCTTTGCTTCTTTCTTCTCGTGGTGCTCATGGAACGCAAACCCTGCGCTCCCCACCGCCACCGTCGCCGCGATCCCCTCCACAATCTTGTGCCTGTGGGCGTTCTCTGGATCCTTCTTCGCCTTGTGCTTCTCGTGCTGTTTTAAATCAATTACAAGAAAGAAGAAAAAACATACTAGTAATTAGATGGATCACAAGCAGCTCCATGTGGTGGTGGTGTTTCTCCGCTTTCCGGGGTTCTACTTCGGCCCGGCTGTGGCCGTCCTTGTGGTGGTGGTGCAGCTGGTGCTTTTCTTTGGCCATGGTATCAAGAAGAAGGGCTTTACAACAAATATATATATATATATATATATATATATATAGATAGAGAGAGAGAGAGAGAGAGAGAGAGAGAGAGAGAGAGAGAGAGGAGGAGGAGGAGGAGGAGGTTGATTGTGGGTTGCAATGGGGGAGGTGGTGAGATATATATATAGATAGGGAGCTGGACAATAGTCTATTTCCCAAAGGGTTAGCTCAAAAGTCAGGATGGTCCCTCCAATAACGCTATGCACGCGTTATACGGTGATAACACGGCTAAGGTTTTCCTTTCTTAAAAAATAAAGGGGTGGATTACAAAATCCTTTTTAAGGGTTTTATTTTAGGATAGATTCTGACAATCTTTTTCTCTAAGTCCATGTTTACATTTTAGTATATTAATTGCAACGGCTTTTTTGGTTAAAAAAAGACTACAATAGATAAGTTTATTTACCAAACTGCCATTTTATATGTAACTTCACCCGATCCCTACGAAAACATACAATTTCAAGATCCAGTATGGACCACTATAGCTGCTACAGTGATTTCACTATGCTGCTACAGTAAAATCACTGTAGAAACTATAGTCAGTCCATCATAACTGCTAAAAAACACGTTGCTACAGTAAAATAATTGTAGCAATAGTAGTCAATTTTGTAATAATAATTTTTAAACTGTAACAGTACAATGAAATCACTGTAGCAGCTATAGTGATTTCGTCGTGGTTACTAAGAGCAACTCCAGCGGGTTACTCATATGTACTTTTTGAGGAGGGGAACCAAACTCCGGAACTCCAACGGATTACTCATCAGTACGGTTCCTCAAAGTCTTCCTCAAATTTGTGGAAGACAAAATTTTCCTCATCCCATCCCGTCAACCCGCGTGTGGTGCATGGCTTCCGCATATGGATCGATATCGTTGGATCTAATCCAGCTCTCAAAATTCGTTGAAAAGTGATTTTTTTTTAACCGTTTTCTACATTGCTTGGATCATACTGAAAAGTGATCGTTGAATCTAATCCAACGTCAGAATTCGTTGAAGAAAAGGAGGATGAGCAACCCGCTATAGTAGCCCAAAAATACTCATGCCTCAAATGTCTATGTGGATGTCTTTGGTCTCTTCATAGTACAATTAAAGATGAGTAACCCGTTGGAGTTGCTCTAAAAAACACGTTGCTACAGTAAAATCATTGTAGCAATATTACTCACACTATAGCAACTATAGTGAAATCACTGTAGCAACTATAATGAAATCATTGTAGCAATTGTCCTCACTCAATGGAGTATTATTTGAAATTTTGAATTTATTTGAGTATCTTTGCTACAGTGAAATCATTGTAGTAGCTAAAGTGACTTTGCCAAGGCTGCTAAAAACACTTTGCCACATTGAAATACTATAGCAATATTACTCAATTTGTGAATTATTCATAAAAGGGTAAATTACACATAGACCCTTGTAGGGGTCTATGTGTGTGGTTTTTCAAACTGTAGGGGGGGCATTTGTAGGGTTTTAAACATGAGGTGTATAAGTGATAATCAATCAAACTACAGATGATCTATTTGTAATTTACCCTTCATAAAATTCATGAGTAAGTCAAGAGTACTTAATTAGCTATTGTAGCATGCCTTAGGATGCCGAATAATTCAGCAGCCTTTAAGTTCGCAAATTCTTTACAAAATTAATTTTCAAAACTTCAGAGAATATTGTTAATTACTATTGATACAAGTTGTTGGATAGACTAGCTTAAATATACCCACCAGGGGATAGGGGATCAAGCTGGTAAGCAACTAGTGCTTAGGTGAGGAGGTTGTGGGTTCAATCCCCCCCCCCCCCCCCCCCCCCGTGGAGTGGGTAGAGAACCTCGAGTGGGTTGTTGCATATTAGCAGGGGGATTAAATGAGAGAACGAAGCATATTGAGTTCGACTGTCACTTGGTTCATGAAAGAATTCATGACAATCTCGTCCAATGGCTTATGTTCCAACTAATTATCAAGGAGTGACATCTTCACTAAATCCCTGTATGCACAGAAAAAGATCCGGGTCGTCTTTATTGCGAGCACACGAAGATTATAGATGCCGGGACCTGGGGCCTCGGGTGTGGCGAGTCCGGGTGCGACGAATATTTGATCAGGAGATTGTGGGAGAGATCCTCTGGAGGGTCCCTTTGATCCGTGTCTCCACGTGGTATTCGTGCGAGAGCTCTGAAGGGGTTGCCCAGGACAGAGGTCTTTACAGGGTGAGGGTTTCTTGAGAGGTTAAGGAATATCGGCCGTTGATTTTATCCCGTCCGTGCTTCGCGCTTTCTCGGCTAGGGAGGTTTTGGGCTTCGTTCCTCGGTCTTCGTGTCTTTCTCGATCCTTACTAGACCTCGGCGTCCTTGATCGTTGGTTCGCGGTATCGATCGTGATTTTGGCGTCGGCTTTGGCTTTAGCTTTCGGCTTTGGCGTTGCTTTGGCATGGCTCTGGCGTTTGCTTTGCTTTGGCGCTTGCGCTTGAACGTAGGCGGGTAGAGGCTTGCGATGCTTTAGTTCTTCCGGACTTCGCATCGTATCAGCTAGAACGTGCGGTGCTTTACTCGTGACCGTCGTAGTTGCTTGGCTTTGGCACGTGTGTTGCTTTGGCGCGGGCTTTACCGGTGCTTTTGCTTTGGCTTCTTGCATTGGCTTTGGCTTTAGCTTTGACTCGATCTTCTTCTCGAACGGCGATGGTTACTTCTTCAAGGCTTCTTTATTCTTTCGGCTTTTGTGGCGTCGGCTTGGCTTCTCTTCCACTCCGAGCTTCTTTGGCATGATCGGAGTTGAAGGTTTCTTTTGAAGACAGCAGGGATAGCACCGATGTTCGTGCAATAGTTGTAGTGTCGGCTTTTGTTGATGAAGACGGCATGGGTAGCACTGATCTCCGTGCGATGGTTGTAGCGTCGGCTTTTATTGATGAAGATGACAGGGGTAGCACCGATCTCCGTGAGACGGTTGTAGCGTTAGCTTTTGTTGATGAAGACGGCAGGGGTAACATCGATCTCCGTGTGACGGTTGTAGCGTCGGCTTTTATTGATGAAGACGAAAGGGGTAGCACCGGTTTCAGGCCTTCTTCTCCAAGGTTTCTTCTTCGTGCGAGGAGTCGACGCCTTTATTGAAGACGACGGGTAGTGTCGGCTTCGATCTTCTTCTCCGGCCTTTGCTTATAGCGTCTTCGGAGTTGATGAAGATCGTTGGAGAAGTCGGGGTGACGACGACTTCGGGTCCTCTTCTCCGGGCTTTCTTCTTCGTGTGAGGAGTCGAAGGTTGATCTTCGAGTGCAAGGTCTTCTTCACATTGATGAGGACTTGATGGGCTAAGTGTTCCCGTAGGAAGCGCTTGTCGTGCCTCGTGAAGCCTTTGGTCTTCAAGTATTGGAGCTCCTTTTTGTAGAGCCCTTTTGTCTTCAGCCTTCGGACCCTTGATGTCTTCCCCCACCCCTTCTATTTATTGGCAAAGGGGGGAGGTTGAGAGAGATATGGCTGAAATCTTTTTGTTTCATCCAATATCTCCCCCCATAACCATCAAGATGTAGTTACCTTATTTGGGGGAACCAACCTTGATTTGTTTCCCTATTTTGTAGGGATGGTTATGGGCATGACGTGACTTGATTTTTGAAGATTGAGTTGTCATCTTTGCACTTTTAGATTGCATGGCAACACAACGTTATCTTGTCCGTCGGATCGAGGGATCGTCGCGGATCTACGGTTGTGTAGACGTCCACGCCAGCTCCACCCGCATCGAGGCGGTTTGGGTTTTTTTCTTTTATTTTATTTTCTTTTATTTTCTTCTTCTTCTTTTTTTCCTTTCAAGACTGGCCACACTTCCCCATGGGGAGGGGGCACGGTTTTCAAGAAGAGGGGGGCCGGTGGGCCCCCCTTTTGGGTTCGGATAGCGGGTCCGGTGGGACCCGTTTGCTTTGAGTCAGGCCCTTTTTATGTATGGGCCATTGCACGTGACCTGAGTTCGCATGCGGGTCGTTATGTGCAGGCCTAGTTCGCAGGTGGGCCATTGTGTATGGGCCTAGTTTGCAGGTGGGCCGTTGTGTATGGGCCAGGTTTCGCATGCGGGCCGATGTGTGTGGGCCGGGTTTTACATTCGGACTGTTGCGTGCGGGCCAATTTCATGTGTGCGGGTCGGGTTCGACCCGTGGGCTAATTTCGGTGCCCACAATCCCATTTAATTTTTTTTTTTTTATGCGCATGCATGTTGGGAATTCTCAAACAGTCACTGATCGATCTCCACCTCGAGGGTGAGATCAGATCAAATTATGGGAATTGCGCCGCTCAGAGTCTATAAGAACAGAACGGAGAGTAACTAGCATTGTAAAAGGAAAAAATCACATTGACCTCCCATCACTATTGAAATATTACACTTACCCCCCTTGAGCTTTTATTTTATTGGAAGCTACCACCCCTAGACCAAATTGATTAGAGCAAATCCGATGGGCTACGAAGTAAAACCTGGAAAGATACGACTTACAATAGACGTACATATACCTATCAATAATAATATTAATAATGCAACAATAGTAATATTATCATATAATCATATTGAGAGAGAGAGAGAGAGAAAGAGGGGGGGGGGGGAGAGAGAGAGAGAGAGAGAGAGAGAGAGAGAGATACGTGCATGCTATTTTTTGTAATAAAAAAACCCGACTTTTACTTTTTCTTTGGCTCCTTTGAACATTTTAAAAGGTTGGAGGGTAAGTGCATGAATGTGGCTTTTGGTGGGGTGATGATAGTTCGATCGTCGAATAATAGGATAAACAAATATTCATGCTTTTTGCGTTTCATTCGGTGTGACTCGGAATCCAATTACTCTCGAGATAGTGGATTCAAATGTTACATCTTACCGCACGGAGTCATAGGCTTCGACCGAACTTCGTCAGCACATTCTGTGTCAACTCTCTCTCTCTCTCTCTCTAGCCTCACGAACAAATTCATATAATTTACAAGTCTCTCTTTCTCTCTAATCCAAAGTGTCTGTGTGACAGCTAAGCAAGCAACAGCTCAGCATCCTATAGTGCACCACATCTCGAAGGTCAACACCTTCAATCGACTGTTGGAGGGGGGTCGTACGACGGCCGTAATCTCCCATCACACCACCTACAAGAAATTCCAACAATAAATACATAGGTATATATTTCAAGTATATATATGATTTGAGGGAATTGTGGGTTAGGATTAGATATTGGGTATTCTACTCTATGAAGACATGCAAATGATGACTAGCATAATATAGAGAGATTGCAAATCTAGTGCAAAAAGTAGTAGAACAAGCTATAGGGGTTTAGCATGCAAAGTTGAGCACAACAATCAATCAAGGTTTAGGTTGTCCTAAAGTTGTCTACAGATATGGCAAAGAGGTGGGGAGGAGGAAGAAGAACAAGAAACTTAGCAGTAGTCGAGGCTTGTGCTAGCACAATGCCCAGAAAGCTATTTCGCCACCTCGGTAGGTGCTTCAAGAACTCCGACGAATGCTCCCCAGGGTACAACGACTGGACTCCTCTTCAGCACCGAAGGAAACCCATTTGGGACTCTCAGCATACTCTAGACAGGAACGGAATCACGAACGAGAAATAAGAAGAGAGAGTGGAGAGAGCTCTATGCTTGGTGTATTTTCTAGCTTCACAAGACCCTCTCTTATATAGAGGTCCTTAGCCATAACGTTCACACACTTACAACCCATTGCATGCAGCGCACTGATGAGCATTCACTGCTCTGTCGGGTGTAACGGTTGCATACGACTGTGCAGAGGTCTAGGTTCAATGAACCTAGCTCAGCCTCGTGAAGAGTGTAACGGAAGGAATAAATCTACATAAAGAAAAGAAAAAATTAAAACTCAGTGTAAAAGAAGGCCCTAAGCCCATTCGCGTCCATGCGGCTCGCGAGCCGCGTCCTTGGCTCGTGCCCGACCCGACCCGGCTCGGCTCGACGCGTGCGCGTGTGTGGTGGGCTATGGCTTGGCTCTTGGGAAGCTACAAAGCCCAATGAAGGGAGTTCCATTATAAAAGCATTAAAAGATCTCCCCACAGGCAATATGGGACTAAACCCAAAAACTAGTTTTTTCATTCTCTATCAAAACCGATTTTTTTTTAACAATCCCCCACAAGAATGAAAATATCGAAAAACGAATCGAAAGAAGTAGTCTGGAGTACTTATAAGAAGTATGTATAGACATAAGGTGTCTTTCAACTTGAACCTTTGCTTAGTGTAGACCTGCAGGACTTACTAGCTGACAGTGAACTTACGTCTTGAACTGTACAGCTATATATTGTAAGTCTAGTCGACAAGTCTCACCCATACTCTCATATACATCATAGAGTCTCATGCGGTTGTGCTCTTTATGGCCATGAGCCTTCCCCAGTTTTCTTGAGTGTTCTAGAGAATTAGCCTCAATTCTCATAGAAGCGGCCATACTTCTACACTCATATAGGTGCTTACTATCAAGAGTGCTCTGTATCTATACACCACACTGGTCTGCCAGCTATAGTTAGCATTAAGAATCTAAAACTCAGCCTCTCAGTGATACAGAATATACTATCACTTCATAGGGAGGGAAAAATTTTGATAGCACCCCCACAAATCTCTCGAATAACTTGTTTTTCCATTGAACCTCGATCTTGGGATCTCTAATCACGTAGGTTGGGTTACCGTTATCGGAGACTTATTAGTTTATAGGCCTCAGTCCCATCCCCCTTGATGTACTTAGAACTAACTCTCTAGCTAGTCTTTTAGTTCAGGGATCTGCTAAATTATCCTTTGACCTAATATAGTCAATAGTAATTATCTCATCTTTCAACATCTGTCGAACAGTGTTATGTCTGTGATGAATATGTCATGACTTTCCATTATAGGAGCTATTCCTGGCCCTCATTATAGCTGCTTGGCTATCACAATGAATTGGGACAGCAGGAATAGGCTTTGGCCAAAAAGAAATATCCATAATGAGATTCCTTAGCCATTCACCCTCTTCACTAGCTTTATCTAGGGCTATGAACTCCGACTCCATAGTGGATCGGGCAATGCATGTTTGTTTAGATGATTTCCAACAAATTGCACCCCCTCCAAGGGTAAACACATACCCACTAGTAGATTTGGTTCCTGAGGAATCCGTAATCCAATTAGCATCACTGTATCCCTCTAGGACAGCTGGATACCTACCATAGAAAATACCATAATCTAATGTATGTTTTAAGTATCTTAGAACTCGGATTAGAGCATCCCAATGCTCTTGGTTAGGGTTAATAGTGTATCTACTAAGTCTACCTATCGCATAGGCAATATCGGGTCTCGTGCAGTTCATGATATACATGAGACTGCCAATTACCCTAGAATATTCTAGTTGTGATACACTAGGCCCTAAATTCTTCTTCAGGTGTACTGAAGGATCATATGGCGTTATGGCAGGTCGACAATCAAAATGACCAAACTTCCTAAGCACTTTCTCGATATAGTGAGATTGAGATAGAGCTATGCCATTGGAATCTCTCTTAATTTTGATTCCAAGAATGACATCTGCAGCTCCTAAGTCCTTCATATCAAAGTGCCTACTCAATAAGTCATTGGTCTTGACCACTACTTCTAAGTTGGTTCCAAAGATCAACATATCATCTACATAGAGACATATGACCACACAAGTTAAGTTATTGACCTTAGTGTAGATACATTTATCTGATTCATTAATTCTGAACCCACTTGAAGTTAACACATGGTTAAACTTCTCGTGCCATTGTTTTGGAGCCTGTTTGAGACCATAAAGAGACTTTTTTAGTCTACAAACCTTCTTCTCCAAACCTTGCACTATGAAGCCTTCGAGCTGATCCATGTAGATCTCTTCCTCTAATTCTCCATTTAGGAATACAGTTTTTACATCTATCTGGTAAATTACAAGGTTATGGATAGCAGCTATAGCTATAAGCAACCTAATGGATGTAATCCTAGTCACTAGTGAGTAAGTGTCAAAGAAGTTTACTCCCTCTCGCTGCTTATAGCCTTTAGCTACCAACCTAGCCTTATATCTTTCTATGGATCCGTTTGCCCTAAGCTTCTTTTTGAATATCCATTTACATCCAACTGTTTTACAACCAGGAGGTAGCTCAACTAACTCCTAGGTGTTATTAGATATTATGGACTTAAGTTCACTCTTTACAGCTTCCTTCCAAAAGATAGAGTCAGCTGAGGTCATGGCTTCATTATAACTAGTTGGATCCTCTTCCACTAGATATGTGATGAAGTCAGGACCAAATAAAGTACCAGTCCTTGCTCGCTTGCTCCTTCTAGGTTCGATTTCTTCATTATCTGAAGAGTCATCCCTCTGTCTAGGAGTAGGCCTCTCAAGCGAACTAGGCTCCTGAGGTTTCTCAGACCTCTCTCTATAAGGAAACCGATTTTCAAAGAATTCGGCATCCCTAGTCTCGATGATGGTATTATCAACTATGTATGGGTTTTCAGAATGGATTACTAAAAACCTATACGCACTACTGTTCTGTGCATATCCTATGAACACAGAGTCAACTGTTTTAGGACCCAGCTTGGTCCTCTTAGTGTTAGGTATGGATACCTTCGCTAAACAACCCCACACTTTGAGGTGTTTATAGGATGGCTTCCTACCTCTCAGAATCTCATAAGAAGTTTGCTCAGATTCCTTAAATGGGATCCTATTAAGAACATGTGCTGCTAAGAGCACAGCTTCCCCCCACAGGTTCGTTGGTACCCCTGAACTGATCATCATGGCATTGACCATGTCCTTTAAGGTCCTGTTCTTCCTCTCAGCTACTTTATTAGACTGAGGGGAATATGGAGAAGTGGTCTGATAAATTACACCATTGTCTTCACAAAATTTAGTGAATTCTCCGGACTCATATTCACCTCCTCTATCCGACCTAAGGACTTTGATCATCTTCCCTAACTGATTTTCTATCTCAGACTTATAGGATTTAAACTTGGACAAGCTCTCGTCCTTACTCTTAAGGAAAAAGATTGAACAATGTCGGGAACAATCATCAATAAATGTGATGAAGTACTTGTTCCCTCCTCTCGTAGTGTAACCTTTTAGGTCGCACACGTCTGAGTGGATCAAGTCTAGGGTTTCTAGACTACGCCCTACACTCTTAAAAGATTTTTTGGTATATTTAGTCTCTACGCATATGCCACACTTTCCATTTGGGGATGGAACACATTTAGGTATACTATCTAAGTTAACTAACATTTTAAGGGATTTAGAGTTAACGTGTCCTAGTCTAGCATGCCACAGATCAAAAGAATCACACAAGTAAGCAGAAGAAGATACTTTATTATCATTAGTGAAAGAGGTTACATTCAGCTTAAACAAGCCTTCATCAAGATAACCCTTTCCCACAAAAGACCCTTCCTTAGTCAGGACAAATTTGTCCGACTCAAATACAAGCTTGTAGCCCATCTTGCTCAGTATTGCTCCGGAGACTAGATTCTTCCGGATGTCTAGGACGTGCAGCACCTCCTTCAGAGTCAGAAGATTTCCAGATGTGAACTTCAGAATCATATTCCCTTTCCCAGCGACTTGAGCAACTGAGGAGTTCCCCATGTACAGCGACTCTCCTTCTTCTGTAGGTGTATAAGTGGAGAAGCAGCTCTTCAACCCACATATATGTCGGGTAGCTCCCGTGTCCACCCACCAGTCTGCAAGGTTGCTGACTAGGTTGGCCTCAGTGACCACCGCAGAGAAGTAACCACTCTGAGCCACGTTCGCCTCGGACTTGTTCTTTGGCCAGTTAGCTGCATTGAAGCGACACTCTTTAGCTAGGTGTCATGGCTTGCCGCATACAAAGCAATCTCCTTTTGGCTTTTTCTTAAATTGAGGCTTGGAAAGTTTGTTCTTCTCCTAGGGCTTAGGAGCAAGAGCCTTCTTTTTGGAAGACTTCCCCTCCACGAGTTTGGCCTTTCCTTTTATCATAGAGGCTCGCTCCCTTTGCTCCGACACTCAATTGTCCACCTCTATACGGATTCAGACAACAAGGTCTTCCAGGGTTATCTCCTTCCTCTTGTGCTTCAAACTGTTCTTCTACTCTTTCCACGAGAGAGGCAACTTCTCTATGATAGTTGCCACTTGGAATCTCTCACAGATTTCGTACCCCTCAGCAAGGACCTCATGGATGATAATCTATATCTCCTCAAGTTGGGAGACCACAAACTTCCCATATTCCATCTTGAACTCCAGCAGCTTCCCGACCACAAACTTCTCCGACCCGGCGTCCTCTGTGGCGTACTTCTTCTCTAAGGAGTTCCATAGGTCTTTGGCGGACTTGCAGGTAAAGTAGACATCATAGAGGTCGGGGACAAGGCATTTGAGGATATAGTTTCTACACAGGTAATCCTGCCTTTCCCAAAAATCTAAGTCGGTTTGGTTAGATGAGCCATCATCCTTAGAGATAAGGGTAGGCTTCTCGGAAGAGATAAGGTCGACAACCTTAAGGACAGTCAGATAGAACCTAAGTTTCATTTGCCATCTCTTAAAGTTCTTCCCATCGAATGGTTCAGGCTTCTCACTAGACTTGCTAGGTTTCCTCTCCATCTCAGTAGTCATCTAGGAAGAGTTCCTTTTGACTTTTTAAAAATTTGATGGCCAGATCAGCTCCAGGAAGGAGGTGGAGCACTTGGCTCGCTTAAATACCAAGCTTCCTAGGGCAATTTAATACTGGTTTGTCAAGCTTTCCTCGACACCGCCAAACTAATAAAAAATCAAAGAAATTCTAACAGTTAATAAGAAACTAGATCTAAACACTCTCGTATTGGATCTAGATCTAAACGGAATAGAATAGAATGAGAAATAGCTTTCAGTTGTTGGGTATTCTACTCTATGAAGACATGCAAATGATGACTAGCACAATATAAAGAGATTACAAATCTAGTGCAAAAAGTAGTAGAACAAACTATAGGGGTTTAGTATGCAAAGTTGAGCATAACAATCAATCAAGGTTTAGGTTGTCCTAAGGTTGTCTACAGATATGGCAAAGAGATGGAGAGGAGGAAGAAGAACAAGGAACTTAGCAGTAGTCGAGGCTTGTGCTAGCACAATACCCTGGAAGCTATTTTGCTGCCTCGGTAGGTGCTTCAAGGACTCCGACAAACGCTCCCCAGGGTACAACGACTGGACTCCTCTTCAACACCGAATGGAACCCCTTTGGGACTCTCAGCATACTCCAGACAGGAACAGAATCACGAACGAGAAATAAGAAGAGAGAGTGGAGAGAGCTCTATGCTTGGTGTATTTTCTGGCTTCACAGGACCCTCTCTTATATAGAGGTCCTTAGCCATAACGTTCCCACACTCACAGCCCATTGCATGCAGCGCACTGATGAGCATTCACTGCTCTGTCAGGTGTAACGGTTGCATGCGAAAGTACAGAGGTCCAGGTTCAATGAACCTAGCTCAGCCTCGTGAAGAGTGTAACGTAAGGAATAAATCTCCATAAAGAAAAGAAAAAAAATAAAACTCAGTGTAAAAGAAGGCCCGAAGCCCATTCGCGTCCACGCGGCTTCGGCCCGTGCCCGGCCCGGCTCGCGCGCGCGCGTGTGTGGTAGGCTATGGCTTGGCTCTTGGGAAGCTACAAAGCCCAATGAAGGGAGTTCCATTATAAAAGCATTAAAAGATCTCCCCACGGGCAATATGGGACTAAACCCAAAAATCGGTTTTTTTATTCTCTATCAAAACCATTTTTTTTTTAACATTAGATGTGAGAGATGTGAGATCTTTTAGACTTTCTTGTCAGATCTTGGAAGATCCTATTTGTCTTCTATAAATATAGCGTAAGCCTCAATGAAATATAAAGAAATAAAAGAGAAGCAATACAAGTTTTATTATTAGCTCATCTCTCAATCTCCATATTCTATTGTGGGATTCCAACCACGTCGCCATCCTCAATGGCCCATGAACTTCTTATTCTTCTTCTTCTTCTTTTCATTCTCTCTCTCTCTCTCTCTCTCTCTCTCTCTCTCTCTCTCTCTCTCTCTCTCTCCCTCCCCCCCCCCATCTCCGAGGGACTCACTACAATAGCTCCTTGAGTACTGTAGCATGCAAAACTTTCAAAAGCCTTGCTCCGGCTAGCCAACTCCTGTCGCGTTCGCTATTTTAACATTTCGCTACTGGCCTCACAACAAGCAGTGAGCGAACATCGTTAACTAAAATCCACCATTGTACAACTATTTAGGCAAAAGTTGACTATCATGTTGGATTTCAGATTGAAAAGAAGAAAGTAGCAGCAACAAATTTGCTCGGGCAAAAATTGGGAAATGCACGAGCGAACTCGGCAGCAGAGCCCTGGCATAACACCACAAGATTTCTCCCGAGCAAGCCTAATTTTACCTAGGTGAACCCGGGTCGAGCAACAAGAGATAAGATCTAATCACTCACACTAAGAAAAAAGATCTAATCGGAATAAAAAAGAATGAAATATAAGATATTACCAAGGCTATTAGTCTAGTTTAGAAACAACAATAGAACTACGGTTGAGGGGTTTAGCACACGTTTAACGGTTGTCGGTAGGAATCTCAAAGCCTGAAGTCCATTCCTGTCCACACGGCTCGCTAACCGTGACTGAGCTCGTGCTCGGCCGGCTGGGTCGATCCACCCCACCACACGTGTGTGGTAGCTAGGCTAGGCTAAAGCTCTTGGGAAACTACAAGGCTATAAGGGAGAATTCTAATAAATATTAAATTCTTGTCCCCATCCCTGGTAATATGGGACTAAACCAAAAACCAATATTTTTAATCTTACATAAAAATGCGATTTTTATATAAAAAAACATATATAAAGAAAAATTCATTACAATGTGGGACTAAGAATCCATGCATCACAAATACACACTCATAGGACCAGATATATGTGTGACTCAGAGAAGGCCAGGGGCCCTTGAAAGAGTAGAGAGAGGTCGATGTTGGCTAGCTAGTTAGTGGTGGTGGTTCTTGGCCTGCTTCTTTGCTTCTTTCTTCTCGTGGTGCTCATGGAACGCAAACCCTGCGCTCCCCACCGCCACCGTCGCCGCGATCCCCTCCACAATCTTGTGCCTGTGGGTGTTCTCTGGATCCTTCTTCGCCTTGTGCTTCTCGTGCTGTTTCAAATCAATTACAAGAAAGAAGAAAAAACATACTAGTAATTAGATGGATCACAGGTAGGGGCTAAATGACTGGTTTAATTTGGATGGCAGCGGGATTTACCACCGCGAAGGCCCCAGCGGCGACGGCGCCGACCTCGCCAAGCAGCTCCATGTGGTGGTGGTGTTTCTCCGCTTTCCGGGGGTCTACTTCGGCCCGGCTGTGGCCGTCCTTGTGGTGGTGGTGCAACTGGTGCTTCTCTTTGGCCATGGTATCAAGAAGAAGGGCTTTGCAAAAGCTAGAGAGAGAGAGAGAGAGAGAGAGAGAGAGAGGAGGAGGAGGAGGAGGAGGTTGATTGTGGGTTGCAATGGGGAGCTGGTGAGATATATATAGATAGGGAGCTGGACAATAGTCTATTTCCCAGAGGGTTAGCTCAAAAGTCAGGATGGTCCCTCCAATAACGCTATGCACGCGTTATACGGTGATAACACGGCTAAGGTTTTCCTTTTGAAAAAAATGAAGGGGTGGATTACAAAATCCTTTTTAATGGTTTTATTTTAGAATAGATCCCGGCAATCCTTTTCTTTAAGTCCATGTTCATATTTCAGTATATTAATTGCGATGGCTTTTTTAACTAAAAAAAACTACAATAGATACGGGTGGCAATCCTTGACCCAACCCGCGAACTCGACCCGAAGTTAGTAGGTTTGGGTTTGGCCTAAACGGGTTCGGGTCATAAACAGGTTGACCCGATTGACCCGTTTATTTAATTGGTCGGGTTCGCATTTGTACCTATAACCCGATTGACCCGACTTGACCCGTTTACAAAATAGGTCGTGTCAACCCGACCCGGCCTAACCAGAGCCAACCCGTCCAACCTAACCCAACCCAGCCCAATCCGACCCATCTTGACCCAACCCAACAGGTTTGCATGGGTTATATTGACCCAACCTGAGCCAACCCGACCCGACCCTACCTATTTAGTAAACGGGTTTAATGGGTCGGTGGGTCGGGTTGGGTCAACCCGTTTATTAGACGGGTCGGGTTTGGGTTTAAGTTTTTGGCCCGTTTATTAAATGGGTTGGGTTAAGGTTTGGTGTTTTACCCTTATACCTATGTCTCAACCCGACCCGACCCATTGCCACCCCTAACAATAGACATGGTTAAGTTGCCGAATTTACCAAACTGCCATTTTCTATGTAACTTCATCCAATCTCTACGAAAATGTTCAATTTCAAGATCCATTATGGGACCACTATAGCTGCTACAGTGATTTCACTATGCTGCTACAGTAAAATCACTATAGCAACTATAGTGATTCCATCATAACTGCTAAAAAACACGTTGCTATAGTAAAATAATTACAGCAATAGTACATAATTTTGTAATAATAATATTCAAACTGTAACAGTTATAATAAAATCATTGTAGCAGCTATAGTGATTTCGTCGTGTCTACTAAGAGCAACTCCAGCAGGTTACTCATATGTACTTTTTGAGGAGGGGAACTCCGGAACTCCAACGGGTTACTCATCTGTACGATTCCTCAAAGTCTTCCTCAAATTTGTGGAAGACAAAATTTTCCTCACCCCATCCCGTCAACCCGCTTGTGGTGCATGGCTTCTGCATATGGATCGATATCATTGGATCTAATCCAACTCTCGGAATTCGTTGAAAAGTGATTTTTTTTTACCAGTTTCTACATTGCTTGGATCACACTGAAAAGTGATCGTTGAATCTAATCCAACACTCAGAATTCGTTGAAGAAAAGGAGGATGAGTAACCTGCTATAGTAGCCCAAAAATACGCATGCCTCAAATGCCTATGTGAATGTCCTTGGTCTCCTCATAGTACAATTAAGGATGAGTAATCCATTGGAGTTGCTCTAAAAAACACGTTGCTACAGTGAAATCACTATAGCAATAATACTCAATTCTGTAGCAATACAACTCACACTGTAGCAACTATAGTGAAATCAATGTAGCAGCTATACTAATTTCACCGTGGCTGCTAAAAAAACATTTGCCACAGTGAAAATCAATATAGCAAAATATTCAATTTGATAGCAATTGTCCTCACTCAATTGAGTATTATTTGAAATTTTGAATTTATTTGAGTATCTTTGCTGCAATGAAATCATTGTAGTAGCTATAGTGACTTTGCCAATGTGACGACCAAGATCCAATAGGCCAAGAGCCAAGACTCCTGAGGCTGTGATGCCAAAATGGATGAGGTGAGGTGTACAAGGTCACGAGTTAGCCCCACATCGCCGGAGAGAAGGAGATCATGAGCTACTTATATAATTTTCCCTCCCAAACATATAAGACGCATTTTAAAACCGTGCGCCACTACGGATTTCGTAAGAACTCCATAGTTAAGCGTGCTCGGGCGAGAGTAGTACTAGGATGGATGACCACCCTGGGAAGTTCTCGTGCAAGCATAGGCAAAGCGGACAGTATCTTGTGTGTTTGGGGCAGATGTTACAACTAAGGCTGCTAAAAACACTTTGACATGGTGAAATCACTATAGCAATATTACTCAATTTTATTTGCAATAATACTCAATTCAACTAAGTATTATTTGCCTAAAATTGAGTACTTTGCTATATATAGTGATTCAATCTACGAAAGCCTTTTTAGCCATCCTAAACCCAAACCCTACCCTAAACCCTAAACCTAAAACCATACACTAAACCTAACCCTAACCCTAATCCTAAACCAAAACCCTAAACCTAACCTAAACCAAAACCCTAAACCTAACCTAAACCCTAACCCTAACCCTAACCCTAATCCTAAACTTAAACCCTAAACCTAACATAAACCCTAAACTTAAATCTAAACACTAAACCTAACCCTAATCCTAAACCCAAACACTAAACCTAACCTAAACCCTAAACCCTAACGAATATATACACTTTCTAAAGACGAATGTATACTCTTTCTAAAACGAATGTGTACATTTTCTGAAGACGAATATATACTCATTCAGAAGACAGATGTATACTTGTAGGGACCTTAACTAATATAGGAAATTATGGTGTCCTGAGGCTAATATAGCAAATTATGGTGTCTTGAGGCTCCCTACAAAAAAAAGAGTTTTTACCGATGGAAATATATCGTCGGTAAACGTATATTTTCGTCGGTAAAGCTTTATCGCGACGGATTGAATTTTCGTCACTGGTCATCGAAAAATTTGGCGTCGGGAAAGATAAAAGCGACAATTTATTATTTCCATCGGTAATAAATATGTTTACCGACGGATATTTGTTAACTATCGGCAATATTTAATTATTTAACAAAAATTAGTCGCCCTGAACCAAGGTATCATCGTAGTTCAGGATCCGGACATCGGGCATGGACGCAGAGACAAAACTACATAAAGAACGAGGGGGGTCATGCCCCCGCCCCCCCCCCCCCCCCCCCCTCCCCCTATATTTTGGATTCGGTAAATAACACTTTGCCCACCTGAAGTTTAGCTCAAAAACAGTTTTAATCACACTTTGCTCCCCTACATTTTTAAAACTATATTTTGCCCCCTGTAATTTAGTTTTAATCAGATAAAAATGATCAAATGAGGACATTCACTATATTTTGCCCCCTGCAATTCAGTTTTAATCGTATAAAAATGATCAAATGAGGAAATTAAGTAATTGACAAAAGCAGTATTGTGCTAACATTTCAAACTTTAGAATGTGATCTGGAACAAAATCACATTTCAAACTTTAGGGTTACAGGAGGAGGAGGACTCACCGGAGGAGAAGGAGTTCTAATCTTAGAAGTCTTATGCAACATAACTATATTTTGCCCCCTGCAATTCAATTTTAATCATATAAAAATGATTAAATGAGGAAATTAAGTAGTTGACAAAAGCGGTATTTTGCTAACATTTCAAACTTTAGGGTGTGATTTGGAACAAAATCACATTTCAAACTTTAGGGTTACCGGAAAAGGAGGAGGAGCAGGCGGCGCTGGCGGATCAAGGCGAGAGGTGCGCGCGCGCGCGCGCGCGCGCGCGCGCGGGGGGGGGGGGGCAGGGGAAGGGAGGGGAGGAGAGATCATTAGATTTGTATATAGGCCGGGGGGATGAGATCGAGCTAAATAAAAGAACTTTATACCGATGAATCTATTCTTGTCCATCGGTATACATAATATAGTTTTAGCGACGTCTTGTAAATAATCCGTTGGTTTAAATTAATGTTTAATAGCGACAGGAACAATTTTATCCATCGGTAAAGAAATAAAGACAATTAATAATTTATATATATATATATATATATATATATATATATATATATATATATATATATATATATATATATATATATATATATTACCAACGGAACATGTATAACCCGTCGTTAATATAAAATTTTCCCGACAGTAACTATGGTTATTGTCGGTATATTATTTATACTGATGGATATTTATGCGACGTCGGTATAAAATATCCAAAAAATTAATAAAATTTAAATATGTTATACCGATGGCTATATGTAGATCCGTCAGTAGTAATAATGTATATACCAATGATAAATAATATTACCGTTGGTAATAAACATCTTTCTTGTGGTATGTGGATTGCTTTTCCGTGTTATCTTTTCTTTGTGATTGTGATCATTGTCAGTGGATTTGATCCTTCCCTTCGGATCGTCATGAGATTCGAAAACCCTAGATTGCTTCCGCAAGCGTGGGGCGGCGGATTGAGAACTCGTTTGAGGTATTACATGCCAACAATTAGCCCATCTCTCTCCATATTCGATCTCTTTTGGGATTCCCTACATGTAGTCATGCTCAATGAGCCATGAACTCTCTCTCTCTCTCTCTCTCTCTCTCTGACTCTCTCTCTCTCTCTCTCTCTCTCTCTCTCTCTGTGTGTGCATCTCCAAGGGACTCACTGTAGTAGCTATTGACTACTATCGTGAGCGAAACTTTCGAAAGCTACCCTCGCTCCGACCAGCTGACTCCTATCGTGTTCGCTACTATAGCATTTCGCTACCGGCTTCGGTACATACAACATGCGATGGCGATTGCTAAAATCCACCATTGTGCATGGATCTCGTCAACGGTTGGCTATCAAACGGTCCCGAATTAAATGAGCATTTGAGCTTTTCAGAAAATAGAGAGAATAGGGGTCCCTCGGAGTTGGTTCCAAAAGTATGTGGATATCTATTTTATCAAGAAACCCATATGGCTTCCTAGAACAAGGAGTGGCTCTAGGAGTCCCTGGAGATACTCTTGCGGATTTTTCATTATGAATTCATTTTTGTTTGTTTATAGCATTGCTCACTGCTGCTTTAATTGTTATGCTTTTTAATAGAAAATATATTTTATATTAAATTGAGGTGTGATTAGAAAGTTTTTAATAGATTTTGTAGTCAAGAATGAATTCAATATAAAATATATTTTCTCGTCGTCACTCAATCTAACCGCCCACGGACGTCGGACAGACGATAACCTCACAACCACATACCACAAATGACAGGCCATAACCTCTCCGTAAGTGTGTATTTGTGACGGGAGACTAGCGACCACTCACGGCCAGTGTCTCTGTATCAGCGGCCATCCCCCTCCTCTCTCTCTCTCTCTCTCTCTCTCTCTCTCTCTCTTTCTCTCTCTCTCTCTCTCTCTCTCTCTCTCTCTCTCTCTCTCTCTCTCTCTCTCTCGTGCTTGCGCGCGCGAGTGCGCCCCCGCACTTTTTCACTTGCTCTGTCACGCCCCATAAATCTGAAACCGATCCCTGGGGTGTGAGGTGAGAAAAACCAAAGGAATTTAGGGTTTAGTCAGCTATCTATGCCAATTAGGGTTTCTCACAGGACTGCAGCTCTCTCCTAAATGAAGAAGAAGGAGGAGGGAGAAACAAAGGGTATTTTAAAACTTGGTTTTTATAAAAGTATTTTTATTTTAAAAGAGAGATAAATTTTTTGTCAACAGAGAGATGATCACGCTCGACCTTCAACCGGTTTATCCTCTCAGCATGTGCGGCTAGCTGGTGTCCCACATGCCGACAGAAGTTTCTCTTAAGGAAGCACGAGGCTCAAGCCTCTAACGGTGAGCCGAGTAGCCTCGCCCGCTCTCTAGCACTCGGGCACTGGTTTAGAGGTCCTATCTACAGGGCTAGTCAATTAAGTCACGTTAAGATTTATATTTTATTGTGAGCTACCCTAAGCTTGGGGCCTTGAGGAGAGGCCTACCCAAAAGAATTCAGCTGGATCATCACCACTAATAGTCACCAAACACTAACTAAACTAAATAATTCTTATTCCAATTCAGGTCAATTACATCGAATGAAAGAAAGCCACTACTAATATTGACATACAAAAAATGAAAGACAAGGTAAGACAACTCCACCTCTGGACTCCCATTGCTACTCCTGAACCTTCGTACCTACAGGAGAGTCTACTCGTGGGAAAGAGTAACCCCCAATAGAAAATTGGGAGATTAGCCAAATTAATAGCTAGTGACATCCTAATAGTCTTTAATAATATGAGACAACCAAGCTAATTGAATTATATTATATTTAGCGGTCATAGTACATATTATTAATGTTTACAGAAGGGTAACCTAATCCTACCAACAAGCTATATTCTTATGCAATTCCTATTGTCATTAAGTTATCTAACAATAAGTTCATTCAATATTCTATGGTATTAAAGAACAAATTAAATAAACTACCATCTAAATGTTACTAGATTGTCATATTCTATAATTTCATAACCCATATTTAAGATTCCATAGTTGTTAATTAGCAATCATATAAAATATCTATCCTAATGTGAACCCCAGATATTTTGTTTATCCTGCCCCCGGTCGGGCATTACTATAGGGCCTTTTATTTCGATGTAGAGGGCCAACTCTCTCGCCGCGCATACTCCAACACCATGCGCAAAGTCACCCATATGATCATAAGGGGTTTCCCGTCTTTCACGGTGGAGCTCTATCGCCCAACTTGTTTTCTTTAAGGTCTTCAACTACCCCGGGATAGGAATTGCTAGGCCAATCCCTACTCGAGGGCACCACCTATTGGCTTTACCACAATCATTGCCCGTGACCCCTTAGCCTACTGATCTTCAGATGTGCTCACAGGGTGGTTCACGGCCCTTGCACGCACGGGGTCCTATTCTTCTCAATTTCACCTATTTTAACAAAGTATTAAATGCTCCATATAGTAAATAATTATTTTTACACATACTGAGACAAACAAAAAAATGCACACGGTGATTAATAATTTGCAATATTTTAACCCTGGTCCCGCACTGCTCTCGCAACCCATAATAGCACTACAGCTAAAGGTCACATCGCTCTTAAAGCGATTCAACCTACACTCCCCCAAAACCAGTATATTAGGGTTGTCACTCCTTTTAGTAGGGTGGGTCCCGATAATCATTATTAAATTATATTTTAATTTAAGGGAATACCTAATTACGGTGTCCATGCAAAAATTGTTATTATATTATTAATATTTTAAAGTATGATTATTTATTAATATTTTAAAGTATGATTATTTTATTCATATTTTAAAGCATGCGTCGCCGGACTCGCGACTTCGCATGCAATGAGGGGTCTATGTGACCACATTCGGCGATGCCTGGTGGGACCCGCATACAGTACCATGGACACCTACCCTAGTTGTTCTCATTTTTCACTATCAAAGACCACGGAAAGGGGAGTAGATGTCACCTGGTTGATGAACACGGACTTCTACTAGCAACCTCCGCTTCTTTATCTGACTGGGCCAACACAGTCACGAACTGCCAAATACACACAATGGCGCATGATTATTGCTTGCTATCTAGTAATATCAGTTTAGGGCCGAGTTGGCCGAGTCAAGGGAATTTTTTTTTTTAGGCGCATCGGAAGCCGACCTACTGGCACGCAAAACGATACTCTAGTTTCACTTGGGTCAAAACCTTAATTTTATATGGGTCATCGGACCCTACTCCTATTGAGGTTAGGTCTAGCGTGTGAGGAATTGTTTCCAGAAAGTGGGTTCATATTTTCGAGAGGGCACGACCTAAGGGCTCAAGTAAGATTGATGTATCTTAGAAGTATCTTAGTGGATTTCGGTGGTACCATTAATTATATTTCGGGGTTTAGGATCTAATGACGCCAGTTTAAAAAAAATCAAGATTTGTCAAAAAGTTACGGTTGGTGAAATATTTGCTAAACTGGGCCCCATATAGGGACGTTTTGGAAATCTATAAATTCTAGGGCAACCTATCGTTAATAACTTTATCTCGTCGAACTGAGTCCATCGCTACTCATTTTGTCAAGTTCCGACTCGGGATGGTGAATTAACAGTCAAATCAATATTAGGTCAAACCAGACCCAAGGTAGGGGTATTTGGTAACTATGTTTGGTGGGGGCCAAACTGACGCCAATGGGTAGATCTCGGAGAACATAGTCCATTGCCGTCAATTTCACCGAATTCTGACTTCGGATGGTGGCCGAGATAATTCCGGTCATTATGCACTATGTTGCTGTAGGGTTTGCTACTTAAGTGGGGCCTACCAACTTCAATGGGCCGACTTACAGAAGTGGGTCCACTCACTTAAGTGGGACCAACAGAGACCTCCCTTCAAGATGGGGGCCACTATTTAGAGTTCTTAAATTATTTAATTATTAATAAAATTTATAAGATTACTTGAATTGTATGCCCACTAAGGGCATTCAAATTTACAAAATCAACCACTCCCCAGAGAATAAGCTTAGGAGTTGCGATGCTCCTGGGTCTCGCACTAGGGTTGACCAGCCTCACCGTTGGCGGCAATCCGAAGGGAAGTGCAAAGGAGACCAACATAGTGGTGTTGGTTCGGTTTACGGCGGCCCGGATCCTAGTCGGCGAACTCCGTGGTCCAAGACCACCACAAGGTTGGCTCGGGTTGGATTCCGGTCGCTTCATTAAGAGAAACGTTCGGAGTTGTCGGCGTCGGCCGTCCGAATGATTACTGGGGTCAAGGTGCTCGCACCCACTCACTCACGCTTGCACACAAATATACTTAGAGGGGAGGAGTCGAGGTGAACCCTGGGTGGGGTAGTGGCCGGTGGGGTTCGTCGTTGTTGGGCGGCGAGGCTCGTAGGAGGCGCTCACCCCCACATACTTGCACCCACCTATACCCATACAAGAGAGAGATAATAGAGGGCCTGTGGCCTGCCTGACCACAGGTGGTCGTCGAGGGGGTGGCTCGTGACCACTACAACACGCACACCTACATAGAGAAAGAGAGGAAAAGGGTTCCGGATTCTGGCCAGGCAGCCTGCCGACGTTGACCGACAGTGACAGGGCCGGGTCGGGTTGCAGAGTAACGCAAAGAGAGGGAGGCCGAGGATCGGGCGGTTTGGGTCGTTGGGTTGTCGGCGACGGCGTCGGGGCCGTGTGACCGGCGATTGGGCCGTCAGCTCGTGTGGCCCGGGGAAAGGGTGATGGGGCACAGGGGATCGGGTTGTCGGTGACGGGCGACGGTGTCGGGGCCGATCGGCGTCGAGGCGATGTGGCGAGGTGATGGGGTACCGACGAACAGGCCGTCGGGGCATGCCGTGTCAGGGTCGTCGGTGATCAGGCCGGGTTGGCATTGCAAAGAAAGGGAGGCCGAAGGGGGCCTCCCACCTGGACGGTGGTGGCCGTCGGGCCGCATCGCAGAAACCGAGAGAGGGAGAGGGAAAGAGTGAGAGATGCAGAGGAGAGAGAGGGAGACATGGGTTTGAGAGAGAGAGAGAGAGGTGGCTCGGACCTGGGGGCGGTGGTCGTCGGGCGGCGGCGGACGTCCGGCGGCGTCGGCAGAAACCGAGAGAGGGAGGGGAAGTGAGGGAGATGCAGAGGAGAGAGAGACATACGGTTGAGAGAGAGGGGGCTCGGGGTTGAAGGGAAAGAGGGCCTAGGGTTGGGTCTTATAGGGTGAAAAAGGGAGGGGGCGGCGGCTAGCTTAGGGTCTAGTGGCGCGGCCGGCATAGGGTCTAGAGGCAGCGGCCAGCTTAGGGTCTAGGGCGGCGACCGACGTAGGGTCTAGGGTGGCGGCCGACGTAGGGTCTAGGGGGGTGGCAGATGGGTTTGAGAGGAGTCGGGTTGGTGAGAGGAGAGATCCGAGAAAGAGATCAGAGATCCGAGAGGGATGAGAGTGAGATCGGGTGAGGGGGTGAGGGATCCGAGCAAGATGAGAGAGGGATCGGGATGGTGAGGGTGAGGGTGAGAGAGAGAGAGAGAGAGAGAGAGAGGGACGGGTTCGGGTTTGGTATGGGGGGTTTGGGTTTTGGGTTTTTATTATTATTATTATTTCTTTCTTCTTTCTTTTTTTCTTTTTTTTTATTTTTTTCTTTTCTTTGTTTTTTTTTTTTTTGGTTTTGCCCGCGCCGTGCCTGACTCGACCTCGACTCACGTCAAGACGCGTCAGCGCGCGAACCTCGCTAGCTTCGACAGACCCGCCCGCCACAGTAAAATAAATAATAAAAAAAAGGGTCGTTACATGCTCTCCGTGTTTGTGACCAGCGACCACTCACAGTTGGCAGCTCTGCAGCAATGGGCTTCTCTCTCGCTCGCTCTCCGTGTGTTTGTTTGTGACAAGGTCATCTAGAATCCGACTTTAAGCATTGATTCGCTAATCGTTATTCACTCGAGTCTATGGTAATTTTAGTTTTAATTTTATTTCCATAATTTTGTTGTCTGAAAATTTTAATTATATTTATTTTAATTTAATAAGGTACGTATATAAAGTAATATTTTGCTTTTATTGTTTTTTACTTGTACTTCTTTGTTAGTTTTATGCCTGTTAGTAAGGTATAAAATGGTCCTATTTTTATCTTCGCCCTAGGCTCCAAAAATCTCATGACCGGTCCTGCTCGAGAGAATCCATCTCACCGACCCTAGCGTGGTCTCCTCTTTGATCTATCTGCGAGGTAATCCGAATGGAGAAGAGAATGCTAGCATAGTTTGATCCAGTTTGGAGTACTAAAGAGTTCCACAATCTCTCTTTGTGTTATAAGAGAGATAGATCCGGTCGTTCAACCCTTGGGAACAAGTTGTCAAGAGGCCGAGGGCATCGTAGCGGTGGCAATATTGTTTTCAGGGCATCGTGTCAAAACACGAGTCTCGGCAAACATCGAATCCGATAAGTTTCTTTTTCTCTTTATCCTCACTCTGAACCTGAAAATGTAGACATACCTATAGGTTTCCTAAGATCTGTCACTAGTCGATCTTGATTGCCATCACAAATGTAGAAACCCCAACATTAATAAAGATCCATTATAATGTGCAATTAACACTTATTCTTAAGATCGTCACATACGTGAGGCTAAACATCCATGCATCACACATACACACGTACGAGCGGAGCACAGGTAGATAGATAGACACCCCAACCGGCCTCTATGACTCAGAGGAGGTGCCCTAGGGTTAATTAGTAGTTGTGGTTCTTGGCCTCTTTCTTTGATTCTTTCTTCTCGTGGTGCTCGTGGAACACGAACCCTGCGCTCCCCACCGCCATTGTCGCTGCGATCTCCTCCTCGATCTTGTGCTTGTGGGCGTTCTCCGGATCCTTCTTCGCCTCGTGCTTTTCATGCTGTTCCAAATCAAATTTATGAGGGTACTGAATTCGATTTCTTAATCGATCAAGATCATAGGCCTAAATGAGATGTTTAAGTAGAAAGAGGGGAGATTTACCAATGCGAAGGCCCCAGCGGCGACGGCGCCAGCCTCGCCGAGGAGCTCCAAGTGGTGGTGGTGCTTCTCCGCCTTGCGGGGGTCGACTTCGGCCGGATTCTCTCCATCCTTGTTGTGGTGGAAGAGGTGGTGGTGGTGATTCTCTTCGGCCATGGTGACTAGAAGATGGATGGAAGAAAGACTTTGTCAAGACTAGAGGAAGAAAGGTGAGGTAGCTGGTGGGTTGCTATGAGGAGGGGTGGTGGTTATATAGGAGGAGCTGCCGGCAGCTGGACGATAGTTTTATTTAGGTTTATTTTGACTTTGCCACCCAATTTTGCCTTGAATTAGACCTTACCCCCATTATTTCATTAAGTAGACTCTACCCCCCAAAACTAACTGTTCCGTCAGCCCACCATCTAAGAGCATCTCCAACCATTGCCCCTATTTTGCCATTGTCAAAAGAGAATATTTCTAAAATATTCTAAAATACAGGTCCTCTATTTTAGTTATCCTCCAACCATGACCTCCATTTTATAGAATCTTTCTAGAATATTCTTTATTCCTTAACATAAAATTCATTAAACTTTAAAATATATGTCTCCATTTTATTTTTTTATTTTTTAATTTTTAAGTTATTTTAAAACACACTTAATTATTTTCAAGCTATTTGGTGAGCTATTATTTGTGTAATTAGTATAATAATTAATAATTTTAAATTAAATCTAAAAATATTAGATATTAGTCTCTTTTCGAAGGGCTGGATGAGAGCTTTCTAACGGTACCAAATTTATTAAAAATAGATTAGTAAATTAATAAATACATCAAGTGTAAATATTAATATATAAATTTTAAAAGGATAAAATTGGTATTATATTTGAGAGTTGTAATGTTTGGAGGGTACTTTTGGAATTATCAAAAAATTTAAAAATATAGCACCGGCTGCTATATCCTTCCGAAAGCTGCTATATATAGCAGCCAAATCCTCTCCCTGCATTTATGCAGGGTGAAATGCTGGCTGATTGGAGGATCCCGTCCGCCAGAAATAGCAAACTGGCGGACGGTTGGTGATGCTCTAAGAGAAAGCGTGAGCTGACGGAAAAGAAATAAATTTTTGGGGGGTGATCTGACGGACCAGTTAGTTTTGGGGGGTAAAGTCTAATTAATGAAATATGAGGGTAAAGTGTAATTCAAGCAAATTTTGGGGGGCAAAGTCAAAATAACCCTTTTATTTACCACGGTTGACCTTGTAGGGGTAGATTTGTCAAAAAATGCTATGCACGTGGTGCACGCCAATAACACGGCTAAGGTTTAGATTCAACCGCTAGCGGATCAGCTGTCCATGATTAATCCGAAATTAATAGAGCGGGACTTTGTGATAGTTAGGTCCCTGACAATTGAACGGTTTAGTATAAAGGACCGATAATAAGATAATTTTGCACGATATCCCTCCCATAAAAGATGCCTTTAGAATAAATCCCGCCGTCGGCTTTTTTCTTCTTTAAATAACAGAATTGTCCCTAATACTAAAATCACAAATGTTACTCTTTACTGCAGCAAAAGAGTAATGATCTGCAATAGTTATTCTTTATTATCAAATTGAGAAACGATTGCTACAGTGATTTCATTGTAGTATTTTTTTGAGAAATCTAGATTAAAAAATTACTACAGTGAAATCACTGTAGCAATAATTACTCAATTCGATAATAAAGAGTAACAATTGCTATAATGGCAGCAAAGAGTTACAATTGGGTGATAAAAGAATAATAATTGCTACAATGATTTTATTGTAGTAAAAAAAACAATTACGACAGTTACTCTATTATACCGAAATGTTGATCGTCATTTGATTTTCTTGTCCAGTTGCGTGTAGTGATAAAATGGTTATTTTTCAAACGGTCTAAGAATAAAATGGATATTTTTCAAACGAAGGATCCGGTGCAAATGCAAAAAAATCATCTGGTTGTCGGTAGTTATAACTAAACCGATTTCTAACCAGGGATCTTAGGCACAATACCCCATATAAAAGGTGGTCAAGTGAGGCTAGTAAGAAGATTAAGGTCAAGTCGTGCAGCGTCTAGAACGCCCTTCACCGGTTGGAGCCTGGTTGTATGGGCATCACAGATGGGGATTGAAAACTGAACTCGCTTTCGACGAAAGGACGGCTTTAGATTTTGAGCGGTGCTATGCATACACGTTGTGTCTGCATAGGCTGCATCCATGCAACAGCCGTAGGATAAACGCAGTGCACTAATCTTGATGCACATATAGTAGTGATGTTAGTATGGTGTTATTGTGCATGCATTGCTCCCATCGCACGACCTTTGCGACGAGGATGCAGCATTATGCGTACCATTCTTCTTAATTTAATTAAGATTATGACAGAGGGAGAGAATAGTTTGTGGGGGGGGGGGGGGGGGGGGGGCCTGATGATCGTCTCCCCTATTGGTTGCTTGCTGACGATTTGAAGAGAGACATGTGGCTATTCAAAATCTCAACCACTTCCCAACGGGAACGAGTGATTGCCGATGCCTACAGTGGCTGATAGCAACAGCCAACAAGGAAGGGAGCTGGAGGCAACCGTAGGTGGTGGACCCTGGACTGGAGTGGTGGTATCCCTCTTGGGTTCATCCCATGATCATAGATCGTGACCGTTTGATTTTGGATCGTCACATATCGCTTTCTAAATCGTCAGCAACCGATAAAGAAGACGATCATCAGTGGAGAGGAGCAGGGTCCACCATATGTGCATTCAACCTGTTGAGATGGTCATGGGGCACGGGAATCGAAACACAACCATTACACCATCCTAGACGTCGCAAGTCACACTGAATCATCTGCATACCGTGAATGGCTGCCTTTATATATTTGCATACGAACAATACTTGATGGCTACCCATTGTTCCGGTAGAGCCAACACAGGGTGAGACGGGATTGGTAAAGATGAGTGGAGCCCACAATATTAAAAAAAAACTCTAGTGGGTGGGGGATTATGTTTGTTTAATCTAATAATCTAATAAAATAATAATAAAATTGGAGTCTCTCTCTCTTGTTGTGATATATCGATCACTTTTGAAGAGCTAGAATTCTTCTTCCATATATAAAAACGACTCTCTAATAAATCCAATTAAAAATACATTATAAAGATGCAAGGTCGGCCCTGAGGTTTTGGGAGCCCTAGGCAAACTCCAAAAGTTGGGCCTCCTATACATATTACAAGAAAAAAATTTAAGTACCAATATTTTTTTTTTTGCAAGTATCAATACAAAATTTGCTTTTATTGGAAAATGCATTCTTTGGCTATTGGTGTTTGTCGTTTGGACTTGGTTGTTGGGGCCCCTCCTTTAGTGTTTGGGCTTAGCTGTGGGGCCCCCATTAGTATAAATTAATTCGGGGCCCTAGGCAACTGCCTTGCTCGCCTACCCTTAGGGCCGGCCCTATAAAGATGATAAATATTCCTTCAATAACATTTAATGATCAGTTGATGCTAATTAGACAAATCAATATATAGTACTATTTCTCTCTCTAGCTAACAAGTGAATCACTCTCGGAGGTCTGAATCGCAATCACTTCATATTGCACTTTTTTTTTTGATGGATGTGATGTCGTCTGGGCTAAATGACGTGCATCAAATTCATCCGAGTATTACCCGGGTGTCTTACTAGTATAATACTAAAATGGTGGTGGAGTCTTTAGTAGGACACCGGTGGTTCTTGGCGAGATGTACTGTTGGCGAAATACTTCAAATGTTTCTCCCCTATCCAAACTAAGAGTCGAACCTCGAGACGTATTTTGCATTTCTAGAAAGGGGTTCTTAAAGTACGGAATCTTTACAAGGAGGGAACCATGCTCACGTTAGGTGATGGTCGTCATATCAGATTCTGGAAAGATTCCTGGCTCGGTGATACTCCACTCGCGTGTCTCTTCCCCTCTCTTCTCAATGGCCAAGAGACAGGGAGCGTCCGTTCGGTCCCAACCGAACCTGATCTAGGGTGGCATGTTATGAAGGATCATGCTGAGATCACCTCTTAGCACGATATGTCAGCAAGAACTTCGGGATCTGACTTCGCTCCTCTCGGCAGCAAGATTCCGACCGAACACAGATAAAGTTAGATGGCGATATATGACATCATGGATCTAATCTGTTAAGTCATTCTAGAATAATTTACTCTCCCATCACAGAGATTTCGACCGTCGAGAGCTATCTGGAAGACGAAGGCCCCGACGACATTTCAGATCTTCTCCCTACTGACGGCCAGGAACAAGATCCTTACCAAATCTAATCTCATGAAGCAGAATCACCTGCAGGTGGCTGAATCTCGTTGCACATTCTGTAACTCGGAAGAGGAGACTGCTTCCTACCTCTTACTCGACAGCCATTTTGTTTGCCAGGTGTGGGACCATTTCAAGGCTAAGGGTGAGATTACATCACATCCACGGAGTCTTAAAACTATGTGGAGTACTTGGCGGAGGAGGCAATTCTGAAAGAGATAAGGCAACCATGGGATATTCTAGTGATTGCTATCATTTGGATGCTCTGGCTAGAGAGGAATAATCGCATCTTCAAAGGCAAGTACGGAGGCGGATCATCTATGTAGATCGGTGTCCTCGATCTTCAGGACTTGGATTATTCCATGGGTTTCGAAATTCGGGGTGGAGACTACTTCTTTTTGTAATAGAATTAGCTCTTGATTTATTAATATAACTGGTCGGGGGCTGCCTAACCCTCCCTCCACAAGGAGGGGTTCTCAAAAAAAAAGTATAATACTAAAATGGAAGCCTCTCTTATGCGCTGAGACACGCGGACTTCTTTTGAACAGTTTGAATCCTTCTTCTGTGTGTGAACATGTTTCTCTCATAAATCTTATTAAAACCTACTATAATGATGATAAATACATATTTAATGGTCATTTGATGTTTTTTTTTTTTGAAAAGTGTCATTTGATGTCAATTTCTCTCTCTCTCTCTCTCTCTCTCTCTCTCTCTCTCTCTCTCTCTCTCTCTCTCTCTAACAATTGAATCACACAATGACTGAATCACACTCACTCATGATTGTACATTTCTTTAGACGGTTGTGATGTTGTCTACGCCAATGGGCATTTAGACGGTTGTGATGTCGTCTGCGCCAATGGACGTTCATCAAGTTCATCCGGGCATCGCCCGGGTTTCTTACTATAGTTTTAAATATTATGGGTCCGTACTCTTCACCAGTTTTCACGACAACATAAAAACTCTTTTATCGCGGCATAATCGGCTGCCATCCTCCAACGTCCGGAAAAGGTATCAAATCCGGCAGGGTTGGTGAGCCGCCAAAAATGGGTGAGCAAATCCAGCGGTCATCGTCATTCGGCCAAAAAGGGTATCAAATCCGACGAGATTGGTAGGCCGCCTGAAATATATGGTCAAGCAAATCTGGCGGTCATCATGCATCGGGCAAGAAAATGTATCAAATCCGACGAGGTTGATGGGCCGCCGGAAATGATCGAGTAAACCCAGCTATGTGTGGCGAGTTGGGGCTGAAATCTGTTTTGCAAAAAAAAAACTCATGTGTCCGCTGATTTTACCTTCTTCCCTTGAAGAAGAAGAGATCAAAGAAGAAGCGGCTAGGGTTTGTTCCGCTTAATTAAATAGTCCTCGGGCATGCATGAGTCTTGGCGGGCTTCTAGTTGAGTCAGGAGTAGTTGTGGACCTCGAGTCAAGTCAAGTCATAAAAAAACCCTATTCATTAGGATAACATGGTGATCGAAGAAGAAGAAGAAGATAATAGGAGCATACTACACATTTGACTTAACTCATACTCACAACAGATGCACCATATAACCTTCTTCTTTATTTGTTGATGTACCGGCCAAGCGGTCAGTGGGTAGGGCGCGAGAGTAAGGGTTTAAAGAGGTCCGAAGATCAGAATGGGGGGAGGCAACAACTGCTATTAATAATTTCAAAATCATGTAAACATAACATCAACGGCCAGGATTTGCAAGCGCAAACAATTGGCACAATGGCATCGAGGGAAAGTTCGCTTCGCGGTGTCCATACTAGGAATCGAACATGGAACCTCTCCAACATTGGAGAAAGGAAGCACCACATGGGCAAGAGATCGTTGGTGTGCACCGCATGATTTAAAGTGCATAGAGGTGCGTCTCGGACCAGGTAATGCACATGACTTGATAACAGGCTAATGGGTTCGACTAACACCACTCATCTTTAATTTGACCATCAACAATGATTATTATGTGACATATGTTGCCCCACCTACAAGAAATTGAAACAATAAATACATATGTATATATTTAAAGTATATTTTTGCAGACAAGTACGTGTACTTAAGTCCGAAAAGCATAAAAAGGCAAACCTGAAGAGTCAATCACAATGAACTTAGAACGGTCGTGCACCCAAAGATTAGAATGGACATACCTTGGGATATTGTGATCTGCGTCTGATAATATGATAGAATTGTGATGTTCTGATTTGAGATAAAAACATGATGCACTGACACAGAACACTAGAACCAACACGGGTAGTGCAGTCTTGACGCTAACTTCGCCCACAATACAAGATACAAGGAGTTAACATGTATGAAGAAAAAGAAAGCACATTCTTAATGGCTAACCAAAATTTTTTTAAACACCTGCTATGGATTAGCTTAAGAGAGTAATTATCGAATAAATTGAATAAGAATTGATATGAAGAGACACCACCATGAGTAAATTCAAAAGAGCATGGTATATGATAAGCCAACACACTAAACCGAAGACCGAGAATGTTTTGTGCGTATAAATTATGACAACACGGGTGGTGCGCTCTTGGCGCTAACATCTCCCACAAGACAAAATACAAGGAGTTAACATGTATGAAGAAAAAAAAACGCATATTTTTAATGACTAACCAAATTCTTTTTTAAGCACCCACAATGGATTAGCTTAAGAGAGTAATTACTGAATAAATTGAACGAGAATTGATACGAAGAGACGGTCAACTCGAAAATCCAATTGAGATAAAAATCTACCTGAATCTGTGCATTGGGCGTCCAAACAACTGTTCGGACTGTTCACCATAGGTGTTTGAATAGTTGTTCAGACCCTAGGCTCTATTGACTCGATCTTGACCGTAGTGGCCATTCCAAACGACTGTTCGGACCCTATATTCCTTTCTACACTAGCCATCTGGGCTGTTACTGGTTCGTTCAAGTTGTAACAAAGTGGTCCGAGAGTTGTTCGGACTGACAGAGCACCCGTCCGAACAACTATTTGGACAGCCTTAGTAAGCCTTCAACACTTGGAAAAATCCAAGTATTGAACCTTATAAACCTAATGCACCAATTGCTTAAAAGAGTCATTATCGAATAAATTGAATGAGAATTGATACGAAGAGACGCCACTATGAGTATATCATAAGCTGATAGGATTGTGTTGCTTACCTTTGGGATAAAAACATGTTGTACTAACACAAAACACTAGAATAAACATACTAAATCAAAGACCAAGAATGCCTTGTACTTATAAATTATGACAACACGGGTGGTGCGTTGTTGGTGTTAACATCTCCCACAATACAAGATGCAAAGGGTTAACATGTATGAAGAAAAAGAAAGCACATTCCTAATGGCTAACCAAATTCTTTTTAAGCGCCCACTATGGATTAGCTTAAGAGAATAATTATCAAATAAATTGAATGAGAATTGATACGAAAAGACGCCACCATGAGTATATTATAAACCCATAAGAAATCCAAGATGGGGTCCACCATATAGAAAGAGAACCAAAAATATAGTTCTCCACTTTTATTCTTTCTTCTTGTTTCTTTCTTGCCTTTTGTCGTTCACTAGAGTTGCCAAAACACATATCGCAACAGCCAAGACATGTATAGGAGACATACCAACTCTCAAGGGCTAAGAAAGGAGAGAACTTTTTGCTACCAGATTGATTTGTTGCACTTGCTTACAGTCCAATCGTGATATGCAATGTTGTCCATTAAAAGTGTACAATGGAGAGATTACACTGATCGGACATACGCGACACTTTATTGCCCCCATTATGGCCTTTGTAATTGACGATGTGCCACCATGATTGGGCCGTAAGCAAGTCCAGCAAATCAATCGGGTAGCAAAAATGCTCTCATAAGAAAGTGGAACCGTACTATCGCCAATACTCGTGTTATGCTCTCGAACCATCCTCATTTGTCATGATTGTGAAAAATAACCTTGTTTTACAATGCGTACCAAATTGAACGGATTCAATTGGACTGGAACATAACCATCTTGGGTTCAGTTGTGTGCATTTACCCCAAATACTCCCGAAAACTCATTGCGCCCCAGCCAGTGCCTATGGTAGGAACTATGAGGGTTCTATTCATTAAGCCCCCATTTGAAAATCACACATTGGTAAAGTTATTCAGTGGAGCAATCTCTGAGTCAACTAAGTAAGATTACGTCTATCCCAAAACCCAGTTATTGAGATGAGGTTCCATTATACTTATAAGGATTGTGGTCCTTATCACGTGGATGATGGATGTGTGGGTACAGTTAGGCTCTGATACCATATAAGATTTCCTCTATCTCAAAATTCAGATATTGAGATAAGATCCCATCATACATATAAGGTTTATGCCCTATTCTTTACCAAGGTGAGACTAATCCTCCAACAAATTAAAGACATGATACAAAAAGGACCATTGTGAGAAGAGAAACACCTTTGTTCTGACAACGCAAACTTAACCAGCATGTCGGCACAGGCATTGAGATCCCTCCTCTAATGGGTTAACACTAAAACCCATTAGATCGCTTGAAGCTGCCGATTCAAAGTGAATCGGACCCAATATTTTGGTGTCAGATCCGCTTTTTTAAACTTAAAGGGTCAATATTGTTCTCAATTTGTGAAAGCATTCTATATTATCTGGTAGGAGTCCACTCCTTAACCCTCCTCAGATGTGAGGCCGAGGGATTTTAAAAAAGAAAAAAGAAAAATCACCCTTGTTGACACCAAAACTTAATAGAGTTTATTCAGCCCGAATCATTTATCTATGTAACTCGGGCGGGAGGTAACTCTTGTAATAACTTCTCTTTATTAATAAATTGGTAGGGGTTTTGGCCGAACTCCCCCCCCCCCCCCCCATTATCTAAGAGGGATTTTTTTAAAAAAAAAAACTAGAATGATGCAACATCCAATCACAGTGTCCCTTTGCCTTGCGACAGAGGCTGAGTGAGATTCACTGATCGGAGCCGAGTGCAACAGATTAAAAAATATAATATTTTTTAATAGGATTTTTTTACAGATAAACCCCTACAATCTTCTCTATTTACATACAAACCCCTATTAAAGTGAAATTTACATATAAACCCCTCAATTCATTCAAATATTATATATTGACCCCTGCAATTAGCTGACATCCAAAACAAGAAAATATTTTTGATTTCATCCTTGATATTTTACCTAAACTCTGTAAATATCCCTCCAATGTGAGAATTCTTCGGATTAGGTCTAAATTAGATTTGAATTATATCTGTGTTTGTTTTGAATTAAGTCCATGTTTAATAAAGATGTCATTTTATGTAATTAAAACCATTGGTAAATCGGTTATTTCCTCTTTAGATTAATAAAACAACAGCCAAATGAAAAATATTTCAGAAATATTCTTTTATTTTGGTTGCCAACTAACTGTAGGGGTCGCTATATAAATATTGGATGATTTTAAAGGGTTTATATGTAGATATTAACTTTACATGAGCTTATATATAAATAAAGAAGATTACAGGGATCGATTTATAAAAAAACCCTTTTTTAATATTATATTAAAACAATATTAATAATACTTTTGATATTTTAATGATAGTTAACTTGGAGTCCCTAACTAATCCAAAAAATACTCGATCGGTACAACAGTTGTAGGGGCTGACGTGGTGCAAGAAACACCTCACACCCCTCGTATGCATCCACCATTAAAGGAGACATTAAAATAGTCGCCCCGAACAATGCTATCAACGTGGTCCGGGGTCAGCTCGATCATCCGTCTCCCCCTAGGGTTATGACCAAGGGTGTCAACGGTCATGTCGGGTCGGGTTCGTGTGGTGTCTAGTTTCGGGTCGTGTCCAAAACACCTAGACCCGGACCCCATCCATTTAACTAATTGTGTCTAAATCCGTACCTGACCTGTTAATAAACGGGTAGACCCGATAATATCCGGTAAGACCCGTTTACCACACGGGTCTATTCAGTTGACCCGATCCGACTCAATCTGACTCGACCCGACCTGACCCGATAGACCCGCTGGTAGGGGTGAGCGTCGGTTTTGTCGGTCGATTTCGGTGTCGGTTTTGTCGGTTTTATTTTTTTTTGGTTTTCGAAAAATCAAAACCGAAACCGAAACCGAAATGGTCGGTTTTTGTCGGTTCGGTGTGATCGGTTTTCGGTTCGGTTTCGGTTCGGTTTCGGTTAATATGAGTTATGCTAGAACCCTTGGCTCTTGAATCTTAATCGTCAGTTCATCACAAATAAATGGATGATTATGTTCTTACATAGTGCCAAAATGAAAGTTCAAAGCAAAATCAACCGACATTCACTCTTTTGAAGCATTGTAGATCTAACATAATTACTTCGTACTTGCACTTACTGGAAACAAAAGTATTATGGCCGTTGTGTTTATGATTTAAGAAGTCGGGTCGGTTTTTTCGGTTTCGGTTCGGTGTTTCATACCCGGGAACCGAAACCGAAACCGATTTAATCGGTTTTGTCGGTTCGGTTTGTTTTCGGTTCGGTTTGATGTTCGGTTCGGTTATTTCGGTTAAATTTTGGTCGGTTTCGGTTCGGTTAGACGGTTCGGGTCGGTTTTTGCACAGCCCTACCCGCTGGTACTATATATATTACAGTATCAGATTGGGGGTAGACCCGACCCGACCCGACAAGACCCGTTGAATTTTAAACGGGTCTTCCCGGGTCTACCGTATTCAGACCCTAAATCCAGACCCGACTCGTTTATTAAACGGTTCTATCGTGCTAACCCATTTACAACCCGAACCCGTTTAGCCCTGACCCAGACCCCCTAATTTCGTGTTGGATCTGCTGTGTCGGGTCCAAAATTGTCAGCCCTACACCTGGTGGTGTATAGATCACCCATTCTGGAACCGTTAATATTGGTGTCAAACAACAGCTGCCCACGATTGAATCCCGGACCATTGTGATAGTGTGGTCCGGGTCGACCATACCAAGGGCTTTTATTGCTGTTGGGCCCGTGGATGTTGACCTCGACTGGCCCAATATTCAGAACTGAATTCATTTCACCCACCATATCTTCCTGTGAACCGCCCACTCCACCACTCTCTCTCTCTCTCTCTCTCCTCTCTCTCTCTCTCTCTCTCTCTCTCTCTCTCTCTCTCTCTCTCTCTCTCTCTCTCTCTCTCTCTCTCATTAAAAGCTTGGAAAACCTTAATTCGGTACTGAAGTGGAACCCTAAAATTTGTGACAAATTATAAAATCCTGCCCTGAACTATACACCACATTTCATATTGATCCCTCAACATTGTTTTTAAACGATTTGATCCCTGGACTATGCTCTATCTATACTAGCCCCCTCCATCAACTTTTTATCCCAAAAATATTCTAATTAATTTTCGATAAGACTCAAAATTATTTTAAAATATTCAACTTATGCTTATTAGGATAAGCTTATTTTCATAATAAAAGTCAACAAAGAGGGCTAAATGCAGGCAGATCGAGAATAAGTAATGGATTTGTTTTTTACAAAAAAGTTGAGGGACCAATATAAAATGAGGTGTATTTTTATGGGAGGTTTTTGTAATTTGCTCAAAAAAATAAAAACACATCCAAAATTGAGAAGATAAAGTAACTGAAGTCGTATAATCAAACATAAACCCACATACATTAAACCAGACACAAGCTCAATCTCAATACATGGAAGATCAGGGAGCCCATATCAAGGCCCTTATTTTCACATGAAAACCCTAAAAGCACCCCATCAAACATCGAAACACCATCTGATGGATCCCGGCCATTAAGCGCACGCGCACACACACACACACATAGAGAGAGAGAGAGAGAGAGAGAGAGAGAGAGAGAGAGAGCTAGAGAGAGAGAGAGAGAGAGAGGTAGGTTGTTTTTATATATTTTAAGAGAGAGAAATCATCACTCTAGAAGAAGTGATGCTTCTTCTCGCCGGTCTCCTCGGCTTCCTTCCTGGACTCCTTCTTCTCGTGGTGCTCGTGGAACACGTACCCTCCGGCGCCGACGGCGGTCGCCGCCGCGATCTCCTCCTCTATCTTGTGCCTGTGGGCGTGCTCCGGGTCCTTCTTCGCCTCGTGCTTCTCGTACTGATTTGCATCACACGCCCATACCGAGCGTCGTCAGATAAAGAGAGGGGAAAGGCGAGATGAGGAGGGGGTGTGTGTAGATTACCAGAGCGAAAGCGCCGGCGGCGGCGGCGCCCAGCTCGCCCATGTGCTCCTTCTTCTTGTGCTGCTTCTCCTCCTTCTCGTAGTCCGGCGGGAGCACCTCGGTGGTCTGCGCGTACCCGGAGACGTACCCGTCGTCGTTGCCGACGGCGGTGTAGTCGGACTGGGTGACCACCACGTCGTCGGGGCGTTCCACGTCGTCGTTGTGGTGGTGGAAGTGGTGGTGCTTGTGCTCGGCCATCTGAGATGAAGGGCTGATTCGAAAGAAAGAGCAGGTGAGGTGAACTGACTCGGGAGGCTAAGCGGTGGTGGGATGATGGATAGACGGAAGGGGGTGAGGGTATTTATAGGGAGATGAGGGGCTGGGAACGGTCAAGGTGGGATCGGAGCTTACGGACGGTGCGTTTAACCGCGGATCACGGATATCGCTATTCAACTGCGCTTTTCACGCTCTTTTGGAAAAACTGCGGTGATCTCACCTGAAATTTGTTGCACTCTGGGATATACGAGATAAATTTCTACAAATACTGAAATGTGGGTGTGATTTGTAATTTACCTATTAGTTGGGGGGGATTTAGTAAAAAAACCCCATTTCAGATTTATTTTGATTCATGTCAGAGTTATACGATTAATTTCGTTAACAAAGTGTATCATGTTACTAACTTCTCCTTATCATACAAATATGACGTTTTTGTTGGCTAACAATATTTTCAGTTTTTTAAAAGTTTTTTTGGTTACCCAACAAAAGGGTGATTTTTTTTTTTGACATCAGCGGGTGTCCCGAAACCTTTCGGGCAATGGCCCACTTCAGGTTCGGACTAATCCCTCCGGGAGTGAAGCCCGACCCACTCAGCAATTCCCACTTCACTCCTAGGTAAATCGAGGGGAGGAAGAGTTGAACCCACAACCTCATCACCAAAGCATCAGTTGCTTTGCCAACTCTCCAATCCCCTGGTGGGTAAAAGGGTGATACTTATGTGTATAATAAGGGAGCATGTTTTCAAACGAAGATAACCGAAGAGACAAAATCTAAGACAAAAGATGGCTAAGATCATCCGAATTGGATGGCCCAGATTTAGTAATCGGGTGCCATTTAAATTTTACAATCATTCTCCATCGGGCTACAGATGAAAAGCATTCATCCACCTCACGAATACAACCCTCTACTGCACAAAGATGAAAATCATTCACTTTTTTAAATTGAATTAAAAATTTAAAGATGGAAAGCATCCACTTTCTTTGAATCATGCACCTCATAATTACAGCCCTCCAATTAGGACAGGCAATGGGTCGGATCATGTTGGGTTTGTGTTGTGTCCGGTTTCGTGTCATGTCCAAAACCTTTAAACCCACACCCAACCCGTTTAAGTAATCATATCTAGACCCTAATCCCATACTCGACCCACTTATAAAACGGTAGACCCGGTAAGACCCGTTTAAATATTCCTTCCTTATATATATATATATATATATATATATATATATATATATATATATATATATATATAAAAGGGATGGATACTCTCACTAATGACCTCTTACTAATGATGTTTACAAATGATCTGGACCATTCATCGGATTTTATGGATGGCTCAGATGGTCCAGATCATCCCTCCTCTCTCTCTCTCTCTCTCTCTCTCTCTCTCTCTATCTCTCTCTCATTGGTAAACCCAGCGCCCCCCCCCCCATGCCCCGACCCCATCCCCGCGCCCGACCCCCCGACCACCCCTTCCGGTGCCGGCCATCCCCCCCGACCTCAGGCCCCCGCCGATCCACGCCCCCCGCCGGCTCGCCTGCAGGCGCACCCCATCGGTCGCCTGCCCGCGCCCCCCGCCGGCCAGCTTGCCCGTGCCCCCTGCCGGCCCACGCCCCCGCCGGCGACGCGCCCCCCGCCGGCCCGCCTCCGATCGGCCGGCTCGCACCGTCTCCGATCTACTGCTCTTCTTCCTCTCCGATCGGCCGGCTCGGAGGACAGATCGAGTAAGAGGGCAGCTGATCTGCTCGCGCTGAGGTCAGGGCCCGATCGGAGCTCCGATCAGGGTCTTGTTCACATGGAGGAGAGAGAGTGAGATCGGGGGTCTGTTCGCGTGGAGGAGACTCGCACCGTCTCCGATCTGCTGCTCTTCTTCCTCTCCGATCGGCCGGCTCGGAGGACAAATCGGGTAAGAGGGCAGCTGATCTGCTCGTGCCAAGGTCAGGGCCCGATCGGAGCTTCGATCGGGGTCTCGTTTACGCGGAGGAGAGAGAGGGAGATCGGGGGTCTGTTCGCGCGGAGGAGAGAGAGAGAGGCAGATCAGGGTCTCGGTTCGCGCGGACTGTTTTTTAAGTCACGGGATTGAGAGTAATCTCAGTCGTCGGCCAGTTTTGATCGAACGGCTTGAAACATTAGTAACCTTTATTAGTAAGACCCCATTAGTAAGAGTATCCCTCCCCTATATATATATATATATATATATATATATATATATATATATATATATATATATATATATATATATATATATATATATATATATATATATATATATATATATATAGAGAGAGAGAGAGAGAGAGAGAGAGGGTTGATCCAGTGAGAAACCCCTTATTTGCGAAACCTTGTGCGAAACCCTCCTAGAAGTTTCAGAATTTGATGAAACTTGGTAAACATGCTACCTATGCCATGTTGATCATCCTCACAAAATTTCATCAAATTCTAAAACTTCTAGGGGCATCAAATGTTAGAAGATTTAGTGACTGTTCATAAAAACCGTTAACTTGATTATCAAATTTGATGCCCCTAGAAGTTTTAGAATTTGATGAAATTTTGTGACGATGATCAACATGTCATAGGTAGTATGCCTACCAAGTTTCATCAAATTCTGAAACCTCTAGGGGGGTTTCGCACAAGGTTTCGCAAATAAGGAGTTTCTCACTGGATCGGCCATATATATATATATATATATATATATATATATATATATATATATATATATATATATATATATATATATATATATATATATATATATATATATATATATATATATATATATATATATATATATATATATATATATATATATATATATTGTTGCAACTCTCCACCATGGATGTCCAGATCACAGCCGTTCGTTGAATCCATCGTAGACCAGTGAATCCATAACTAGTTACATCACACTGTGATCGGATGCCGAGTAGACCCGGCCCGACCCGACATGACCCATTGAATTTTAAATAGGTTTTAAACAGGTCAAACGGGTCGGAAATAAAACCCGCACCCGACCCATTTACTAATCTGGTTGGCCGTGTCAACTAGCTTACGACCCGAACCCATTTCACCCAGACCCAGACCTACTAATTTTGTGTCGGGTCGTGTCGGGGCGAAAATTGCTAGCCCTACCTCCAATGAAGCACGCGATATTGGTTTGGCTGCGATTTTATCTCGATCTCACATCCCCTCCCTCTCTCTCCCTTTTCTCAATTTGGATGCAATGATTAGGACCATGCAACGATGTATGGAGGTGAAGAGAGTGCATGCCAGTGTATGGCTGCACTTAACGTGTAAGTCCCATTGATCATATTGCTCCTCCATAACTGAATCAGGCTAAAGATGGAAAGCATTTCTCCACCTCATGAATATAACTTAGCCTCTGGTGCGCAAAGATGGAAATCATTCACTTTTTAAAATTAAATTAAAGATTTAAAGATGGAAAGCATTTACTTTCTTTAAATCGTACAGCTCATAATTATAGCCCGTCAATACAGCGCGTGATATTGATTTGACTGCAATTTTCCCCCAACCTCCTATCCCCTCCCTCTCTCTCTCTCTCTTCTCAATTTGGACAGTAATGATTAGGACCGCACAACGATATATGGAGGTGAAGAGTGTGTGTGTGTGTGTGTGTGTGGCAACACTTAGCGTGCGAGTTTTGCACAGTGAAATCAATTGTATCGCTCCTCCATAATTGGATCAGGCTAAAGATGGGAAGTATTCATTCACCATACAAACACAGCCCTCTTGTATACAAAGATGGAAAGCATTCACTTTTTAAAATGAATTAAAGATTTAAAGATGAAAATCATTCATTTTGTTTAAATCGTATATCTCAAAATTACAGCCCTCCAATGCAGTATGTGATATTGATTTGTCCATGATTTCCTCCCAATCTCTCATCCCGTCCCTTTCTCTCCCTCCTCTCAATTTGGATAAAAATTATTAGGATCGCGTAGCGATGTATGGAGGTGAAAAAGGCGTGTGTGGCTGCACTTAACGTGTAAGTCTCGCACAATAAAATCGATCATATTGCTTCTCCATAATTGGATAAGGCTAAAAATGGAAAGAATTTCTCCACCTGGCGAATACAGTCCTCTACTGCATAAAAATATAAACCATTCACTTTTGTAAAATGAATTAAAGATTTAAAGATGGAAAGCATTCACTTTCCTTAAATTGTGCACCATATAATTCCAGCCCTACAATGCAGCGCGCGATATTGGTTTAGCTGTGATCTCCTTCCAATCTTCCATCCCCTCCCTATATCTCCATCTTCTCAATTTGGACGGCAATAATTAGGACTGCACAACTGTTGGATTTTAATCCTTATACCAGAGTCACAGCGAAAGCAAAAATATAGATCCGAAGATCGGGTGGTGTATGTTTCATCATGTTTATTCTACAAAATAATCTACATGCAAATCTATGAACCTAGCATATGTATAGACACCTTAGAGGCATACTACAATCTATGAAGGATCTGTGGGGGAAAATCTTCGTGCCGACCCGAAGACTCTCGCAGCACCAGTCAATTGGAGTCGAAGTTGATGTCGAAGATCGTTGGTCGATCTGTTGATCGAAGTTGAAGCTTTTGATTTGTAAACAGAGAGATGCAACCAGAGAGAGTTTGACACGGGAAGTGGTCTCGGAGTTCAGCCGAAGCCTACGTCTCCGTGCTATAGGGTGCAACCCGAATTCGCTAACACTTATGTTGAAGTGATCTCGACAGGCCGAGTATCACTGTAAACACTGATCTTTCTGAAAGAAGATCAAAGGGAGATGGTAGATCGGAAGTGTGAAATCCCAGAGCTCTGATTCTGAAAGTCAGATCTCAGAGTGGAAATCAGATTTGTGGATCTGGATCCCTTTTACATTCGAAGGCTCTGCTATTTATAGGCACTCCGGGTGGCGAATGGCGGTTTCCGCTGTAGTGTCTGGGGATTCTCCAGGTAAAGTTGTGGACCCTGCGGTTGTCTTCGGGGGTCCACCAGGCAGGGCTGGTGGGTCCCGTTGTAGTCCTCGTGGGTCCACCAGGCAGGGCCGGTGGGTCCCGCTGTAGTCCTCGTGGGCCCACCAGGCAGGGCCGGTGGGTCCCGCTTTAGTCCTCGTGGGTCCACCAGGCAGGGCCGGTGGGTCCCGCTGTAGTCCTCGTGGGTCCACCAGGCAGGGCCGGTGGGTCCCGCTGTAGTCCTCGTGGGCCCACCAGGCAGGGCCGGTGGGTCCCGCTGTAGTCCTCGTGGGTCCCGTGGTAGATTTATGCCAAAATTTGCACCCACAGTTACCCCCTCCAAGTTAGCTAGAGTGCATTCTAGCTGGCTTGGACTTGGTGCAAAAAATAGCAACTTCCTGTTTAGAAAAAAGGACACGAAGAAACTTGCCGCATGTTAGAGAAAAAAGTGACTGATCGGTCAATTTGGACCGATCGGTCAAATTTGACCGATCGGTCAAATTTTGACCGATCGGTCAAATTTTGACCGATCGGTCAAAATTCAACCGGTCAAGAATCGGGGTGATCGGTCAAAAAACAGGGTTTTTTGACCGATCCAGTAGTATTTTTGACCGATCAGCTGAAATTTGGCCGATCGGTTAAATTTTGACCGATCGGTCACTTTTGACCGATCGGGCAAAATTCAACTGGTCAAGAATCGAGTGATCGGTCAAAAAATAGAGTTTTTTGACCGATCCAGTAGTATTTTTGACCGATCAGCTGAAATTTGGCCGATCGGTTAAATTTTGACCGATCGGTCACTTTTGACCGATCGGGCAAATTTTGACCGATCGGGCAAAATTCAACCGGTCAAGAATCGAGTGATCGGTCAAAAAACAGAGTTTTTTGACCGATCCAGTAGTATTTTTGACCGATCAGCTGAAATTTGGCCGATCGGTTAAATTTTGACCGATCGGTCACTTTTGACCGATCGGTCAAATTTTGACCGATCGGGCAAAATTCAACCGGTCAAGAATCGAGTGATCGGTCAAAAAACAGAGTGTTTTGACCGATCCAGTAGTAAATTTGACCGATCAAATAACTTTCGCCGATCGGACATGTTTGTCCGATCGGTGAAAAATATCCGGTCAAGGTTCGAGTGATCGGCAAAAAACCTTGGTTTTTTGCCAGATCCAGTAGAAATTTGACCGATCAGATAACTTTCGCCGATCGGACATGTTTGTCCGATCGGTGAAAAATATCCGGTCAAGGTTCGAGTGATCGGCAAAAAACCTTGGTTTTTTGCCAGATCCAGTAGAAATTTGACCGATCAGATAACTTTCGCCGATCGGACATGTTTGTCCGATCGGTGAAAAATATCCGGTCAAGGTTCGAGTGATCGGCAAAAAACCTTGGTTTTTTGTCAGATCCAGTAGAAATTTGACCGATCAGATAACTTTCGCCGATCGGACATGTTTGTCCGATCGGTGAAAAATATCCGGTCAAGGTTCGAGTGATCGGCAAAAAACCTTGGTTTTTTGCCAGATCCAGTAGAAATTTGACCGATCAGATAACTTTCGCCGATCGGACATGTTTGTCCGATCGGTGGAAAATATCCGGTCAAGGTTCGAGTGATCGGCAAAAAACCTTGGTTTTTTGCCAGATCCAGTAGAAATTTGACCGATCAGATAACTTTCGCCGATCGGACATGTTTGTCCGATCGGTGAAAAATATCCGGTCAAGGTTCGAGTGATCGGCAAAAAACCTTGGTTTTTTGCCAGATCCAGTAGAAATTTGACCGATCAGATAACTTTCGCCGATCGGACATGTTTGTCCGATCGGTGAAAAATATCCGGTCAAGGTTCGAGTGATCGGCAAAAAACCTTGGTTTTTTGCCAGATCCAGTAGAAATTTGACCGATCAGATAACTTTCGCCGATCGGACATGTTTGTCCGATCGGTGAAAAATATCCGGTCAAGGTTCGAGTGATCGACAAAAAACCTTGGTTTTTTGCCAGATCCAGTAGAAATTTGACCGATTAGATAACTTTCGCCGATCGGACATGTTTGTCCGATCGGTGAAAAAATATCCGGTCAAGGTTCGAGTGATCGGCAAAAAACCTTGGTTTTTTGCCAGATCCAGTAGAAATTTGACCGATCAGATAACTTTCGCCGATCGGACATGTTTGTCCGATCGGTGAAAAATATCCGGTCAAGGTTCGAGTGATCGGCAAAAAACCTTGGTTTTTTGCCAGATCCAGTAGAAATTTGACCGATCAGATAACTTTCGCCGATCGGACATGTTTGTCCGATCGGTGAAAAATATCCGGTCAAGGTTCGAGTGATCGGCAAAAAACCTTGGTTTTTTGCCAGATCCAGTAGAAATTTGACCGATTAGATAACTTTCGCCGATCGGACATGTTTGTCCGATCGGTGAAAAAATATCCGGTCAAGGTAAAGTTTCGAACCTGCCCTTCAGAGAAAGTTTGCTGCTTTGTTCTTCGATATTTTGGCAGAGTTTTGAACATTGATGGAGCTTTATTCTTCTTGTTTTGAATCCTTGGTTGGCTTGATGGTTGCTTTGAACCGGCGGTCCGGTTTACCTAGACCGGTGGCTTGATTAGACCGTTGGTTCATGCGGACCGGTAGGTCCGACGTCTCGCCTGGTCGCGACTGTTCGCCTGGTTTTGCGCTTGCTACGGATGGATGCCACGTGTACCTTCAAAAACACGCGATTTGATATGGTGAAGACACGTGTCTTCTCGATTTGCGCACCTGTTTTACCCTGGGTACAAAAGCTTTCACCGGCTGTCATTTTGCCTCACGCTTCCAAAATTTTTCGAAGTCCAGACCCTTGCTCTCTTGATTTCTGCTCTTGTTCTTGTTCTCGTTCGATCGGTCAAATGGCTTCATCTGGCAGCTCGAAGAAGTCTGGTACAGCTCCCTCGAAGAGAAAGGGGAAGGAAATTGTCGAGGTTCAATCTCCTCCGAGGGGCCGCGGCAAAGGCAAGGCTGCTCTAGCTGAACTTGGCCAACTGGGCAAGAGGCACCAAGGGGTAGGTTTTGCCTCAGCGCCATCAAGGCCAGAATTCATCCCCAAAGTGAAGTTTGTTCTGGGTCCTCTTATGCCCCTGACAGACGAGACGGAGTACATGTACAATGTGGGTGGTGAGTTCACAGATACAAAGAGGAAGAAGTGGCAAGCACTTCTCTCTTACTTCACTGAAGGGAAGGGAGCGCAGCCTTCACTCCCTAGCATCCAGACAGCTTTCGGCATCGACAAGAAGACCGTCTTCACCAATTTTGCCAGCAACGAGAAGGTCATGGGAACCATCGTGACTATCGGCCAAATGAACTGCGGCCTACGTCTGCCTCTGCCACCCTTCGCTGCAAGACTACTGAATACATCTGGCCTTTGCCCGGGGCAAGTCACAGGGAATGCCTGGCGAATCATCTATGCGTTCTGCCGGGTGGAATCAGATTTTCAAGAGGACTTGAGGGCCTGTTACTCCAGCATCCCGGATGGTGAACCTGCCAGGATTGAGCTCGGATACTTCTTTTTTCATTATCGATGGAATTACAGGAAGGACAGCCCTTTCTATAATTTGACTGGAGTATCTCCCCTGCGGCCGCTCACCGATACGGTCCCTTCGGACAAGTTGTATACTGACTGGCCAATTTCTGTATCTGGCGCCTGGACGTCTATGTCAGTGCCCGACACCCCCCGAGACAGCGTGCACGAGGCGGTGAAAATGTACAGCGCTGGAGGCATCTTCGCCTGGAATTCTGAGAGGGCGGGAGCCATAGATAACTTGTTCCTCGAACTAACCTGTGGAACCAGGTCGTGGAAACAGTTTTCTAACTGTCCTGTGAGATATGGCAAGGCCAATCTCCTCCACAGGTCAAAGGACAGGTACGAGGACAACGAGGTCCTATACTCTGACTACGAGGAGGATCCTCAGTCAGGCAAGGTCATCCGGAAGGTTCGGGCCGAGAAGAAAATCTACAATGCGAGGCGCCGGTTACCTACCATGGACGAGAAACTGGTGCTCCAAAGAGGCCCAGTGAAGAAGAAGCGAAAAACTCTCGTCAAGCCTAAGGAAGATGAAGACCAAGACAAGAAGAAAGAAGATGAAGAAGAAGAAAAGAAGAATGAAGAAGAAGAAACTGAGAATGCCAGCCACGACAACAGTGGCAGTGGCGAAGATGAGGACGGGGACAGCGAGGACGATCCGTCTTCTACCCCCTCCAGTGGGGATGATGAGAATGGGGGTGGTGAGGAAGAAATTCCTCCCACCCCCACTGGTGGTGCAACGGGGGAGGATTCGATCCCTATTCCCATTGACGAGGTTAAAGCCCGTCAGATGGAGGAAATTCTCGACACAGAGGGCGACGGCAAAAAGGTGGTTCCCACCTACAAATTTGAAGAGTTGAAAAGGCCATTGCGTTTCAAAATAAAGGTGTCGAAAAGTGGTGGGGTTGGAAGCAACCCCACCCCCCTCGATCAAATTATACCAGAAGTACTCCGTCTCGAAGGAGCAACGACGAGTGGGGGTGTAGAGGTTGAGCAACCCCCTCCCCCCTCTCACTCTCTGCTCAACGAGGTGGAGGCCATGCTGGCCGGGCTTATCCAGCCAGGCGGGTCGCAAGAAGAGAGAGCCTCACCTCCCAGGAATGCTTCCCCCCCTGCTAATTTGGAGAGGGGAAGTCGAGTGGGGGATGGGGCTCCTCAACCTCAACCAGCGCCAACCCCGACTCAGGAGAAATCGACTCCTAAGAGTGGCTCTGATCGTCGGAAAGGCAAAGAGCCGAAGGTCGAAACATCAGGTAATTGAACTTAACTTGCTTTGAATGTCTTGTTTCTGAAGTTCGAAAATAATCTAACACTTTGATTCCCTTTGATTGCAGGTACGCCTGCTGGATTGACTCCGACAATAAAAAACTTGGGTGCCGTTGATATCAACCGCCCCACTGCTGCGATCAGAAAACTCATCAACCTTCCGAGTGCCACTTTGGATGAAGCTTTTGATAGAATTAACCTGTTGGTAGGTGCATCTGCTTGATCGATTATTTGAATCGTATCTTTCTTCAGAATAATTCAACTCTTTTGTTCTTTTGCAGAACTCAGCACTTATGAATGTTGCAACCAAACTCTCCTTGAGGGCGGGAGCAAAAGAAGCTGTGGCTGAAATAAATTAGTTGACCGCGGAGAGAGATGAGCTAAGAGATCTCCTGACTTCGAAGAAAGCTTCTCTCAAAACCAAGATTAAGGAACTTCGGGAGGGAAAGCTGGAGATCAAAGGGCTGAAGGATCGATGTGAGGCACAGAGTCACGAACTCGAATCTTTGAAGACTCGACTCTCAAAGGTTGAGGATGTGTCCTGTGGCCGTACCATCGAGATCCAAGAGCTGAAGCAACAACTTGCTACCCAGCACGCTGCCTTCGCTGCCAGAGAAGAGACTTCGAAGAAGGCACTGGAGCACGCGTTGTCTGAGTGCAAGGTTTACAAGGAGACAGCAGAGAAAGCGGCAGAAGCGCTCAGGACTCATGTAGCTAGCGTCCGATCCTCCAAGGCATCAGTGGCGAGTAAAGCTCGTCCTGGATCTGAAGGGGAGAAGTCGCATGCGAAGAGTGTGGCCAAGCCCTGAGACTTTTCTTCTTCTTTGCTGTTGTACTTGTAAATTTTTGAAATGTAACAGCTCCTTGTATCTGACATATTTTGATGATAATAGAAGACATCTTTTTTGTATTTGAAACTTGCACTTCTTTTGAGTTGAATGTCTTTGAATGTTGAATTCTAGAATGCTATTTGACATGATTGAGTATACATACATTTGAATGTAAATTGAATACGCGTATACTTGAATGTAAGGGGTTGAGTCGCTACTCAATCACCCAAACTTTGTAACTTTGAAAATTGAATTTGAATTCGAATAACATTTGAATGTAAGGGGTCGAGTCGCAACTCAAACTCCCAAACCTGTTAGACGATATCGAATTGATTGAAATTGGATATTGAATTTCGAAGGTCAGTTTAACATTCGCTAGTAAGGGGTCGAGTCGCAACTCTAACACCCAAACATGTTAAGACCTGGTAACTTGAAAATGGTCAGTTTTTAACATTTGCTAGTAAGGGGTTGGGTCGCAACCCTAACACCCAAACTTGTTAAAAGACCTGGTAATTTGAATATGGATAACTTCAGAACTTGGATTGAAAATCAGAACACTTGTACACTTGAACATTTGAAAGAGAGCTTTATTCATCACAGAATTTACATTATGGATAGAACAACTTGAGGTGTCTAGAATTCCAAGCTCGAGGCAATCTATCTCCTTCTGGTGTAATCAGTCTGTAAGAACCTTTGCCTCCAACTGACTCAATGATATATGGACCTTCCCAGTTGGGAGCAAGCTTTCCATTGTTGTGTTCTTTGGTATTGTAGAAAACTGCTCTGAGAACTAAACTACCCACTGGGAATTGTCTCTTGTGGACTTTCTTGTCATAGGCTCTTTTGATCTTCTGTTGATATTTGGCCACACGAAGTGATGCTAGATCTCGTAGTTCTTCAGAGAAGTCTAGATCATTGATCCGAAGTTCTTCATTGACTCCTTCTTCAACAGCTTTAGTCTTCAAAGTACTTGATATGTTTTCTGTTGGGAGTACTGCCTCTGATCCATATGTTAGGCGAAAAGGCGAGAACCCAGTTGATCTTCTCGGAGTTGTGCGATACCCCCAAAGAACTTCAGGTAGGACTTGCTCCCACAATCCTTTCTTATCATTGAGTTTCTTCTTGAGTATACCAAGAATAGCTCTGTTGGAGGCTTCTGCTTGGCCATTGCATTGAGGATATCTTGGAGTTGAATAGAATAGCTTGATACCATGGTTCAGACAGAACTCTCGAAACTTGTCGGAGTCAAACTGAGCTCCATTGTCTGCAACGAGAACTTGAGGTGTACCAAATCTTGAGAAGATGTTGTACCGAATGAATTTGATCACTTCGTCATCAGTCTCTCGGAAGAGGGGCACAGCTTCAACCCATTTGGTGAAGTAATCTGTGGCCAGCAGTAGGTACTTCTTCTTGCTTGGAGTTGGAGGAAAAGGACCCAAGAAGTCTAAACCCCATTGATGGAAGGGCCAGGAACTTGATAATTGATGGAGTTCATCTGCAGGGAGATGAATAGCTCGAGCGTGCCGTTGACAAGGTTCGCACCTTTGAACGACTTGTTGAGCATCCCTTGCCATTGTTGGCCAGTAGTACCCTTGTAGCTTCGTCTTGGCTTCAAGGGATCTTCCTCCCGAATGATTTCCACAAGCTCCGGAGTGGATATCAATCAGGATTGCCTGTGCTTGTTCAGGACCAAGGCACTTGAGTAACATCCCGCTGTGAGATTTGAAGTATAGATCTTCTCCTTGCAAAATGTAGCACGGGAGTTTCCTCTGAAGTCTTCGGGCTTGATTTGGATCTTCCGGCATTTTGCCATGCTTGAAGAAGTCGAAAATTGGTCGCCTCCAGTCTTGAAGTTGATCTCCACCCCCAGATTCTTTTGTAGTAGTAAGGATCTGTTGATCGGGGATGGTCTTGGGCACTTCTTGATAATCGATCTGTATTTGCCTTCCTCCGAGTGAGTCTCCAAGAACTGAGGCAGCATTAGCTAAGGCATCTGCTTCTCGGTTCTCTGCTCTGGGGATTTGAATGAATTCAGCACTAGTAAAACGTTATTGAAGACGTCGTACTAAGGCCAAGTAGAGTTGCATTCTTTCTTCTCGAGCTGTGTACTCTCCATTGATTTGCCTTATGATCAATTGGGAGTCGCTGTATATGATGATTTGATCTACCCCCAGAGATTCTGCCATTTCGAGTCCGGAAATGAGTGCTTCATATTCAGCTTCGTTGTTGGTGGCATTAAACCCAAGGAGAGTGGCTTTCTGGAGATGATCGAGTTCGGGGGATATTAAGACTATCCCAGTTCCCGAACCGATCGAACTTGATGCTCCATCAGTATAAAGCTTCCATGGAGGAGTTGCAGAAATAACTTCAAGACTTGGATCAATTTTTGTTGCAGGATTGATCGGAGGAGTATCCTCATCTTCCAAGCGCATGTCGACATCATCTTCCCAAGTGATGGGGTCTTCAACTGGAAAGTCAGCTAGAAAATCAGCAATTGCTTGACCTTTGATAGAAGTGCGAGATTCGAATTGAATCCCCAGAGCACTCATTTCGATCACCCATTTGGTCATTCGACCAGCTCGACCAGCTTTGTCAATGATATCTTTGAGTGAGTGTTCTGAAATGACAGTAATCTGGTGGGAGACGAAGTACGGTTGAAGACGACGCGAAGCAGTGAGCAAGGCCAAGATGACCTTCTCAGTTTTTGAGTAGCGAGTCTCAGCCGGAAGAAGAGTGTGGCTGATGTAGTAGACTGGATGTTCGATGCCTTCTCTTCTACTGACTAAGACCGCGCTGATTGCTTGATCGGTCACGGCAAGGTAGAGCCACAAGTCTTCTTTTGGAAGTGGAGCAGTCAGGATAGGAGCTTGCACCAGATATTTCTTGATACTTTGAAATGCTTCTTCACAGGTTGGACTCCAGCCGGAGGTATCCGCCTTTCGTAGCTTGTCGAAGAGTGGCTTGCACTTGTCTGAGGACTTTGAGATGAATCGATTGAGTGCTGCTAACCTTCCAGTGAGACGTTGAACTTCTTTTCGATTTGTAGGTGAAGGCATATCGATGATGGCTCGAATTTGATCAGGATTGGCTTCAATACCTCTCCTGGTCACAAGATGACCCAGGAATTTACCAGATTGAACTCCGAAAGCGTACTTGGCTGGATTGAGCTTCATTCGATACTTTCGGAGGACTTGGAAGGTTTCAGCCAGATCAGATAGATGTTTGCTCCGAACGGAACTCTTGGTGAGGAGATCATCGACATAGACTTCGACGTTGCGACCGATCTGATTTTCGAACATTTTGGTGACTAGCCTTTGATAGGTGGAACCAGCATTTTTGAGGCCGAATGGCATGACATTGTAGCAATAAAGGCCTCGGCTAGTCACAAAACATGTTTTCTCTTGATCATCAGCGTGGAGTGGAATTTGATTGTATCCAGAATACCCATCCATGAAAGACAACAGCTCGTGGCCAGCAGTGGCGTCGACGAGTCTATCTATCCTTGGCATGGGAAAAGGATCTTTGGGGCAAGCCTTGTTGAGATTGGTAAAGTCGATGCAGACTCTGACTTTCCCATTCTTCTTTGGAACAGCCACTATGTTAGAGATCCAAGTTGGATACTCTACTTCTCGGATGAATCCGGCTGCGAGTAGCTTGGTAATTTCTTCTTGAACAGCAACTTGCAGCTCTGGTCGAATGGTGCGAGGCTTTTGCTTGACGGGCTTCACCTCTTCTTTGATCGCAAGTCGGTGACAAGCGTCATCTGGATTGATCCCAGGCATGTCTTCGAAGCACCATGCGAAGACGTCGATATTGGACTGGAGGAAGGATACCATGTCTTGCGCTTCTACGTCGCTAAGACCGGTACCAATAAATGTTTGTCGAGGGAGATCTCCGCTACTTATGTTGATCGGGATGATTTCTTCAATTGAAGGTGATGCTTCCCATTCGATTGGCGGAGGTTTGGTCAGCGGAATCTCCTTTGATTGCTATTTAGAAGAGGGACCAGCTTCATCTCGTGGCCGCTTTGGAGGAGCAATGTTAATCTTTCGATCTGTCTTTGCCGCAGCAGCTTCACAAGACCTTCCAGCTTGCTGATCGCCTCGAATGCAGACGATGCCTTCTCCAGTTGCAAATTTGAGTAGTTGATGGTAAGAGGAGGAGATGGCATTGATCTGATGGAGGAATGGTCGCCCAAGAATGGCGTTATAGCTAGACATTCCTTCGACGATTGCAAACCTCACCGAGACTCGAGTCTCTCGGCTGAGGTCGATGGTAAATCTGGATTCGCCCACTGTGATGCTTTGTTCACCGTTGAAGCCGGTGATCACAGTCGGGACGACGTCGAGGCTTTGATACTTATGTCCCAGACGTTTGAAACAGTCTGAGAACATAATGTCGATGGAGCTTCCGGTGTCGATGAGGATCCGGTTGACAGTGCTGCCGTCGATAATGAGTTTCAAGACCAGAGGGTCTCGATGTGGAGTGTGAACTCCTTGAAGATCGGTGTCGTTGAAGACTATGGATGGCCAAGCCAGACCTTCGATGGGCTTCTCGATCCAGGTATCTTCTTTGTTTGCAGTAGATCGAACATGGAAGATGCGTCGAACCTGCCGATCGACTTCCTTCCCGGTCAAAGCTTGATTGTGCAGGGTTCCATGAATGCCAAAGACATTGGCATTCACAGAAATTGGTTGCCGGTTGGATGAGATTTGATGTATCCAACACACTTCTTTCCCCTTGGCCGAAGTTCGACTTTGATCGTGCCCATTGTTGACGAATTCTTGAAGGTGGCCTTCTCGTAGCAAGTCTTCAAGATGGAATTTCAGCCGAAAACACCGATCGGTGGAATGGCCGTGACTTCGATGGAATTCACAGTAGACTGTTTTGTCTGCTGTGAATTTGGAATTCGGTTGAAGAGGATTGGGCCTCCGAAGATACTCGTCGTGTTGAATACGGTCGAGTATCTGCTCGACTGGCATGTTCCACTCGGTAAAAGTGGTCTTCGTTGGAGATCGACGCCTATCATTCTTTGATCTTTTGTTGGCCGGAGGAGCTGCTGCTTCAGTGTTGTGAGCCTTTGCAGCATATTTAGGTGCTTCTCTTTCAGCAGGCCTTCTCTTAGTTTCTCGCCCTTTTCGAGCGACTTGATCGTCTTCCACCTCAATCTCCCTCTGAATTCGATCGAACATAGCTCCCAAAGAAGGAGGGGGATTGCGGATGAAGTCGTTGTAGATGTGTAGATCGAAGCGGAGAGCGTTCTGGAAAGCCAACATGATGGCTTCATCATCCAGATGCCTTCCAGAGAGAGCAGCATGCTCGTTGCGAAACCTCCTCGTGAAGCTGCGGAGAGTCTCATCTGCACCCATCCTTAGTCGATATAGAGAGTCGAGCTTCTTCTCGGGTTTCAGGTTGAGCTGGTAATGCTGCACAAAGAGGTTAGCCAAAACACCGAACTGGGTAATGGACCCAGCTCGGAGATTGTGATACCAGTCGAGTGAAGGCTCGTCGAGACTCCCCGCGAAGGTGCGGCAGAGCACGTTGTTTTCCTCTTCGTGTGGCGTTAGAGCTTGCTTGAAGGCAAGTATATGGAGGCTTGGATCTCCTCGGACGCAGTTGAATTTGGGGAGGGTAGGAGTTCTCCATCCTCTTGGAAATGCTGATTCGAAGAGGCTTCGATGAAGTGGCCCGGCAGAAGAGTAGCCATCCCTACGACCGTGTCCTCGACCTAGAGGTGGGTCAAGAGGTAAGATCGCAAGGTCTTGTTCTGGCATCGAAGTGTTTGCCGGTCGAAGTCGATGTCGAAGGTCCGATCCAAGTCCACGTTGGAGTGGAATGGAAGGGGAGACTCTACTCTTTGAAGGAGCGCCTTTCATTTGGTGCTTCCTTGGCAGGTTAAGCTTCGATGGTGCTCTTTTGTCGCAGTTACGACCAGATGAAGATTGGGAGGACTCGTCTTCAAGACGATCCCAGACACTCTGCTTCCAAGGAGCAGCAGAGGGAGTTGGGTCGCGTCGAATCCTTTCGAGAGCATCAGTGCCCATTGACCTCCGTTGTTCGGAGTAAATTGAATGTCGAGGAGGATCAACCCTCTCACTTGCGGAGGGGATCGGAATAGCAATTCCAGCTTCGGAAGCTGCCTTCTTCAGAGCATCCCTCTCAGCAGTGAGGGTGGCGTTTTGCTTCGCCAATTGGAGTAGTTGGAAATCGATTGCAGAGATCTGGTAAGTCGATGGAGGATCTTCAGCAGGAGCAGGGACAGTCTGCCCAATTGATTGATGAGGATGAGGGGCGATCGGTCGATCGACTGATCTCCCGCTTCCTGAATGAACCCCCATCTCGGGGACAGCAATGGGCTGCCCAAAATTGAGCCTTTGACTCATTGAACGAGTCTCAGGACGAGGTTGATGTTGAGTGTTACTTCCTTCTGGTTGACCCTGATGTTTGGTTCTCGCCATTCAGAGTGCGAAAGGTACAACGAGATTGCCGATGTCCGATCAGTTGTCTGATCAACCGAGGGGGCGAGGAAGTTTGGCTATTGATCTGGTAGTCGAAGTAGAGAGGACGCGGCTTCTCGCTCGGATCCCACAGACGGCGCCAAACTGTGGGGGAAAATCTTCGTGCCGACCCGAAGACTCTCGCAGCACCAGTCAATTGGAGTCGAAGTTGATGTCGAAGATCGTTGGTCGATCTGTTGATCGAAGTTGAAGCTTTTGATTTGTAAACAGAGAGATGCAACCAGAGAGAGTTTGACACGGGAAGTGGTCTCGGAGTTCAGCCGAAGCCTACGTCTCCGTGCTATAGGGTGCAACCCGAATTCGCTAACACTTATGTTGAAGTGATCTCGACAGGCCGAGTATCACTGTAAACACTGATCTTTCTGAAAGAAGATCAAAGGGAGATGGTAGATCGGAAGTGTAAAATCCCAGAGCTCTGATTCTGAAAGTCAGATCTCAGAGTGGAAATCAGATTTGTGGATCTGGATCCCTTTTACATTCGAAGGCTCTGCTATTTATAGGCACTCCGGGTGGCGAATGGCGGTTTCCGCTGTAGTGTCTGGGGATTCTCCAGGTAAAGTTGTGGACCCTGCGGTTGTCTTCGGGGGTCCACCAGGCAGGGCTGGTGGGTCCCGTTGTAGTCCTCGTGGGTCCACCAGGCAGGGCCGGTGGGTCCCGCTGTAGTCCTCGTGGGCCCACCAGGCAGGGCCGGTGGGTCCCGCTTTAGTCCTCGTGGGTCCACCAGGCAGGGCCGGTGGGTCCCGCTGTAGTCCTCGTGGGTCCACCAGGCAGGGCCGGTGGGTCCCGCTGTAGTCCTCGTGGGCCCACCAGGCAGGGCCGGTGGGTCCCGCTGTAGTCCTCGTGGGTCCCGTGGTAGATTTATGCCAAAATTTGCACCCACAGGATCTACATGCATACATCTAGTTAAGTGTTTAGAATCATCATACCTTGCGGATCTTTAACCTGAGGAGAGCGAAGCAATGGTTAATGACGATCCGTACGTAAACCAAGAATGATACTGTCAGATAGCACATTGTCCTTTGCGAAGGTAGGAACCCACAATGTCCTATCTCAGAGTGCAAAGACGACACATCGATGGAGGATTGAACATAGCGAAGACGATGGTGTACCTCGACGACCTCCTTTTCTTTTCTTCTCTCTTCTTCCTTCCCTTTCTTTTTCTTCCTTTCTTCCTCTTCTTTCACAAATGGGAAAGAGAGAGGTGTCGGATTTTTAGAGAATAAGAGAGGAGAGCATTGTAAGAGAGATATAGTGAGGTGTGCTTGTCTGAATCGAGTTCCATCAACGCCCATGAGCTCTTAGAATTATTCCACTCATTTTTAAGATCCATATTTAATATATCTTAAGCCATATTTTAGTATTTATAAAAATACCCCTATGGCCCCTTAACACATGTAAATTAGGTTCTTAGACTTCAAGCTTACGCTCCATCGCACCACTTCGCATTTAATGTATCCAACCGGGTCGGGGAACAACTGTTATACATAACGACAGGGTGGAACCTTCAGGGTTCAGGATCTCTACCTCCAATCGAATCCCTGATTAACTATTCGGATGACACACCGAAAGTTTTGTTAATCAGCCCTAATTCGATTAACCCTCGTAGCCACCTAGAGTGTGACGCGAGTTGTTCTCTACCATGCTCTAATAATCTTTAATCCCTCCAATTACTGGTGCCATGATTCGACTTGGGCGGTGGGATTCACCGTCAGAACCCGATCGATCAATTGACTAGCATTTAATGACTTGTAATCTATAACACGCACACACACACGCACACACACACCTTCCAGTGCTATGCTTAGCATCCAGAACGTTATCACTCATACTAATAATCACCAGACCTAGATTAATTGTATGGACAAATTGACTCATTAAAATACACCCATCCAACTCTGGATATCAGATAACTTGTAGGGGTTGCATGCCACTCCAACGCCAACCGGGTAACCCAACATACCTTGGTATTGGACTATGGAATGTCTGCATACGTTGGCACATCAAAGCACCACACAGCCAGTTGGCTCAGTGTGCATGGTCCCTCAGGGTTGAGGATAAATTATCTGTAGTAGTAAGACATTTTATACATTAGGCTCTGATACACTGATCTGTGCACCGTCTTGGTCCCTGTTCAACACAATCATCGTGCTTGATCAGGTGAATAGAGATCCAACGTCCCTATGGTGGAGACTTAATCATTTTCCTTTATCTCCCAATAACTTATTTTCGGTGAAACGACCAATATCACCAAAGCTGTGAACTCAATCTAGATCTACATAGAACTGGTCACTGAGTCACCCAAGCATGGACCCACCATGCACCTCAGTGTCGTACTATGTTCTTTAAGGTCCTTATTACATATGAATTAATATATACCAAAGCAGTATTATAATTAAAGCAATAATCAAAGTCATCTTTCTTAATGTTAATACAAAAAATCCACACTCAGGATATATGAGCTATAATAATCTCTCACTTGGCCTAGCGGGGAATAACAGTCTTAACTCCTATGGCATCCACGTGCTTCTCAAAAGCCTTGGTCGGTAGCGCTTTTGTAAAAGGGCTTGTCATATTATCTGCAGACGATACCTGAGTCACTATAATATTTCTATGCTTCTGCAAGTCCCGGCCAGATAATGTAGCATTTTCGCTCAATAAGCTTACTCTTCTGGTCATATCATGGATCATTTGATTAAATTACTGCTTCATTATTGCCAAATTAAAGGACAATAGGGTCTTGAGCTCTTGGTATATATCCTAAGTCTGTTAGGAACTTCTTGAGCCACACCACCTCCTTGGCTGCCTCACATGCCCCAATGTACTCAATCTCTATCGTTGATTCTGTGATGCATTTCTTCTTTATGCTCTTCCAACTGATAACTCCTCCTCCCAATGAAAACACAAACCCCAAAATTGACTTCCTTTATTTTGGATCTGCTGCAAAGTCAGAATCCGTATATCCAATCAGTATCAGATCTTGTGAAGAGTAGTCTAATTCATAATCTATCATCCTACAAAGATACTTGAGTATACATTTTATAGCAATCGAGTGCCCCATACCTAAATTTGACTGATACATGTTCATCATGTCTACCGCATAATATATATCTAGTCTCGTGCACTACATGGTATACATCAGACTCCCTACAAACGAAGTATAATGTGTCTTCTGTATCTCTGCCCTCTCCTGATCAGGAGTCTTAGGACACTGATCCTTGGATAATTTTATTTTATATCTGAATAGAACTAGTCCTTTTTTGGAGTTATACATATTGAATCTGACAAAGATATTATCTATGTAGCCTGACTATAATAGCGAGAGAATCTTGTTCTAGCGATATCAAGTTACATTTCTCCTCGGAACATAACTCGCATCACCCAGATCTTTCATGTCAAACTGAGAGAACAACCACACCTTTACTGTAGATAATATTCCAGCATCGCTTCCAATAAGTAAGATATCATCTACGTAAAGAACCAAAAAAATTACTACAGTCTTATCACTCTTTGTATAAACACATATTTTATCAATATTCTGTTCAAATCCATAAGACTTGATAGCCTGATCAAAATATATGTTTCAAATTCTGGATGCGTGCTTAAGTCCATAAATAAAACTTTGCAACTTGCATACCAGAATTTCCTGACCTTTTGTGATAAAACCTAGAGGCTGAGACATATAGATATCTTTTTACAAATCCCCTTTAAGGAATGTGGTCTTGATGTCCATTTTCCAGATCTCTCAATCATAATGGACTGCAATAGACAAGAGGACCCGGATAGACTTAAGTATAACCACTGGCGAAAAGGTTTTGTCATAGTCGATCCCTTCTCGCTGAGTGTAACCTTTAGTAATTATTCTAGCTTTTTAAGTTTCAACGGTATAATCCAGGACTCTTTTCTTTTTGTACACCAACTCACACCCAACATGTTTAATATTGTGAGATAGTGTTACAAGTGTCAAGACCGTGTTTTGGGACATCAATGTCAGTTCTGCCTCTATGGCTTTCTGCTATGCTGCATGATCATATGACATCATCTCTTCATCGTAGTTCAGAGAATCATCTTTCTGAAACTCTGGATCTACCAAAAAAGCTTCTCCGATGTATTTGTTAGGAGCTCTTATAGTCCTTCCACTGTAATGACCATGTGGTGGTTCCATTGGAGTCGATTCTACAGTATTGTTATATTAATGACTGATATCGGCTCCCACTACGTTTTTTGTCTGCGCTCTCTTATTAGTACCAAGCAATTATTCAAGAACTTCTTTACTGGTAGGTTTATGGTCCATTAAATAATCATGCTTCAGTAATACGACGTTCATTGAAACGATAATCTTTATATCCGCATGATCATAAAGCAGACCACCCTTTGTCCCTTTTTGATTCCCCACTAACAGACACACTTTTGTCTTGGACTCTATCTTATCTCGCTTGCCCTTCTACATATATATTGGACAACTCTAAATTCTAAAGTGTTGCAGGCTCGACTTTCGTTTTAACCACAGCTCCCAAGGAGTGAGGGGTACTAAGTTTGATGGAACAAACTTCAAAGTGTATACTATCGTTTCTATGGCATATCCACAAAAACTAGGTGGCAACGATGTGTAACTCATCATAGTTCGAACCATATCTAATAAAGTTTGATTTCTCCTCTCAAACATCCTATTCTATTGTGGTGTCCCTAGTGCAGTCAATTAGGATACGATCCCATGGTTACACAAGTTCCTAAGAAATTCATCTGATGGTATTCGACTTCTGGATCTAATTGAAAGGACTTGATACTCTTATCCATCTGCTTTTTTGCTTCAGATCTGAACTCCTTGAACTTTTCAAAAGAGTCAAAGTTTCATCGTATTTGGTATATATACCTAAACCTCGAGTAATCATCCGTGAAGATGATGAAATACTCGAAGCCTCCAGTAGCACGGACACTTATAGGACCATATATATCAGTTTGTACTAACTCCAAAACCTCATGATATCTATTATCTTTAGCTTGGAAAGTTCTTTTAGTCATTTTGCCTTCCAAGCAAGATTCATACATCGATATGCTTTCTGAAACGCCTGGACTTAAAAGTCCAGCCTTAACCAAATTATGAATCTTGTCTAAGGCTATGTGTCCAAGCCTCAGGTGCCATAAGAGTATTAGGTTATCTGAGGGATTTTTTCTTGTAGATGAATTAATCATATAAACTTCAGTTATGTTATCTTAGTTATGAGTTGAGTTAATTATATAGAGAACATTTTGTATCTTTTCCCTATAATCAAAGAAATTATTCAATTTAATTAACATACCAAAAGTATCAAATAAAACTAAAAACCCTTTATTATATAATAAAAAAATAAAAATTAAATTTTGTCACAATGACGGGACATAAAGAGTGTCTCTAAGTAATAAACTTCTTCCATCAAATAACTGCAGGACGATATATCCAACTACCACAGGTTCTGCCATGGCCTCGGTCCCCAAGCTTAGGATGATCTTCTCATCACCCAATTTTCTTGTCTTCTTGAATCCCTGTAAATTATTGCAATCATAATTAGTGGAACCAAAATCTACAATCTATGAAATTGGAGAACAACTGGATACAACAAGGGATTCAACTATGTGGATTTGAGATATATTTGCTTTAATCTTTATGGGAGCCGGGCAATAGTTACTTTTATAGTACCCCTTCTTGCTATATCGAAAATATTTTCCTTTGGGCTTCGCCAGATCATCCTGCTTAGGAACCTACAACTGCGTCTGGCCCATATTCATGGGCTTCTTTGACTTTCTTTTTTGAACCTTGCATTTGCCTTTTAGAAAAAAATTTCGATCTAAGTTCAGGGATTAGGCTCCTACCTTCATCTCATCCTTTGCCGCCAGAAACGCCGTTAGGAGCTCTGTGTTAGTATATATATATATATATATATATATATATATATATATATATATATATATATATATATATATATATATATATATATATATATATATATATATATATATATATATATATATATATATATATATATAGGGTAGCGATCCAGTGAGATATGAGATATATGAGATAACTTTGAGAAACCTATCTAGAGGTTTTAGAATTTGATAAAAATTGGTGGGCATGCTCTCTATGGCAAGTTGATCATCCTCACAAAAAATCATCAAATTCTAAAATCTCTAAGGGCATCAAATGTTAGAAGATATATCGATTGTCCATTAAAACTAATAATTTGAATTGTGTATTTGATGCCTCTAAAGGTTTTAGAATTTGATGGTTTTTTGTGAGGATGATCTACTTGTCAAAGAAAGCATGCTCACCAATTTTCATCAAATTCTAAAACCTCTAGATAGGTTTCTCAAAGTTATCTCATAGAAGAGTTATCTCACTGGATCGTTATCCTCTCTCTCTCTCTCTCTCTCTCTCTCTCTCTCTCTCTCTCTATATATATATATATATATATATATATATATATATAGAGAGAGAGAGAGAGAGAGAGAGAGAGAGAGGACTGGGTTACTATGACATGTCATAGGGAGTACCCTATGACATATGGTTAATTAATAATGCTAGAATGTTTAGAATGTGCTAAATTTTTTTGAGGGTGATCACCTTACATTAGATATAATGTCTATAAAAAATTAAAGCATTCTAAAACTTGTTGGCGCATCAAATGCTAGAAGCTTTATCGGCCATCCATTTTAATCATTAAATTGAAAATCATATTTGATGCCTTTAGAAGTTTTAGAATGAACCGATTTTTTGTGGGGGTCCTATCTAAGATAGGGTGATCATCCTCATAAAAATTCAGAACATTCTAAATATTCTAGGGTTACTAACTCATCATATGTCATAGGGTACTCCCTATGACATGTCATAGGAACTCATTTCCCATATATATATATATATATATATATATATATATATATATATATATATATATATATATATATATATATATATATATATATATATATATATATTGGTAAAGAAAATTATACTAATATTTACTTACAACCTCTGGGACAAGCGCGTATAATAACACATACTACAATCCATATGAGCCTTGTCCACCGCCTTCCGAGGAAAGTTTGACTACCAAACAAAACAACCGCCAGCGATCCGAGCAAAGTTGGCTAACCAATCCACAACAGAGTTTCCCTCTCGATAAACATGGAAGATCCGCACCGAGGAGAAAGAAAGTAGTAGATGCTTACAATCCTGAAGCATCGGAGCAGGAGGGGCATCCTCCAAGACCTGGGAAGGAACACTTTTAAAGTTACCTTCAATCCATAGAGGGCAGCTAAGGAACGATGTAGAAACCACTTTGAGACACTCCCATAAACCACGGAGTTCAGCCACCTGTATTGAAGAAGTAGACAAAGAAACAACACCACTAGTAAGAAGGTTACTAGAATGATCACGTAAAACGTAAGTTGCACCAGCCGAGCAAGTAATTGGTTTGAGAGAGCCATCAAAGTTAAATTTTAATTCACTCAATGTCGGAGACATCCACCGAACCCCAATAACAGTGACCGGTACAGTAGTTGCTTTATGGGGAAAGATCTGCATCCAAATTATTAGTCCCAATATAACTAAATAACTCAAATGAGAACAACTTAAAAGTAACCTCCGTCAATTTATTTGCCAACTTAAATACGACACAATTACGTGCTTCCTACATGTACCGATGCGCATACCCAAGCATCGATCGCTTTGGCCCATTTGTTATTCCCTCCACTTAGACTGACACCTTGGGTAAAGATGGCCCCAAGATCTACAAGGCTTGGTTATTTCACCATGATGAATAAGTATGAAATGACATACATACCTATAAAAATGGACCAATGAAAGAAGAGCAATGCTATTCCGAAGATTTTTCCGAATTCGCCGGCCCGATTGATGTGGCAGCGCACAACTTCAGCCACCAGTTGTGCGCTGCCACATCAATCGGGCCGGTGAATTACGGAGAAATCTTGGGGCTGAATAGCATTTCTCATGAAAGAAAAGGGCCTACGGAGCAAATCGTTCTATGTGGAGCTGCATGTAATCAGTGCCACGTCAGGATCATCTGGACAGACCACATATATAGCCTCACGATGCATGCGGCTCTGTTTTTTCGGCCACCATTAAAGGGTAATTTTTCGGCCCGCAAACACCGCAACTCGTTTGCCAACTTCTAGTTACCAACTTGATGTGGCAGGATCACAGACGTACGTTGCACACAGCCATGATCGATGAATCGTACTCGACAGTCGAGTACGATTTTGTTCCAACCTCTTTAAAGGAAATGCACCTTTAGCGACGAATCGTACGTAATCTCCAACCGGTTAAGGTAGAAGTTTGTAACGAAGCCCTCAAGCGTTTCTGGTAAACAAACAAGAAAAATATCGGTCTGGATTTTGGCATCTAAAATAACATCGAAAGAACCAAGTTCGTTCATATAGCCAAACAGTTTCAGCATATGATCCCAAACTAAAGTCTCTTCTGTCATTTTCGTGGATACTAATTTCTTGATGATCAGGAAACGAGTCACCCGAATTTGACCCTCGAATATTTCCTTTAAGTATAACATTATAACAGAAGCGAAGGGCATGTCTTTGACTTGCTTCTGAAGCACAGTCTGCAAGGAGGCTATAATGTAGTACTTGAACATCTCATTAGCTTCTAGCCAGTCTTTCCATTCCTTCATCTGGGTCTCAGTAGCACTTGGTCCCGGCATGACCGATTAAGGTGTACTTAGGGTAATCGTGTGCTTGTTAACTCTTAGGACGAGTATCAGGTTAAGCTTCCAGTTCTCGTAGTTTGATCAAGTTAGTTTGTTATCATTTAGGATGGAGGAAAGGGTGTCGAGCATGGTCATATTTTTTTATAAACAATGGCATAAAGCTAAAATTATGGCTTACTATAATATATTTTATGGATTTTCAAAAATAGATAATATTTACTCTAGCCGCAATGTCTTCACCACCTCTAGTGGAGACATCCAGAAATCAAAATTTTCTGGGCTCGAGCACTGAGATTATCAGTCTTGAAATGGAGACAGCATCTCAGTGGAAGCATACAACTGCTGCTGCTAACGTAATGTTTACAAACAATCTTCATCAAAATTTTCCACGTCAAACTAAAAGACCCCTCATGCAGTCTCTTTTTGGCCAGCTTTATGTGACCCATTATGCGCAGCAATGGTGGCTTCACATAACCTTCCGGATATTTCCTATAAAACTAGGTAGTATCGGTACGGGAGTTCATAGGCCCCTACGGTGTAGGTAAAAACCGCCACTCGTTGGCACCGGTGTCTTCCATGTCCAGAACGAAACTACAAGGTGAACCAGCATGGAACCCGGTGGGAATATTGAACTGTGTACCTCCTACCTAGACCCTTAGTCGGTTAATTGTGGAGGCCAGATGCTCCTCTTTGGAGGGAACCTCTTATACATCCATTCTTTTATAAAATTTTATGCATATCTAGAAAGATCACGATCTCCTAGACCTAGACCTTGGTCTACCGCACTCCCACTAGGGTTACAAACTTTCCTACGAAGCATTAATACCCTTGAAAAATATCATAGTCCATACTTTAAATACTTGGCTTTTGACTTTCTTGCAAGGATCACTTTACCAAAGATCCTGATGCTCCATTAGTTTGTTCAAAAACCTAAGATCTAGAGTCTAGCCTAAGGTCAACGTGGAAAGAAGTCCCACTAGCATAACGCCTCATTCACGATTTGATGCCTAATATGATCTTATCTCATTATAGGTTTTGATACTGGCCTATTAGGGACATCCGACAACTTCCGTCGGACCTCAACCTAATGGCGGCATAACCAATAGTGATAAGTTCTTACTATTATCAAATGTCAACTAAGAAATGGTATAACTTAGTGGAATCCTAACATAACCTGGTCGCTTGGACTATATGGGGAAAGGACGTCCCACTAGGGTTAATATACTCTCTATAGGGTCATTACTCACCTCCTAATAAATCTAACATTGCGTCTATCCTCGGTGCATAGTACTTGGCTACCTGAACTGCTATAAGGGCGGTTATCACCTTTTCTTTAGATAGCCACCAGATTCACACGTGTTAAAAATATATAGAGACATCATTGATCCCATAAACTAATTAATAACCTTAATCCTGACCTAGAGAGAGTCTCACAAGCAGAAACTGATAAATTAATTATCATCGGAGTTCTCAAAACACAAAGTAAAGAGCATAATATAAAAACAATCCAAACTTAATCAAGTTCAGAGTCTGACCCATGAACCTGAATAGCACAGCCAAGATATCTTATTCTTCTGTTCTATATGATCTTCCGACGATGATCCCGATTATCACCAATGTGCACGCTTTCGTTAAGTCTTTATACTTCATGGTACCGCTTACCTGAGTAGTGGATGTAACATCCTGGATCGCTCATCTCCTTCTTTCTATGATCGAAAAACTAACACGTTCTAAGTAAGTGCTCGTTCGAGTACAATTTTCCAAGAAAGGATAAAAAAATAATTCTAGAAACATGGTCAGGGAACCGAGAGTGGTCAACCTCTACCCTATCACATTTAAAACCTTACCATCCATAAACACAATAATAATCAATATATTAAAATAAACCTGGGATCCGTCCTCCCGGAGGCATGCAATCACAGATTATTATTTAGCACGGCACCTACAAAGAGACAATACATAGCATAATACATATGCATAATCTACGTCGAACCCCAATGAAAACATATGTTATTATATATTCACATGATGTTTTCACAAATTCATACATGAAACATACACTGAAAAGTGTTTTGATACCAATTGTTAGATTTTAATCCTTATACCAGAGTCGCAGCTGAAGCAAAAATATAGATCCAAAGATTGGTTGGTGTATGTTTTATCATGTTTATTCCACAAAACAATCTACATACAAATCTATGAACCTAGCATATGTGCGGACACCCTAGAGGCATACTACGATCTACGAAGGCTCTACATGTATGCATCTAGTAAGTGTTTAGAATCATCATATCTTACGAATCTTTAATCGGAGGAGAGCGGAGCAATGGTTAATGATAATACGTATGTAAACCGAGAGGGATCCTGTCGGATAGCACCTTATCCTTTGCGAAGGGAGGAACCCACGTCGTCTTATTTCTGAGTGCAAAGACGATGCGCCTACGTTGAATTGCATGTAGCAAAAACGATAGCGTGTCTCGAAGACCTCATCTTCTCTCTTCTTCCTTTTCTTTCTCCTTCCACCTTTCTTTATCTTTCTTCTTTTTCTTCTTTTTAGTCGAAACCATAAAGGGGAAAGAGAGGGGGGGTCGGATTTTTGGAGAGGGAGAGAAAATACCACTGTAAGAGAGATAGAGTAAGGTGCACTTGTTGGAATTTAGTTCTGTCAGTGCCTATGAGCTTCTGGAATTATTCTACTTATTTTAAAATTCATATTCAATATGTTTTGAGCCATATTTTGTATTTACCAAAATACCCTTGTGGCTCCTTAACACATGTGAATTAGATTATTAAACTTCGAGCTTGCGCTCCATCGTGCAACTTCGCATTTAACGTATCCAACCGGATCGGAAAAAAATTACTCTACACAACGACATGGTGGAATCTCTAACTCCAATCGGATCCTTGATTAACAATTCCAATGACACACCGAAAGTTTCGCTAATCAATATTAATCCGATTAACTCGCGTAGCCACTTAGAGTGCGACAGGAGTTGAACTCTAATAATCCTAAAGTTATGTTACTCTCTCGTAACCCTGTTCTCTACCATACTTGATAATCTTTAGTCCCTCCTGTTATTGGTGCCATGATTCGACTCGGATTTATTGGTGTTATGTTATTGGAAAGCGCCGTTAGAACCCGATCGATCATCTGACTAGGATTTGATGATTTGTAATCTATAACACCATACATCTTTTGGTGCTATGCCTAACATCCAGAATGTCATCAGATATACTGACAACCACCGGGTCTTGATTAATTGTGTGAACAAATTGACTCATCAAAATGCATCCATCCAACTTTAGAAGTCGGGCTTTCTAAACATTCCCCTCTAAGCATCAACTGCTTTGCCGACTCCCGAATATTGTGGTGAGGTTCGATTCCCAATACACCCCACTATGGTTGTAATACTTGCAATGAGCGGGTGAAACTAGCGTGGTGCATCTATCAAAAAAAGTTGGGTACATACAGAAAAGCCGAAAGCGAAAAGACCAAGCGGCCCCACCTTACCTTTTGGATAATCAATTGGCACAGAGGAAATTGACCAAAATATGGACTCAAGTGGTGGAAGGGCCTGAAGGCCTGATGTGTGACGTACAAGGCCCTTTGTGTGGATGGGTATAGAACGGAATCGGTGCTCCACAGAACGACTCTTTTAAAGCGCATCGCCCACCACACTCGGAGAGAGATTGCAGCGGAGTCGGTGCGGCCCCACCGCCTCAAGGGTGGTTGAGGATTGTTTATTGAGGGGAAAAGCGGCAGTGTCGGCAAACGGATAATCCCCAGAATATCCCCTGTGTGTTCACATTTCCATAATCCATATCCGATCAGGGCCGTCCAATCCGGCGCGTCGCTATCGTGCTCTCCCCGTCGTGGCTGCCACCTCGAACACCATAGACTGGACACTTAACGGCTTTGATGACAGCAATTGCTCTCCTCGGTGCCCCCCTTCCACCGGTGACCTGTACACGTAGCCTTCTGATCAAGGACCCATGGACTCGACAATCCGAGTGACCACCGCGCGTCGGGAAAATTCTCAGCACATCCTGTGTACCATACACCCGCGGGACCCACTGCCCCATGTCTCATGGATTGCAGTGGGCCCCAAGGTTGTATGGTACGCAGGATGTGCTGAGAATTTTCCCGCGCCCCGCGCGTGCGTCTGTGCTATGGCCTGGACACGGCAGGTAGGCCCCACTGCGCTGTTTGTCTATGATGTCGAATCGATCGTCCTAGGATTAAGGGGCGCCACGTCATGGTCCCAGCTGCCGACCTCTCGATCGCCGAGATAGGATAAGGTTCCGCGCATCGAACACGTGACTCAACGTGGCTCCCGTAATCCGACGTGAGGACCTCACGTGCCTTCGCGATGTGGGGGTTGGGCACGGAAGACGCGGCCACTCCGTCATGTGAGGAGGCGGGATCGTCGGCAGAATGAGTTCGGATCTCCTACAGTCGGTCGGCCGCGGTCGGTGTGCGTCACAGCCGGATGCAGTCGGCTGGAGTACATTCATTTTCGGGGCGCTAACATCGTGCGGTTGTGATTCGCGCCGGGCCCACCGACCGCGGCCGACCGACAGGAGGAGATCTGAAACTCTGACCGAGTTGAGCCTTCCCGGGATGGAGGAAAACAACGTCCATAATGGTCCATTGACAAGTGCTTTCAAAACCGGTCCGGGAGGCGAACCGAAAATGCATCCGGTTCGGTCCAAATCGGTTCAAAACGGTGGTTCAACCCGTTTGAACCGGATACAAATATGTTTTTTAAAATTGATATTTACTAAACTCTTCAATGGCAAGGTTTGATTTCTGGGTTAACATACAAACCGGTTTATTCAAAGACCAAACCGAAACATGTTTCGGTTCCCGCCGATCCAGTTTTCAAAACACTGCCATTGACAGCATCCCTTTGCCTGCCAGTCCCGACTGGGCACGATTTCACTGGTGGGGGTTGGATGAAACGTACGGATGTGATCGCGACACATCATCCCGAGTGAATGGATCGCTGAGAGTTTGGGGGGTGTACTATTTGGGTTAATGTATGACAGGTCCCGGCAATAGATACGAACAGGACATCTTATAGTTTTAATTATCCTAAGGTCCCTATTTTGTTGGTAAACCCAAAACTACCATCATTTTTTCTTTCCTCTCTTCCAAGCAACTCCGAAGACAACTGTAGTATAGACGGCAGGGAATAGGCCAGCAACTCCGACGACGGTGACGAGCAACTCCGGGGCGTAACAAGCAGCTCCGACGGCTACAGCAGAGGCGACGAGAGCCGCAGCCAACAGCTCCGACGGTGTCGACGAGCAGCTCCAATGACGTTCGTTGACGGTTCGACGAAATCTCAGGTCTAGGATTCATCCCATGACATGTAGATCTCAAGGGTAGGAGTAGGGTTGGGTTCGATTCGGTTCAAGGATGATGGCGGCGTTCGGTGATGGCGAGCAACGTCGATGACGTTCAGTGGTTTGGTGGCAGCATTTGGTGGGTCAGGCGACGGTGGTTCACTGATTCGATAGCATACCCTAAAAAAATTTAAAATAAAAAATAAAAAATTATTTTGTCAACAGCATTTTAAAGTCAGTAGACTTAAAACCATCTCCTTTTATTTTTCACCTCCTCCCCAATAGTATTTTTTGTTGGACCAATAATGGCGAGCCATGTGTTCATATTTATCACGACGCCTCTGTTTCAAATCGGATATATATGAACACGTGGCGCATTATTATTAGTCAGCCATGCTCACGGTTTCTTCCCCCGATCCATGAGTGGCTATCGGGGATACGTATCTAACTTACCGATTCCCCCCTTCTCCCAAAATTTGTGGAGATGTCAGCGAATTAGATTAGAAACGCGTAGTGAAAGCGATCTCTAACCGCCCCCTCTTTCTTTTATTTTTTTTATATGTATCCCAAGATCATTATGATATAGCTATCGTGGATCAAAGTAGGGTTAATTAGTCCTAAATCAGTTCTTTAATTAAGCTAAAGGATATAAATTGTTAGGATATTACCTAAAGTTCCTCGCGAATGATACGTCTGTACAGCAAGTCCTTAACCGAAAATATTAACATTTTTTTACCTTTTAAATTATAAAAGTATCCCTCTAGCAAGAGTATCCATTTGTTTCCAGTAAGCATATCCATTCGTCTTTGGTATGAGTATCCATTTGCCGATTAACACTATACATGTAGCGATTGCTACAGTGATTTCACTGTAGCTACTACTAGGGCTGCAACTTGGGCGGGTTGGACCCTACCCAACCTGAATTTTGGGTGGGCTTGGGTTGATGTATTTGAAGATTGGGTTGGGTTAGGGTTGAAAAATACAACCCGAGTTGGATTTAGGTCGGACTCGGCTTGAGGGGTCGAGTAACCTGAGTACTCATGTATATCTATGAGTCTGTTATATATAAGTAACAATCACAACCATCCTGAATACTCATATGTTGAGGGATCACAGTCATCCGTTTCACCCAGTCTCATATTATTTATTTGTTACTTGCTTATCAAATAAAAATATTATCTAATGATGTAGTAAATTACATGGATAGAAATGCAAAAAAAATTGTATGGTAGTGTTAGCAAGTATAAGTTTTTTTTAGATTTTGATCTTCGAAGGGTAAAATTTTAAACAATAAGTATACCCGAACCTGCACAACCCGACAGGCCCGAACCCAACCCGAGCATATAAATTTTTGCTTGGGTTAAGCTTGAGCTGGGTATCTCGGATTGGATGTTGGGTTAGGGTTTGGGTTTTTAGTACTTGGGTTGGGCTTGGGTTGACTCCCAACCTGCCCGAGTTGCAGCCCTACCTACTACAACAAAAACACTTTAGAGTATACATTCGTCTTCTGAAAGAGTATCTATTCGTCATCAACAAGAGTATCTATTAACCGGGTGACACTGTATATGCTGTGACTGCTACAGTGATTTCACTATAGCAAGAGTATCCATTTGTCTTCAGAAAGAGTATACATTCGGCTAATTGATGCTCTTATTACATTCAAATCATTGTAGCAACAGACAATTTGCTAAATTGATATTCTTACCAAATCGAATTGATACTCTTGCTTCATTGATTTCATTATAGCAGTTACAGTGAAAATCACTGAGCAGCTATAGTGAAATCACTGTAGTAACCGCTATATGCACATTGTCAACCAGCGAATGGATACTCTTTGTGGAGACAAATAGATACCCTTTCTGGTAGCACATGAGGGGGCAAATAAGGACGAGAGACTTGTTGTAAAACGCAATGATCTGAAGGGACTTGGTGCAATATTGAAACATTGTCTGTCCTTTAACTAATATAGCATCTGCTAAAATGACTTAAGACTAAGTCTGTCATTAAGTCCTCCTACAAGTCTTGTATTGCATTAGAGCATCCACAACGGACTAGCTACTCCGCTAGCTTGGCCCTTTTAGCGAGAGAAATCATTAAAATATAGTTGCAATGGACTAACTACTCCACTAACTAAAGATACCGATCGGTATTCCACTAGCTATATCTAGCTATCCGAGAAGCGACGGGCAATTGAGGCCCATGGCATAATTGTTATTTATGTCACCAGGACGGGGCATCCACTACAATCCAATGAATATGCTCGAGAACTAGCCATTGGAATAGAGTGGGGTACCATCGACCATTGGATTTCAATCGAATGGATCAAATGAAATAGTTGTTTGAATAGTGTTGGGTTTATAGTCATTGCGGATAAAATAAATCCAAAAAAAATCTATAAAATTTATCTATAAATAGCTATAGATAAAAAAATTTCTCTTCCGATCTTCATTGCCCAATGCCCAATTGATCCTCGAGGTTTCATGCCCTACGCCAACACGCAAGGCTTTGCATGCTACACCGTGAGAGCCAATCAACAATAATCGATTAAGTGATGCAGATCTTTCATAGACGGAGTTCTCATGCCCAACCACTAATCAACCCCCCTACATGAAGAAACGAGCCGATAATTTCTCTATACAAGAAGACATATTGCTCATATCTACATGGCTCAACATAAGCATGAGTGTGGTTCAAGGCAATGATCGAATCTCCAATTAGTGGAGGCATCAGTGAATAAGATTAGGGACACAAAGTTGAGAGCGATCTCCAACCTCTCCTCGTTTCTTTTAGTCTTCTTTATTTGTTCTATAATTATAATAGCTATCGTGATGAAAGTATTCAAAAGAGAAACAAATTGAAAAATTACAGTGACCTTCCTTGAGGTTTGGGATAATTACATTGATGTCCCTGGAACTCAGTAGATTCCTTCCAGATTTAGATGAATACAAGGCATCCGTAAAGTGTAATATTGTCCCTCCAACTAAGAAAATGGTGGCTCATCTAGAATCGTCGATTAAATTAGCAGAACCCAATATGGTATGGACCCTATCCTTAGTTAATGTCAGGTGAGAGAAATACTTCGGATCTCACAAGATCGATTTTATATGTGGTAGTAGTCTGCTAAGCGCAAATACTAGTTATCCATCTTAGATTTGGACAATATATCTAAATTTTGCATCATAATATGCATGCCTTTGAACGATGCCTCGCGAGGTTCGTTAGATTGTCACCGCGAGGGTCACTTCTCTCCATCCATGTGATCTTTCTTTTGTCAGCAAACTATGCAGATAACGTGTTGTAATCAAAGGAGGTATTGGAAATTAAATATAGGTAAAGAGATCTTTTGGATTCCAAGAAAGGAAATGGATCCTCCAAACATTAAGGTGATGATATGCATCATGCAAGAATTAAAGTGGAGACATTCATGGATTCCAGAAAAGGCAACGGATGATATTCATGGATTCCATAAAAGGCAACGAATCCGCCCAACATCAATTAGTCTTTATTTTCTTGTTTATTAGTTTCTTAATCTGTTAGAGATTTTTTCTTGATTTATAATAAATGTAAATCCCAATGATCAATGGTTCATATCTTGTAAACTCTATAAATATAGCAATGATATTCCTTCATCTGTATGAAGCAGAGAAGAATTCCCATTTTATTTGTTCCATATTTTTGATGGTATCAGAGTCAAAAATAAAATTGGTTTTGTTGACGGAATCCTCGTCAAACCAAAGGATGAGAAAAATATCCCAGCATGGGCTAGATGTAATGATCTGGTGAGTAGTTGGATCCTCAACTCCGTCACACCTGACATTCGCACTAGTATCCTTTATGCGGAGACAGCCCGAGATATTTGGGTAGATCTGAAAGAGCGATACTCACAATCAAACTCTCCAAAGATTTATCAACTCAAGCAATCCATATCTTCGCTGAAACAGGACAACTCCTCTGTCTCTGTTTACTTCACTCAACTCAAATCTCTCTGGGATGAATTGAACGCTATTTCCACAATTACTCCTTGCATATGTGGTCATGGTAAAGATCTTGTCGATAAATTATCCCAAGATAGAGCTATGGAATTTTTGCAAGGTCCTCATGATCGTTTTTCTGCCATCCGTAGTCAAATTCTTCTCATGGAACCTTTTCCATCAATTACTCGTATCTATTCCTTGGTTCGCCAAGAAGAAAAACAACAGAAAATTAACAGCTCGGTGGTCCCTACAGTCGAATCTGCAGCCCTTCATTTTGGGCGTGCCTCAAATCCGCTATATTATTCCAACAAACGGCAACGGCCTTTTTGCGATCACTGCAATAGGCATGGTCATACCAAGCTCACGTGTTTCAAACTTCATGGATATCCACCAAAGAATAAATCTGTTGCTGCTCCCACTCCAAACTTTACAGCCTCTCTTCCGCTCCGCAGCTGACTTCTGAGCAGTACGCTAAGCTCATTAACATGTTGGCAACCGTCCCGACAACCGAGTCCGTTATGAATAATGCCAACCTCTCAGGTATAACTTTATCATTTTCTCCTACATCATGGATTGTAGATTCAGGAGCTTCTAATCATGTTTGCTTTTCTATTGAATTATTTTCATCTTATAGACCTGCTCCACAAAATTTTTTCGTTCAATTACCAGATGGGACACAAGCATCGGTTCTTCATATTGGGACTGTTAATTTTTTCTCACATCTAAAATTTGAGAATGTCTTTCACATTCCCAGTTTTAAGTTTAATTTATTATCTATATCTCAATTTACTCGTTCTTCACATTATGATGTTACATTCTCACACTTTCATTGTCTATTTCAGGACCGAATGACGAATCAGACAATTGGTCATGCTGAATGTCAAGATGGCCTTTATTTCCTACGTCCTGCTTTTGCTTCATCTGTTTTAAGTAGTTTTAATAACATGGACCTTTGGCATTGTCGCCTTGGGCATCCTTCTTTGGCGCTTTTTAAATTTTTAGTTAAGTCTTTTCCGGATATTCAGTCTGATTTTAAATGTGAATATACTATTTGCCCTCAGGCAAAACAAGCTCGTCTTCAATATAATAAAAGTGTTTCTTCTAGTAATGTTATTTTCGAGTTAATCCATTGTGATATTTGGGGACCATTCTCGGAACCCTCCAATAGTGGGGCACGTTTTTTCTTGACTATTGTTGATGATTATAGTAGATGCACTTGGATATATTTAATGAAATACAAATCAGAAACATATAAGTATCTATTATATTTTTTCAATATGGTTAAACGTCAATTTAAAACAAAAATTTCTCATATAATATCCGGAGATGGTGATTTATTCCTTCCCCAACTCCAAACATTTCGTTCCGACAACGGAACCGAATTTCTCTCTAAATCACTTCAATCTTGGTTCCATGAAAATGGAATCCTTCATCAAAGGAGTTGTGTCTCTACTCCACAGCAAAATGGTGTAGTGGAACGAAAACATCGTCATCTCCTTAATGTGGCCCGTGCCCTTCGTTTTCAGGCTAACTTACCCCTTATATTCTGGGGTGAATGCATACTCACTGCAACCTTTTTAATTAACAAAATGCCCACAGCTCTTTTAGGGCATAAATCACCGCATGAAGTACTCATTGGCAACCCACCATCATTTTCATATCTACATGTTTTTGGGTGTCTTTGTTTTGCGTGCAATATCAATATCAAACATAAATTTGATACCCGAGCAAAACCAGGCATCTTTGTTGGATATCCGTATGGCCAAAAAGGCTATCGTATATACGACATTGAATCCAAAAAAAATTTTACCTCTCGTGATGTTACATTTCACGAGAATAAGTTTCCATACCGCGATTCCGCGCTTCTTTCACCATCTCCGTCAGTTCAAATCCATCCAATTGAAGATAGAGCTGATTTTGATTTCTCTCCACCGACCACGGAGGAACCAAATCCGTCTGTTGAAATCCCTACAGAACCCAATATGGGCTCTGGTATATTACCTACCTCGACAGACCATTTTCCACACCCGATTCCAACTAATGGCATCTCAAATTCAGATTCTTCACCCGAGGAACCTACTCCACTCGCCACCTCTCGGCCAGTTCGCACTAAACGTGCTCCCTCTCACCTTCAAGATTACTATTGTTCTCAAATTTCGCAAGTAACTCAACATCCACTTGCTAATTATCTCTCTCTATCTACCTTTTCTTTAGACCATCGTCTATTTTTATCCAAACTCATATCCACCGATGAGCCGTCTAGCTTCACTCAAGCCATGAAATCGACAGCTTGGCGTGATGCGATGGCTAAAGAAATCAATGCTTTAGAACAAAATCATACTTGGTCTCTTTCGCCTCTACCTGTTGGCAAACATCCCATCGGTTGCAAATGGGTATTCAAAATAAAATATCGTTCCGATGGAACGGTTGAACGGTATAAAGCCCGGCTTGTTGCCAAAGGCTATTCTCAAATCGAAGGTGTTGATTATCATGACACCTTCGCTCCAGTAGCCAAATTAGTTACAGTGAGAATTCTCTTATCTCTTGCTGCCATCAATAATTGGTCACTTCACCAATTAGACGTCAACAATGCCTTTCTTCAAGGCGATCTTGACGAAGAAATTTATATGACACTACCACCTGGTTTTTCAAGTAAGGGGGAGACTCGTGTCTGTAAACTTCATAAATCTCTGTATGGACTCAAACAGGCTTCTCGTCAATGGTTTTCTAAATTCTCATCCACCCTCATTCGTGAGGGATTCTCTCAATCCATTGCTGATTATAGCTTTTTTTCCTTTAAAAAAGGCTCTATCTCTCTCTTTGTTCTCATATATGTTGACGACATCATTATCACCGGAAATGATACCACAGCTATCTCTAAATTCAAAAAGTTTCTCGAACATACATTCTCCATTAAAGATCTTGGTCCTTTACAATACTTCCTTGGTATCGAAGTATCATGTTCTGATAAGGGCCTCTTTCTTTGCCAACGTAAATATACTCTTGACATCTTAAAAGATGTTGGCATGACTGGTGCCCGAGTATCTGCTTTTCCTATGGAATAAAATCTCAAATTACGTCCCACAGACGGAGTTCCCATTTTTGATCCTAAATCTTATCGGCGTCTCATTGGTCGTCTCTTATATCTTTCAGTCACACGACCTGATATCCAATATGCCGTAAATAATTTAAGTCAGTTTATGCAGGATCCTCACACAGCTCATCTCGATGCTGCTCATCGAATTTTACGATATCTCAAAGGAACAATAGGCAAAGGGATTCTTCTTTCTGCCTCTAGTTCTCTCCAACTAAGTGGGTATTCTGATTCTGATTGGGCAGGATGCCCCACCACGCGTCGCTCTACTACTGGGTATTTCACCATGTTGGGCACTTGTCCAATTTCTTGGAAAACTAAGAAACAATCCACAGTATCTCGATCTTCTGCCGAAGCTGAATACCGTGTCTTGCCACTCTCACGTGTGAACTCCAGTGGCTCAAGTATATTTTAAACGATCTTTGCATTTCTCACAATCAACCTATTAATGTCTACTGTGATAATCAAGCAGCCCTTCACATTGCAAACAATCCAGTATTTCACGAACGAACCAAGCACATCGAACTTGATTGTCATTTCGTTCGAGAAAAAATTCTTTCCCAGCTAATTGCGCCTCAATACTTGCGATCTGATACACAACTTGCTGATATTTTCACCAAACCCCTTGGTGCTGCAGCTTTTATATATTTGACAGACAAGTTGGGCATGGTCGAACCTTCTCCCCATGCTCCAACTTGAGGGGGAGTATTGGAAATTAAATATAGGTAAAGAGATCTTTTGGATTCCAAGAAAGAAAATGAATCCTCCAAACATTAAGGTGATGATATGCATCATGCAAGAATTAAAGTGGAGACATTCATGGATTCCAGAAAAGGCAACGGATGATATTCATGGATTCCATAAAAGGCAACGAATCCGCCCAACATCAATTAGTCTTTATTTTCTTGTTTATTAGTTTCTTAATCTGTTAGAGATTTTTTCTTGATTTATAATAAATGTAAATCCCAATGATCAATGGTTCATATCTTGTAAACTCTATAAATATAGCAATGATATTCCTTCATCTGTATGAAGCAGAGAAGAATTCTCATTTTATTTGTTCCATATTTTTGAGGAGGCAATACAAGAGAGAACCCGCCGCCTGATCTTGTTATTCAATTGAATTAATCACAATATACAAAAAGGAGTAGAGAGAGAGAGAGAGAGAGAGAGAGAGAGAGAGAGAGTTCTATGCAACTTTTCATAAAACAAAAAATGACAACACTTCCGAAGGGTACACCTCTACAGAGGAAATAACAATTCTTCAAATATGGCGGTTATTGTGTGACAAATAGCCACACTCTTTCATAACACTTAGTAAATAATATATCATATTATTAGTTAGAATCTAATTATGCTTGCTAAATCAGAAGCCTCCGGCAAAATTAGGAAAAAAAATTGAACACTTTATCACGATGACGAGATGAGGGTGTCACAACCTTTCTGATGCAGCGAATGAATCGCACCCCAACGGTCACACGGTGGGGCCCACATGATCCCACATGGAGCCCCTTCCAAAAATGAAAAAGAAAAAGAAAAAGTGTAAAGCTTGTGGATCCCTCCTAACATTCTACTTCTCTGTCCGTTTGTTGCACGGGATTAGTATATAGTTTTCGAAATAAAATTAACCAAAAAACATTATAAAATATAATTTTTAATACATAATTTATGATTTTTTTTTAATGTGTGTGTGTGTGTGGAGGGAGGTTGGGGGGGGGGGGGGGGGGGGGGGTGCGCAATTTCGGATCTAACACGAAATACACGGGTCTGGGTCAGGGCTAAACGGGTTCGGGTCGTAAACGGGTCGATACTATAGACCCGTTTAATAAAGGGGTCAGGTCCGGGTTTAGGGTCTAGACACGGTAGACCTAGGAAGACCCGTTTAAAATTCAATGGATCGTGTCAGGTTGGGTCTACCCGCAATCCGATACTGTAATAAATTCTATAGAGAAATTATCGGCTTGTTTAGTGGTTGGCCATGAGAACTTATCGGCTTGTTTCTTCTAAATAAATCCGATACTGTAATAAATCCGAAGGGTCTAGACACGTGGTAAACGGATCTAACCGGTCCACGTGGTAAACGGATCTAACCGGTCCGGGTTTAGGGTCTAGACACGTGGTAAACGGATCTAACCGGTCTTATCGGGTCTACCCGTTTATGAACGGGTCGGGTACGGGTTTAGGATCTAGACACGCTTAGTTAAACGGGTCGGGTTCGGGTCTAGAGGTTTTGGACACGACCCGAAACTAGACACGACACGAACCCGACCCGACACGACCCATTGCCACCCCTAGGGGGGGGGAGGGGAGATAGCCGTTATTGGGCCGTCAAGTACACATCATACCGTCATGACGGTCATGAGCATCATGACCCTACATGTTGCTTCTATGATGAACACCTGTTATGTTGTGTCAACGTTACGGCAAAAGGCCTTTAGCATGAGATGCTGCAATATCAAAAAGAAAAGAAATAAAGTAGGAGATGATCATGTGAAGTGGTGGCCACTACACTGCAGCAGTTGGGGCTATGATATAGCGACTTGAATACGAGCAAGATACGATGGCGATAGGGGTTCGACTCCTCTCCTACGGGGGGGGGGGGGGGGGGCACCGTCGCCTTTTGACCACCGCCTACCTCTGTCGGCAGCCACCACCCTACCAACAATCCATCGTTGCCCGTCGGCCATCGCCTACTGCCACCACACTTGTCGACCACCGATGACGGTGGACGACAGTAGTGAGCGGCGCCAGCAACCACTGGCGGAGCCAACGAAGGCCCAGTGGGGACAGGTGTACTAGGGATGGCAGTGGGTAAACCACACCGCATGGTACGGTTTTGGTTTGCCAAAATATAAAACCGTCACGGTGCGGTGCGGTTTCGGTTTTCGATTTTGGTGTAGCGGTGCTGTTTTGGTTTTGACCAAAACCGTATAAAACCACACCGTTTAAGCCTTTAGAATGATAAACCGTGGTGCACCGCATCACACCGCACCGCATGGTGCGGCTTCGGTTTTACATAATGGTAAATCGTCGTGGTGAGGTTTCGGTGTGGCAGTTCGGTGTTATGGTGTGGTTTTAGTTTTACCCAAAATCACACCGAAACTGCACCGTTGTCATCCCTAAGGTGCACCCACTAAGATTTTAAAGAGAGAAATTACACTTGCCACCCTATACTTTAGCTCAAAAACACTTACCCTATAGTTAAAGAGCTGCATTATGCCCCCTTCATTTCTGTTTTGATCAGATAAAAATCACCAAATGAGGTAATTAAGTAGTTGACAAAAGGGGTATTGTGCTAACATTTCAAACTTTAGGGAGCGATTTGGAACAAAATAAACTACAGGGGGTAAGTGTTTTTGAGCTAAACTTTTTTTTTTTTTTGAGAACCCCTCCTAAAGGAGGGAGGGTTTGGCGGACCCCAACCAGAAGTCATTAAAACCTAAGATAACATATTGTTACAAAAACTGATAGCCTCCGCCCCTAGTTTATCTCTCCAAGGCACAATCCAAGCACTGAAAAATGAAATCACCGAGTGCCGCAACTTATCCTGCCCTGCAGACTTACCGTTGAAGATTCTGCTATTCCGCTCAAGCTAGATAACCCACACGATTGCCATGACCAAAATGTCCCACGGCTTCCGGATCTCCACCGGGATTTTCCTTCTCCTCCAAGAAGTCCAAAGTCCCCTAAGGGTCCTGGGGTGCGAAGATAGTCCTGCTTTACTCTCGAAGTGATCCCACAGGACCCGGGCAAAAGGGCATCCGAGCAGAAGATGTGAGGACGTCTCCTCTTCCGAGGCGCAGAAGGTGCAGGAAGCATCCAATGCCTGGGGGTGATGACGCCGCATCAGATTCGCCTTCGTCAGAATCTTATTCCTCGAAGCCAACAAGGAAAAGATTTGGACCTTCGATGGAGCCTTCGACTTCCAGATAGCCTTAGATGGCCCGTGCCGCTGCATTCGAGGCAGGAGATGATCATAGAAAGATCTAACTGTGAATACTCCTGAGGATGTGCCGCTCCACCGGACCTCATCCCGGACTGGCCTGAACGAAGCCACCTGAAGAATCACGTGGAGGTCCTGCAACTCTTGCTGACCATCATGATTCAAAGGAGTAACGAACCTCAAACGCCACCCGATCGACCCTTGCCTCCTGCTAGCCTGGGAACGGACTGAAGCTCCCTTGTTCCGGGCCAAAGAGAAAAGTGTTGGGAAGAGTTGCTCCAGAGGTCTGTCCCCTAGCCAAGTATCCCTCCAGAAACTAATATCTCTCCCATCACCTAACACCAGCGTAGTAGCCTCCCTGTAGAGATCCTTGACCCTGAGGATGCCCCTCCAAAAATGAGATATCCGGCCGGACACTCGACCCCGTGCTTGCAGAGGAGAGAACCTCCTAAAATACTTTGCCAGAATGACGTCCCGCCAGGATCCGCCTATTCCCTGCTGCAGTCTCCACCACCATTTCCCCAACATGGAGATATTGAATCTACGCAGGTCAAGGACTCCCAGACCGTCTATCTTCTTCGGCAGGCAGACCTGGTCCCATCTCATCAGGTTGTAGCCACCTATGCTAGCACCCACCCCATGCCAAAGGAAGGATCGCCGAATCTTGTCAATCCGGTCAATCACCCAAGATGACAGGTAGTAGAAGGAAAGATAGTAGCAGGGAATAGAGGAAAGAACCGAGTTTACCAGCACTAGCCTTCCCCCCGAAGATAGAAACCTACCTTTCCAGCCCTCCAATCTCCTCTCGATCTTAAGAATCAGCTGCTCCCAATCCTCTCACCGCAGTGCTCTGTCACTGATAGGCAGCCCTAAATACTTTATTGGCAGGGACGCTACCTTACAGTTCAAAAGCCTGGACAACCATTGTCTGCATCCCCTGGACCTATGTAGTAGAAGCTGCTCTTCTGAAAATTGATCCTCAGGCCCGAAGTCAGCTCCAACCCGTAGAGGAGGATCTTGAGTGAGACCATCTGGAATGGACAAGCCGCTGTGAATAAGAGAGAGTCATCAGCATAGTGCAGATTAGAGGTAGTCCAACCGTGACCGCCCACTCCCTTAACCAGCCCCTCTGCATTCGCCTTACGGACTGCGGCATCAAAGGCATCCACCACCAGAATGAACAGATAGGGGGATAACGGGCACCCTTGTTTTCGTCCCTTGTACACCTTGAAGTCCTTGCCTTGCTCCCCATTGATAAGACAAGATAACTTCGAGGAAACCAAAATCTCTCTAATCCACCCCAGCCATCCACTAGAGAAGCCTTTGGCCTGCAACAGATCAAGCAAGAACTCCCACCTGATCTGATCGAAAGCCCTCTCAAAGTCGATCTTCAGCAAAACTCCTTCTTCATCAGACTCACGAAGGTGGAAGATCGTCTCATGAGCCGCCGCTACACTATCCAGGATTAATCGCCCCTTGATGAAAGCGGTCTGGGAGGGAGAGACAAGCAGAGAGATATTGTCCGCAAGCCTATTGGCTAGGACCTTCGCAATGATCTTGTAGAGACAGTTTGAAAGGGAGATCGGCCTGTAGTCCTGAATGGTCTCTGCAGAAGATTTTTTAAGGAGGATAATCCATGAGTGGTTCAGGCAATGAAGACGTACCTTGCCCGAGAAGAAGTCACGAAGCAGCCGGCAAAGGTCGCTCTCCAACATGTCCCAGTACTCCTGGTAGAAGGACATTGGGAACCCATCTGGACCCGGGGCCCCATCTCCTTTGGATTGAAAGACAGCCCTCCGGAAATCCTCGTCTGTAAATTCCACATCAATGCCTGAGCCTCCTGGTAGCCTTGGAAAATCTGCACCACTCCAATCAAAGGAAATCCCCGTCGGAGCTAGCCTCTGACTCCAAGAACGAAGTCTTGAAAAAGGAAGTGGCTGCCCCCAAGATGTTCGTCGTAGTCGTCAACTCTCGTTCCTCGTGCCATAGAGAGGTCAGAAAGTTCTTCCTCCTCCGAGCGTTAGCTACCCTGTGGAAGTAGGTGGTGTTCGCATCCCCCAACTTCACCCACTGATCCTTCGAACGCTGCCTCCACATCTCCTCCTCCTTCCTCAAGATCAGCACTAGGCTCTCATTTAGCTCCTTCAACCTCGCGGACTCCGGCAATGTAAGAGCAGCAGATTCTCCCTTCACCTCCAGAACCTGAATCCCAGCCAAGGTTGAGGCCTTCTGCCTCAGAACATTGCCGAAATGGACCTTGCTCCAGCACTGGAGCTTCTTCTTGATGTACCTGAGTTTCCTTGCCATATTCAAGGCCGAGTTCTCAACCCTACCTGCTTCTATCCACCAACCAGCCAGCAGGTCCTTGAAACCTTCCTCCAGCGACCACATTGACTCGAACCTAAAGGGGGGCCGGACATGAGCAATCGAGTCAGTTGAGAGGAGGATCGGAGCGTGATCAGAAACGCAGGAGGCCAGTCCTGTCTGAATTGAACCCGGAAAAAGCACATCCCATTCCGCCGAGATCAGGAACCTATCCAGCCTGGCCAGAATGGGATCCTCTCGCTTATTACTCCACGTGAAGGTACGCCCAGTCAAAGGGATATCAAGGAGCTCTTGGTGCCGGATAAAATGGGAGAAAGCCCTCATTGCCGAAACATCTCCACCACTGCGAAGTCGCTCCCCCGAACCACGAGTGACATTGAAATCCCCCGCGATGACCCATGGGCCTTGAAAATTTGTCCTAAGCAATGACAGCTCCGTCCAGAAGTCGTCTCCCCTACTGTGATCCGTCGGGCCATAGACCGAAGACAGCATCCACTCCTCGCCATCTAAACGATTTTGAAGAACCAGAGAAAGAGAGAAGACCCCAACATTCGTGCTCTTCAACAAGAAGAGGTCATCACTGAAACCTATCAGAATGCCTTCCGACGCGCCTGTAGCATCTTTAGCTTCCCACTTAGTAATCTTCCTAGTACTGAGCGAACAAAAAAAATGGCTCGTCAGATTCTCCTTCTTTGACTCCTGAATACAGATGATGTCCACATCGTGAATGGAGGCAAAAGAACTGGCCGCTCTCCTCTTCTCCAATTTCCCTAGCCCTCTAACATTCCAAGATAATATCTTCATAGAAACAAAATAGACTCCACACCACCACCAGATCCCAAAGCTAGCCCACTCAGGAGGAGGCCAACTTCGCCCTTTTCTCCTCCAAAGCCCTGATAGAATTAAGAAAAAAACGCACACTATCTAGCTCAGGGGTAGTAATGAAACCACACTTTTTAGCAATGTCAAGAATTACATCATCCTCCAAAAGAGAAAGGGGGAGGGACACAGAAGGATCCGCCTGATCCAAATCCAAAAGGCGCATCTTGGACCGCACGAGAGCCTGGGCAAGCAGAGGATCATCCGAGGAGCGCTGCAAAATCTACCTGAAGCTTCTCCTAGCCGACTGAAACTGGGCGGCTCCCGCCGAATCTGACGAAGCCTCTGGTCTCCCATGGTCTGCGCACTGCATAGTTGCGGTCCTCTGCACCCCGTCCCCCTGACCTGTCACATCCCTACTGTCGACACCAAGGTTAGGAAGCTGAAGAATCCCCATGATGGGGCTATCCATAATTATAGGCGCATCCTCCTCCTGGGGGCCCCCCTCCTCCAACCCCACATGGATTCCCTCATGGATTCCCTCATGCAAATCAGCAAGGGGGGCAACGTTGCTGGCAGAACAAGCAACGTGCGCCCTTTCGATAGAAAAAAGGCCAACGTCACCAGTCGCGCCCAACCCGAGGTTCGAAACAATACCTGCATCCTGGGAGAATTGCTGCAGGGATGGCGTACCTGGCTCCTGGCTGCTGCTCGCTTCTCCTCCCGCCGGATCCCTCCCGGCCGCTGGCGTACCAGGAAACCGTGGTGGCCCGGTGCACGGTTGCCTGAAACGCGTGGGCTGAGGCGAAACCACCGGTGGACCGAAGCCCGGGGGAATCACTGGCTCGCCGGAGGGCATCCTATCACCGATGCCGTGATCCAAGGGAGGAAGATGGCCAACGGGGGAAGGAGGGAGCGAAGTGCAATCTCCTAGAACCTGAGTGGAGAGCCGAATCCGAAACACTCCACAGCCATGAGCGAATTGAACCGAGGGGGGGATTAGGATGGGTTCGTAGCAGAGCATCGTAGCCTGGCAGAAACGGCGGTGGAAGATCGATGGGAAAACGTTGTGGCACTCCCGCACCTCGCCGTAAGGATCGAGCAGCGCCCGCAGCGATCCATCCCCCCAAGCATCGAAAGGTAAGCTGAAGATGGTGACTCGCAGTGCTGTCCTCCTCCTCCGTGCGACAGCCCCTGCCAGCTCCTCCCATGGCCGGAAGGAGACGGAGACCGCTCCCAGATCCCGCACACCCCGACCAACCTCGATCTCCAAAAACTGCCGGAAAGGGAATTCCACAAGAAACTCTCCGTTCCCTATCTCTTGCGCTGGCCACTCCCAGGATCCTTGCCAAGTGTGACGAAGGTGCCCGGACAACTCCACCGCCGTCACAGCCCTCCGGAAGACCCGGCAGACCCCGGATCTATTCAGCACCTCCATCATCTCCCCCCTCCGGGGATCTACCGGCAGCTCCATTGAGGCCCCCGCACCCGCAGTAGAAGACCCGGTAGAGCCTGAGGAACGAGCCATCCCGCATCAGTGGGAAGTGTGCCCTACCTTCCCGCAGGCAAAGCAGACGAGAGGATTCCGGCAGGCCGCTACATCGTGGTCCCGCTCGCCGCACCAGTGGCAGCGCCGCACCGGAGGCCCTCTGCGAAAAGGCCGAGAAGAACGGCCGGGAGGATCCCTCGACCTCGGTCCCGCTGTAGATCTGGTCGGACGACGCAAGATATCGACGAATGAGACTCTCTGATGGGAGGTCGCCGACGAGGATGGGTTTGAAGCGCCCCCGAGACGCCTATCTCGGGAACGACGCTTTGCCTCCGCTCCTCCAGAACCCCTCCCCCCGAGAGCCCTATCCCCTGATCTCGAGACCCCTCGGGAGCGTGCAGAGCCTACAGGACGGTGAAGATCGGGCCTGGGAGACTTTCCCCTAGATCTCCCCCGGATCTCCCTGGTTCTCGAGGAGCCTCGGGATCGCCCTCTCGCCATCTGCCCGCAAGATCCCTTAGATCTGCTGATGGAAGCAGCTGAATACCGAAGGCTCGGACGGCTGACTGGGCCGGAAGGCTAAAGGAGGCTGCCAGGGCTCGAACGAAAGGCGGGAGTCGGTCGGGATCTCGCTGAGGCTCGTGGGCTCACAGATCGTGTCGGATCTGAGGTCAGATCGCACAGGACCGAAGCGCGCAGGTCGAAATTCCTTACCAGAACTGATGCAGTCGCCGGAGAGGAGGGATCTCGCGATGGAGAGGTGCAGACCTCGGAGGACCGAAGCACGCAGGTCGAAATTCCTTACCAGAACTGATGCAGTCGCCGGAGAGGAGGTGCAGATCTCGGGATCTCACGCCGGAGAGGAGATGCAGTCGCCGGAGAGGAGGAGATGCAGTCGCCAGAGTATGGTGGCTATCCGGCTTGTATCAGCTAAACTTCATAGGGGTAAAGTGTAATTTAATCAAAAGAAAAAAAAAAGATTCTTCACGTTCAATTCGTCCCACCACGTAGGCTCGTAGATCACAGTCTTGCACACGGGCTGCATCATACGACCATTCTCGGATACTCGGACCTTTATCTGTGTCTCCTCTGAACGCAACTCGCGATCGGAGACGACGGCATGTTCCTTACCCCAAACAAGGCAGTGGGCCAAGTCTCTCATCCCAAAAAATAAGACAAGGTGTATGCCAAAACCCTATTCTCTCTATCTATCTCTCTCTCTCATAAAATTTATGCCCCCACTAGAGTGAATTCCTGGCCCCGCTACTGCCAGTAACAGGAGCCGGTAGATGGCTTCTGGTGTTGGCAAAATACCCTTAGGGTTTATCCCATGGCCATAGATAGTGGCCATTGAAATCCGGGTCGTCACATATCGCTCCCCAAACCGTCAGCGACCAATACCCATCTGGGAGACAATCATTAGTGGAGAGGAGTCGAATCCGATAGGCTGCAGTGCCAAAGAATCAGATATATTGTTTGTTAAATAGGAGGTCAAACCGATCTTGGGGTAATGGGGCTGATACGCAAATTTGGAGTCACATATAAGTTTGGCCCTTAAAAACTTAGAAGAATTTTGTTCTCAACAGCTCGGCAGAACATGGAGAAAGTCAAAGAATCCACAAGATAAGGGCTGCTTCACCATCATGCCCACTAAGCAACCACACACATTATATATAAGGGTTTATTAGTCTAAGGCGCTTCGAACTAACCCTATACTATAATAAACCCTTGTGTCTGTTGCGTTTAGAATTAAGTCTCTCCCTCACTTCTGGACTTTATCAACGAGTATCAATTCGATAAGTTAGGGTAATAATTCAGTAATAGTGCATGTACATTGAGTGCTATAGTAATTTTATTGTAGCAGCTATAAAGCATCAATTCGGACGGGAGTAATTTTACTGTAACTATAATGAAATTGTTGTGGTAATCGAATTGTTACTATGTTGCCCGAATTGATAATAATATTAGTGACCACTAGGGAGGGGTGTAAGGATGGCCCGTTGGCCCGTGGTCCAACCCGGTCGAACCCAAAGTCAACTGCCCAAGTACGACACAACCAAACAACGAACCGGCCCGACTCTACCTGAGCAAGCCATGGGATGGGCTTGGGCCACCACCCTGAGCCCACAGCCTGGCCCGAAAGGAAGCTCAGTCCTAACGTTGTATTTTTGTTACATATATACGGCTTACATTATTATAAATAAAAAATCTAATAGTAAGGTCAAGGCTGGCCTTGAGCACGAGCGCCATGGGCGACCGCCCTGGGCCCCTTAATCAGGGGGGCCAAAATTTTCTTTTTTGTAGGTATATTCTAAGACAAATTGGGCACCTAGCGTTAGGGACTGAGAAATGATTCAAATAAGGCCCACAATCTCTGGGTTTTTACCTTGTATTTGGGCCCAAAACCCAAACAAATAGTTGTAGGCTTTACACGGGGCCCAATGTGCAAAACATTCTACCCGTTACCCATTAAAACTACTCATTCTCAAAATGGCGAAATGTTAGGATCGAAAATTTCCATGGTTACCAAACAAAATCTTCTCTCTCTCTCTCTCTCTCTCTCTCTCTCTCTCTCTCTGAATGTGATCTATATCATCTATTCTTTGACCGTTCGAGGCCCACTGTCCTCGACTCCTGTGAGTCCTGTCATTGGTGTTTTCCCTCTCATTCGTCACGCAGTATGACTGTCCACGGACACCGAACAGATGGTAGCCCCACAGCCACAGGTGAAAGGCCGTAGCCTCTTCGTGTGTGTGATTGGAACTGCTCACGGTCGGCGTGTGTGTTTGTGATCGACGACCGCTAGCCGTTGGCTCAGCAGCAACGTCCAGCCTCCCTTGCTCTCTCTCTCTCTCTCTCTCTCTCTCTCTCTCTCTCTCTCTCTCTCTCTCTCTCTCTCTCTCTCTCTCTCTCTCTCTACCGTGCGCGCGCGCGCCTTGGCATGCTCTCGTTCTCTCTCCGTGTGTGTGTTTGTGATTGTCGACCTATTAGTATTATAGTCCCACCTCGGTTGTGGTAACACAATGATGTGTGTTCTCCCTCTATATATAGAGAGGTAGTCTTATGTAATGAGAGAGATCATAGAGATAATATATGGAGTTTTTTCTCCAAATTTACTGTGTTCGTAACATGGTATCAGAGCCGGGTTCTTAACTCGTGCTCATCTCTCTCTCTCTCTTCCTCTCTCTCCCTTTGAGCTCCAAACCCGTGCGACAAACCGCTGCTCCGCTCCGTCACGGCCGAGCGGCGTTCCCCGGCACCAGAGCCGACCACAGTCCTGCGTCCGCCAGCCCCGGCACTGCTCCCCTCCGGCCCGGCCGAGCACCGTCCTCCTCGCTGCTCCGGCGCTGCTCCCCTCCCCGGCGCCGTCCTCCGATGCTTTAGGCCCCGTCCTCCGGTGCTTTAGGCCCCGGCGCTGCTCCCCTCCGGCCCGGCACCAGACGTGCGGTGTTCCCCGGTGCGACGTTCCCCGGCACCGGACGTGCGACGTCCGTCCACTGCACCGGCAGGGCGACGTCCGTCCGCTGCACCCGTCTCCGGCACTGACCACGTCCCCCGGCCGCCCGCCGCCACCCGGCACCGGAGCCGAACACGCACCCGGCCGAGTATCCCGCACCGAATCCGAACCGAACGGTGCTATCCCGCACCGTGTAAATATCCCGCACCGATCATGTATCCCGTACCGAACAAGTATCCCACACCAGTGCCTATCCCACACCTGTGCCTATCCCGTACTGCTCTTCCTACCTGCGTTACGCCCTGTAACTCATGGCCTTTTCTGATCAGTCCTCTGGAGTGTCCTCAGCCCAGTTCTCAGCGACACCTATCGAGCAGACAAGGGATTTTCTCCCAGTCCCTACGGACTTTCCTCTTGTGACAGTCATGGATTGGACTGCATGGTCGGCTACAGTCCGGAGTGTTTTAGATGGTCGTGCATTATACGATCACCTCGACGGCTCAACTCCTGCTCCTACTACAACCTCTCATCCCGAGGCCTCTGACTCTTGGAGTGTTCATGACCGCCGCGTTCGTGCCTTTCTAGTTGCCTCGGTCGATCGCTCTCTTCGTGCAGATCTTGTCACTTTCTCTATTGCGGCAGAGCTCTGGGTCCACCTTACTGAGCGCTTTGTGGAACAAAGTGGGGCCCACGAGTATCAACTTTTATCTCAGGCCCAGTCTGCTCAGCAGGGGGAGCAGACCATTCAGCAGTTTCATAGCCTTATGCGTGGCTATTGGCGTGAGCTCCAAGCCTTGGAGCCCCCTCTGTTGGAGGTATCCAGAGTCAGTGCCTCCTGGCGTGAGTTACAGCTTTTTCGGGAACGACGACAACTTTACCAATTTCTGATGGCTCTTCGCCCCGAGTTCTCACCTCTTGCGGGTCAGCTGATTCATCGAGATCCGCTTCATCGTCTCGATGCTATCATCGCTGAGCTTCTTGCCGAGGAGACACATCTGCGCACCGTGGCTGCACGTAGGGCACCTGTACCCTCTAGCTTTGAGGGGATTTTAGCGGCCACTTACCCCCCGAAAATTCCTCTTTTTCGGGGTGGATCTCGTCCCGCCGATCTGCCTGATACTCGGCGATGCACTCACTGTGGCAAGACGAGGCACATGATTGACTCCTGTTGGTTTCTCCACTCAGAGAAGCGTGCAAGCCCACCTCACCGTAATCGACTTGTGGCTGCCGTTGCTAACACTACTATTCCTGCCCCCTCCTCTACGGCAACTACTACAACGGATCGCCTTCAGCGTCTCGAGATGCGTCTTGAGCAGCTCCTTCTACAGCCTACTGCGGGTCTTTCCGGTCCCCCCTCCGGTCTCTCTGCCTTTTCTGCCACCTCGGGTACCTTTGTACCTTGGATTATGGACTCTGGGGCCTCTCACCACATGCCCCCTGACCACTCTATTCTTACTGCATGTTCGCCCACCCACCACATTCCTCCGATCCACACTGCGGATGTCTCTCTTCTAGCCATTTCGCAGACTAGGTCCATCACTTCGGGCTTTCTCTCTTTACCATTTGTTTTACATGCTCCTCAGCTTCGCATGAACCTGATTTCTATTAGCAGTCTTTGTGATTATGGTCTGACAGTTGCTTTCTCTCCCTCTTTTTGTGTTGTGCAGGATTCACGTTCGGGACAGAGGATTGGTGCTGCTTGTAGGGTTGGTGGCCTATATCACCTGGAGTATCTTCATTTACTTCCTACCTCTCCTTCAGTCGTCTGTAGTGCTGTTTCTTCTGATGCCGACCTGTGGCATCGGAGGCTAGGTCATGTGTCTGAACCTCGGCTTAAAAGTCTTTTCCAATCTGGTGCTTTAGGTCGTGGTTCATTCTCTCGTCTTTCTTTTTGCACAGGATGTCAGTTGGCTAAGCATTCTGCTAGCCCCTTTTTTACCAGTTTGTCGCAGTCTTGTAATCCGTTTGATCTAGTGCACTCAGATATTTGGGGTCGTGCACCTCTTTCTTCTATGAATGGCTATTTTTACTATGTTAGCTTTATTGATGATTATTCTCATTTTACATGGGTGTATCTCCTTCGTCAGCGTTCTGACATTCCCGACGTCTATCAAACCTTCACCAACATAGTTCATACTCAGTTTCATGCCCGTATTAAAACTTTTAGGTCCGATTGTGCCCGTGAATATCTCTCTTCTACAATACGATCTATACTTCAGTCTCATGGGACTCTTTTTCAACAATCATGTCCTCATACTCATGAGCAAAACGGTATTGCAGAACGAAAGCATCGTCATATTCTTGAGACAGCTCGTGCTCAGCTTATCTCTTCGTGCGTTCCTCGCACCTTCTGGGCCGAGGCCATCTTGACCTCTGTCAATCTTATTAACATCACCTCTTCTTCTGTCCTCGCAGGTGTTTCGCCTCATGAGCGTCTCTATGGCATGACTCCTGATTACAGCATGTTGCGTACTTTTGGGTGCACATGTTTTGTCCTCCTTCCTTCTCATAAGCGTAACAAACTATCAGCTAGGTCCACTAAGTGTGTACTCTTGGGCATCAGTTCTGAGCACAAGGGGTATCGATGCTATGACCCCCTAGCTCGTCGTCTTCGCATCTCTCGACATGTCACTTTTGTTGAACATGTTCCTTACTACTCTCCTGCGTCTCAGGATCTCTCCTTCCTTGAGATGCCTCCTTCTCTTTCACCTACTCCTCCTTTCTCCGTTCCTCCTCCAGCTCCTGCTCTTGAGTCTTTACCTCCTGCTCCCGTCGTCATCCCTACTACACGCTTGAGTTCCTCATCTCCTTTGGATCCCTCGTCTCCTATGTCTGCTTATCCTCCATCCGACATTCCACCTGTCCTGTGTTCGTCTGTCAGTGACTCCTCTGGTACTCCGTCCACTTCCAGCAGCCTACCTCTACCGGATGTGGATCCTCATAGTCCTCCTCGCTACCCCCAACGCGAGCATCGCCCTCCCGACCGCTTTGGCTACTCCCCTGATCGCTTTGGTTTTGTAGCTGTCACTTCCTACTCGCCTCAGTTCATTACCTACCTTACTGCCCTTCACACAAACAAAGAGCCTAGGTCTTATAGAGAGACATTGCAGTACCCTGTGTGGCAGCAGGCTATGGCTGAGGAGTTTCAGGCTTTTGCGCAGACTCAGACATGGGACGTTGTGCCTCTACCTCCTGGTATCGCGCCCATCAGCTGCAAATGGGTCTTCAAGATCAAGCATCGCCCAGATGGCTCTATTGACCGGTACAAAGCCCGTCTTGTTGCTCGCGGTTTCACTCAGGAGTATGGGATTGATTATGATGAGATGTTTGCTCCAGTAGCTCAGATGACCACTATTCGGACTCTTCTCGCTATTGCTGCGGCTAGGGGTTGGCCCCTATTACAAATGGATATGAAGAATGCTTTTCTTCACGGTGATCTCTTTGAGGTTGTCTATATGCAGCCTCCTCTGGGCCTCAGCACACCTCGTCAGCATGTATGTCGTCTTTGTCGTGCTATCTATGGCCTCAAACAGGCTCCTCGTGCCTGGTTTGAGCGTTTCCGTCGGGCAGTTACTGAAATCGGCTTTGTAAAAAGTTTTCAAGACCATTTTATGTTTGTGCGGACTTCCCCCCACGGCCGGGCCATCATCCTTCTCTATGTCGATGACATGATTCTTACTGGTGATGACACCCGTGCCATAGCCTCCCTTCAAGAGCATCTTTGGAGCCAATTTCAGATGAAGGATCTGGGTCCTCTGCGTTATTTTCTTGGCCTGGAGGTTGCTAGGAGCACTAGGGGAATTCTGCTTTCTCAGCAGAAGTACACAGCTGACATTCTTGCTCGGGCTGCACTATTTGATTGTCGTACAGTCGACACTCCTCTTGAACTTCATGTGAAACTCCGCCCTATTGACAATGAGTCCCTCTCAGATCCTACCAGGTACCGCGAGATAGTTGGTCAGCTCGTCTATCTCTGCATCACCAGACCGGATATTGCTCATGCTGTCAGTATTCTCAGCCAGATTGTGGATGCCCCTCACTCTGTTCACTACGCTGCTCTTCTTCGGACTCTTAGGTACCTTCGTGGCACTATCACTCGGTCGCTTTTCTTCTCATCATCCTCCTCTCTAGCTCTTCGTGCATACTCTGATGCCGACTGGGCAAGGGACCCAACTACTCGGTGCTCGACTACTGGTTACTGCCTTTTTCTTGGTGACTCTCTTATCTCCTGGAAGAGCAAGAAGCAGACGGTGATTTCTCTTTCTAGTATTGAGGCCGAGTTTCGTGCCATGGCCACTGCTACAAAGGAGATCGTTCATCTCCGCCGTCTTCTTCGAGATCTTAGTGTTGATACCTCGGGTCCCACTGCTCTTCATTGTGACAACAAAAGTGCTATTCAGATTGTCAGTAATCCGGTGTTTCATGAGCGGACCAAGCACATTGAACTAGATTGCTATTTCTCCAGAGAGCAGTATGAGGCTGGGACCATCTCTTTGCCTTATGTCTCTTCGACGAAGCAGATTGCTGACTTATTCACGAAGTGTCATCCATCTCCTCGTTTCTGGTTTCTTCTCCGCAAACTCTCAGTGGTTGACCCACCGTGAGTTTGAGGGGGGGTGTTAGTATTATAGTCCCACCTCGGTTGTGGTAACACAATGATGTGTGTTCTCCCTCTGTATATAGAGAGGTAGTCTTATGTAATGAGAGAGATCATAGAGATAATATATGGAGTTTTTTCTCCAAATTTACTGTGTTCGTAACACGACCGATGACTGCTCTTGGGCGACTGCTCTACAGCAGTAGGCTTCCCTCTTCCTCACTCTCTGTGTGTCTATTTGTGATAGGGCTGTCTTGAATCCGGCTTACATCATTGATTCGCTAATTACTATTCACTCGAGTTTAAGATAATTTTAGTTTTTATTTCTTTTCTATAAGTTTATTGCCTGAAAATTTTAATTATGTTAATTTTAATTCAACAAGGTATATAGAACAATAGTTTGCTTGTATTCATTTTTTTTTACATTTATATTAGTTTTACACCTATTACTATTAGCATGTATAAATGGGCTCTATTTTCGATCTTCGCCCTAGGCCTAAATAATCCATAACTCGATACATTATTTTTATATTAAAAAAACTTTATTTTAGCCCCAACCCGGCACGGCACGGTCCGAAAAAGCTGAATATGCAAAATACTCAGGCCGGGTCTGCCTTTAGATCCTTGGACCGAAGCCCGTCCCAGCCCGATGAGTCTGATGGACCTGTATGGGCCCATTGACAGATCTAAATTGGACTGTTGTGATTTCATTCAGTGTGGGCCTGCTTTTTTAGGCCCGGCCTGACCTGGCCCGATCTGATTTGCACCCGAAAAGAGTAAGGCTTGCACTTTTATTTGAGAGAAAAAAACATGGAAAATTTTATTCATACCCCAAAAATCTATAATTAGGCCCCGTCTCCCTATCTTTTCTCAATAACTTACTCAACAATCCTTTAATACCAACAATGCCCTTTTTTTTTTTGTACCCCAAACCCCAAAGCCCTAACTCAACGTCTTTTGTACCCCCAACCCAACCAAGGTTTGTATGAACTTCCTTAGTCCAAGCTCAACCCGTCGGATTAGCCGGGTTGATCGGGTTGTGCGGGGTGGGTTCGGGTTAACCCGCCCAAATTCGAATTGGGCTCAGGTTGGGTTTAGGTTGGCCCGCCCAAGTTACAGTCCTACTTGTGCCTTCAAGTACTAGCCATCGGCATGGGGTTTAATTAAGAGTGAGGTGTATTCAAGAGTGCATATAATTGGGGTATATTTAAGGCGGTATGTGTTTGATTGGGGTATAATCAAGTTGGAGCGGGCCATTTAACTGGGGCCATTTAACTGGGGTGTATTCAAGAGTGCATATAACTGGGGTATATTTAAGGTGGGGTGTAAGGGTATTTTTGGGACAGGAATGGGGTATGAAAAAAAATTTGGGGTGTGTCCACGTTTGTTGGAAATGGGGGCTAATTACAGATTTTTGGGGTATGAATAAAATTTCCCCAAAACATATGATAAATGACATTTTACCCCCTTTTAGGATAGCATGTTTTTGCTTAACCCATTGTAGTTTGAAAATAACATGTCACTACCTTCGGCTGCTTGAGTCAGATAGAAAGAACACTAAAGTGAAACTACATTTTTTTTTTTTTAAGATTGGCGGGTGTCCCGAAACCTTTTGAGCAATGGCCAACTTCATGATCGGACTAATTCCTCCGGGAGTGAAGCCCGACCTACTCGGATTTTCCCACCGCACCCATTGGTAAATAGAGGGAGGGGGGGGGGGGGGGGGAGGGGGGGGGGGAGGGAAGTCAAGCACACAACCTCCTCACCCAAGTTTTTTTTTTTTTTGGAAGGTAAGAAAATATCATTAAATCAGAACAATTTACAAGAGGGTGTCGTTCTTATACTGTACCCATACAAGGTATAACAACGCTCACCCAAAAGAAGATAAAAATATAGAGAATCTAACATCGAGGCCTATCTTTTCAATCCCTCAAAATTGCAATCTCTTTTTTCTTTCTGATTTTTTGCTCTGCTCCCTCAAACAATCCTCCGAATTGAGAATAAATGGTTTGTAGGATTTGCCGGATGGAGCTATCTCTTTCCCAGAAAGTGTGTCGATTCCTCTCTAACCATACTGTGTAGACAGTGCAAGCTAAGGAGGTGCGGATGATCTTGCATTTCACGCTCTTCTTCCCCCCTTCCTTGTGGATTCGAAGTAGTAGATTGCTGAATTTCTCGTTCGGGATCCTTAGTACCTTCATGTTACTGCTGAGATTGGGCAATCGAAAAAATAGATAGTTCGTTGTTTCCTCGGCTTCTTTGCACATGATGCATCAGGTAGCTATGTGCAGTTCTCTTCTTTGTAAGATATCAATTGTGGCAAGCCAATTATAGTCGAGTTTCCACACACAGAATGCCATCATAGGATGTATAGGTTGCAATCATATTAGCTTACTCCACTCGACATTAGGCCCTTGATTTCTCACCGCCTGCCAAGCTAATTCGAAACAGAAAATCTGACTTGATGTTGCTGTCCAATGCACTTCATTTTCTGTATTAGCTGGCGGCAGCTTTATGTTTTTGATTTTGTCGAATAAATCAGTAACTATGCTGCTCATTGGCCTTGGGAACTCTCATCTACCCTCTCTAATGCAATTAGCTATAATGACTCCCTTCATTCCTTGCTCCCACATGACTTGCACCCCCACAACCTCGACTCGACTTTGACCCTCAATCCAAGGCACAAACCAGAAATCCAATTGAGAATTTGAGGTGATTGGAAACTTCATGTTTAGTTTGAGTACCTCTCTACTTTGAACAAATTTGTTCCACACTGTTGAGTAATTAGGTGAGCAAGAGGTCTCCCAAAACCTGCTCACCCAAGTTGCTGGCCAACTCTCCTATCCCCTAGTGGGTAAGTGAAATAATATTTGTACCCATACTGACTTACTATGTGTTGATGTTGGTCCATTAAAAGCCACACATAAGCAGTAAACAAATCTCCAAGGCAAACAGTACTCTCACCCGAGCGAATTTGTGAAGAGTTCTACGGATAGACCTTGAACAGATTTCACTAGGCGAAATGGGATCTCGCCCGGGCGAATCGAGTTAGGTTGACACAATCAAGTCGCACGTGGACAGGTTTTGGCCAGGATTTTAGATTCGTTTTGATCTCCTATGTGTATGCACTTGCTCTCCTATTTAAGGGGAGCAAGGGTATTTCTAGGGTTTGATTGAAAACATGTGCGGGAATCATTGTTGACGGTTACAAAGGGGATCGAGATCGTCTATGGAGAAGAGAGGTTCATGGAAGAATAAATGATCAGTCATACCCTGATATTTTATGGATTTAAGCAACCTAGAATATACTGGGGTGTGAATAGAGAAACAACTTGATACAATTTCAAGCTCACAAATAAAGCGGAAAACAAAGCTTCGTATTAATAATTCCTCGATTACATTCCCTCGTAACTAAAAGAAAAGGAAGTACAGTTCTTTATTCTTGAACTCCAAGCATTCTTCATAACTTCGTCTCGCTTTTGGGTTCCACGTACGGGGCTCCTGGCAAGTGTCTCCAGCTCGAACAAGATCTTCTTCATTGATATACTTTCCAGTCCTACAAGATTAGGATCTTCCACCATAAGGTCTGTAGGGGGTGAGCCTTTATAATTGTCACGTGATTCAGTAGGATGATATGCACAATATATTTAGTCATGTGTTAAACTGTAGAAATGAATAATGTTCATATGCTTATTATCTTCAAGTGTGAAACTATTGACCCTCCTAGAGTCGTTTTGGTCAAAGCGGAGCTATCTCTACACCAAGGTACTTTTGGCCGCAGCCAGGTTGATCCCCACCCCCAAGTACTTTCAGCCGTAACCGGGCTCAGCCCCACACCCAGGTACTCTCAGCCGTAGCCGTGCTAAGCCCCACACCTACGACTAATCGGGCTAGTCCCAAACCACAGACAGTCAAGCTTTTCACACTCATTAGACAATTCATATTATCCATGGAATATCCTTATATTCTTTCAGGGAAACAATCAAAGAAATACATGGGTAAGGTCCCCCTTCTTGGTTTTCAGAGACTATTGACTTTCCTCGAAGATGGTTCCTCAATTAGAATATCCTGGGATGCCAAATATAGTCATTAATATTTATTATAATATCCTAGAGTTTTCTGACCAAAAATATAGGGTTCGATGACACAAGCATGTTGTAACATCCACCCCTAACACATAAGATATCTATCGCTTTGCTTGTGCTCGCACGAGGACTTCCTAAGGGGGTCAACCATCTTAGTAATACTCTTGCCCGATTACGCTTAACTATGGAGTTCTTATAAAATCCGTAATGGCGCACAATTTTTAAAACGTGTCTTCTATGTTTGGGAGAAAAAATTATATAAGTAGCTCATGATCTCCTTCTCTCCAAGCGATATGGGGATAACTCGTGACCATATACACCTCACTTTATCTCATCCATCTTGGCATCATAGCCTTAGAAGCCTTAGATTTTGGCTCTTGGATCTTGGTCGTCACAATCCACCCCCCTTAAGGGCTACACACCTACATGTAGGGTTAGACCCCCCATTGCGAGGAGAACCAGCTATGATACCATTTTGTAACTGTTGAGCGAGAAGTGATCTAGGGCTTATAAAAACCTTGGTTGATTAATAAAAGGGTTGTTTACTTATTAGAATTGCTTTATGGTGCGTATTATTATATGTGTTCTGTTTACAGGACTTAAATAAGATGTGACTACATAGTAGTCCATCTGAGTGGGAGACTTGGTAGGTTGGTTCTATGAGCCTAAATCGTTCGTAGCTCTGATTAGGGTTGGTCATCCTATCAAGATAAGCTGTTGGAATAATAAAGCATGGGTATCTTCACCATGGTCATTGTCAGGCACAATGTCTGTGGCTGAACAGAACTAACACGGTGCATAGACTGGTGAGCTAACACTGATACACTCAACTGTGTTTCTGCTTAGGGTAATCGGTCCTAAATCCTAAGGAATCATGACCGATGGACTAACCAGTTACGTGTAACTTTGGTTCACCAATATAACGACCAAAAAAAAAAAAACAAAAACAAAAACAAAAACAAAAACAAAAATAAACAAAAACAAAAATAAAAACAAAAGAGAAAAACTAAACAAAAAAAAAAATTAAAAACCTAAACCCACTACTCATCCCCAACCCGTGACCCCATCCCCCAGCCCATCCTCTCTCTCTCTCTCTCTCTCATCTCCCTCTCTCCCATCAGATCTCTTCACCCACACCGATCCCCCGGATCTCGCCGCGAATTCCGCCGGCCGCCGCCCTGGATCCCCGTCGCGAATCCCGCCGAGCCGCCCCCCCCCCCCCCCTCTATCCCATCCACAGCACCTACTCCGCCACCCTACCCGCCGCCCCTAGGCCCCTACCCAGCCGGCCACCGCCCTACCCGTCGCCCCTTTCCCCCTTTTAAAAAGCCCTCCCCTCCCTTTTAGACCTGACCCCCTCACCCCCCTCTCCGATCTCTCTCTCTCTCTTTCCCTCCGGTCTCTCTCTCCCTCTCCATCTCTCTCTCTTCTGATCCCTCGATCTCCTTCTAGGTGGCTGTGCTCAGCCGACCGGAGTAGAGGTGGCCGGCGTCAGGGAAGAAACGGTCGACCGGGGAAGGAACCACAGCCGCCACCACCCCCTTCTGATCTCTCTCTCTCTCTCTCTCTCTTGCTTTCAATCACCCTCTCTCTCTGTGGTGATTCGGCCGTATGACGAGGCAGAGGGACGAAGGCAGCCAACACAAGAGAAGAGCAAGGAAGAGGAGCTGCGATGGTTTCCCCCCTGAGTTGGGTCAGCCTCCTCCTCCCCCCCCCCCCCCCCCTCTTCATCATTCTTGCTTTTCTTTTTGGTTCTGTTGAGACCGGCCCAACCCGCAACCCCAGGTGGCCTTTGCCGTGTTGCAGCCATGGCTGCCGGCCTAGTGGATGGCTTATGTGCAGCCATCGAGACCAAACCCAGTAGGTCAGCCCCCTACACCCCCTCGCTCTTTTGCATGAGCCAAGCCTTAGGTTTGTTTGCTTTTTTTTTTTTTTTTTTACCGACGTAATGGCCGCCGGCTATGTGGCCGGCGATTGAACGATGGCACCTAACAATCATGAGCACCCCATCACTAACACATGCCTCGACGACCCCCAACCCCTGTGGTGGTTGATCGCAACCATCGACTCCTACATTGCCTGGCATATGGAGTTCATGCCATGACCCGTTAAACCCTCGTGAATGGTCATTTTCCGACCCACCATGTGTTGCGATTCTGCAAAAATCTCTTGATGGTTAATAATCTTAATTCTTTCACCGATTCGGTTATGGTTTTATTCGACCGAGTCTCGAGCCCTCATCTCGAGGTAGTGAGCCAATATCTTCGGGCAATGCCTACCTCGACGTCGGCACTACCCCTGATCACCACATAAATTATTATGTGCAGATGTGACTCCGACATTGCTAGGCAATTAAGTCAAACCTTAGGGCATCAACGACTATCGATAGGGCCCTTAGCCTTGAACTTAGCCCTTGCCTTGCCCTACCTTGTTTCATGTGCAAACTCATCGTGTCGTTACACACAGTACCATGAGCCACCATGTTGGTCATTTATTTCCCCACTCGTAGTGGCTATGAGGTAACTTGTGTAGTCGTGTGCGCACGAGACTGACCCAGGGTGGCAATGATGTGCTCCTTAACGATCTCGGTTGGTCACTAGTGCGATTCCCGCGTGAACCCTTCTTTTGAAAGATCAAGTCCGTCCGTAATCGGGTTTGCCGATTTCGCTATTGACCAACGCGTTTACGACCGTTTAGTCGGATTAGTATAAGTAGACCCTAATATGGCCTTTGGTGTTGGCAACGCCGACTAACCAAGACGATACCATTAGGGCATCGTTTTGCGTGCTAATAGACCGGTGGCGTCCGATAACGCCTAAAATTCTCGACTCGGCCAACTCAGGCCTAACCCTGTTTTATTTAGCAGCGTTACACACTTTGTGATAGTTTTATTAGTGACATATAAATGTATGCAAATTACCAGTTCGTGACCGGGACGATCCAGCCGCAGGCGGAGCGGAAGGCAGTGGACGGGAGTTTGTGCGTGTTCGACAATCAGGTGACATCTACTCCTCTTCCCGTGGTCTTTGATAGTGGGAAATGAGAACAACTAGGGTAGGTATCCACGGTACTGCATGCGGGTCCCGCCGGGCATCGCCGCATGTGGTCACGCGGACCCCTCCTTGTATGCGAAGTCGCGAGTCCGGCGACGCATGCTTTAAAATATTAATAAATTAATCATGCTTTAAAATATCTAACAATAATTATTGTATGGACACCGTAATTAGGTTTTTCCCTTAAATTAAAATGTAATTTGATTAAGTAATAATTATCAGGGCCCACCCTCCTGAGTGGAGTGTGGAGACCCGGGTACACGGGAATACGGGCGAGAGTAATTTAGGTTTATTGTAATGCATGGGTTGCGAGAGTAGTGCGGGACCAGAGTTAAAATGTTGCAAATCATTAATTAAAGCATGTACCTTTTTTATCTGTCTCGATATATATTTGATGGTGGTTATTCACTGTATTGAGTTTTTGGCACTTTTTTTTAATAATTGAATATGATAATCTATATTGTGGAAAGATTGGATCCCGTGCGCGCAAGGGCCGTGAACCACCCTGCGCGCACAGCCGAAGATCAGTAGGCTAGGGGGTCACGGGCAGGGATTGTGGTAAAGCCAATAGGTGGTGCCCTCGACGAGGGATTGGCCTAGCAATCCTGTCCCGGGGTAGTTGAAGACCCTAAGGAAAGCAAGTTGGGCGGTAGAGCTCCACCGTGAAAGACGGGAAACCCCTTATGATCATCTGTGTGACTTTGCGCATGGTGTCGGAGTATGCGCGGCGAGAGAGTTGGCCCTCTACATCGAAATAAAAGGCCCTATAGTAATGCCCGACCGGGGGCAGGATGAACAAAATATCCGGGGTTCACATTAGGGTAGATGTTTTATGAAATTAACAACTAAGGAATCTTAATGTCAGGTTATAAAATTGTAGAATATGGAAATCTAGTGACATTTAGATGATAAATTACTTTATTCTTTAATACTATAGAATTACTAAATGGACTTATTGTTAGACAATCTAGTGACAGTAGGCATTGCATGAGAACATAGACTACTAATAGGATTAGGTTATCCTTCTGTAAGTATTAATAATCCGTACTAGGGCTGTTAAAAATAATTTAATTAGATTGGTTGTCTCATATTATTAAAGGCTACTAGGATGTCACTAGCCATTAATTTGGCTAATCTCCCAATTTTCCATTGGGGGCTACTCTTTCCCACGAGTAGACTCTCTTGCAGGTGCAGAGGTTCAAGACTAGCAGTGGGAGGCTCGAGGTGCAGTTAGGGTCGCGATAGCGTCTTATCTTTAGCTTTCGTCTTGTAGTCTTTCTTTATTCTAGCAATGTAATCGAACTAGATTTGATGAAAGTTATTAGTTTAGTGTATGTCTTATGTCTGACAATGATACAGCTGATATTGGGTAGACCTCTCCTCAAGGCCCCAAACCTAGGATAGCTCATTATGAAAATATAAATCTTAAAGTGACCTAACCGACTAGCCCCGTAGATAGGATCCCTAAACCAGGGCCCAAGTGCGAGAGAGCGGGCGAGATTACTCAGCTCGCTGTCAGAGGCTTGAGCTTCGTGCTCCCTTAAGGGGGAATTCTGCCAGCATGTGGGGCACCGGCAGGCCGTACATGCTGAGAGGATAGCCCGGTTGAAGGTCGAGCGTGATCATCTCTTTATCGACAAAAAAAAACTTTTTATCTCTCTTTTGAAAAAAAAAAAAAAAAAAATATATATATATATATATATATATATTTCACAAAAATCAAGTTTTAAAATACCCCTTGTTTCTCCCCCGTCCTTTTTCTTTTATGAGAGAGTCGAAGACCTGTGAGAAACCCTAATTGGTGTAGTTAGTCGACTAAACCCTAAACCCTTGGTCTTTTTTTTCCAATTCACACCCCAGGGATCGGTTCCGGATTTCTGGGGCGTGACAACCAATATATGAGGGATCTAACCACGACCCAATACCACGATGCGTTGGGTACTAGGCTGATGTTGTATCGGTGCTCCACTCCTGTAGGCTATCCATATCCTTATCGAGAGGTGCATTCCTTGGTATGACAAGCACCGCACTAAATCCAGGCTTGGTGGTTCTCAGTCGAGCTGTTGACCAGATCCGGCTGCTTTGGCCAAAGTGACTGGAGGTGCATAGTGATGTTAAACTGGAAGGAACCTAGTCAGATGGTCACTCAAGTATGACGGTGCTCTCCACTGCTCGAGTAGACATATGGCACCAAGTAAAGAGACATCGCATTACCAATACTAAGAGGTGAGCAGGGGTATATGAGAAAACGTAGTAAGTATATGACGACTGGAGTGTAGCCTGTGTCGCACTTTGGGTGGCCACGCAGGATAACCGGGACCCAAAGGATTGATATAGACACTTGTGTAGTGTGTCGATCGGGCCCGGTTAGAAGCCATGAACCCTAATCCCTGAAGATTTCATCATATCTATAATCGTTTTTAGATTTTTACTTTCTACTAGCCGCACTATATAATAAGAGTTGAAGATAAGATGACCTAACCGCTCTGTGTTCCATGAGTGCCTCGCACTGGAGAATGGTAGGTGCACAGGACTGAGTGTGTTCACTAGGGAGCAACCCCAGAGTAGTGTAGAGATGCATGACGTTGCCTTTACACCATATTGGGTCACTTCCACGTGTGCAAGTCGCACTAAAACGTGATATGAGAGTTTGTTTTTTTTACGAGTACCCTATATTTTATTGATGGCACCCTGATAAATAGTAAAATCACTATTCACCATCCAACGATATGATAACTAAGTGTGGATGAAGTGCCCTAATTATTGGGATGCATTATCGTGCATAGAGAATAGGCCATGCATGCTCCCGCATTAGACGATCGGCTACTAAATGCAATGGGGGCATTTTGGTCCACCCAAAATATCTCGCATGCCCTAGTAAGCTAGTCACCCTATTAGGGTTGGATGAAGGATATCTGAATATTCAAATATCTCTCCCCTTTGATTATAGGATCTAGATATGGCAATATATCTTGGGTGGTTATTAAAAGATAGAAGAGAGAGAGAGATCGGTCAGAGAGAGAGAGAGATCGGTCAGAGAGAGAGAGGGAGAGAGATCAGTTAGAGAGGGGGGAATAGACAAAAAAAAGAAGGGGGCTCGATTCTCGAGGCCCCTCCTATCGGTTTTCTCGAGAAATAATCCCCCTCCCTTCTCTCACTTGACATCTCTCTCGTTCTTTCTTTTTGTGTCTCTCGGGTAAAAAGCAAAGAATCCTATCTCTCATCTCTACTCTTGTGAGTGTGTGGGATCTAGTTAAGGGGATAACTTACACTCTGAGGCACTCAAAGATCAGAGTGCAAGAGAATGAGTCGGCTTGTGAGATTGGGTATACCTGAAGAGCTTCATCCCCCTTACGCATGGATACTTCATTTGTCATCAACTTAGAAGATAGACATCGTGGTGCTAAATCCCGCACGAAGGTATAATCCTTTTAAACCACTAAATCTACCGTATTCCATACATCATAGTTATTATGTTAGATTTGGTAGAAGACTATAGGCGTTCGATTCCCGTTCATTCATCCATTGCATAAATGAATCATTCGGATGAAAATTTTTAAATGTATCGCACACCGAATCAATCTATGAGATCGACTACGACTTCCGTTGCGCCTTCGATATCAACCTAACAGTAACATCCGCCCCAAAACACACAAAATATTGTCCGCTTTGTCTGTGCCCATACGAGAACTTCCCAAGGGGGTCACTCATCCTAGTACTACTCTCACCCGAGCATACTTAACTATGGAGTTCATACAAAATCTGTAGCAGCGTATGGTTTTTAAAACGTGTCTTCTATGTTTGGGAAGAAAAATTATATAAGTTGCTCAAGATCTCCTTCTCTCCAGGCAATGTAGGGCTAACTCGTGGTCTTGTACACCTCACCTCACCTTATCCATCTTTGCATCACCACCTCAGAAATCTTGGATCTTGGCGCTTGGCTATTAGATCTTGGTCGGCATATATGTGGCCGCAACTGGAATCAAATTTTGAGCCCAATTGGTGAACTTATGGTCTAAATACAATATAAGGGAATAAGGTAATTCTTTTTATTAGTTAAGCCTAACATTTAGGTTACCCTTTTCATAAGTTCCTTAGTTTGAAAAAGCTAATCTTGCTGTCATGAGTTCAAGGTCGCAAATGGTACTCGATTCCGTGTCCGATTAGCCAAGTTATGACCTAGTTACTATAGAGGGGAATTTATGTAATTTCACTCCATTGTGAGGCCCAATGTTTAAGTAATTATTTTTCCATCTTACTAAATGTTATTAAAGTCCTTAACTTAGTTGCCCTGAACCACGGTATTACCGTGGTTTAGGGTCCGACCATCTGACACATATTATTTTCGCCTCTATGGATGGTTCCGGATTGTTGAGATCTACAGGACACCAGGGTGAATCCCCAGGGAGCTCCCATCGTAAGGGTCGAGATGATCAAACAGGTGGGGATATGTGTCGATGGCTGGACCTTGAACCATGATGATTCTATGTTTCGGGGCGACTGTTTTAAGACATTCAGAATGTTATTAGATTGTACCCTACATCCGGTTGAAGTTGTGGTTTCAAGAGAGGTAATAGCAGTTTGGCCCATAAATATTAGTTTATTGATTGAGCTTAAACCCAACCCAAGTCTTATAATAAATGGCCTTATCCTTTAATTATTAGTTGGGCTTGGCCAATACCGTATGTAGAGAAACTGGCTTTTGCCCGACTTCTGAATTGGTATTTGATTTAATAATGGGCTTCGACCCAAAACTATTAATTGTGGTTGAGGGCCCACACCTAATCACTAGGGGCGGCGATGAGTGGCGTTCCGGCTTGGTCGGTGGCGACGCTCTGGCGAATGGTGTCGCCCTAGCGACTTGTCGTCAGCCGAGGTCGACGACAACGAGCGGGAAAGGGGTGCCTACCGGAGACAGGAGGTCAGGGGTGGTGACGGGCGGTACGGGTGGTAATATCAGACGACGATCATCGGCGACCGGTGATGAGCGGCAGTGCTCAGTCGATGGACGACAGTACAGGTGACGACAACGGTGGTCGGCGATGGCCTACGGTGATCAACCGCGGCACAAGGTGGTCCGGCGGCGGTGACCCTGGTCCAGTAACCGGGGGTGGTTTAAGATGGGGGTCGGGCTAGTGGTGGTGGTGGGGTTGATGAGGTGGGGTGTGGGGGCAAGAGACCTGATGAAAGATACCATGAGTAGCAAGTTCAGAGGCAAAAGCATGATTGATATACTCACCACCACCATCAGTGCGAAAAGTTTTAATTTTGAGATCAGAAAGATTTTCAACCAGAATTTTAAAGAAGAGAAAAATATAAAGAGCATCAGATTTATGTTTTAAAGGAAACAACCAGGTAAAGCGAGAATAATCATCTATGAAAATCATATAAAACCGATAGCCAGATGCGGTTACAATAGAAGAAGGTCCCCAAATGTCCGAATCGACTAACTCAAGAGGGCGAGAAACAGTAGAACTAGATAACGGGAATGAGAGTTTATGACTCTTTCCAAGGTTACAAGCAACACAACAAGAATCTGAAGGCTGCAGGTGAGGAACATAGCTGACGTGCTGACGTTGGCGAAGAACAGCTGCCGACGGATGACCTAAACGAGCATGCCACATGGAAGTATCGACGGTAGAGGCAGTGTGAGCAAGAGGAGGACGAGGAAGAGGGCTGGAGCTCATGAAACGGGTACAGTCCATGCTTACTGCGCTTGCGAAAAAGCATCCTCCTTGTGATCTTGTCCTGAACAAAAAATGCATCCGAATTGAAGATAAGATTGCAGTTATTATCATGATAAAATTTATGCACAGATATGAGATTGGAAGAGATATTAGGAACATGGAGAATATGATGTAAATGAAAAGAGGCCGATGAAGTTGGAAGTACGCCATCACCAGTGTGGGAAATAGGAAGAGACTGACCATTACCCACAGTGACAATGTCCATACTGTGATAAGGCTGGGTATGGAGGCTGAGATTGGAGAAGTCAAAGGTGATATGGTTGCTTGCACCCGTGTCAGCATACCATGTAGTAGAAGAGGGGCCAGGGGTCGAGGCAAGCAGAGTAGCAGAAGAGGCCGGCGAAGCTCGAGGTGTGGCAGGAGGCCCGTAGTTGTAGTTACCACGATGCGAACAATCCAGAACGAGATGATCATGTTTCTCGTAGATCTGGCAAACCGGAGGAGAAGCACCAAGGATGCCACGTCCACCTTCAGGAGACCGACCACCGAAAGAGGTGCGGTTCTCATTGAAGAAATGGCCGCCATCTTGGATGTTGTGTGACCGCGAAGAAAGTCACGACCGCCGCGGCCTCCACGACCGCCGCGGCCACCCCAACCACCGCCACCACGAGTAACAGTAAGGGCAGCAGCAACAGGTATCGGATTCTGAGAAACAGGCTGCAAATCCATGTTCATCTCCTCAGTCATCAGGAGAGCAATAAAGTCATCCATCGTTAGGGACCCGGGACGTGTACGGATGGCAGTTTTAAAGGCGTTGTAGGTAAGAGGAGGTTGTGGATGTTGGGCATCACACCACCGCTGGCAATGGTGACGGAACCCAGTAGCTTTGTCAGCTCCTTGTCGTTCCTCACCACAAGTTGGATATGTTGCGGCACGATCCAAGTCTTCTTGTTGTCTCGTGCCGCATTGCCGGCAAGCTCCAACACCTCGGCGGTGAGGTACTCGAGGACAGCGGCGAGGTAGATAGGGGCGCCCACACCGACGCGCTCGGCGTACTTGCCGGACTTGAGGAAGCGGTCGATCCGACCGATGGGGAACTGGAGCCCCGCCTTGCTGCTCCTCGACGTCGACTTCTTCACCGCGCCGGAACCATTTAAAGCATGAAGAATAACACCTTCATCAGATAAGCAAGCACCAACAGCGGCAAGATTATCAGCAATAAGTTTGATATTTTGAAGATAGTCAGAGATGGTGGAAGATCCTTTCTTAAGTTGCTGGATTTGAGATTTGAGTTGCATAATATTGGAGCGATTCGAAGAAAGAAACCGCTTCTCGAGTGCTGCCCAGATGGCACACACGTGGGATAAGGAAACAACGGATTGAAGGACAGGTGAAGAAAGAGTAGCAAGCAGGGCAGCGAGCAGTTGTTGATCAGAATGGGTCCATTCAAGGTAAGCAGGATTTTGGGGAAGTGTGGCCTTGAGCATCAACAAGGGTGGCCGAGGGTGGAGGTTACGTGAGAAGATAGTCAACCTGGTATGCCCGAAGTGTAGTGGTGACCTGTGCATGCCATAAAAGATAATTGGACGTGTTGTCCTTGTTGATCGTAAGCTTGATTGTGATGAGAGAGGCAAGGTTACGAATAAGGTGAAAGATTGGGGAAGAGGAGATCATCGTGGAAAAGGAAGAGTTGGTGGTGGGTGTTTCGGATATGGAGGATTCCATTGATGAGAGATGAACATTGATCCAAGAACTCTCAAGCCTGCTCTGATACCATGAAAGCTTTGTAAAACAGTAAAGAAGAGGAAGAGATATTGAACAGAAAATAACACGTTCAGATTACACATAGTATCTGACGCCATCACATATATATAACTCATTTAATTACAAATTAAGGATAGTGGGATGGTTACACGATGTGATCAGATGTGATCAGCCGTTATCTCAACTGTATTGGTTAGACGATGTGATCAGCAATTATCTCAACCGTATCACAACTAACACAATAACAACCCGAGTTGATAACCTTATCAACTTCCTCCTTGAGACTTGCGAAAGAGGAGGAGGTGGGGCATATTTATAGCTTGTAGTGGGTAAATTAAGGAGTGGGAGTTTTAAGTGTAATTAAGCCTTAATTGTCTTCATTAATATTTTCGGTTTTGGATATGAAAGGACAAAGGCTGTCATTATAAAGAAGTTGAAGAGTTTAATGCTTTTGGAAGCAAAGTTAATCCCTCTTTACAATAAACTTTAGTTCTTTATACCTCATTGGTTAGGGTTCAAGTCATGTTTAGTAGAGGTTGGAGGTTCCATTCTTATAAGCCCTTTATATAATTTTGAATTTTAAATATACTTTAATAAAGTCAAATGGTATAAGTGTATATATGAGTTTTGACCGTTTCAACGAGACGTTGGTGTAGTCTGATTTTTGGTTTGAGCAGCTGTGACGACCAAGATCCAATAGGCCAATAGCCAAGAGCCAAGACTCCTGAGGCGGGAATGCCAAGATGGATGAGGTGAGGTGAGGTGAGGTGTACAAGGCCATGAGTTAGCCCCACATCGCCTGGAGAGAAGGAGATCTTGAGCTACTTATATAATTTTCCCTCCCAAACATAGAAGACGCGTTTTAAAGCCGTGCGCCGCTACGGAATTCGTAAGAACTCCGTAGTTAAGCGTGCTCGAGCGAGAGTAGTACTAGGATGGGTGACCACCCTGGGAAGTTCTCGTGCGGGCACGGGCAAAGCGGACAAAATCTTGTATGTTTGGGGCGGATGTTACAAAATGGTATCAGAGCCGGTTCTCCTTGCTATGGGGGGGTCTAACCTTACACGAGGACGTGTAACCCTAAGGGGGGTGGATTGTGACGACCAAGATCCAATAGGCCAATAGCCAAGAGCCAAGACTCCTGAGGCGGGAATGCCAAGATGGATGAGGTGAGGTGAGGTATACAAGGCCATGAGTTAGCCCCACATCGCCTGGAGAGAAGGAGATCTTGAGCTACTTATATAATTTTCCCTCCCAAACATAGAAGACGCGTTTTAAAGCCGTGCGCCGCTACGGAATTCGTAAGAACTCCGTAGTTAAGCGTGCTCGGGCGAGAGTAGTACTAGGATGGGTGACCACCCTGGGAAGTTCTCGTGCGGGCACGGGCAAAGCGGACAAAATCTTGTATGTTTGGGGCGGATGTTACAGCAGTCGTTGATCAAGTTTATTCGAGTGAGGGTTTTCTTTAATCTAAAATACATATAAAATATTTTGGGTGTTACATCCTCCCTTCCTAATAAAGAATTTTGTCCTCGAAATTTAAGGTGTATCTTATAAGTCGAGCAGGAATGGTATTGGGTGAGACTCTTAGTTCTACATTGTTTTTTTGCAAATTGATCCAGTAAGTGGAGCGGAGGTCTTGATGGGACGACTGTGGCAGACCTCTAAGAGACAAGACTTTGCTGATTTGGTTCACTATGACATATGCTGATTTATTACCGTTCTTGGATATGAAAAATCTTTAAACAGATTTTGTGGGAATCCGCCCATACTCAACCCTGGGGTGGTCGTATGAACTAAAATATTTTCTTATGTTCATTTTTAGCTTGCTAGCGAATGAGACACTTAGTTACGAACTGAGTAGTCACGGTGACTGTCATTTTAAATCTCGTTATGTCTTGTTTGTGGGTAGGGAATCCTAATCGATAGGTTTTTGAGGATATATCTCCCCTTGGACATTGTGCGTTAGAAACGGCTAGTCTCTCGCCATATCGTCATCTTACATCCTAGGACTAATTCATCTCCTTTTGTTGAAACTTCCTAAACCTTTGGGGTTGCTCTTTTATTATAGGGGGCTGATCTCTAGCGAGATAATAGGGTTGGTTTCTTTCGATAACCAAGTCGATGATCCATTGTCATTAATCCAGGTCTAACACTACGCCTTTTTAAGTAATGTGTCGAAGGTCATAATTGTCACTGCGAAAATTTCTACCTACCTTCTCTATCAAACCTTTAGATAATTCGAGTATTGATTATTTCAAAACTTTTATAGCTCGAGTGGTTCGGCGTGAATTGTTGCTGACACGAGATTCTAAGTTTTGAAAATAAGATAATTATTTGGAAGTGGTACCAGGTGAATCTAGTAACCAGGCACCACCGGAGGAGTACTAGGTGTTATGTAGGATAGTTGACTTTCCAAAAAAAAAAGAAAAAAAAATTCCTTAGACTTTCTTAAAATAATTTAATATTTCATCTAGTACTACTTATCACATATCACTTGTGAAATTATGTTTATTAGTTAAGCCTAACAATTAGGTTACCCTTTTCATATGTTCCTTAGTCTGAACAAGTTAATCTTGCTATTTTGAGTTCAATGTCGCAAACGGGACTAAATTCTGTGTCCGATTGGCCCAGTTATGACCTAGTTACTATAGAGGGGTATTTATATAATTTCATTCCAATGTTAGGCTCAATGTTTATGTAATTATTTTCCCATCTTATTGAGTGTTATCATATTGTACTTGCTTTCACGAGATTGTGGCTACAGACGGAACTCCAATCGGAGTCCGTGACCATGATATGGTTCAAAGAAGTCTAACTAGGATTATGGGGGGTGCGCAGAGTAATTGGCCTACTTCGGCTAGCTTGCGTCCTAGATTCCAGTTCAAGAATGGTAATATCGGTTTGGCCCATACATATTAGTTTATTGAGTGGGCTTAAACCCAACCCAAGTCTTATAATAAATGGGTTTATCCTTTAACTATTAGTTGGGCTTGGCCCAGTACCTAATATAGTGAACTTGTTTTGGTCCGACTTCTGAATGAGTTTTTGATTTAATAACGGGCTTTGGCCCAAAACTATTAATTGAGGTCGGGGACCCACACTTGATCACCATGGGGCGGCGACGAGTGGCGTTCCGGCTTGGTCGGTGGCGGCGCTTTGGCGAATGGCGTTGCCCCGACAATAAGAGGGAAAGGGGTGCCTACCGGAGACGGGTGGCAGCAGCCGGCGACGAGCGGTGGAGCCCGGTTGGTGGACGACAATGCAGGTGGCAACGGTGGCTGGTGATGGCCGAAGGTGAGCGGCCGTGGTCGGAGGTGGTCTGGCGGCGACGACCTGGTGATTCGGTGACCGGCGGTGGTCCAAGATGGAGTTGGGCTAGTGGTGGTGGTGGGGTTGTTGAGATGGCTGGTGACTTCCTCTTTGGGACTTTTGAAAAAGGAGGAGGGCCTGGGGCATATTTTTAGGTTGTAGTTAGGGGTGGGACTTGGGCGGGTCTGACCCGAACCCGACCCGCCCAACTTGAACAATGGACAAACATGGGCATAGCTAGTTAAAAACTTGGATTGGTTTGGACAAAAAAAGATTAACTCGATTTCAATTTGGACGGGTTTGGGCACCAATCTTCCCAACTCGAAGAACCTGAGGAAGTGACACACTAATGTTGAATGCTTTGGTAGTTTTTTTTATGGAAATCAAAGACTGTCTGTTTGATGTTGAATGCTACGAATTCATTTGAAATATGTGAGAATCTGTGTTGGACTTTATGTTTTCATAATGCAACTCAAAGATTTTTTTATCCAATTCAAAAATCTATTGTGTTTTTTTCCCACCTATTTATGTGCACAAGCGTTTCTAATTGGGTAACCTACCCAATCCACCCATTATTTTGCAAATTGGGCAACCCGAGGAACTAGAATGGGCGAGCACGGGTTGGGCTTCCACGGATTCCCCGGGTTCCACGGGCAAAACAGGTTAAGGTTTGTGCAAGCCGGGTTGAGCATTGGGAGACCCTTCAACCCGCCCAACCTGCCCAAATCCCACCCCTAGCTGTAGTGGGTAAATGAAGGGGGGCGAGTTTAACGGGTAATTAAGCCTTAATTGTCTTCGTTAATGTTATCGGTTTGGAAAAGAAAGGACAAAGTCTGCCATTATAGAGAAGTTGAAGAGTTTATCAAGGATGACTTTTGGAAGCAAAGCTAATCCTCTTTACTATAAACTTTAGTCTTTTATTCAAAGGTAATTGTTTCTTCATTGGTTAGGGCTCAAGTCAAGTTTAGTTAAGGTTGAGGGTTCCATTCTTATATTTCATTATTATATTTTTGAATTTTTCGTTTGAGCAGCCCTTGATTAGGTTTATTCGAATGAGGGCTTTCTTTAATCTAATATACATATGAAAATTTTTTGGTATTACATCCTCCCCTCCTAATAAAGATTTTTGTCCTCAAAATTTAGGGCGTATCTTATAAGTCGAGCAGGAATGGTATTGAGTGAGACTCTGAGTCCAACGTTGTTTTTTTGAAAATTGATCCACTAAGTGAAACCGAGGTCTTGATGGGACGACTGTGGGAGATCTCTGAGAGGACGTTACTGATTTAGTTCACCATGAAATATATTGATTTATTACCCTTCTTGGACATGGAAAATCTTAAAACAGATTTTGTGGGAATCTGCCCACACTCAACCCCGAGGTGGTCGTATGAAATAAAATGTTTTCCTATGTTCATTTTTAGCTTGCTAGAACTGATTAGTCATTGTGACTGTCATTTTAAATCTCGTTACATCTTGTTTGTGAGTAGGGAATCTTAATCGATAGGTTTTTGAGAATATATCTTCCCTTGGACATGACAATATATCTTCCCTTGGACATGGTGTGTCAGAAAGTAAAAGTGGCATGGTGCGGTTTAAAACCGAAAAAATGCGAAAAACCGCACTACGTGGTGTAGTTTTGGTTTGCCAAAATATAACACCATCGCAGGTGCGGTGTGGTTTCAGTTTGTGATTTTCGGTGTAGCAGTGCGGTTTTGGTTTTGACCAAAATCGTATAAAATCACACCTTTAGGCTATTATAATGATAAACATGTTGTCGCTCTTATGCCCAGAACGTGGATTTTCTGTATTAACATTAATAAAGATGACTTTGCTTATTGCTTTATTAGAATACTGCTTTGGTATATGTTAATTCATCTATATAATAAGCTACAGTTTTATGGGGGGTACAAAGAGCGGTTGTGATCGTCACTCTCTAACCCATTCTCAACCACACGATCCCACCACACAGTCCTCTCTCCTTCCCGCTGATTGCGCTCGCCCGGAATCACGGTTATACTCTCGTGATATTTGCTAGATTTTTGATGCGCCCCTCATCTTCCCTCATCGCACTTCTCCTCGAGCCGCCCGCCTCCCCTCTTTAGAGAGAGCAGAGAGATAATCCGAGAGAAAGAGATTGATCAATGGAACCTTCGCTCCCTTGCCTCCAAAGCTGTGTTGAGATCGCAGCCCCCTTGATCAGATCAGAGAGAAAGAGGGTAGAGGGCCTAGAGGCTAAAGCGAGAGAGAGAAGAACGAGCGAGAGGAAGTCGAGCTCCAATCTTTGACTGCGCGGCTTCTTTTTTCCCCTTTTCTTTTCTCTCTCTATCTCTCTCAGTTTTTTTTCTTCTGATTGCAGGGTTCCGTCGCCGGCGTGGTCACGATCGTCACTGGAAGGGTCACAATCTGGACCTCTGCTCCGAGATTGACTGGCGGCTAGGGGGAGGCGCAGCGGCGGCCGTTCCCTGCGACGCCGACGATGACAGTGGGAGGTAGGAGGTCGGGATCAGAGCGATGATAGGAGGAGGTAGGGGGTCAGGATCGAGTTCGGAGCGGTGATAGGAGGCAGGGGGTCGGGATAAGAGGTTGGAGAAGCAGGAGGTGGCGCGGGTTTGAGGGAGCAGGAGACGACGCAATTTCAGGAGGTACAGGAGGAGCAACAGAGGGGTGGCGCGTGAGGTTCGGCCGGCCGGTAGTAGGGTTCGAGCAGCTACGAGGTCAGTAGTGGCTGGTTGAGACCAATGCCAGAGCCGCCGGAGCTGCGGGTGGTCGGATCTGTACCTCCACTGCCTGGCTCGACCCCAATCGGCTGAAATCAAGAGAATTGGGGGGTTGAAGCCTGAAACCCATGGAGGGGGAGAGAGAGAGAGAGAGAGAGAGAGAGAGAGAGAGAGAGAGAGAGAGAGAGAGAGAGAGACCTATTTGGGGGGCAGAATACCGGCGCCGCCCCACCCCGCCGGCAGCATCCACATCATGCGGTTCATGGCCTCTCTCTCTCTCTCTCTCTCTCTCTCTCTCTCTCCTCCCCTCGGATTGGTTTCTCAAACGACTCTTAGGTCAACAGACTCAACACTTTGCCCCCTGAAGTTTAGCTAAAAAAACCTAAACCCCCATATAGTTTATTTTGTTCAAAATGGCACCCTAAAGTTTGAAATGTTAGCACAATATCCATTTTGTCAATTTTTGCATAAGTGGCACCTCCGGTGGAGCGTTGTCCGACGTTGTCGCTGGCCGAGCATTGATTGCCAAAGTCCCCTCCTCACCACTATTGCCGGCAGATAGTAGTCGGGGCTCGCCGGCAATTTTTTTTGACGGTGGTTTTTGGAGATGGATAGCCAAGAGTTTGCCGGTGCCCGTTGCCAGAGAGGTCTCTCTCTCTCTCTCTCTCTCTCTCTCTCTCTCTCTCTCTCTCTCTCTCTCTCTCTCTCTCTGCTTTGCCAGTGTGGGTGAAGAGCTCGATCACAATTCTTAGAGAAAGAGAGAGAACCCTAATCCGCCTTGCCCGACCACGATCTGCCAGTCTCGCCTTCCGCCTAGAACCCTTGCCTCAGCTCTTCAGGCCACGATCCGGCAGCCTCGCCTTCAGCCCGCGGGGGATCACGTGTCAACCTCCCTTCCTTTTTTGTTTCATTGTACTTCATTACCATGAAATATGTCGATTATAAAAAGATAAATTATACTTTGCCCCCTTGAAGTTTTGCTCAAAAACATTTAACCCCCATGTAGAATATTTTGTTCCAAATTGCTCCCTAAAGTTTGAAATGTTAGCACAATACTACCCTTTGGTCAACTACATGATTTACTCATTTGGTAAATTTTATCTGATCAAAACTGAATTCAAGGGTGCAAAATGTTGTTTTTTTTAACTATATGGGGGTTAAGTGTTTTTGAGCTAAACTTGGGGTGGGTGTGGGTGTGTGTGTGTGTGTGTGTGTGTGTGTGTGTGTGTGTGGGGGGGGGGGGGGGGGGGGGGGGAATAAAATGTAATTTACCCTTAGAAAAATCCTTGAGTTTAAAGTGGCATCAGATGTTGAAGCCTGTTGCCCTAACACCTGTTGGAGCCATGTATTGTTATTCTCTCTGATACAGCAGTGTTAGAGCAACGAGCTCCAATAGCTGATGTGACGATCAATGATTAGTCCATACCCAGCTGATGTGGGGCCTACCAGTTAGGGGGCCGAACCCCATTAATGCATGATGGGCCCACCAACTAGGGTCGAGTGAAGGTTGGGGGGAGGGGGGGGGGGGGGGGGGGACCGGAGAGAGAGGCTAACCCTTTACCCCTGAGGTTTAGCCCAAAATCACTTAACCCCTCTGAAGTAATTGAATTGAAGGGGGCAAAGTGTAGTTTACAGCCGTCTGATGCACCATAACTGATGATCATTGCCGTCCGTTGGAACCATATCTGTTGGTACAGATTTGCACGAACCCGAGTATATTTTTGTTGTCGAATTGATTTGCTGAGGTTTAGCCCAAAATCACTTAACCCCTTTGAACTAATGGAATTGAAGGGGGGCAAACGTGTAGTTTACAGCCGTCTAATGCACCTAATTGATGATCATAGTCATCCGTTGGAACCATATCTGTTGGTACAGAGCCGCACGAACCCGAGTGTATTTTTGCTACCGAATTGATTTGCTGCGTTTCCTTACGACCCCATCATGGTGTGCCACATTGTTTATTAAAAGGGCACAAAAAATGCACTCCACGATTAGGCGTAAGTAAAATCATCAGTTTTGGTGCCCGATTGATTTGCTGCACTTGCTTATGGCCTAATCCTGGTGTGTCACGTCGTCCATTTAAATGGCATGATTAGGTCGTAACCAAGTGCAACAAATCAATCGGGTATCTCAATGCTTTCTTGCTATGGGAATGTGGAAACATCCGGTAAAGTCCTCCAATGGTATGTTTTAAAATTTTTTAATAAAGTACGATTATTGTTCACGTCTCATTTTGTTCCATTCGTGTAGCACGTGCCTATCATGGCGGTTCCCACCACACGTCAGCCTGTAGCGTCTGTTCCTATCACTTCTGTGCATGTCGACTTCACGGTTAGTTATTTACATTTGTTAGGTTAATTAATCAATTAAGTTAATATAAATTTGTTTTAGTAGACTAATTATCTCTTTCTTATAACGCCTCCATCACTCGCTATAGTCGCTGCAGTAGTACATGCTCGCATCACCTATACGGTTAGTCATTTACTTTATCCAACTTAGAGTAGAATTAGTTTAGTTGTAGGTTTAACGTGTGTCAGCTTAACTTGAGTCTTAACGTGCGGCCCCTACTTGGAGGTTTTTTCTTCAAAATGTTTTTTGTCAGGGATGATCACCACCCCTTTGATAGAACACAAAATTTTTTAGCTTATTCTACACATCTAGGTCTATCGAATGTGCTCACGGTAAAATAAACGTTGTATAAAAATCAAGCACATTTGATGCACCTCTAGGTGTTTCTCTCTCTCTCCAAAGCTGCCGAAGGCGGCCACGAAATATTGTCACATTCATCAAAATATTGTTCTCTCTCAAAATATTATTGCCGCACTCGAAATGTTTTGTTGTCACCTTTAAAATATTGTTCCCTTTCTCGAAATATTATCTCCGCCCTCGAAATCTTTTGTGTGCCGATAGGCACGGGCATTACTAGTATGTAATAAAGGACCCTAGAGAATACAATAGGCCACTTAGACGCATGGTGGGTCTATGCTTGGAAGACCCAGTGGACCGGTTCTGTATAGACCTGGAATTAGTTTACAGCTTTGGTGATGTCGGTCGCTTCACCGAAAATAAGTTGTAAGCAGGTAGAGGATGTGATAAAGTCTTCACCACGGAAACGTGGGATTCTCATTCACCTAACAAAGTATGATGATTGTGTTGAATAGTAACTAAGACGATGCACAAATCAATGTATCAAAGACTGATGCATAAACTATCTTACTACTATAGATATTTTGTCCTTAACCCTGAGGGACTATGCATACTGAGCTAATCAGTTATGCGGTGCTTTGATGTACCAACGTGTGCGGACCTTTCATAGTCCAATACCACGGTACGTTGGGTTACCCGGCTGGCACTGGAGTGGCATGCAACCCCTATAAGTTATCCGACATCCAGAGATGGATGGGTGTATTTTGATGAGTCAATATGTCCACACAATTAATCCAAACCTGGTAGTTGTCAGTATGACTGATGTCGTTCCAGATGCTAGGCATAACACCGGAAGAGTGTGGTGTTATAAATGACAAATCATCAAATCCTAATCATATGATCGATCGGGTCTGACTGTGCTTCCCACCGCCTGAGTCGAATCATGGCACCAGTAATAGGAGGAAATAAAGATTATCAGAGTATAGTAGAGACCAAGGTTATGAGGGAGTTATATAAGCTTAGGATCACTAGAGTTTAACTCACGTCACATTCTGGGTGGTTGCTTGTGTTAATTAGACAATGGGAAGGTCTTTCCAAGGCCTCCAATCTATTCCCAAGATCGGTGATTATGGGAAGGTCTCTCCAAGGCCTCCGATTAGGGCTGATTAGCCACTAAAACAACTCCTTTGTGATCTCGTATGACAAATCATGCGCCCACTAATGAAGTTGCAAGGTCCACAGACCCATCAAAGTTAAGTTTATATTCTTGAGTGTCAGTTGGGATCCACCGGACAGGAACAGCTTCCATCGAATATAGGTTTGGGCGGAGATCCAAATCTGTGGAAATAAAGTTAGCAGAACATAAATCATGAAAATTTACTCTAGCCACTTCGAATGTACTTTGCACCGTAGGGTTCGTGATATCAAAGAGAGCGTGATTCCTGGCTTTCCAAATGTGCCAAAGCAAATATCCGAGGAAGGCTTTGACAGATTTACTATACCAAACACCATAAGCTTGAGAAAGGCTAAAGGACAAACCAAACTCTGTGACTAAGGTGGGGGGGTGGGTCAGATAAGCAAACTTGCAGATCTTCAACCAAAGCTGACTAACCGAGGGGCATAAAAAGGAAGCATGTTCGAGAGATTCTTCAGCCGCCATACGCTAGGGGCAAAGCAGAGAGACCGACATACCTATATGGTTAAGGTAAGCGCGGACTGGAAGTCGCATGAAAAATAGTTTCCAGAGAAAAAGCCAAACTCGAGGGCCTATTGGCGTTTTCCATAGGGGACGCCAAACAAAAGCCAAAGTCCCAATAATCCTAGAAAAATCTTGCAATTGTAACCGAGTAATCAGTTATAAGGTGAGGTCCCCACAGGATATTGGACCTCAGTTGGTGGTGGAGGATAGGTTCATGAGTGCATATGTCGAGAACCCACTGTGATGGGAGAACAACCTACAAATGATATTGGTGCCAACCTTGGTTATCAAAAAGGTCAGATATAGCGTAGCAGAAAGAAAATGCCAGAATCATAAGGGAACACCATACGAGCCAGAGGAATCAAAGAGCACCACTCAGTTGACCACAGGTCAAAAGAATCTCCCAAACCAAATAGCGTGTCTCGTGTGATCCCCACTGATAGCCAAACCCTCCGAGATAGCACGCCAGGCCCAGGAGCATTTAGCAAGCCGTGGCCATAGCCAAGGATCCTGAGCAACCTTAGATTTATCTCTGACAAATGAAACCCAAGGGTTGGTATGGTTAGAGAGGACTTGAAATACTTTTTTCCCCATTAAGAATTGGCGAAGTTGCCGAAGATTACAGAGACCCAAACCTCCTTGCATTTTCGGCCGACAGACATCGACCCATTTGACAAGATGAAGCCCATGAGTATGGTTACCCTTACCCCAAAGGAAGCGATGAATCTCCCATTCCATCTGATCGAGCATTTGGTGAGGAATCCATGTGGTGCCGAGTTAGAAGATCGGAAGAGAATGAAGCACAGACTGAAGCAAAGTAAGGCGAGCTGGGAATGAAAGAAGGTGAGCCTTCCAACCAGCTATGCAGGCCAAGACGCGACTAACGATGGGAGCCTGATCAGAGGCCGGGATCCGACGACCAGAGATATGAACCCCCAAATAGGTGAGAGGGCCGACTTGAGACGGAATCCCAAGGTTGGAGAGAAGAGGGGGTCGACGATCGTCAGCAACCCCAGCTCCAAAGATCACAATCGACTTATGATAGTTGACTCGTTGCCCTAAAAACCGACAGTATTGTCGGGAGACTTTTTAAAGAAGCAACACTAGAGTGGGAAGCCTCACTGAAGATAAGGCTATCATCTGCATAGGATAGGATACCAATGGAGGGAGCCCCCGAGGAAGAGCGAATACCACGCCAAAAACCACATTGGATCTTATCCTTAATGTTCCTAACCAAAACATCTGCACCAAGAATAAATAGGTAAGGAACCAACGGGTCTCCCTGATGAAGACCACAGGTAGTGCTGAACAAGGATGTAGGGGAACCATTGATCAGGATGGAGAAGGATGAGTTTTCAATGCATCCTTGAACCCACCGTATCTAGGGAATGAAACCCAAATTTATTTAGCACTTGATTGAGAAATCCTCAATCCATCCTGTCATAGGCTTTGGCCATGTCAAGTTTAAGAACTTGAAGATCTTTATCACCGGGGTCAATTTTCATGGAGTGAAGGGCATCCTAAGCCAAAAGGATATTGTCTGAAATATTCCAGCCTTGAATAAAAGCTCCTTGCTCTGGGGAAACCAGTTTGCCAAGGAGTGGCTTTAGCTAATTCACGAGATTTTTGGATATAAGTTTATAGATCATCATGCATAGGCTGATAAGCCTAAAATGTTCAGGCCTGGTTGCCTCTGAAGATTTAGGAATAAGAGTAACATATGTACTTTTCCAAATTGTAGGCATATGACATGTGAGAAAGAATGATTCAATAGCAAAACAGACATCCCTGCTGAGAATGCCTCAGTTGACCGTGAAAATATCCACCGAATACCCATCAGGCCCCGGAGCCATATTGTGAGGGAACGAGAAGGCCGTCTGTCGAATTCCCTCCCAGGTAATTGGGCGGATTAGGTGACAATTGTCACTCGCTGTCACTAGAGTCGGCACAATACTCAGAAGGTCATTATTATCAGGAATGGTAATTTGGGACCATTTAGATTTAAAGTGACGAATAAAGATAGCTTCAATTTCAACCCGACTAAAGTGTCGGACACCAAATTCATCATCAATAAGGTGAATCCTATTCCGTTTACAGCAGACTTGGGTGGTCATATGAAAATTTTTTGTGTTATCATCTCCCGCAAGAAGCCATTGTATGCGCGATTTTTGGCGCCATTGAAGGTCTTGCAAATAAAGCATATGAGTATAATGAGATTGCATATATCGCAAAGTATCAACTTCTGTAGCAAGGAGCGGCCGAGACCCCTCAAGGGTGGTTCACCAATGGAGTTGATAGCACAGAGCAACAATTTGTTTGTCAAGATCTCCAACCCTATGCTTATTCCAAAGCTTAAGAACCCCGGCTACCTGATCACATATAGTGGTGTGAGCCCTCAGACCGTCCGTGGCAATGGCCGAAAGGCGACCAGACTTGGCGGATGTGGTGGGACCCGAAGTCTTCTTGCCCTGGCTGTGCAGACCTGCCCTCCCGGCCTGGGCATTGAAGCACGAGACCTACCAGGATCTGGATCCCTGTTTTTTTGGTTGGAGAAGATTAAGGGTTGACCCCCTATTGAGGATGGCTGCCCTGAGATACCCTCTGTAACAAGTGAGGGTGTAAGGGATTTTGGAGGAAACTTAGGATAGATCGAGCTCGGGTTTCTTGGTCCCTCCGATATCACACTTACAAGCCCCAAGGGGGGAATATACTGTGGAACATCACCTTCTGCCTAAGAGACACTAGGGTCAGGAGGATGGCCACGTGGCCAAACGACAACCTTGACTGGCAATATGGGAGCACGTGAGGATAAAGGGCAACCTTGGTCCGACATGATAGCTTTTCCACCGCCCAAGGGTGGCTGCACCTGCTGAGGCTCTGGGCTTACAGTCGTCCCACATATAGACCCTGCCCGAGGGAAAATCGGCGGTCGAAGCGAATTTGAGAGGCCGAAGGCCGGACTCCTCTGGAACCCTAACACGATCCCCCTGGATATCACTACCCTGGTCCACCGGAACCCTAACACCATGATCTCCAGTCGTAACCCCCGCCCTGGCCCGACCTTTGCGTTTCCCCAACTTGGCCGCCTGCCATCCCTCGGAATGCGGCTCTGCCGGTGCCGGGGGAGAGACCGGCGATTGGGCACTCCGGTTTGTAGGAAGTACAGTAGGCCGTGGGCCAAGAACATCGTTACAAGGATTTGATTTTGTCTGGAGTGAAGGGCATGACCCCGAGCCATGGCCTAGAGATTTGCACGAGGAGAAGAAGGGAGGCAGACCTTCATAAATAATATGTTGCCAAACTGAAACCCCATCATGGCAATCAAGCCAAACCCCAGATCGGGATCCCGAGCCCAAAGAGATCTCCACACATGCCCAGGCGAAACGGCCCCTAACCAGTTTACGTGTAAATGCGTCGAGATCAATGGGGGTACCGGCTGCTGAGACAATGGACAAGATGAGGTGGGGCTTCCAGAACTTCGATGGAAGATTAGGTAGTCGGACCCAAATGGTGGCCCTAGATATATCATCGACGGACGTCTTAAACGTCGGCCGCCATCCTTCTAAGACTAGGGTTTGGCCATTGATGATCATGATTCGCCTAGGCGCACCTTGCGGAGATCATGATCATTAAAAATATACAATCCTCGTTTAAGGGGGAGGATCTCAACCATTCCACTTCCGGTGTAGAGCTCGGGCGAGGAGATCCGGAGACGTACCTGATCCAAGCAACTTAACGATGATAGCAAATTTCCAAGCAGCTCGGGCAGCCTCCGTCACCTCGGGGTGAACTTGATCCGGCGATCTACCGGCTGAAGGAGCGCTGGCAGGGCTTCCCCATGTTGGTCTTCTTCCCGCCTCGACCACGGAAAAGATCCGCCCAACGAGACGAAGGAGGAGGAACCCCATGAGATCCTCGAGAATCCAGCGCACCACTGTCGCTCTGCCCCCCTCTAGAGCCTGAGCCCCCACCTTCCGAAGGAGGGGAACCTTCCCCTACCTCAACCTCCAGGCAAGGGGTTCCACAGGAGACCCCCCACCCTCACTCAGAACCGTACGCTCAGTTAGCCCGCCACCGGATCCCCCACCCTCACACGGCGGAGGTGGGGAATCACGCTCTACCTCCATCACCCCCTCTCCGGTGGCTCGCTCAGAAATTTTCCTCTTTCTGAGCCCTAATCGCTCAGAGATCGCTCAGGAATCCAAAAATCCCCTTCTTCTTCCGACCGAAGCCGTGTAAACCCTAGTTTAGGGTTCCGGGAAAACAACGAACACAAAAGAAATTTTTCCTGTTTTTTTTTTTGATCGAAACCCGGGAGAAATCGTGCGTCGGAGATGCAGCACGACGACGTGATATGGCAGATCATCAGGCACAATCACTGCAGCTTCATGACCAAGTAACACCAGCATCTCTCTCTCTCTCTCTCTCTCTCTCTCTCTCTCTCTCTCTCTCTCTCTAAATATGGCCCTTTTAATTTTGATAGTTTTAATTATGATCTAAATGTTGGCTTTTCGTGTAGAATCACCACTGGGAATTTCTGTAGAAACCCATACAATGCGACTGGCATCTGCAATCGGAGCTCTTGCCCGCTCGCCAACAGCCGATACGCGACAATTCGAGATCATGACGGTCTTGGCTTTCTTCCCCCTTTTTGTTTTTTCCTTCAACACATTACAAGCTAGTTAGTAAGATTTTTGTCATATAATTCTGTAACTACATAACTTGTTGTTCATGCATAATGTTTAGGCATGCCAATTACATTGTATTAGGATGTAAAGTAGCAGTGCTTGAAACCGTTTCTGTGAAAGGGTAAATTTGTTAATGCCCGGAAGTCGGAAAAGGAAATTATTTGGTTGGTGTCATAGTATGGTGCTTCGGTCGAATGCGTCAGGGGCGATTGGCACCATTTAGAAGTTGAGGGTAGGTAAATAGATAGAGACCCAACACTTGCAAGTGGAGGGTTTCGGAGGTTGGTGTAAATTTGTTAATGCCCGGAAGTCGGAAAAGGAAATTATTTGGTTGGTGTCATAGTATGGTACTTTGGTCGAATGCATCAGGGGCGATTGGCACCATTTAGAAGTTGAGGGTAGGTAAATAGATAGAGACCCAACACTTGCAAGTGGAGGGTTTCGGAGGTTGGTGTAAATTTGTTAATGCCCGGAAGTCGGAAAAGGAAATTATTTGGTTGGTGTCATAGTATGGTACTTTGGTCGAATGCATCAGGGGCGATTGGCACCATTTAGAAGTTGAGGGTAGGTAAATAGATAGAGACCCAACACTTGCAAGTGGAGGGTTTCGGAGGTTGGCATTTTATGATTTGGCACTCCGGTCAGTTTTCGTGGATTTTTACATCTTCCCATGTGTAGTTGTTTCATTTAAGTATGTTCAATGGTTGGGAAGCAATTGAAGGAGTTCGTCTCCTCTCCATTAACGCATTCCCCGGATACTCTGCTGTTGCGCACGCGACGCGTGCTGCATAAACATGGATGGCAACAATCTCTGCATATACTAGAATTTGATGCATGTGCAATCCGCATCATGGCCGTTCATGCTTGTGCGGCAGTTATCGGGGATTACCACGAGGAATGCGTTAATGGAGAGGAGTCAGACTCCAATCGAAGCACATAGAAAATTGCTTGTATAGAAGATGGAAGGCTAACTATGTAGGAAAGCGGGTAGTATCGGTGATGGTTTTGCTAAGTGTGTTAATTCCATGATGATAAATGAAAGTTAATTTATCAACAAGAAATAAATACTAAGACATAGCCATATTTTTTAAATGTTCTATCATCTCTTCATGAGGACTTGTATCGTTTGTGTGCGGGAAGGAGGATATGAGAGCTTATATTGCAATGCTTGGACCTTTTTTTTACTTATGCCAAGATATTAATATATGGGTATTGTGCATATGGTTCTGACAACTCCGTGACGAAGTGAAACAATATTGCTTTTTATCGACTTTTGAGATTGGATGATGAGATTTTTCCTTCTATTATAACTATAAAAAGTAGGAATATGTTTTAATGGGAAGGGTATTGGATGCCGAGTGGCAACGACCGTGGACCTGGTTTGTCAGACGCAGGTTACAGTGGTGCGTCTAAGGCTAATGTTGATGAGTTTAGTTGGACGAGCAAAAAAAAGTTGACTTGGACGAGCAAAAATGAGTGATTGTCTTATTCGTGACGTAAACAATGTAAATTTATGTAAATATATGGTGATTATCAAGTTTTTTTTTCTTTAGTTTATTGGTATTCCTCCTTGATTTCGGTTAACATGGTTTACTATGTGTTTGGTGTGTTTTTTCTTCAAACAATTCAAGTAAATATGTATGCATGACTATAAAAGACTTAAATTTAAAGTAAAAAAATTCCACAAATTCGAACCTTTTTTGACAATTTCGAAAGTTTTTCAAAATTTCGACTGAAAAGACCGAAATTTCAGTTTCTGCCAGGATAGAAACCAGGCATGAAATCGAAATCTCAAACCTTGAGAAGAACCTTAAGACTTGTTAGATGTTTAAGCCACCTGTTTTAAAACTCGTCGACTCGACTAGGCTGTGATCATGGTTTGAATTTTCAGTCGAAATACTGAAATTTTGTTGAAATATTTTGGTTTCGGCTGCTCGCGAAACAAAAGGGGGTTCGCAACCTGGATCCGTTCCGATTTTGGTGAAGTTTTGGGATTTTGGGGGAAATTCGATTAATTCGTCAAGATTTCGATCGAAACGATGATGGCCCACCGAAACCACGTGTTGCCCCCCGGTTTCGTCTTTCACTTCGTTGAAGTTTCATTGTCTCGTGGATTCGTCAGATTCACTGGATCTCAATCCTGGATTCGTCAGATCTCGCCAGACCTTGTCGTCGGATCGTCGGTTTTCGCCGAATCTCGTCTCGGATTTCGTCGAATCTTGCTGGATATGTATGCACAACTATAAAAGATTTAAATTTAAAATATAAAAAAATCCCTTTGATCTCCCTTTTTTTTTACCATCGGGTTGTAGTCCGAGTGGTACTTCCTCTCCCAAGTTGGAGAGGTTCCATGTTCAGGTCCTGATATGGACACCGTGGAGTGAACTTTTCCTCAAGGCTGTGTGCCTTGTTTGCACGTGTGAATCCTGGCCATTGATGTCATGCTTTACGGGAATATGGAATTAATAAATGCAGTTGTTGTCTTCTTGTTTCAATCTCCAAACCTCTATGAGCCCTTGCTCTAGCACCTTGTCCTTTGACTGCCTGGTTGGTCCATCAAAAAAACAAAAAAACCTTTTGACCGTTTCAAAAAATTTCCACTATTTCAACTGAGATTTTGTAAGTTTGACCGGAATTTCAGTTTTTGCTTGGACCGAAATCAGACAGGAAACCGAAACTTAAAACTATGGCTGGGATTCGGGTTGACTCGCCCATCGACTCAGCATGGTAAGTGGTAACAGCTTGGCCCAAGACTCGGTTGTCTCGCTCCAAAACTCGTTTGACTCTCCAAAACTCAACTGCTTTGTATTTTTATCAATCTATTTATGTGTATAAAAATTCCAATATTATATATAATATGTCAAAAATATTTAATTTTATGCTATTTGCATATATATAGTAAATTTTAGTAGCGCATTATATATTTTAAGTTTGAGGTCACGATGGTCATGCTAAATTGAGTTTCCAGAGTGTGCCCTACTCGTCAAGATTTTTTACTAGAGTCAAGTTTTTGGGTTTTAAAGTAATGGTTTAAGCAAAGTACCTCAGATAGTGCACTGTACCGGCTATAATGGTTAGTTAGCTCATTGATACTTAGCTTTAACGAGATACTTTGAACCTTGGTACTCTTTTCATATGCCTCCAACCACACCCACCCACACTAATGCACACATTGACATACACAAAAAAAAAAATCCTTTCTTTTCGATCTTTTATGTATTTTTGGGCTACTAATTTTTTTGTTGTACATTTATACTAAACAACATAAAGCTAAATCAATCTAGAAGATTGTTGTTAGTTGTTACTAAAATCTTTCATCATTCAATCTCTTTGATAACTACATATTCTACTGCCATTCAGTAGTTGGTGGAGTTTCGTCATTTGTTTGGATTTTTCCTTAGTCTCTAGAACACACACACTCACACAAATCCTTTCTTTTCTACCTTGTATGTAATGTTTGGATTAGGGGTGGCAATGGGTCGGGTTGAGACATATGTATAAGGGCAAAACACCCAACCCGAACCCGACCCGTTTAATAAACGGGTCAAAAACTTAAACCCAAACCCGACCCACCTAATAAACGGGTTGACCCGACCCGACCCGTTTAACCCGTTTACTAACCGGGTCGGGTCGTGTCGGGTCGGGTTGGCTCGGGTTGGGTAAACAGAACCCATGTAAACCTGTCGGGTTGGGTCAAGACAAGTCGGATTGGGCCGGGTTTGATCGGATTGGTTCGGGTTGGCTCGGGTCGGGTTGACACGAGTACACGACCCATTTGTTAAACGGGTCAAGTCGGGTCAATCGGGTTATAAGTACAAACCCGAACCCGACCCATTAAATAAACGGGTCAATCGGGCTGACCCGTTTATGTCCCGAACCCGTTTAGGCCAAACCCAAACCCGCTAACTTCGGGTCGGGTTCGGGCCGGGTTGGTGGGTCGGGTCAAGAATTGCCACCCCTAGTTTGGATGCTAATTTCTAGGTTTTACTAAGCAACATAAAGCTATATCAATCTAGAAGATTGTTGTTACAAAAATCTTTCATTAGTTAATCTCTCCGATAACTACATATTCAACTGCGATTCAGTAGTTGGTGGAGTTCCGTCGTTCGTTTGGATTTTTCCTTACTTTCTAGATCATATTGATGCACTAAATCATCAACCAAAATTCTTCCATGATTTTACATTGTCTCAATTGGTATCAAGGAGTCCTATTAATATTCACCCTTTTGCATCCTTTTCTAAAATTCCCTTTTAATATTTAGTTAAATTAAATAGGACAATGGTACACACATAACTCGTCAAATTGTGGTTCCTTTCAGTCTATTCCTCTAATACAATTTGGCCACAAGGCCCACAACAACTTATGCATATCATATATCTTTACTTGGTCTTTTCTCAACAATCTTAACTTACATTCTATCAATCCTTGGTGATAATTCATAATACCTTTCACTATGATTTAAATATTGCTACTCTTGATGGATCCAAGTGGTCAATGTTATATATCTTAGGCATCCATTCAATTTTATTTTTATATCAAGTAGTTTTTTCTATCCTCTTCTTTTCAAAAGGTTTCTTCCCCATTTTTATTCTAGTAATTGGTGCCCATCTCTATTTTTCCTGTTTTTTTATTAATGAAGTCCCCTTATTTTAAGGGTATTACAAATTAGAATGTCGCCCTTATTAGATTTGCCTAGTGATACCTTGTGCTATATAAATCATATCTATTATATTTGATAAATCATGCAAAATATCAAGGAATAGGTTAAACTACTTGTTATGGAATCAGAATGTTTGATGGGGTGGGATGTACTTCGACGATTGTGTGATGGGCATATTTCTTCGAGGTTTATATTTTAACAATAGTAAAGCTAACATGCATGATTTAAGATGTTGGATAATAAAGGGGTCCCAACATGGACATGAGTGTTGCAAAGATGATAATGATGGGTGATCTGTGTGGTAAAACTGTAAAAGTAGGAAGGGGAGTTGGGAAATGTAAAGTGATGGAGAATCAACTGGGACATGGTATGGGCACGTTGCCATGTACAGTTAAGGCCAGAGGAGCCCTAGTAAAAGGAGGGGCTTGGATTTGTTTGGAAAGAGTTGGAAAAGCATGAGTAAAGACCTATGGTAAAATTTTGAAAGTTGTGAAGTATTTGAAAAGGCTTGCGTTGATGAAGGATGTACTCCATACCAGGAAGTATCATACTACGGACTCCAACTAGATGGTACAAGTCTTTTTGGATGTCATTTGTTTGTTTTTTATTATTATTGTTTAAAGGTGCCACTTTGAAAATATGATAGAAGCATTTGTTTCTACTTCTACTATTGATGTATTGGCTGTGCTTAGTGCAGGTATTTTTTACTTATATATGAAAACTATTGAAAGGGCCCACAAGCCAAATGAATTATGGGAGAGAGTTAAGCTACCCAGAAACTACGAGAAGGCATTGGAAATCATTGACAAACAGCTGGTATACAAATTGAAATCAATATGTAACTTGACAAACTATTTGTCTTCAAGATTGAACTTTGAAGATTTCTAAAATTATCAATGGTTTTTGGTTTTGACAGCAATATTGGCCAAAATTACTTGTACACAAAATCAAGCAACGTCTCACTAAAATGACCCAGTATCGTATACGCATGAGGAAGCTTGAGTTGAAAGTGAGGTATGCATTTCTGGCCATATCTTCTTAGCTCCTGAATGATGCAAGTGCAATGGATATGATATTTGAATTAGTATTAAAAGGTTTTCATGTGAGACAATATCATACATACTGGTAATTTTTCTCTCATTAGAAAACATTCACAAGGCAGAGATATGAAACTTGTTATCTATATTAATTTGCTAACACCACCTCGATGTTGATTTTCATACTTTGTTCTTTTCTCTTGAAACCTTACTGAAGATGTCTGCTAGTTGCTGCTTATATTGAAAAGACAATGTAATGAAACTTGTTACTAAAATCTTTTCTCATTAACCATTTTTTTTCTCACAAAAAGGTAGCTCGTCATTTGTTCATAGCTTTTCAATTTGCTTGACATTTCATAGGATAATGAATACACTTCAAAATGGTTGTCATTGGATAAAGTTTCAATCTACCACAAATATGCAGGTAGTTGAATTTGGTACTACATAAAACTTTCTACTCTGTCAATCTTTGTCATTAGATCGAGTTTCCATTGTCTCTCCTATCTCTACAGATGGCAATGGGGCAAGTTTGGGATGGGGTGACGGCATTCCGACCTCGATACATTGGGAATGCCCCACCCAAACTCGTGGCAAAACCCCGATCCAGCTCGATTATGCTTTACAAGACAGGTTAGAGCGGGACAAGGTTGGTTTGAACCTGCATATTTATTCTAATTGATAAAAATCAGTAATTGCTCCTTGTTCCCGTGGGTTACGACAGGTATTGGGTATGCATATAATATGGGTCTATAATTGGCTCGGATTTGAGACGGTGCGAGCTAACCCTAATCCCTCCTCTAACTCGACTATCTTTTAAAGAAATTTCCAAACCCACCCAAACCCATCTCAATAGGGGAGATCAGGTTTCAAATAAAAAACCCAAGGTCTAGCTTTTGCTTGACCTTGTCATTCGAGCATCATGGAAATCAAAGTGACATAGTGTCAAGTGTCAACTAGCGTTCGGGAAATCAAGTGTAGTGGTTTCCCCACTACACTGGCAACTTTGCTAATGGAGCATCTAGACCAACACTCCATTGGAAAGTCCGGCATCTGAACCCACACAGCATCTGAACACATCGTGTTTGGACGTGTCATTAATTTCCGTAAATCTGAGTTGTTTCTAATTGTCCTGTGAGGTTGGTTTATTTGTCTTGCTTTTACCCGAATTCTTGTTTATTCCCTTCTGTCTACATTGCTGAGCATGTATTAGGAATCTTCCTTGGAAACAGGGCTCGTTTTTAATACTTCCCACTATGGCTCTTCTTTATTTGACAGGGAGAAGATAATGACTGTACCTAGAAAAGAGAAAAAAAGAGAGGCTAGGAGGGAGGAAAAGGCTGAGAAGGCTGCGGTTTTGGAAAAGGTTGTTCCTTTATGGCCTTTTGTAAGTTGCATATTCTTGTCTCTCTGCTTCAGCTATTGATATTGGTTGATATTTCGCAGGTTATTGAAGCTGAATTGTTGGAACGTCTAAAGATAGGTGGTTGTGGTGACATATACAATTATCCTATTGAATCATACATTGAGATCCTTGAAAAAGAAGGGCAAGAGCCTGCTGTTGAAGAAGAAGATGAGGAAGTATGGTCTCTTAGAACTTATTTATTTGGATGTAGCAGTTATTGTGTTTCAACGCTGCTTAAAGTCAATCTCTCTCTCTCTCTCTCTCTCTCTCTCTCTCTCTCTCTCTCTCTCTCTCTCTCTCTCTCTCTCTCCCTCTCTCTCTCTCTCTCTCTCTCTCTCTCTCTCTCTCTCTTTTTGGATAAACAGGAGCTGGAGCCAGAATTAGAATATGTAGGAGTTTATGACCTTGAAGAGGAAGAGGAAGAGGACATTGAAGACTTCCATGGTTTTATGAAGGATGAATCCTTCAAAAATGATGCTTATGGTAACGATGCTTTAATTTTTTTTAAAAAGAAATGTTTTAAAATAAGTTGTCAAGTATGAAATCTCAATCATTTGTTTGACGTCATAATCCTCATCTTACTTCATCTTCACATTTATTCTTATGTTATTGTGCTATCTGTTACTGGCACAGGTGATACCCATGAAGATGATGAAGAGATGGGTGCATCTGATCAACTCCTGAAGAAAAAGAAAAAAGCATCCGACTTTGATTCAATAATGTTTGATAGTGATGCTCCTGGCATCAAGTCAAAAAGAAAGAAGGTGCTTATAGAGGTAAAATGTGAACCATTTTCATCTTTCCAATTTTATGTTTCAACCTAACAAGGAAAGATAATCTAAAACTGGCCAATTTAGTTGAGGGTATCTGGCAAACTGTGACATGTGGAACTCTGCTTTTCTGTTTGTTAAGGTGATTAAAACTTTTGAGTAGATGTAGAAAGTGATAGATATCTGGAAAATGTTAATGGTGAATAGTTTCACACTTTCACTTTCACGTGTACGAAGGAAACAAGGTGAATGATCAAACGACGATTGCCCCAGCTTTATCATCAACGTTGCAAGCCTTTGGAATCCCTTTACCCTTTCTGTTTAATCCTTTATTTCCTCTCGGTGACCTCTATTTTAACCTTTCCACATATATGAGGCACGCTCCTTCCATCTTTGATCAAATTACCGTCGCATCTTTTTAAGCAAATCTAAGCACTCGTCATTCATATTGGTTTCAGTGCCTCCATTTTGGAGGGAAGTTTTCATAATTGGGACAACTGGTTGGAGTCGAAGAAAACCCTCCCTGTTATGAGAAAAAGAGGAGGGATGCACTTCACAAAAGAGCTTGTAAGCCTCATTTGTATTACTTCCATCTATATAGGCTTAGGGTGGGTCAACAAAGTGAGTAGCCACCAGCCGCCGCAGATGTCGTAGTTGCTGCACCTATAACACTCCCTCATGGATGCACACTTTCAAAAGATTACCTCAACCAGAGACGGACTCTCATATATATATATATATATATATATAATGGACATGCACGAACAATAATAACCTTAATAAACTCATTCATAAAAAACATGACTATTTCATATTTAACATTTGCTCTGTATGGTATTTAAAATCAACATCCATAATAAAGAAAAATATTTTATTTTGTTTTAAAACTCATATTTTCTAATAATAAACTGAAAAATAGTTTAGTTTTATATAAGGACAAAAGTTTTCCTAAATCCACATTTGTCCTTAAAGTCTCCACGAAGTGTCCAAGGTGTATCCGGTGAAAAAAAATATGATTAAAAAAATGGAACACGCTTGAGAAGTATCTGATACGTGTTCAATGCGTGACTGACAAGTGTCGGTGTCCGACACGTGTCGGACACAAACACATCACTTTTTGGGAAGTGTCCATGTTTCCTAGGGTAAATGTTGTTTGTGCTTTTTCTCTGGCGGTTGGACAACTCAAACATTGAGCTCAAGCATGTTGTTGATGATTCATGCTATCAGCAAATGGTTCTACATACCATATCCAATATTGATGGAGCTGTATTCATCCTTAATTGTGCTGACATGTAATTTTTCAATTAACGTGACAGGTCGAGCACGACGAAGACTCGGGTGATCGACAGAAGGCACATCTGTGAGCGCTTTGCTGCAGCCTCAGCTCGTACATCTGAAGGCAGCTGTAGTTCAAATGTTTGTTGGGTTAATGTTACAGTAGGCACTTCGTAGAGGTCCATCGAAGATCAGGGTTTGATCGAGATTGAACAATTTTGTGAGGCTGTAGTGCGGAACGAAAATCCCTCTGTTGGTCTTAAATTATGTGATCTTTTTTTTCTTCTGTTTTCCAGCTTTGTGACTCACAATCTGGCTGAGTTTGCTTTTCTACACAAAAATCCCCGCTTTGCGCCGTGAGACCTTTTTACTCTATTGTAGGTGAAATTGAAAGCATATCAGGAACTGAAAACATGGGTGATATTTTGTGACTACTGGTTGGATTCTGTTATGGTACTTAGGCTTCAGTGTTATTTGGTTTGGACCAGACAGGGTGATACAAGTTGATCAAGTTTCAGAATGTGGCTCGAACCATCTGGTTCTTAATTTCAGGTCAATTCTAATCAGGTCAAGGTGATGAGTTCTTGCGATAGTAGGAATTCTACCAAAATTTAGCAAGCATTTATAATTTCAAAATGTTTGGCATACAATGTCTGATGCATGATACATGAAGGTTGTGGTTGTTTAAGGCGGAGGGTGGCTTGGGGTCGAGCGAGCGGTGTATGATCTGCCCTCCGTGGAATTTTTTTATTTATTTTACCTGGAGATTGTTGAAAGTTTCGCAATCGAGATTTAGTGTTGGATTTATCACTCCATAAATAAATCTTAAGTTGTCAGGTGCTACCAAAAAAAATTTCCAACATGTTTTGGAAAAACGTGATTATTTCGTGTTTTTCCCTCCATTGAAATGCTATATGTTACGCACGATAATTGTACGATTTTTATGATATTTTACAAAATATATTATGTTTTAGCTGGTTGGATATATTGGCCCTCCCAAATTGATTTTTGGGGGTAATGTGGCTAAGTAGGGGTGTGCATCGGTTCGAAACCGACCTATTTAGGCAAAACCCAAACCGATCCAACCTAGGTCGGTTTTGAGAATTTGCAATCCGATCCAAACCGATTGAGACTGGAATCCAATCCAATCCAATTAAAGTCGGTTTGGATTGGATTGGATGGTCGGTTTGGGTTTGGCCCATATGCTTACTAGTTTTTTTTTTTTTAAATTTGGACGTAGTATCAACTTTAAAATGATTATTTCAAAAATTATAAAATGATACTACATTACTTACCAAAATACCAAGTTATCAACAACAATACCATTATGTCCACAATATTCATATCCATTAAATATTAAAAACTACAAAGTACAGTTTTAACAATTAAATAAAAGTTTACAACAGTTACCACTAAATTAGTAAATTATAAACCGGAGTCCGGTTCGGTTCGGTTCGGTTTAGGTCGGTTTTTAATTGATAAATCCGATAACCGATCCAATCATATCGGTTTTGAGAAATCCTGATCCAATCCGATCCGTTGAGTGTGTCGAAACCGATCAAATTTGGTCGGTTTGGTTTGGTTCGGTCGGTTTGGTTTGGATCCTGCACACCCCTACGGCTAAGGTCCTTGTAAGTTGTAACGGATTCTGTGATGGCTAAAGGACCGGCAACATTTCAGTTGTGTGAAAGTTCTTCTGTAACAAATATATTTTCAGTACCTATTTTGCACCTACATGTGTCTGTACAGGAAGTATATATAATCCGAATATATTGACACAAATCACACTCCGAATATATTGACACAAATCACAGTAACAATTGATACTGTGTTGCAAATCGTTACTCTTGCTATAGTGAAATCATTATAGTAATTTTTTTATAAAATCTTACTGAAATTTATTTGCTACAGTAAATTACTGTAGCAATCAATACTTTTTATGTTGCAGATTGTTACTAATGCTACAGTGAAATTACTGTAGCTATTGCTACAGATTGTTACTAATGCTACAGTGAAATTGCTGTAGCAAAGAGTTACAATTTGTGCATATTGTTACTCTTTGCTATCGTGAAATCACTGTAGTATTTATTTTTTGGGTTATTTTGATTTTGCCCCCCAAATTGTGCCTTGAATTAGATTTTACCCCGCATATTTTTCATTAATTAGACTTTACCCCCCAGACATAACTGTTCCGTCAGCTCACCATCTAAGAGAAAGGGTGAGCTGACGGAAAAGAAATAAAGTTTTGAGGGTGAGCTGACAGAACTGTTAGTTTTGGGGGGTAAAATCTAATTAATGAAATATGGGGGGTAAAGTCTAATTCAAGGCAAAATTTGCTGGAAATTTTATTCATACCCCAAAAATCTGTAACTAGCCTTCGTCTCCCATCCGTTTCACAGTAACTTACACAAAAATTTTAAAATATCTTTTATACCCTTATCTTATACCCCACATCCAACTAAAACCTTAAACATAACCTTTTGGATATCGACTGCAATTGAAAAGAAATTGCAGTGGAGATTCTCTCAATCGGATTCCTCCAAACGAGATCTAACCCCTCTAGCAATGGGGAAATAAGAGAGACCTCTCTCTCTCTCTCTCTCTCTCCTCATGGGGCTTCAATATCGGAAAGGAATGGGGTACCCTATACTCATGGGGCTTCAACATCGGAAAGGAATGGGGTATGATCAAGATGGGACGGGCCATTTAACTGGGGTGTATTCAAGGTGGGGTTTAAGAGGAAAGGATATTTTTTAGGATAAAAATGGGATATGATCAAAGAAAACGGGGTGTGTTCAAGTTTGTTGGAAATGGAGGCTAATTACAGATTTTCGGGGTATGAATAAAATAACCCTTTTTTTTTTTAGATCAATCGTGCTTTGAAAGAAATTTGTTATATTGAAATCACTGTAAGTAAAGATTGTTACTCTTTGCTACATTAAATCCCTATAGCAAAGATCTACGTAATAACATGCAATTAACTTGGGGTATTTTTTTCATGATTTTGAGTCTGGAAGTGGATTTCAGCTTTTCCAGAAATCTCTTTTAATTGGGCATCCAAACGGAAATCATCCCATAATCCAATTCCAGCAGAAGCTAGAATTCGATTGCGGGGCCGCGAAATCTTGACCGGCTTCTGTAACGCTGAAACGGGGGAGGTGAAAAACCAAAAAAAAAAAAAAAAAAGGTAAATTACACTTTGCCTCCCTGAAGTTTAGCTCAAAGACACTTAACCCCTATATGGTTAAAAATTATATTTTGCCTCCTTCAAATCAGTTTTCATCAGATAAAAATTACCAAATGAGAAAATTAAGTAGTTGACAAAAGGAGGTATTGTGCTCACATTTCAAACTTTAGGGGGTTATTTGGAACAAAATAAACTAAGGGGGGGAGGGGGTTTAAGTGTTTTGGAGCTAAACTTGGGCAAAGTGTAATTTACCCCCCCCCCCCACTCTCCAAAAGAAAAGGGAATTTTATTCCTACCCCAAAAATCTGTAATTAGCCCCCGTCTCCCTATCGTATCTCAATACCTTACTCAACAATCTTTTAATACCAACAATGCCCTTTTTTTTTGTAACCCAAATCCCAAAGCCCTAACTCAACGTCTTTTGTGCCCCCAACTCAACCCAAGGTCACTTTGAACTTCCTCAGCCAAAGTCTAACCCGTCAGGTTGGCCGGGTTGATCGGGTTGTGCGGGGTGGGTTGACCAGCTTCAATATGGTAGAGGAGAAATGATTCGGGTTGGGCTCGAGCTAGCCCGCCCAAATTCGGGTTGGGTTCGGATTGGCCCGTCCAAGTTGCAGCCTTACTTGTGCCTTCAAGTACCAGCCAACAACTGCATGGGGTTTATTTGAGAGTAGGGTGTATTCAAGAGTGCATATAATTGGAGTATATTTAAAGGGATATGTGTTTGATTGGGGCATAATCAAGTTGGGGAGGGTCATTAAACTGAGGTGTATTGAAGGTGGGGTGTAAGGGGGAAGGGTATTTTTGTGATAGGAATGGGGTATGAAAAAAAAAAAAAAGAGGGTGTTCTCAAGTTTGTTGGAAATGGGGGCTAATTACAGATTTTGGGCGTATGAATGAAATTTCCCAAAAAAAAAACCGGGGGATGTAAAACCGAGTGTTTGCGTAAGTACCCCCGTCGGGCGTCACCACCACCAGAAGACAGCGGAGGGGAGCATGGCGAGCGGGAGCGACGCGGCGCCGCTGCCGAGCAGGGAGGCGAGCGTTCTGCGCGGCCACGAGGGTGCGGTCCTGGCCGTCCGATTCAACGGCGACGGAAACTACTGCCTGAGCTGCGGCAAGGACCGCACCCTCCGCCTCTGGAACCCCCACCGCGGCATCCTCATCAAGACCTACAAATCCCACGGCCGCGAGGTCCGCGACGCCCACGCCACCTCGTATGCCCTCTCCTTTCTCCCCCTCCCCCCTTTCCGCATTAATTTTGTACAGAATAACCATGAATTGATATCCTTCTGTTCTGCAGGGACAACGCGAAGATCTCCTCGTGCGGTGGAGATCGGCAGATTTTCTACTGGGACGTATCTACGGGGAAAGTGATCCGCAAGTTCCGCGGCCATGATAGTGAGGTTGCTTTCTTTTCTTTTCTTCTCTATTTGCAATAGATCTGCTCATGTTACAGTTCCAGTCCTTCAGATATTAGGAAAAAAAAAAAAGCAGAAAGAGAAAATGTTTGATCAATGTAGGTTGATCAGTCACCTCCCCTACTTGAGATCAAATCCCACATATTAGGAAAATCCTAAACAATAGATAATAGCTTCCTAAATAAACCCATTAATTTGTGAAACTTAAAAAGAAAGAAAGCAGCAACTAGCATGAATATAAGGATGGAATGCGGGAGAATCAAGGAGATTCATCGCAATTCAACCCACCCGAAATGACCCTCACCCTCCATGTTGAAATTTTGGAAATTGTTCTTGGAATTTTGACCAAAATACCCAAGTAGAATCTTTGACTGGCAATTTAGTAAGCACTTTTGTAACAACTTGTTCGTGTCCTTTTATAGCCCGTCGGTCAAGTAGTTTCTCCAGCATTCAGCTCGACAAGAACGGCATACGGGGTATGTATGCAATGTCGTGGAAACAAGCGCTGCATGTCACAATGATGGTAGGCGTCAAGGAGGAGGTAAAATGGTTGGGTTCTGAAATTTTTTAAAAGAATTGTTGCTTCAGTTGTCATGGCTCGTGGATGTCGAACCTATGTAAAAGGACGAATCATGTGTTACCAACCGAGCACATCAGAGATCAGTTTGAGGGACAACCAGCTCTAGAGGGAGGACCTGGTTGGGCGTCCTCAGGTCGAAGTCTTTCTTCGCACGAACCAGAGACGGACTCAAGGGGTAGCAAACTCCCTACGGGAGTTGGACTAGGTACGCTCAAGTTAGTACCACTACATTGACTCAACTGTAGTCAGGTTGAGTTTTAGTTGTCGTCCCGACTTAGACGTACCATCTCTCTAGATCGTGGAGAAGATCGAGGTGTGATGGACGACCCACGAGGTTTGCACCCACCATCCCTAGAATCAACCTCGAAAAAGGGAAGAACCATACTCAAGGTAGAAACGACTCCAACGTCTAGGTCTTGGAGATCATGCCTTCTTTATCCAATAACAATACAATGGCACACGCTTTCGAGGAAGTGGGAAATGTGTGCATTATCTGTAGGTAACAATCAACTACGATGAGTCAGTCAATGTTTAAAAAGGCATTCGAGGTTTACGCCTCGAGGCGAGGCGGTCCTGTGTTGCCCCGAGGCACACGCCTCAGCAACCACATATAAAAAGCCTACGTCTCTGCATCAAGAGGCGTACGTCTTTGTCCGAGGCTCGCCTTATGGCGTTCGAGGCGTACGCCTCTTGCTCCAGGTATGAAACATAAGGCGGGGAGGGGTTCAAACCAATGTTTGGTATAGGGGGGCACTAAGGGTTTGATATGTAAATCGTTCCCATGGACCCTTTTTTCAACCATTGAAACCTCCTAAACCCTTTTAGATCTCTTTAGGTTTTGAAACCCTCCTGTCTCCAAAAAGCAAAAATTAAGATCTAGTGCTCATTTCTTTTTCGATTTTGATTCCGAAGTTTTATTCTTTTTTTTTGTTGATTGTCTACAAGTGAGAGATAAATATTTGTTTCAAGTTTAGAGGTATGGATCATGATTTTGTATCTTCTACTAGGTTTTTCTATGTTTTTTTCTTTGTATTTTACCATTCTCATGTATTTGTATCATTATTATTTTTTTTTAATCTTGACAATGTTAGTCCTATATTCGTATTTTATTGTTTGTTATTACTTGTTTGATGTTACTTTAATTATTATCTTAAATATTAAAGAATTAAACGTGTTTGAGCAATTTGACTTTTATTTTGTTGTTAGATTGCTCGATGGAGTTCCCAATCGTGTCATATAAGATATTTTCTAACACATTATGATTTATTATGCATATCTAGTTCAATTATTATTACACATTCAATAATAGTATTTATTCTAATTTTTTTTCTTTTTTAACTTTTTTTACCAAAACGCCTCGAAAATATTCGAGGCTTACGCCTCGGTACGCTTTAAGGCTTACGCCTCGCCTCTCCAGAGGAAAAACGCTTCGGTACGCCTTTCGCCTTTTTAAACATTGGAGTCAGTCGTGGCACGATTGACAATGATTGTTACGGATGTGGAAAACATACCACACTCTTTTGTCTAGTCATAAGTTGTGTTTTACTTGGCCTAACTGAACAAACTTGTTATCCATTCGAAGCTCTCAAGGAGCCAGTCCCATCTAAATAATTATTGCAACCTGGTGGTGATCCCATAAAATCAAATTTTAACTTTAGTGCCTACATTAAAGTGGTATCAGAGCTTCAGTTGTTGGGGATTTGAGGGTTCTCGCATAACGGAAGCGGATCTCCAACCATAGGGTTAGTGCAAAGTATCTATCACGTCATACTAAACAGTTTTCCAAGATATAAAATAAACAAGCACAAAGACATATCACACACAGATGTAACGTGGTTCACCCAAAATCAGGGCTAATCCACAACCGGGGGAGCAGAGGATCTCTTCTATCAATACCAATAGGAACATGCTTACAGGGATTATAAAGCTTCAAGAAGAACCAGGGACATCAAGGCGATTCACTAAGAATATGGGCACGAGAACCGAGGCACGATTTATCTCCACTGGATTTGTCGTTCTTCAATTCATATGATCTTCCTCCAAACAAGCAATCTTCAATCCCAAATCAATCTCCACGGGTACATGAACGGCAGCACAGAGTCTCTCTCAAGAGACTCATAACTCGTGATCAATGATCATTGACTTCAGGCTTAACTCTACCTCAGAAGAACCGGCCGACAAGAGCAGTGGGAGGAGCACCGTGCTGGCGTCCCCCCCCCCCCTCGGATCCTTCTTTTCTCCTCCCCGATTCCCTCTTCTCCGTAGACAATCTCAAGCCTCCACGATAGATTCCGATATCCATGGGATAACCCTAGAGCCTTCATTGGGCTAGATTATCCACTAGCGGTTCAGGTATCCATGCAACATCCTTTGTACTTGGTAGTGCCATTGTTCGAGCTACCATATTGGCTTTCCACAGGGGTTACCTCCAACTGTCTGCACGCGTGCTTCCCTGGTGTATGATCCTAAATCAATTACTATGTGCCATCCACTACTATGTATTCAACAAATCTTAACCTTGAGATGGTACCACGGTGGAGGGGACCTTGACACTTCGCTTGCCAACACCCTTGGCTTGGACCTAAGGATGAGTTTTTAGAGGAGGAAGCAAATGATGCATGCCAAGGTTCTGGTCAAGCCCGTTTGACTAACTCAAGGCCCCATCCTAGCATGCCCATGGAGTAATCAACAATTTATGCAAGATTTAAATGGGAAATATTTAAATTAATGTTGAAGATTTGAATTTTGAATTTGTGGTAAGATTAGATTTAAATTTTATTTTGTTTTAAAATAAGGTTGCCATGCTTAGCTTTTTGTTGCCTATAAAAGGCCATAAGATGTAATCAAAAGAAATTAGTGAAGGATGAATGAAAAATCAAGTTTTTCTCCTAATGAACTGTGGGTTCTCAAGCTTCTACCACAGCGCCTTATCCGCAAGCTTCTTCCCCATCACCCGCTCTCGTCTCTCATCCTTTGGGTCCTTGGAGTATTGGTTATCATTTATCAAGATTTAAAAAAAAACATATATCATCACTACATCAACCCTTACGCACACAATTGCAGCTAGAGACAACATCCACCCAAAGCCCCATACAACCGTTGTTACATACTAAAAAAAAGAAATCAAAAAATAAAAATCCCAAATCTTCAAGCCTTCGGACACCTCCTACTGCTGCTATCCACAACCACATCCAACCATGAGAGAGCCGCCACTCTACCTCGTTGTTTTAATCGCCTGCAGCCAAACAAAAGAAAATGAGAACGATAGATAAAACCCTAAGCTAACCTCTTTATTCCTTTTCTTTTTACCTCTCAACCACACTCGTAAGATTCTCATCCAAAGGCTTTTAATCTACATCCATTCTTCATTTTTTGAAAAAGAACTGATTCATTCAGCCTTCATTTAGGTTATGGCACGTTTTGAGATCAAAGCCGACCCGAATGCAAAACACACCCGACCCCTTTGTTTAGTCATAATTTGAGGTCCACTTCGCCAAATGAAAGAATCTTGGTACTTAACTCAAAGCTCTCAACGAGCCGGTCCCATTTAAACAATCATTGCAACCTGCTGCCAATCCCATAAAAGTAGATTTTAATTTTCATGCTTACCTCACTTCTTGATAGAGTGGCGCGCAATAGTTGAACCAACTTATTGGGATATGACCTGGTTGTTGTAGACCAAAATCATCTGATTGCAAAACCGTTGGTATGTATTTGGGGCAACCACAATTTGAATCGGGAAAATTTAGCCAACTTTATCCCTGAACCATAGGGTTGGGTGAGAATTAAATATTTTTTTCCGTTAACCTACGATTTGTGCATGTTTGTGGGGGTTCCACTTCCACATCCTCATCTTAAGCATATTGAGACATCACCTAATTGCTCAAATAGCTAAATATATAAGTAAAAAAAAAATTTAAAAAAATATATTGACCTGTGATTGATTAGTGGGGCTAGACTAGACAATGGCTAAAACTAGTTCTCACAGGAGGGGATTGGATTTAGTTTTAGGGGACAGATCTGATTAAAAAGGACATAATTGCAAGTTTTCATTGGTTTACAAATAAGAGAGTTTCTGATTCTCACATACGACTCTCTTATTCTATCTTTCATCCACATATGATGGATGAGATTGATGGCCAGTATTGATTCACTTTAGTGAAGTGCAGCCGCGAAATCAATGGCATGGATTAGATTCTTCTCCTTCGTGATATGTGTGAGGAAGCCCTCCCCATCCATGGTTTACTGTTCATCCACTACTGGGAGGCTCCCAAACCACAGGACAATCTCAGCTCAGACCTACCATTTTCTGTTTTCCTTCAGTTTAACCTTTTACTTTAGATTTATGTTTTGAATAGAGTTATTTGCTGTGATTCCTGTGATATTTTCTGAATTATATTGTTATTATTTGAAAATCAACAACTATTGCATAATTATATATTGAGCCCTGGTCTTTGTATACCATGACCAACATGCCCATTCAGGTGATTTAGTAGAAAACAATCCCAAATTCAAAAAAAGCAAGTACACAAAGTCATGGTGTTTAATTGTTATTATTTCTCATGGTGACTTAGGAACATATTGATTTATTGTGTATTAAACTCCAATTTTTTGTTCTTAGAACCCAAAATTTGATCTTCTATATCTTATATTATAGAATTCATTTGCATTTCAAAGTCAACTAGTTCTTTACATTTCTCATAAATGTAAGATTGTCTTTACTGTTTTATTGTGATTGATGGAAATCATGGAAAGAAGAATTGGGAGTTTTTTTTCTCTTGTTTGTCACTTCTTCTGTCATCTTTCTGGCCCTCCTGTTTTTTTTTTGTTGCACATACCCATTATATCTCAGTTAGTTCCTCATTAATTCATCCGTTCATTTCAACTCTGAGCTTTCTCCAGTGCACTTATTTTATATTTAATCCTCCCTAGTTTCGCCATAAATCTATTCTCGCTTCATCTCTACAACACTCAACTCGTTGCTTTGACCTTGGTTGCATGATCCGTGCATATCAACACTCATGGCTCCTACTGCGAAAATCTGATTTGATGTTCCCTAGATTGAAACTTCTAGGTCCTGTGTATCTCTAGTAAAGTGAAGTAGATTTATGTGAAAACTGTAAATGTACTCAGACGGATGATACTACTGAAAACTAGAGTTATCATATTTTTTGGGTGAAAACTGCAAATGTGTTGCAACATGACTAAAAGTATTCACATTTGATGAGATTTTTTAAGTTTCACCCAAATGTACTTTACTTCACTCTCCTGCTGGGAAATACAAAACAGGGCATTAGGCCCTGTGTATATCTAGTAAAGTGAAGTAGATTTATGTGAAAACTGTAAATGTACTCAGATGAATGATACTACTGAAAACTAGAGTTATTCATATTTTTTGGGTGAAAGTTGCAAATGTATTGCAACATGACAAAGTATTCACATTTGATGAGATTTTTTAAGTTTAACCCAAATGTACTTTACTTCACTCTCCTGCTGGGAAATACAAAACAGGGCATTAGGCCCTGTGTATCTCTAGTAAAGTGAAGTAGATTTATGTGAAAACTGTAAATGTACTCCGACGGATGATACTACTGAAAACTAGAGTTATTCATATTTTTTGGTTGAAAACTGCAAATGTATTGTAACATGACAAAGTATTCACATTTGATGAGATTTTTTAAGTTTCACCCAAATGTACTTTACTTCACTCTCCTGCTGGGAAATACAAAACAGGGCCTTAGGGAACATTCTCCTAATAACATGAGAACGTGCTCTGATGTTACTTTCACGATTTCTGATATTTAGGAAGCTAGATCTACATACAAAGCCTTGACAAAGAATAATTTTATATGATGCATGCGGACGTGATGAAACGCTATAATGCATTGTATATCCCACCGGTGTACTAAGATTACCTTAGTCTTGAACACAATAAGAGAAAACTACATGTTATATCATTCAACTTTTTATCTTTCTTTAAATTCCAATTAATTGAATATTAGATGCAAGCATAATATATTACATTTAGTTGGCTATCATGTACATTTTTGTAAGTGCAAGATTTCTGTGATTAACTCATTGATGGACCATCATGTCTGGTCTACAACATGAACTAGGCAGTGCATACATTTCTTAGGCGCTCCAAACACTCAACATCTTGTAAATCGACACTTCCCTGCTCCACCTCCCTAACACACCTGCTCCCATTTACACTTTCTTTGTGCAACTAACGCTCTAGTTCTTTATGCTGTTTGTGAATTTTTCCTCATTTACAAGGTTTAATTGGAATTGGTTCAAAAAACGTCTTTCAACTTGCATTTGTATTGTTCTCTTTTGCAGGTGAATTCAGTCAAGTTTAATGAGTATGGATCTGTGGTAGTATCAGCTGGATATGATCGTTCAGTGCGTGCATGGGACTGCAGATCTCAAAGTACAGAGCCAATTCAGGTGTGACTTCTATTTTCTTTCTAATTTGGTTCAACTTTCAAGTTCTTTAGCTTTCCTATCTTATCTGTTTTGACTTCATCTTATTTAAAGCTTGTGGTTTGATGTGTCAGATCATGGATACGTTTCAAGACAGTGTGATGTCTGTTTGTCTGACGAAAAGTGAAATAATTGCTGGAAGTGTTGATGGAACTGTCCGCACATTTGACATTCGTATTGGTAGGTATGTAGTTTGTTTAAAGTTGGGCCTATCATTTTTCTTGTTTATTGAGTTTCAGCTCTATGTCAATTTGCTCCTTTCTTAATCCAAACTTCCATGAGTTTAGATGATGTTCTAATGGTTTCTTATCCTTCCATAACTCAGAGAACTTGTTGATGACTTGAGGCAGCCTGTCAATTGTATATCATTGTCAAACGATGCTAATTGCGTACTAGCTAGTTGCTTAGATTCTACTTTACGTCTCCTAGACAGGTAAACCTAATAAATGGTCATGGAAATGGAAGTTTTACTTATATCTGCTTTTTTACGGTTTGATATAAATGGCAGGACTACTGGTGAACTTCTGCAAGAATATAAGGGCCATACTTGCAAGGTTTGCAAATATATATATTGCCGTTTTATTTGCTCCCAGTTCATTTTTGAAGTACTTATTAATAAATTTTCAAAATTGCTTGATTGCCTTTGGAATTCAAGCTTCTATATAGATTACATAGCTTTCTTTGATCATGGGATTTCCCATGCTACCAATTGTAGAAGGGACAAAAATGAAAGTGAAGAAGCAGCACCAACTGGGGATGCCTTTTACTATGTTACTGATCATGATCTGATTTTTTTTCTCCCTTTTTTGTGTAGTCTTATAAGATGGATTGCTGCCTGACCAACACTGATGCACATGTTACTAGTGGATCTGAGGACGGGTTTATTTTCTTTTGGGATTTAGTAGATGCCTCCGTGGTTTCAAGTTTCCAAGCACATGCGTCTGTGGTAATATGTTGGTTCAAGCTTTTACTAACCTAAACATGCTGTAATGTTAGAGCTTGTATTTAATGTAAATGGTCTTAAATTTCTCTATTTCATGCACACTTTGTCATGATCGTTTTAAGGCTTATTGTAGATGATAGTAATACTTAGCTTGGATTCTAGAATCATGGGATGTACAAGAATATTAACTAAATACGAATATACTGGAATTTTTTAACTTCTCATTCAGTGAACCCTTGACATACATGAATAGTAAGACTACAATTGGTGGGGTTTGCATGTGCATATCTATGCCAATTGCTAGTTTATGGTGCACTCTCAAACTTATATAACAACTTAAGTAACCTGCGATGGGATACATGCATATAGTAAGTTGATAATTCCTAATGATGGAGGCAATTTATTGTGGGAGATCTGTTGTTATATCACTTGTGGATCATGAATTTAATTGTTTCCTATCAAACTTGTATCTTTCAAGCTTTGGCACTGTACCATGCCATGTTCACACACTATGCACCAACACTGAAAGATACCCATGACTGTTTACCATGTTTGTAGCATTCAAGCTCTGGTACGATACATAGAGTGTCATACTGAATAAAGTCTTGATTGATCTATTCATCGGGTCAAACCAGACTGTTATCAGCCAAATTAAATGTAAACTTTTTATTGTTTCTTATTTAAATTATATATTTTTAGAACGGCCCAATTGGGTAAACCCAAACCTGAGTGCATGAACCAGATTAATTTGGTTCGACTACACCTGAATGCAAATTCTCAAACCTTGCTTTTATTATATTATCTATATCTAGGGACAGTTAGATGATGACATGATATTTTTTCCGGTTGTTTATGTGGCCAGTGTTTATTAGGCAGAAGAACTTCATGTAGAGAAATATCGGGCTGGTATACGAGTTTTTATTTAGGATTTGTATGGCTTGATTAAGGCTTTGGACATTATGTCAAGTGGGTTTGGAGACTCCAAACCTGAGTAGACAATCTATCAATGCACAACCTACACTAGAATCAAAGAACATATCAACCTAAATCAGAGGACAACCTAAGTACCATGAGGCGTATTTGTTTCAGTGTGGAGTGATATGACATTACCCAATACTTATCCCACATTGTGAGCAACATCAATGGGTGCTTAAAGCAAGAATCTAGAGGATTCACTTGGTGGAACAAGATGGGAGAAGAGAGGTGGATGCTAATGTTGTAGGGGAGAGGCTTTTCCTCACCGTGATGGGTGAGACATAAAGGTATGAGTCTAGTTTTCATGCAGTGGATAGTGGCTGCCCGACCTCGCATTAAGTGTGAGAGTTCCATGAACCTCAGCTCCAAGGAGTTTGTGCAAAAGTTAGGGCGGCTAAAGGAATCGAAGGTTGCCAAACCATAATTGGTGATTCGAACTTGTAGATTCCTTCTGTATTTTGGTTGAAGACATGTTTGGGTGAGGGTTTGATGGAATGTTGTGCCTGCGACCGCATTACTTATAACGGCAACCTGTTGATCTACAACAGGAGTTGCACACATCGTATAATTCAGGGTAATACCTCCACTTTCCTCACACAGGTCGCTGGATCATGCTGCAACTATAGAAGGAGAAGATCTCTACAGATGATCGAACCAGTTCGCCTTCCTTATAGGAGGATGATGTGAGCTAGATGGGGCATCCATTGATATAGGCTATAGGCAAAAGGAAGGTGCCTGGTGTTTAATTAAAAAATAAACCAATTGGTTGATGATATAATTTACGCCCAAGAGGATTGAATAGTTTGGATGCTCAATATAAAAGAACAATGAGGGGTTTAATTTGGTTCCATGTACGACTAGCCTCTCCAGATTTGCCAAATTCTCCACACTTAACCTCTTTCTCATGTGCCCGTGGGTCAGTGTATATTGATCTAGTTTTATTTTTGCTTCCATTTATTTTGGAACTCATGTGGTAATGAGTCCCGCTAATTTACCTTTTGGAATCTAGTAAATGGTATAATTTTTTTTCAGAAATAGATAAATGAAGTTTGTCTTAATCATTCCTCACGCTGCCTTGCATATGTCTTCACATTATAGAGTGAGGAATTGCCAAGGTTGCAAATTTGACCGTTGTGCAGATTTTCTTCCAATCAGCAAGAAATCTAAGATCTACGGTTCCTTTTACCCAAACGTCAACACAGAATCAGATCAGAAGGTTGCATCCTCAGAACTCTCTCTCTCTCTCTCTCTCTCTCTCTCTCTCTCCTATTACCCAAACTTGAACAGAGAAGCCGATCAGTATGTTGCATCCATGTACTCTGTTCCTTTCTGATTATTTTTTCAGAAATGCTGCTTTGCTGCAAAGTTAGCACGATTTGAAGGGGAAAAATATTTGTTTATTATGGAAAATTATCATGTTTTCTGATAGAATGTCTGAATAGGTTTTGGAGAAGAGTTTAGAAGTCAAATCTTTGCCCAATATCCAGTTTGGGAAATTCTGTCTTCTGAAACATCCACATCAATTTGGTAGAGAGAGAGAGAGCAGAAATTGTTACGTCATTTGATGTTCTATTTATATATGCATCTGTCTAAAGATAGATTGTATCCTAATTTTAGATAATTTGATACTTAATATGTAGTCTTCCTCTTATTGGACATGAAATATTTCCTTTGATTTCTGTCTTATGCCCCTATGATATTTTCACTAAGGATTGAACTGTTAGAGCGAAGAACATGTTCAACATTTATGTTTTAATTTGTTCTCATCATCAGGTGACAAGTGTGAGCTACCACCCCAAAGATTGTTGCATGATAACCTCCTCTGTGGATGGCACCATCCGCGTCTGGAGAGCATGAACCAGAGCTAGCCTCACCCTGACCATGGTTTGATACCTTCTAACCAGAGCTAACCAGAGTGCCAATCGGAGCCGGACAACTGCAGAAACTCGATCAGACTCGTAGCTAAGGATCACATCGAGGGATACATTCAGATGCGATTGGATGAGTGTCGTATTGAAATTGCTTGCTCGCAAAATGTTGAACAATTGAATCTCAAGTTATGTATGTGAGCATGTCTGCCATTACCGTGAGCCTTGATGACGGAAAAAAATATATAGAATAGCCTCAAAAGAATGTATTGGTTCTACCTGTTCAGATTCACAGGATTTTTTTGTCTTTATTTACCTTCACTGTAATTTCTGCTTCTTTGCTTTTTTGTGGTATTCTTACCTGTAGGTGATAAGTGATAACACCCTGTTATAGCTTTGTATATAATTGGCCTTAAAGAGTCATAAGACAATCGAGGCAGCCCTTTGGTCTTTTCTCCCCAAATTCGACTCCGCTATGGACCTATGGTCCATCCTTTCCCTCGATTTACTCAGTCAGGGCTCAGCATGCATCACAGTCGCGTGTTCTCATGCACCTGAAAAGTGCATCACACTCAGCCCAACTATGCTCCATCAGATGGCTGCGATTCTCATCGCATCAGCGACCGAGTGAATGAGAGAAAGGACTGGCAGTAGAGGAGTAAAACCCTCTCCCCCTGGTCATCAAAGTATGTAACCACAAATGAATGCCCCCCTACCGATGGTCAGCATTGTTCCTGGAGCAGAGAGCCCTGCTGAGTAAGTAAGGTGTGCACGTTACAACTGTATTTTGGTTTTCTTGAATCTCCCCAATTTGGGGACTGATGGCATCGAAACCAACCAGAGAGAGCGCAGTCGAGGCCAAGCGTGAAACACCCATCAGGGGTGCCTATCATCGGATGGCACCATGAATCTAGATAGTCAGAAATACAGAGGAATGGATTCCCTGAACAGTTCTCACAGGATAAAGCTTGGTCCTTGTAAAAAGTTCACCTCTTGAAGTCAATAGCACAAGAAAAAGGACTGAAAGGTGTCAAGGTTTACCTCCCACCATAGTCCAAGCTGAAAGATCAGACCAGAAAACTAAAGGCATGGATGCAACTCATGAAAGGATAAGTCAATCCACATCAGACTTTCCCTAAAAATACAACACCAACCAGATTTTTAAAAGCCTTCAACTCATATCTCGGATTTTCACCGTACCGACCCGAAACCATTTCGGTGCCATAAGTCATGGTCCCGTGAAATTCAGGATATTTCGCAAAATCTCCTCTCTTTTTTTCTTTTCAGGATTCCAATATGGGGTTGAAATTCAAAATTTGAATCCTTGCACGTAATAGCGCAACACATACAACACACACATGTAGAACAGAAAGGGAAGAAAACCCAATGTTGGCTGCAACCCATATAAACAATAGTAAGAAGCAAGTCCTACAAGTTGCACGCTGAGAGCTGCACAATGTGACCAATCCATCAGGGAACAAAACAAAACTGGTGCAGTGTTCTCTTTCGATTTTGCATCGGGGAGGCCGGATGAACAAAACATGGAGATCTGATGCAGTGCCAAACCAGCCGCAAAAGAGCCAGCTTCCGGGGATGCACGGGAGAGGGATCAGTGTTCCAGGTGGAAAACGTATTCCGTCAAGCGCTGCAGTTTGCCGCTATCTAATTTCTGCTCCCTGGCGGCCGTCAGCTTCTCCACGGTCAGCATCTGCGAAGATGAATCCACGGTCCAGCCATGTTGCACTACATCTGCAATGAACAGTGAGTAGCAGCCACATGACCAAAATGACTTTGTATCACAAATGGCACTATAACTAAAGGGAAGTTTTATTCACACCAAAATTTGATGAGTTTACCCCATTTCCAACATGGTTTCCCAACCCTTTTTTATTAATGGCAAGTTTGTCCTCCCCCTACCCCCCCCAAAACCATCCACACACATGGCCTCGGATGGGGGAAGTGGAGGCAATTACGATGGGGAAGAAGGAGAAGGGGAGGCGATGTCGGCTCCAGTGATGTGGAAGGAGGGGATGAGGTAGCGGCTCCAATAATGGGGAAGGAGGGGACGCCAATGAGGTATGGGATGGGGTAAGGGCTTGAGGTGGGGGTAGGTGGACGTCATATTTGCCAATCAAAAAATTTATGAGTACAGCGAGAGGAAACCTGGGGAATCGTGGTATGTTAAATAATTTTAGGGTGTGAATAAAACTGCCCAAAAGGTTCAATGATCTCTGATAACAAATGGCCTTCAATTAAATTCACACCCTAAAATTACTGAACATACCACGGTTCCTCGAGGTTTCCCCTACCTTTATTCAGACCATCTAAGTATTTCCATTGTTCACTGGGGGAAACAAATAAATGAATTTATAACATATTTAAAAGTGCCAATAATTTTTCGTTTTCAGTCACTTGACTAAATGCATGCAGCCTTATCATAGAAAGGGAAAGATATCTGAGAGACATACAGTTAGTAGCATCGTCCTCGCTCATTCCCAGAAAGTGAGCAGCATCAGCGACGCTAATTGTTGAATATGCAGACACTAAAAGCTGGAACATCTTCTGTGTATACCCCTCTGCACCTCACAGACATTCATAGTTCATAAACTAGATGACACTGTGTAAACATTCAAAATCTATATTCACAGCATGAATTAATAAAATAAGGTATTACCCAAAAAGTGAATCCTTTACATATATGGACACTTCAATATACAAAAACTATACAAAAAAAATTCCATGCCATCTACCAACCATGACACCATTTACTCCACCCATGGGTGTTTCTTGTCCTCAGGCGTCTGAGTCTCCACGCAATGACCTTCAGCGAAATGGACCAGAACCCTCAGTTCTGAATCATCCGCAAAAAAAGCAAGAAATTTTTGCCCTCACATATGGCTTGATGCCTGAGGAAAAGTGATGGTACTTTAAGAGAGAGAGAGAGAGAGAGAGAGAGAGAGAGAAAGAGAGAGAGAGAGAGAGGGGGGGGGGGGGGGGGGGTTGACAGGGGGGATGCTTCTCCTAGACAACAGGGAATGGGGCATGAAATTTGTCCAGTCCGCTAGTGCCTAGTGACGGACGTTGTAGATTTGCAATAAAATTAGGAAAGACTTTTCGGTGACAAGAAAACGATACTAATAACATAATACCAAAGTCAAAATTATCTTTTGAGATGGTTGGTGATGGAACTTCATGGCCCATATTTACTTGGTTGTTTTTTATCTGGGATACACCGATACTTCAAAACAGGTGCCGTACCCGTATCGGATACTTCCCGATACTCCAATACGGCGGGATACGTATCCGATACGGCTACGAAGTATCGGAATTAAAAAAAATAAAAAAAAAATATCCGACACGGCGGGGATACGGGCCCGATACGTCGGGGATACGGCCCGATACGCCGGGGATACGACTCGATACGTCGGGGATACGGCCCGATACATCGGGGATACGTATTGGGTCTAAATATTATACATATATATTATATAGGGTAAATTACACATAGACCCCCTGTATTATGAGCGATTATCACTTACACCCCCTATAGTTTGAAAACCCAAAACATAACTAGGAGGGGATGTAAATGGTGTGTTTTTCAAAATAAAGGGGGGGATTTGTTGGGTTTTAAACATGAGGGGGTGTAAGTGATAATGGGTCAAACCCATATGGTGAATCGCACTAATTGGATGCCACGTCAACTGGTGTAACGGACGGATGTGATTTTTTTTCGGTTATAACTTAACCTCAGATCGTTTAGACTGAGATCCTGTGGCCGACCTTATTGGAGAGCGAGAGAGGGGGAGCGACCAGGCGACGACGAGGCGGCGACCACACCGACCAGGTGACGACGACGAGGCGGCGACCACACCGACCAGGCGACGATGACGAGGCAGCGACCACACTGACCAGGTGACGACGACCAGTGCTCAGGTTTTTTTTTTTCTTCTTCTCTTCTCCTTTTCTTCTTTTTTGCTGGACGGACTGAGTTTCGCTCGGATTGTTAGGGTTTCGGCCACCGAACCTTGCCGATTTCGGCCGAAATCCACCTTTCCGGTCTTCTGCTAGACGGATTGAAGGGCAAAGTTGCTTTTCTGAGTTTTAAATCCAAAGCCTCGAGTGAGTTTTGCTCGGATTATTAGGGTTTCGACCGCCGAAACCTTGCCGGTTTTGGTCGAAACCCTAACAATTAGGCTAAAACCCACCTTGTCGGTCTTCTGCTGGACGGACTGAAGGCACAGTTACTTTTTTTGTTTTTTTTTTTCAAATCACATGATTGAAGGAATGATCGAAGGGTTTTTTTAAAAATCCAAAGCCTCGTGTGAGATTCGCTCGGATTGTTAGGGTTTTAGCCGCCGAAACCTTGACGGTTTCGACCGAAACTCTAACAATCTGACTGAAATCCACATTGTTGTTTTTCTGCTGGACGGATTGAAGGTACAATTATTTTCAAACTATTTACTATTCATATTCTAGCACAAAAATTATTATATTTAATTATTAATATTATATATATATATTAAATTACAAACGTATCCATGCCGTACCGCGTATCCTAGTTTTTTAAAAATCCACGTATTCCCGTATCCGTATCCCCGTATCCGTATCGGTGCTTCCTAGTTTTTTATAAATAAAAAAAAAATCATAAAAGAAGGCTAAATTTCATCAGCAGAAAACAATTAAAAAAACCTAGCCGATGTTTTTCAAGGATTTGGATTGTTATATGCATTTAACGACCAATATCATATTTAAAAAACCATACGGTGAAGATTTTAATTAGTGCTGCATGAAATATTTGGTGGGTGCGTCAGTTTTAGCTTTTCCATTAGAAGAGGAGAGCAGTGTCACATGTGGCATGTGAAAACTTACAATCCACTTGTTTTTTCATGCATGTTAATGGATTACTCAAGTGAAGCAGTGCGCACGTGAAGACTTTCTATCCACTTGTTTATTTTTTTAAGTTAACCGATTACTCAAGGGGGCTACAACATCCAATCCTTTCTCTCTTTCCTTAAGATGGTGGGAGAAACATTAAGCCAATACATAGCTCGCTTGGAGATCCCAGAGGGGATAAAAGGGTGGAAAACAAGGCATTTGACCTGATATAAAAATAAGCCTCTAATTTGCAAATGACATAATTATATACTTAGTTTACGTACCAAAGAGTGCTACTCAATTACTAGTACTCTATATATTCAAACATGCGCCTTTGCCTTCACGGTAGTATTCTTATACCACCAGGAGACAATTGTTAAGCCTAAAAATATACCTATTTCAAAGAAAAGCAAATATGTAGAACACAACAAGATGCATGATCTTGCTTAGATTTTGGTTGTCGGACAGGAGTATTCAAATCAACTTATGTCCTCCTCAGTGATAAAGGCGAATCCACTTGGGCACCACCATAGTTACCAAATCGGGCGTTTTTTTGAAAAAAACGCGTATCGATCCGAAGTCGTAGCAAACAGGAAAAGAACTAGTTTTTTTGAAAAAAAATGTCCATACGCGTTTTATACGCGTTTAAAACGGGAAAAATGCGTATAAAACACGTCGGGTTTGGTCCGGGTTTAAATTGGGTTCGGGTTTTATTTTGTTTGTGCTTAATAAACGCATATGCTATATGTTTTGAACTTTTGATTACTTAATGTTGGAAAATGACATATATACATACTTGGTATAATTTTTAAGATTTTTTTTGTTTTTTCCGATGTTTTTACATTTTTTTCCCGTTTTTTCCGTTTTCATCGTATCTTTTCGATTTTTTTTCTTTACCGTTTTTTTCCCATTTTCCGACTTGGTAACTATGAGCACCACAGAAGAAGGAAAATACGAGATCTGTAAATAGTGGAATATCCAATGTTGTCAAGTGGCCATACGCGATATGCAATTATGCGACCGCACAACCATTGTGTAGCCATTAGGATGTGCAGTTGTACAACCCAATTGTGAGGCCGCAAAATCCCAACTCCATCAGCTAAAAAAATAGCCATTGGGTTGTACGATTGCAACCGCACATGTGATTGTACGTCGTACATGATGTGCAATCGCACAATTCGAAAACCACTTTGGCAATGGCCGCAAAAGTGATTTAGTGGTCTTGGACTGCATATGCGCATATGCGATCGCGTGGCATGACAACACTGGGTATACATGCAACTTCCTAATTTAGAGATAGGGTTCTAAGTTTAGGTGCCCTTAGATTTAAGTCCTTTAAAAGAGGAAAAAAAACGTAAGGACCAGTAGGTAAGATACTTGTGCCTTTTCAGCATTAGGCCATATTTCTTAAGGAAAGAAATTATGCAGCAAGACATCCTACAAGCAAAAGATAGCTTTTTAAGGACATACTAGTAGTATCTGTTAACAACATTGATATTTCGAGCTGGTAGCATGGTAAAGACCGCTCATGTTGGCGGTTTAGTATCCACCTATGTATTGGCTAACAATAGTGCTCTGTATTGTACGGTAACAATTGAAGCTTGGCAAACAACAATACACAGAAGGCAATTGATATGCATTAATCAGAGTCATATAAAAGAATGCATAACTCTTATTTTAGTGTTGTTTTGTGGTAAATTGTTAACTTGGAGTACTATGTTATATAAAAGATAATCAACAGTAAAACGTGCATCGTAGTGTCATGTGATGTACGATTGATTAAACACAATCAAGTATGTCATCGAAATCGTTCCAAGATGGTACTTCAGCTTGTTATAGGTCGTTTGGGAATGCTTAAGCTTGTACATGGACGTTTAGGAAAAAGGCACTTTTTGGAGAATCCAACTGGAATGATCTGTTGCAGGAATCTAAAGTATGCTTGAATAACCTATGATTTTGAAGGCTCGATGAGCCTTGGAGCTTCCGGATATGTCTATGTAATATCATTTGAAAAGAGCTTTCAGGTTCCAGTGGGTGGATTGGGTAGGTTTGGCAAATTCCAGAGGTTGGGTCGGGTGGGCTTGGAGTATAATGATAAGTCGGTTCGATGCTAGATTGGTTGGGCGAGTTTAGGCAAATTCTGGTGGGTGGTGTGACAATGGTGGGTGTCCAATGGGCTTCAAAGAAGAAGAAAAATAGATAAAGTGATGCACCATTTGCACCTGAGTCATTGGATTTGATTACATGTGACTATACATAACATTGACAACTAGCTGGCTTGTCTAAAGAACACCCGTCTATTCACGTGCATTAGCATCCATATTAAATCAATGACAAACTTTTGCAGCGACAATACAAACTCCCAATGGCATATGATTGAAGAACTACACTTTGATGGATAGCTAGGAAGCACCGATATGGATACGGGGATACGGATACGAAAATACGTGGATTTTTAAAAAAATAGGATACGCGGTACGACAGGGATACGTTTGTAATTTAATATATATATATATATATATATATAATATTAATAATTAAATATAATAATTTTTGTGCTAGAATATGAATAATAAATAGTTTGAAAATAATTGTACCTTCAATCCGTCCAGCAGAAAAACAACAATGTGGATTTCAGTCAGATTGTTAGGGTTTCGGTCGAAACTGTCAAGGTTTCGGCGGCTAAAACCCTAACAATCCGAGCGAATCTCACACGAGGCTTTGGATTTTTAGAAAAACCCTTCGATCATTTCTTCAATCATGTGATTTGAAAAAAAAAACAAAAAAAGTAACTGTGCCTTCAGTCCGTCCAGCAGAAGACCGACAAGGTGGGTTTTAGCCTAATTGTTAGTGTTTCGGCCAAAACCGGCAAGGTTTCGGCAGCCGAAACCCTAATAATCCGAGCAAAACTCACTCGAGGCTTTGGATTTAAAACCCAGAAAAGCAACTTTGCCCTTCAATCCGTCTAACAGAAGACCGGAAAGGTGGATTTCGGCCGAAATCGGCAAGGTTCGGCGCCGAAACCCTAACAATCCGAGCGAAACTCAGTCCGTCCAGCAAAAAAAAAGAAAAGGAGACGAGAAGAAAAAAAAAAACCTGAGTACTGGTCGTCGTCACCTGGTCAGTGTGGTCGCTGCCTCGTCGTCGTCGCCTGGTCGGTGTGGTCGCCGCCTCGTCGTCGTCACCTGGTTGGTGTGGTCGTCGCCTCGTCGTCGCCTGGTTGCTTCCCCTCTCTCGCTCTCCAACAAGGTCGGCCACAGGATCTCAGTCTGAACGATCTGAGGTTAAGTTATAACCGAAAAAAAATCACATCCGTCCGTTACACCAGTTGACGTGGCATCCAATTAGTGCGATTCACCAGATGGGTTTGACCCATTATCACTTACACCCCCTCATGTTTAAAACCCAACAAATCCCCCCCTTTATTTTGAAAAACACACCATTTACATCCCCTCCTGGTTATGTTTTGGGTTTTCAAACTATAGGGGGTGTAAGTGATAATCGCTCATAATACAGGGGGTCTATGTGTAATTTACCCTATATAATATATATGTATAATATTATATATTTAGACCCAATACGTATCCCCGACGTATCGGGCCGTATCCCCGACGTATCGGGCCGTATCCCCGACGTATCGAGCCGTATCACCGGCGTATTGGGCCGTATCCCCGACATATCGAGCCGTATTCCCGCCGTATCGGGCCGTATCCCCGACATATCGGGCCCGTATCCCCGCCGTATCGGATATTTTTTTTTTTTTTTAATTCCGATACTTCGTAGCCGTATCGGATACGTATCCCGCCGTATCGGGTCGTATCGGAGTATCGGAAAGTATCCGATACGGGTACAGCACCTGTTTTGAAGTATCGGTGTATCCCAGATTGATAGAAATATCATCTTCATTAAGATGCCACAAACCATGCTTCACAACAATAATTATTCTACTATATTTTCATCTTTATATTTTGCAATTGTGGCACCTTGCTCATCCTTAACCTAATTATAATCAATGGTGAATAAAAAGGGTTTTTATTTATGTTTAGTATTTATTGACATAAACACCAAATATCTTACCTAACGATTTCTTCCAGCCAATGGCGGCAATGGCCTCATAAATTAAAGAAAGAGTTGACATCAAGGAGAAGAGCTTTAATATTTTAATCATTTTATAACATCAATAAATGGCCTACCAACATATATCTGAATGTGAATATGCTCTACTAGTTTCTTTCGACACAAGTCATAAATTGATATGTCGCAGGCATAACAAGGCATGGTCCCTGACAAGGTTGACAAAATGTCTACATGATGTGACCTCATAAATGCCTCGAGGAACCTAGGTATTCATGTGGACCACCTAATAACCTAGGTGGTTGGTCTTTTCTTAGAACAACAAATTTTATAAAATATTGTCTAATAACAAAAGAAAAAATTGTTATAAAAAGGGATTGAGATATCTATATTGAGTCGTGAGAAATGCACACCTAATTTTAGTAGTGACACAAGCCACCAAATATTAGCAGATTACCAAGGAGTACAAATTTTGTTTAGAAGGTTTAAATTTTAATAATTCCTGCCAAAAAATGCAACTCTATGACCAGCAATTTCAAAACATATGAGGAGCAATTTACTGTAAAAAGAGGGTATATCTATAGTGTTTAATTAAACCATAAAGGGGCCACCTAGACATTAAACAATAAACTTGCGTTTAGGTAGGTACCTACAAAACCGAGCAATGGATTTACTTCTAGGTTCCCAGTTGATTGTTGCTTAACCAAACCTCCTAGGCTCAATATCCCTTCAATGATAAAATACTTGCTCTCTAAAGTCTCCATTTTCTTAGGACTTTGGAATTTGATAGAAGCCCTAAATTTAAGGTAGTACAAATGGTCAACTAATGAACACGAAAATTACAAAATCACATAGATTGGTCCATATGTGATATTCATCCCAAAATCATGTATATAATGTTTCTACTTCCTCAGAATGAAACCTACTACACAACTGGTTCATGAGACTAGCACAAGGCCTGCTAATTACTTTCCCATGCACCGACACATGTTATTCTGGCTTCGAGTAAGGAGTGGGCAAAGAGAGGCCAGTGCTTTGGACCGTGGACAATTCAAATCGAAGTCGAATACTTCAAAATCATATGGTGGAGTAGAGCTCCTACTACCACACTAATTATGCAAATCAAAGGATGGAGCCTTCCTGCCCAAACAGTTGAATTTTCAGAAATCAAATTTCATTCAACTCTTCGTACTCGAAGCTAATGAATATCAACATCGGACTTAAGACGTGTTAGGTTGGAACGAACGGGGCATAACATAAGAGGCCAGAACTGTCGATGTTAGATACTTTCAGCATCTGCTGATTGTCTCAACTACATAAACACACATATCACATGTGTGTTCCATACATTGGCCTAACTGAACCGCACGACAACATGGGAATCAGTATCTCAACATACGGAACCTGAGAACAATTTAAATTTGGTGAAAATGCAGCAAAATAGGGTAACCCAATTTCATATGAATCCAGCATTCTAATAGGAATATAAGCCTCCACCAGCGGAGCACAACTCCCACAAAAACACAACATCCTTATGTGAAAGTCGTATGTCCTTGCATTAAATTTTTTTAAAAGACTAGGGTATTTATAATTCATGATAGCTGTAGATTGAAAGAACAAAAGCATTCCTATATCATAAAAATAAAAGAACCAATTACTTGTTATATAAAATTAAAAAGAAAAACCGGATCTTGGAGATGGTTCCACACCTGAGAAGGCGGCGACAATGCCCAGCACTTCAGGGCTCCAATCGAACCCACGAACGGCACCATAGACCCCCGCATGGTCCCGGTTCCAGAGGCACTGCCCGATCCTCCAAGCTGCCAAGGCCTCCGGCTGGCTCTCTTTGATCCCGGCAGGCATCGATTTCCACAGAAACCTAGCGCTGTTGCTGCAGGCCAAAATCGATGCATGAATATTTAAAAAAAAACCATGGATCAAAAATCGAAGAAAAATCAACTAAAACTAAAATTAAAAGGAAAAAAAAACTCACAGGTCGTTGACGTAGATGTGCCCTAGGAGATGGACCGAGTAAGGCCACTCCTCTTGGAAGGTGACCCCCTTCGAGGCGACCTGATCAGTAGATGCAGGCAACCATGAGAGATTTGGGGATTAACGGAGGGGGAAAAAAAATTAGGAAAATAGATTGAAATCACTGAGCTCCATGGAGGAGGAGCTTTGAGAAACCCTAGCAAAACCCCAAGGAAGGAGGTGGATGGTGGGCTCGCCTGAAGCATGAGCTCGTCGCAGATTTCTGCAACTTTTCCGTAGGATTTGGAGGTCAGTGCGTCTTGGATTTGCGAGAGATCCATTGAGCAAACAGTGTTGCGGTTGGAGGAGGAAAGAAAAGAGGATGGCGAGGGAGAGGGAAGGAGGGGTTCATTCGAGTCTGCCTATAGGCTTCCTTTTATTTTTTTTATTTGGAAAAGTTTGACATAAGTCTTTTTTTGAGATATGACTTTTAGTTGCAAGACATATTAATTTTAAAATATAGCTCAAGAAAATATAGCTCAAAGTCCCTCCGAGAGTCCGAATGTATATATACTCTTTCTAAAATCAAATATATATTTTTTCTCAAACAAATATATATTGTTTCTAAACAATAATAGATAATATTTCTGAAGACGAATGTATACTTGTAGGGACCTTAGTTAATATAGCAAATTATGATGTCCTGCGACTAATATTGCAAAATAGTTAAAGATCTATACCTAATTTGTTATTTTTTTTGGAAATTTTTATTCATACCCCATTCCTATCCCAAAAATACCCTTCCTCCTTACACCCCACCTTCAATACACCCCAGTGGGCCATTGGGAATGCTGAGTGGGTCGGGCTTCACTCCCGGAGGGATTAGTCCGAGTCTGAAGTGGGTCATTGCCCGAAAGATTTCGGGACACCCGTCGATCTAAAAAAAAAAAAAAAAACACACCAGTTAAATGGCCCGCCCCAACTTGATTATACCTCAATCAAACACATACCCCCTTAAAATATACCCCAATTATATGCACTCTTGAATACACCACTCTCTTAAATAAACCCCATGCAGTTGACTGGTACTTGAAGGCACAAGTAGAGCTGCAACTTGGGCGGGCCAACCTGAACCCAACCTGAGTCCATCCTGAACCCAACCCGAATTTGGGCGAGCTAATCCGAGCCCAACCCGAATTATTTCTCCTCGACCCGATAGGACTCGACACGAAGTTAGCGGGTCTGGGTTAGGGCTAAACGGGTTCAGGTCGTAAACGGGTCGACACGATAGACCCGTTTAATAAACGGGTCGGGTCCGGGTTTAGGGTCTGGACACAATAGACCCGGGAAGACCCGTTTAGTATTCAACGGGTCGTGTCGGGTCGGGTCGGGTCTACCAGCAATCCGGTACTATAATATATAATACCAGTGAGTCTTTCGGGTCAGGTCGGGTCAAGTTGGATTGGGTCGGATCGGGTCAACTGAATAGATCCGGGTGCTAAACGGGTCTTACCGGGTCTTATCGTGTCTAGCCATTTATTAGCAAGTTAGGTACGAGTTTAGGATCTAGACACGATTAGTTAAACGGGTCGGGTCGGGTCCGGGTCTAGGGGTTTTGGACACAACACGAAACTAGACACGACACGAACCCGACATGACACGACCCATTGCCACCCCTAGCTGCAACTTGGGCGGGCCAACCTGAACCAAACCCGACTTTGGGCGGGTTAACCCGAACCCACCCCGCACAACTCGGCAACCCGATGGGTTGGGCTTGGGCTAAGTTTAAACAAACCTTGGGTTGGGTTGGGGGTACAAAAGACGCTGAGTAGGGGCTTTGGGATACAAAAAAAAAGAGGGCATTGTTGGTATTAAAGGATTGTTGAGTAAGTTATTGAGAAACGATAGGGATACGGGGGCTAATTACAGATTTTTGGGGTATGAACAAAATTTCCCTTTTTTTTTGATAATTTTGACTTACCGCCCCAAAATTGTATGCTAATTAATAAATCACCCCCTCTTAATCGTTGTTACACTTACCCCTAAAAATTTGACTTAAACTCCCATAACTATATGATATTTAGACATGGGTCGGGATCCAGGGACACGCTACTTTGCCACAAAGTTAGATATGCATCTCCAAAACTCTAGACAAAGCTTTCAAAATTTATTGATTTTTTGTGAGGATGATAACCTTAGATAGTATATTAGCAAAAAATCAACACATTCTAAAACCTATAGACTAATCAAATGTTTTCTTCAATTTAACGGTTAAAATGAACGATCGATAATGTTTTTTAGATTTGATGCACCCAAAGATTTTAGAATGTGCTGATTTTTTATGATTGTGCTATATAAAGGAAGATGATCAGCCTTACAAAAAATCAATAAATTATAAAACCTTTATCTAACGATTTGGATGATGTGTGTCTAACTTTGTGGCAAAGTAGCATGTCCCTAGACATACATCCCCATAACTATATGATATTTGGGCATACCCTCCCGTTCTGACTAATTATCATATAGTAATTTGGGGGGTAAGTCAAATTGGGGGGTTAATTCTAATAACAATTAAAAGAGGGATGACTTACTAATTAGCATATAATTTTTGAGGGGCAAGGCAAATTTATCCCATTTGTGAGGGGTGACTTACTAATTACTAATTATCATATACTAAATAACCTATAACTTTCAAAGCACTTGGGATATTATTGGGAGTGATCTCACATCCTCTATTCAATATTTCTTTACTCATAATTGCTCCCCAGCTGGCTTCAATCATACAAATATTGTATTAATTCAAAAAAAAAACTTATTGAATACCCCGAGTGATTTTAGACCTATTAGCCTTTGCAATGTCTACTATAAGATTTTTGCTAAAAGGCATTGCTAACAGGCTTAAATTTTATTTATTTCACCAAAACAATAAGCTTTTGTTCAAGGTAAAAGCATCACCAATAATATTGTTGTGGCTTAAAAGGTTCTACATACTATTAGCAATTCTAAATACAAAGAAGGATTCATGGCTCTCAAATTAGACATGACTAAAGCATATGATCGTGTAGATTGGGGTTTTCTGATAAAGGTTTTGAATACCTTTGGATTTCCTAAAAAAATTTGCTCTTGGATTTACACATGCATATCCACAACCACTTATTCTATCCTGATTAATAGGGAAACTACTGATTTCATCAAAACAGAGAAAGATAATCGTCAAGGGTGTCCTCTATCCCCTTACCTCTTTGTCATTTGTTCAGAGATGTCTCGTATGTTGCACAAGCAAATGGAAATGGGCTTGGTTAATGGTATTAAATTGGGGAAGGTCCGGATTGGAGATTTCTCATCTACTTTATGCTGATGATCTGTTTATATTTGGGAGAGCTACTCGTCTGGAGATGGATCGGTATAAAGATACTATTACAGCTTATGGTAAAATATCCGAACAGCAAGTTAATTATCATAAATCATCTATTTATTTTAGCAATTACTTAAACCTTGCTCAGAAATCTTCTCTTGCTAATCATTTGGGAGTGCAAATTATGGGGTCAAATGAAGTCTACTTAGGAAGTCCTTTATATTCAAATCGGTCTAAAAGAAGAACATACCAATCCATTTACGATCGTATGATGAATAAACTTAAATGTTGAAAAGCCAAGTCCTTGTCTCATGCTGGCAGAACCCTACTTATTAAGTCTTCGTTGGCGTTGATTCCGCCGTATTTCATGGCTGCAAACCTTCTATCCAAATGTACTACAAATTCTCTTAATGCTTTTGTTCGAGATTTTTGGTGGGATTTCAATTGAGGCTCTAAACACCTTTATCTGAAAGCATGGGCTTATTTTCAACTTCCTAAAATTTTTTGAGTGTTAGGAGTAAGGGATTTTGCCTTAATCAATAAAGCTTTCATTGCTAAATTGGCCTGGAGATTTCTAACTCTTAACGCTTGGTGGTCTCAGATTCTGGCATCTAAATATATTAAACTATTAGGATTTTTGGATGTTATTTGTTGCCTTGGACACTCTACTACTCGGAAAAGTATGTTTGGAGCTTGCGAACTGTTGAAGAATGGTGTTTGTTGGATAGTTGGTGATGGGCGGTCAATTAATGCATTCAGAGATCCCTGGATTAAAATTTTGACTAATTTTCGTATTGCTGCAAATGACATATTCAATAACTAAGATATCTTGGTAGCAAATTTAATCCACCAGGGTACTGGGCAGTGGAATGAACAAGCTTTGTATTCAATGGGCATTAATAGTCACACCATATCCCTGATTTTCCATTTTGATATTCCAGTGGGAGGAGGAGAAGACCTTTTGTGTTGGCTTCCATCAAACTTTGATAAATTTACTATCAAATCCTTCTATAAATTACTTGTGTTACATCAATCCGTTGCTTCGAACATTGATATTATTAGGCATCATAAATCTTTTTTATTGGAAGAAACTCCGGAGAGTTAAAAATATGATTCCAATAGTTCATACTTTTATGTTGAGAGCTCTGATTCACAGTCTACCTACAAAGGAAAAACTTTAGTAAATTATTTCAAATTTTCAAGGGGTTTGTTTTAGATGTCTGAGCCTTGTTGAAAGTAGGAAACACTTATTCTTTGAATGCAATTACATTACAGATATATGGGGTCTATCAGTCTTTTATTCGGAGATTCAGCGCCACCAGCGCTCTTTTCCAATGTGGATTGTGTACTTTCTGGATAGAAGTTTGGAGGACTTCAAATTGGTTGCTTTCATTCTATGGTTCTTATGGAAGAGCATAAATGACTTCATATTTATTCACATTCATGTGACTCCTAGAGTTGTAGCTCAAGCTAAAGTTATGCTCTTCATCTCTCTTAAGAATCAGGCTAATACCATTGATCAAATCCCATGTCTAGGTAGACAAAATGGATGAATCCTCCTTCTGGTTTCATAAAGATTAACTTTGATGCAGCTATAGGGGTGGACTATACTGCTTGTGGCTTAGTACTCCGAGATACGAAGGGCACTCATTTAGTATCAAAAGGTTTGCAGCATAAGATGTGCTCTGCACTTGAAGCTGAGGCTTGGGCAGCGAAACAAAGTCTTCAGATGGCTATCAACTTGCACATAAAAAATGTCATGATTGAAGGGGATAACATCATTGTCATATCTTTGCTATCTGATGCATCCCTAATTCCTCTTTGGTGTATTTACTCTATAATTCTAGAGTGCGTGAGACTTATCCAGAATTTTGTAAAATTATGCTCTCAACATGTGCAGTGGAGTGCTAATAGAGTGGCTCACTCTATTGCTCAATTCTCTCTTCACACTGAAATGGAGTATTGCTCTCAAATTGCTCCTAGCTGGCTTCATAATCTCATAGAAGAAGATCTTATGGATTGTTCTGCTGCAAATGATGTATCTTCTAATGTTGTTGTTAACCAAAATGACCTGAGATGTACATACTTATTTTTTTTTTGGGTCTGGGGCGCCATAAATAGATCCCCAATGGTTTCCTGTAAAAAAAAAGAGTCAAATTTATACCCCTTTTTTTTTTTGGGAAATGTCCCAATAGGCTCTTGAGTTTTAATTCTTGGGCCTTGGGGAAATTTTTAGCACATCCTATGTACCATACAACCACAGGGCCCACTGCGATTCAAGAGACATGGGTAGGGGTGTAAACGGATCATATACCATACTATCCATTATCTATATCCATTTAGAAATACACTATCCGAATCCTTATCTGTATCCACCCAGATAGTAAGTGTAATTATTCAAATCTGATTCGTATCCTCCCGGAGTATTCAGATTCAGATAATATCCATATCTGTATTCATTATATAATATATGAACATTGCACCTATATTCATTACATAATATATGAACATATTTTATTACAACTTACTAATATCATGGCTTATAGCATCGAGATTTTTTTTCACCAGCCTCAAATAAGTATTTGGGGGATCCGGTAGTCATGTCAAGAAATCATAGGAATATTATATTCCAATTTGGCTTGGTAGGACACAAAGATTATCGTGGTGTGCCTTACATCATGTGTCGGAGCTAGTCGTGCCCGATATTATGGGTCACATCGAGTGGTGGGCTCCACTAGCAAAATTGCATACTACCAATGTATCCACTTTTGTAATTATAATTTAGTGTAACTATGCAACGTAGCCATAAATTGAGAGCAGGTCTTGGATCATAATACACGCACAACAAGTACTCTGGCTTTGGAAATATAATATAAATTCTCTCTTTCTTGGAGGTCGATTGCAATCAAACTTTAGGAGAATGGGACAATGATCACTACCAAAAGTACTCTAGCTTTTGGAAATAAACGACACTGTAAAGAATCAACTAAAACTCTATCTAGACGCTCCCAAATATTGAATTGAGGTTGATGATGATTAGATCAAGTGTAATCCAGGCCAGTAAAGGCTAGATCAATGAAAGTTGATGCACTAATAAAATGATTGAAGTTTTTGTCATTGTATAGCATACTTTGGCTCCACCTTTTTTTTTTTCTTCAGTGGAGATGTGAATAGCATTAAAATCCGAGCAACTACATAATTTTTTGTAGAGGTACACACTGTAAGAGAAATAAGAATATTGGCAAAAAGATCAATATTGCATTAGTTTCTGATATAAAAGATATGATTAATTGGGCTCGTAGAAAATTAAATAGTATGCAAAAGATCGAATTGTCGAGCCTCCCCTATCACCCAGGCAGTTTCAAGCAAGTGTCTTCATGGGACCTTTCATATGTTTAGGATTAGTTCCACCACATGAACTACATGATCATAGGCAAATTTTTAGTTTTTTGATAGGTTGGCACTATATACATCCCACGAAATACTAAAGGTGGAACTAAATTAAATTTGAAAAATACCCAACATATCCCCGTAAAACAGTCCAAATGCAACCCACCCACCACCATCGTCTCCCTCCTGCTCCTCCTCCCTCCTCTTTCTTCTTCCCTCCTCCTTTTTTTGTCCCCTTCTTCCTCCTCATCTTCCTTTTTCCTCCCCTTCTTCTTCCTCCTCCTCCCCCTTAAAATCAAGACACTCGGCCACTCTAGGCCGAAAGCACCTTTTGTGCATTCGACCATGGAGATAGAATGTCTCTACTATACATTTGGCCATGGTGAAGGTGCATTCGGCCTATCATGATTTCCAAGGTGGAGAAAGAGGAGGGAAAGGGGAGGACTGTAGGAGGAAGAAGAAGAAAAGAGGAGGAGGAGGGTAAAGAGTAGGTGGGAGAATGGGAGAAGGAAGGAGGGGGAAGAAGAAGGGAATGAGGAGGAAGGCGGTGGGCGGTGATCGCACGGGCACAACAGAGAAAATAGGTGGGGTGTTCTTTAGACGGGGACTACCGTTTGTAAAAGATGAGGTGTTTTTTAGACATGAGCTGTCTAAGGTAAAACGTAGGCCATTTATCGCCTCACCCTTTTTGATGCCTTAACTGTGAGCTGCCTCCTTCATTTTAATTCACATTCGAATTAGAAGTAGTAGTTTGACTAGGGAGGGAGTATAATACAACTTTTAGTGGTGGAGATTCCATCCTCCATAATTTGTACTTTACACTACGATTTGATAATGAGTTTCAATGAAGAAGTAGATTTATAATCAGACTGGCATGGAGTCTTTTGCAACTGAAAAGTGTTCGATAATGGTGCTAAATATTACACTTCCAATTGGTCCAGTTGGATTACATGTCACAATAGTGAGCACATACTACAGTCATCTGGTACTATCGAACTTGGGTGTGGAGAATAGCTTTGTCTATTCATCTATTCACACCCATAGAATTAGTGATGGCACCCGAATCTTTCTTGGCCCCAACTCATTTTGGCCTGCTAGTCTTGGCAGCTATTGTAATCCCAAAATGCCCCCTTCTCTCCCAGCCCTTACCGTTATCCATGTCCGACCAGCCACCCTCCTCCTCCACGGCCATCCCTGCCCTTCCCAGTCACCCTCCTTTCTCCTCCTAGCTCCTTCCTTCTTCTTCCTCTATCATCCCTGCATTGGAACCCTAAGACGTTGGCCTTCTTCCTCCTCTACCCCCTCCCTCGTCATCCCCATCCTACCACGGTGGGCTATTTACCGATATCCCTGTGATGATATCGGTACGTATCGATAGCGGCAACTTCTGCTAACCGGGGAAGATATAAGAAGGAGGAGGAGAAGAATGAGGATGAAGGAAGGGGAGTAGGGCCATTGACTTGGGGTTCCTGCGCGGGGAGGAAGAGGAAGAGGAGGAGGAAGAAAGAATGAGGAAGGAGGAGGATGAAGATTAGAAAGACAGAGGAGGAGGCTGGGGCGGAGGGTGAGGGGGACAACACCAATGGCGATTCATCGAAGGTTGGGAATGAGGGTAAACAAGGAATAAAATAAAATAAAGTTCTTTTTGGGTGCCATCATTGACTGTTCTTTTGGACGGAAATCCATCCATGTCCGTAGAAACTTATCCATTTTCAGAAGTTCTTTTGAGTGAAAATCAATCAGCTTAGGTGAGTGAAAATGAAACAGTTTTCCTTCAAACTTTGGAAATGAGATCCGACTTATTTAGAAAATGATATGAACGAAAACTTATATAAGTGGATATGAGATCATCAGATCAACTGACCAGATTTTTTCCAAACTTATTTTCTTACCTAATTTTATTATTCAAAAGAGCTGATAAGGTAGAAATGAATGGGAATGAGATCACAATGGAAATAAAATCATAATAAAAATCATTTTCATTTCGACTTGCTTATGAAAATGTAAAGAACCGACCCTATAGTTCCATGGGTGCAAAAGAGCTCAATCCCGTTTAACCCTGAACGAACCCCAAGGAAAATGCCGCTCCGTCTGTATCTGGTCACATGTCCTCCCGCCACTCCACTCCTCCGAGCTAGAAGCCCGGCGACGCCGCGGATAACGAGAGCCAGCATCAGCCGGCGGGCGGCGATCCAGCTCCCTCTCCCTCCAGTCCGGCGTTTCTCGAGGCATCCCGGTCCGTGCGACGCTACAAGGCCGGAGGAGGGCTCCTCCACCTTCGACCCGGCCGCGTTCGAGGCCGACAGGCTCCGGCTCGACGCGAAGGCCCGCGAATCCATGTCGGCTGCGGCCTCAGAGGAGTCGGAGGGCGGAGATCCACGGGCGTGGAAGTGGAGAATACGGAAGCGGATCTGGGATATGATGGAGGCGCAGGACATCGCTCGGAACCCTCGGCCGGTCCACCACCGCATCCCCAACTTCGTCGGCGCGGCGGCGGCGGCAGACCTGGTAGGCGTCACCATCAATCTGGCGATATTTTGTTGTTTTTCAGGAAAAAAAAACAAGGGGACCGAGCCTGGTCACCGGCCAGTTACAAAACCAAATTTGATCCACCAGTAGCTCATCACTTCTACTCCAATAGTGAAAAACGCTGAAATTGAAGATGTGGAAGACCAGGAGAAATCAATGAGCAACCCAATGTATCATGCAATTTTCTTTTCCGAAAGCAATGCAAGTATATAATAAGTTCGGGTAGCTCTGGAGATTGGAAGGAGAATATCTCGAGATCACGGCATGTAAGAAGCTGCAGTTACTTTGTCTCAAGTTAGACACGGAGTGGAGTGCCAGGAGAGAATTTCCAGCCGGCCACCTGACGGAGGTGGGGAACGAGAGTTTTGGAAGGCTTCTAATCTCCATTTTGCCGATGACACTCTTTCTTTTTCGCATGGCCAACCCCCTCGGTTAGTGTGCCTTAAAGTTCTTCGTTATGCAACATAGGTGAAAATAAGGCTAAGGGACAAGTTCTAGCTAATATTTCTAACTGTGCACCCAACCAGCTTCTGACCAAATTCTCCAAGTTCCGAATTGGCATAAAAATGCTTCGCAGAGAAGATTGGAATCTTCTTGTTGAAGAGCGGAACCGTCTCTCTTCTCTTGGAATGGAACATACCTCTCCCTAGGGGAAATAGTGGCCCCCAGTTAAATCGATCATCTCTACCATCCCCTCTTTATATCTAGCGGTGTACTACTTGCCGAGATAGATAAAATCATGTTGGGTTTCTTATGGAAATGAGCGGACATAACATCCACTATCCTCTTATGAAGTGGAATAGAGTTTGCAAGCCGGGACCAGGAGGATTAGGATTCTGAAACTTGTGGAATTCATCATTCCAATGCTGGGAAAATGGTGGTGGCACCTCCAAAGTGATTCGGAAGACAAATGGTTCAAGATCATCAAGGGGAGAGATTTCAAACAATTTTTAGACATATAGGTTCAAAGTGAAAAAGTTTGGGAACATCTCTCCCTTCTGGCGAGGTATTCTCAAGATTGGAGAAGTCTATAAATATGGCAATAAGTTGGTGGTGGGCAACGACGACAACATGTTTTACGGGTCTGGCATCTTGCTAGGGGAAGGGTCACTCAAATTTCCTTTCCTTGAATTGGCATCGAATCCCAACATCATAGTCAGCTCTCTTTTGGTTAGAAGAAGGGACCCAATGTCTCGGGTTCTATTCCTTTCTACCTTCTCCTAATAGGCCCCCAACCATATCATTTTATCCTTATCCCTTCCTTTTGCTCCAACCCAAATCTACATTCCTCTCACACATGCATCATGTCTTCCTATACATGATCAGACCATTGCAACTTGCATTCTATATTACAAATCTCCAATAATGCAAATTTTTAGATTTCTTCTGGTTTCCTCGTCTCAATGTTCCAACCATCTCGTAGATTGAAGACTTTGTAGCTTTTGTATTAAGATTGGATTATTTATCATCGTTTGGGATCCCATTGATGCATCTTATGGTTTTAATATCTTGGCCTCAATATGCAGAGCAGAGACCATCCCTATGATTACTAGTTGAATCATATTGTTATCATTGTTTGTGAGACTTTATTGGCAGTCGATAGTTCTCAAGTGTTCTCTCTCTCTATCTGACGTTTATATAAGAACTCCTAGGTCCGGATCTGTTTTCCCCTTTTCTTTCTTAGTGGAATCCGTGTTCCCCCCATGTCTTACTTACATCCAATGTCTCCTTACTTCAGCTTCATCATCTTGTGACCCTACTCCATTAGGTTTGCATCACATCTTAATTGTGAAGGTTCCTCCATATTGTATTCCACTATTGCTCTATATCTCGTAACCTCTTCTGAAATGCCAACTTATCTCAATGGTTGGTTTTTTTTCTTTCTTATCAAATGGATGCATTAAACAATATTGTACAATTTTCCTATGAAATTGAATGGGAGTGATTGAAGTGTAATGTATTTCCATACAGAAGTTGATCTTCACAAGCCCAATGAGACTTCAAAAAAAGGGTTTCAGGGCAAGAACACGACTAGTTATGTTGCATGGGTTAAATGTGGCGGCATGCACATATAACTTATAAAGCTCAGTCTAAATTAATATAATGAGGCTTGTGGCTTCTTTATTATGGATATCATTTTCATCGGCATTATCATATTATGGTCGAACAGATTATGTTTCTCGAGTCGAACTTGAGGTACACATAGCCATGCTGCTTGCTTGTTATATCACAGCCTTGTATTATGATGAACTTTATTTTACTCTGAGCGATCTTTTATAAATCCCTATTTGCTACTAAAATGATGGTGATTTTTTGGGCTTTAAGTTAGGGGGATTAGAAGCATTTCAGAAGGCACAATGTGTGAAGGTCAACCCTGACTCACCCCAAAAGCAAGTCCGGTTCTTAACTCTCACAGGTTAATCATTTATTGACCATTATATGATATTTTACAATAGTCATTGTCTCCTTTGTTTAGTTGCTAATTGTAACTTGTAAGCATGCAAGTGATGTTGGTCTCTCTCATGATAAATATGATGTATATATTGTGTTAAGACTAGAATCTAGTGTTTGCCCCTACTTAAATTGAATAATCTACCCCCATTTATTGTATTAACAGGGGTTGATAACATGGCAGCAATTCAGTCTGTTTGCTAGTGTGTTTAATACCATAAAAGAAACCAATCATACTGAAAACATGCATAGGTAGAAGAGCACACTGGCGCTGCGTATTTAAACCTGCATCAGTGGAAAATGTGTGGGTGTTGGTGTGTGTGTTCAGTTGACAAGAGCAAACACATGAACAAGCATCGCTGACCAATATTTATTTATATTGGTCAATTAAACATTTGAGTAGAATTGATTATGTGGATATCAGTTCTTTGATTTATCTTCTGGTTCCTACTTTTTTATCTTCACAGTTGAACTTGTTCCTCATGAAGACCAGAAGATTATCAAAAATGTATCTCATGAACACTACAATAATGTTTAAAGGCCAGTTTAATATTTCTTGAGAAATATATAATTCCTTTAGGGAATGTATTCTCAGTATTTATAGTGGCAAGACTCGTTCGCATGGCTTGGTGTCCACTTCATTGTTCACTGAAGAAACCAAGCTAGCGAAAATTGGATAGGAGATCTTGTGGATAGGAATCTGATGTTAGGACATTCCCTAACCCTTAAATTGCGCTCATGGTCCATCTACCATCCAATGTAAATCTTAATCAAATGTTACTAGTAGGTTTTTGCACTATGAGATGCTGGTTATAGGGGATTTAAGAAACATTATGATTGAGCTATAGGGGAAAGGGGAACCATGGAAATTTAGATCCAGTGATCCACTATTAATCAAGCCGTATATCAAACAAGAAACACCCAAGTGCTAGTCCCAAGTCTAGATGGAAAAGATGAATGGTTGGTATTAGGTAGAAACAAGTTGTAAAAAAACAACTCAGACAACGAATTGAATCCTAAAGACTAGCAAAGGACATGGAGCCAAACTCGAGTTACATTGGACAAGGCTTCATGGTTGCTGGTCATGCTAGAGGCGGTGGTACTTCGTCTAATTATGCCTTTGTCTTTAAGGTTGCGATTATGATAACGAAAGAACTTACAAAGGAGGGTGTTGGGGGACATTTTCTTCGGCTAATCAATTCATGCTTTACCTATGAAAAAATGAAGTTGACCATTTAAAAAAACAATGAATTCAAGAAGCAACTTGAGGAAAAGAGAGTATATTTAGTTCTGGTGAGCAAACAGTGGCCATTCTTTAGTTACCATGAAGCTCATTTCTTTGTTTTGGATTTCTTTTGTTTTAGCTGGGCCGATCACAGAATTGCATTGCCACTCACCCATCTGTGAGATGGCAATCATCCTATTTCACCTCTTTATCTAGTATAACTAAAACCTTGTTAAAATTACTAGCTGCACATTAGGTTATACAGTTTCTTTAAGCATCACTTCTAGTATAGGATTTAAAATGAGTTATCAGTTTGTATGGATGTATCAATCACATTAGGTCTTGTTTAAGTTTCCTGATTGTCTATAGTTCTTTAAGAATGGACCAGCTTCCCAATAACATAATAATTTAATCAATTTTTAACAAATTTTAATGAATTTGCATTGTGGCATGCTATTCTCACGAGATCATAAAGGATCATCAAGCTATAATTCGGTGTATTGAGTTGGTCAATTGAAGGAATAACAAAAAAAACAACGTTGCAGTCCCATGAGGTTGGTTAGGGAACCCAACTCTAATCTCGAAGGGTTTCACAAAATGATTAAATAATATTTTATGATCGGTTGTTAAGATGACATTAACTCTCCCCTGGATTGTGCCAAAGTTCCTAGGTTCCACTAGTTGGCTGGTAGGTGGCAGAACTGCTCCAACCAAGGATAGAGACATGAAAATAGTGAATGAATGCATGCATGTGTATATAATCAGTACTGAAAAAGGAGAGCATATTACTTAAAACAACCACCAAAATACACAACGAGAAGTGGAGAAAATTGATGTGTGAAAGAGAAACCTGGCCTTTATTACAATATTTGACCGATCTTGTTACATACTTGCCAGCATTCCTGACGAAGAAGGGAAAAAGAGATTGATGGAATTGGGAATTTGGGTGAGATAGAAAAACTTGGAATTCAATAAGTTCATATTAAAATTGATTGGAAATTTCCCCCAAAAATGGTCCAAGATGAATCAAAAGTCACCTAGAGAAAGTCTTTTATCAATGAGGTTGAGGATCACTAATGGTTTTGTAATCAGCCAAGAACTTATCAGGGAATTTTCATAACTTATATGCTTATTGGCTAAGAAGCACGGATACGGGATACGGGTACGATACGATACGGGTACGGCGATACGGCAAATCTTAAAAAAGTAGGATACGGGTACGGTTAAGGATACAACAATAAATTATTATTTTTTAAATATTTATTTTAAATAAAATACTAAATTATTAATTTATAGAACTATTAATTGATAGAATGCATCATAAAGAACATATTCAATATAGAAGCACAGGTTGTTGCATATTCAATATAAACAAAATATTAATTGCTATAATTTATCACTGTTTTTTGAAAAAAATTTAATAAAATTTTCATAATTGGCTCAATATTTTATCACTGTTTTTTATCGATCTTATTGCATATCTGCAGATCCTGACGGCAGGTTAGAAAGCCTGCAAATGGGGCTATGCGGGAGAGCGAGAAAGAGAAAGAGAGAGAGGGAGGGAGAGAGATATGGGGCTGTGAGGGAGAGAGACGGGCGAACAGCGGACGGCTGCAATCGGGCAGCGAACGGGTGCGGGGGGACGGTGGGCGACTGCAGTTGGGCGACGGACGGGCGGCTAACGGCTGTAGTTTGGCACGGACGGCGGACGACTGCAATCAGGCGGGCGACGGCGAACGACAGACGACGGGCGCGGGCGGACGCCTGCCTCTCTGCTCGCCCTCTCTTCTTGCTCGATCCAGAAAACAGGGTGGGGTGGGGTTAAATTTTGGGTAAATTACACATAGATCCCCTACAGTTTGAAAAACATATCACTTGCACCCCCTCTAGGGGGGGCATTTGTAGGGTTTTAAACATGAGGGGGTGTAAGTGATAATCGGTCAAACTATTGGGGTCTTTGTGCAATTTATCCTTAAATCTTTTAGTATGGGACAGTGGGTTTGGGTTTGGATTTGGGCTTGGGTTTGAGTTTAACTTTTAACCAAACCCAAACTCGATAACCCAAGCCCAAACCGGTCAGCCGTATCCCTCCCGTATCCGGCCCGTATCCCTCCCGTATCCCGCCGTATCCCTCTCGTATCCGGGCCGTATCCCAGCCGTATCCGGGCCGTATCCTGGCATTTTTAAATCTAGGATACGCCTGAAACGTACCGGACACGTATCCGAGCCGTATCCAGGTCCGATACGTATCCGGTACGGGTACGTCATGTATTTTGAAGTATCCGTGCTTCATAGCTTATTGGATATAAAAACTATAGCAGAAATTGGGATTTGGGAAGTCTTATGTGAGGTTTATTAGAAGAAGATCTAAGCTTATGGGTTATTGTTTTAAGTTTTATTGTCGTTATCACCGAGTGTCCCGGGGAAAAAATCAGGTATGTATCACTTATGTATCGCCATTTCCCCTACAAATTAGGGATAAGATAAAAAGATGTGAAAATAGGCAAAATGAAGGGGTGGGGGGATTTTTTTAATATCCCTTTATGATGTATAAATATACCATTATGATAAATAAAAAATACAAAAAGTAATCATTTATTCTAAGGGACACTAAATTGAGGCTCTATAGATTTGCCTGTGAACTATCTGACATTTTCTGTGAACTGTTGGCACTTTCCAACAATCTATGAATTAACAATCACAATTAGATAGCTAACACTTAAAACATTATAAACATCTAGCAAATGACATAATCCATTTCTCAAACTCAAAATGTAATAAACATCCCACAGACTCACAATACATGACATAACACAACACTCTGAAAGTGAAAATGAGACAACTACATCCCTAAACACTGGCCTGCTGGTTCAATGCTCCCATGCTGAATCTGCTCACAGTAGAGACAATATTACTGCCAATTTATCGTGTGATGGCCTATACTGATGGAGATATCATTGGTATTCATTAATACTGATGCTGGCCATCAATCCAAAGGTGGATACTAATGGTGATATGTAACTGTAATCATTGGAAGTACACCATAGCCATGCGGTGGATATCCATAGTCAAAGAAAGACGCATATGATTGCTAATTTTTTTGGAATAATCCATAACTTTTTAAAGCTAAATTTTTCTTAATTTGGATAGCATTGATCAGTATAGTTAAGGTGAGCCAAGGCGCATGCCTGAGGCGAGAGAAGAGGTGAGGCGAGGCAAGGACGCCCAGGGTTTGAAATCTCGGCCGATACCGGTACGTACCGGTTTTGGCCGGTTCAAGACCGGTACTGCATCCGATCCCGATACCTGGCCCGTATCGGCCGGTACCGGTACTTACCGGTCCGTATCGGCCGGTACGGCCGGTTAAAATATTTTTTTTTGGGGTTTTTTGGGTTTTTTTCATATTTTTTTCTCAACCGATATCGGTCCGTACCAGCCGGTACCGGTACGTACCGGCCGGTACATACCGGTTCGGGGCCGACCGATACCGTGATTTTAAACCTTGAGGACGCCTCGTTTGGATTGAGGCGAGAGTAGGTATATAAGTCGGCTTGAGGCGCCCGCCTTACACCCTGAGATAGTCGAGGCCACCACTTCATTTAATTGACGATTTAGGTTGAAGCCAAACTGAATCACAACCTTTCTTTTGCATGAATTTGGGACTGAGTGTGATTCACTAGTCGGGTTGAGTGTAACGGACTGTTGTGATTCAATTTTAGCTTTAACCTATTTGATCCTATGAGGTTATAATCTTAGAGGATCCCGTGCCCTGTGAATTCAAATCTTCCACGCGATTGAGCGAGATAAAAAAGAACTCGTCACGATTGGGCAGGTTAGGGTTTAAAATTTAGGGCCGCCTTCATTGTCCGTCACGAAGTGAGTATAATGCTGCATATCAAAACTCTCTCAGTTTTTTAATTCAGATTTTTAATTCAGTTCTATAGTGTCATAATTCTTTATATGTTTACTTCATATCTTCAATTCACATTTTTTTTCATCGTACTTACAGATATCCAGGCCTAGATCCCAATCTATATTATTTAGATTTTATAGTTTTTAAGATGAAGATGATATATATTATAGAACTTGATGATGATGAGTTTTATTGATGTTTGATCAATGCTATATGATTATGCATACTTGTTTCAACTAGTCATTTTTTAGTGTGCATATATATATATATATATATATATATATATATATATATATATATATATATATATATATATATATATATATATATATATATATATATAGAGAAAACGGGATATAGGCTGACAGCCCATTTTTAGTTTGGGCTGTCAGCGATGTGGCATCGTTTGAACCGTCGGATCGGCCTTAATAAAGATAGCAGAGAGAGAGAGATCAGCGGCCTGTATTAGATAGCAGAGAGAGAGACGCGGGCCAGATCGCAGAGAGAGAGAGAGATTGGCAGCCTTAATAAAGATAGCAGAGAGAAAGAGAAGCTCCGCCCGCGTGCTCAACCCTCCCCGACGGCTCCGGCGCGCTCCGCCCGCGTGCTGCCTCTCCGGCTGCGTGCTCAACCCTCCCCAACGCCCGCTCCGCCCGCGTGCTCAACCCTCCCTGACGGCTCCGGCGCGCTCCGCCCGCGTGCTGCCTCTCCGGCCGCGTGCTCAACCCTCCCCGACGGCTCCGGCGCGTTCCGCCCGCGTGCTGCCTCTCCGGTCGCGTGCTGCCTCTCCGGCCCGCGTCCTCCCAGATCTCCTCCCCGGATCTGAAATCGGCCCCTGTCTTCAACCAGGTGAGCTCTCTCTCTCTCTCTCTCTCTCTCTCTCTCTCTCTCTCTCTCTCTCTCTCTCTCTCTCTCTCTCTAAGCAAGAGGAGGAAGAATAAGGATCAAGGCCCCCCCCCCCTGTAAAGTATATCCTTTGATCAGTGAAGATTTTTATTATTTTTACCAAGAGGTTTTTTCCATATTTCTTTATTACATTTCACAGGAGTAATTTGCATTTCTATTTTGATGTAATCAAAGAAGTCATGCATTTAATTACCCCTTTGATGTATCGGAATTGTAATTTTTTTTGGGGGAATCCTTGATGTTTTCATGTGTGATTATAATCAGGCAACTTACAGTTTGATAAGTAATATCTGGAAAGAGTAAAATCTATTGCATTATGTTATTGAGCATGCACTGCAGTTTGCCTTCTCTCTTCTTTTATGTTAGCTTGTTAGAATAGCTCATCATGTTGCTTTGTTTATATTTTGGCAGGCCAGGCGACAAAAAGTTGGAGAGAAACCTCTTCTTTCGTTTTCTACATTTGTGCAGGTAATTATTCTTCTACAAGACTATAACTACTTTTTGGGTCATCATTTCTTTGTCATATGTTTCTTAATTGGCATGGCATAAATATTTCATGACAATTTTCGTATGTCCTTATAGTACTATTAGTCTAACTCCTTTATAGTTGATGGATTTGGTTACATTTGAGAATCTACATAGTTGATTGATTTTGTTTTAAAATCCCAAATACACTAGAAGTCGTATATCCATTCAGCAAATGAGCCTTCGCATCGGAAAAAAATCAAGAGGCTTCCGTCTTGAAATCCCAAATACAAAATTCTCACATTGATTAATCGATGTATAGAAAATATTCCACCGCGAAAGTAGTTAAGTATCTGAATATTTTCTTGTCCTGCTAGAAAAAGGATAAATTGGGCTCCAAGCAATAGTTCATAGTTATAACTTATAACCCTAGCTTCAGCTTTGTGACGACCCGAGTTCCTCCCCAAAAGGTACCTACTGAGGAGGCGAGTAATCGGGTATATTAAGGCATGACCATCTCAACACAATTATTCTAGTGGCATGGCATGTAATTTCTGTGGCCTATGCCATTGGAATCAACTGGAAAAAAAAAAAGGAAGGAAAAGTTTTGCAATTTTCGGGTATAGGTGATGCTTTCAATCAACAACAAGAACACTCCATTTCTATTTTGTATGAACCAACAGGTACATGGGCTTTGAAGCCTTCAACTGGTGGCTGCTCTACATCAAACCATGTGGAAGGATTAAAAATAAATCTATCAGAAGCTGGTTGTTTATGATTCTAGACATGGTATTCGATGAGCGCATGCAGGTATATTGTTTATAATCGGTGGAATCGATAGCCGAAGAAATGTTCATCAAGACCGAGACAAAGCCTTGATGTTATGGGCTTTTTGTTTAGTGAAAGTATAATATTGTTCTTTAGGTTGTTATTAACTGTCATACTGTGGTTTTATGAGAGCCACATCAGCGAGCAATCGCGGCATTTGGATGAATTTGGTTTCCTTTTTTTTTTTTGTTGAATATATTGTGGATGTCTCGATCCGTATATTACGTATGGCCGGAGGTTGCCCTCAGTAGATATGACAGGGGATGTAGAATATATTCAACAAGGATGTGGAATATATTGTTTAAGGCTGGCCTAAGTGCATAGTAGTGGCATGTAATAACTCTATTTGGTATGAGTTTGAGTAAAGGCTTCTCACTTCTACTTTGGTTTTTTACTACAGGTGCTATATACTGATGAAGGGCTTAATGGATCTTGGCATAGTGGTGTAGTCATTGACTTTGGACAAAGCTCTCGCATTATTGAGTACATTGATCTCTTGAGTGACCATCAATGAGGCACGTCGTGGACACTCTCGACAGAATACTAATGTGAGCTAGAAATATTCACCAGGAATTTTGAATGCTCGAGGGTGTCGTTCGTCTTTCCGTTCGGATGTTCTAATTGGGCGCAAACTTCACAATGCCTTCAAGCTTCGACTTAGTGATGGTTGTCCTACTACCCCGTCGAAAGAGGTTAATAGTGATTAAAGCCTAGTGATGTAACATGAATTAACACTGAGGGTTTTCCCTACACTGTAATGCTACTGTCATTTTCTGTGCAGTTTCACATTGCTTGTGTTTGTTTGACTGTTGGGTTTTGAATGGAGGCAAACTTTTGTTTTGCTCTTTCTCTATGAGTTGGTTTCTAATCCCTCACCTCTCCATATTTGCGGAAACCTCCCTCGTGTACACCGTTGCAGAACTACATGTACGCACTTTCCACTGATGTGTGTACGAAATCTGTGTATATGAAGTGCTGAAACTGTGTATATGAAGTGCTATATTTGATTTTCATCTTCCGACCGGGTGTAGATATATGGCCGTCGCATTTGTTTTTCATTTTCTGGCCGGCTGGAGAAGGTCGCCGGATTTGTTTCAGTTTTTCAGCCGGCCATGGGTGGATATGGCCGCCGGAATCGATCTCTTTTCCTGCCTGGTGGACGACGACCGCCGAATTTAATCAATCTTTTCTAGCATGGTTGGATGACCACTGGATTTGATACCCTTTTCCGGCCGAGTGAAGATAGCTGCGGATTATACCTCCGCAAAAGCTCTGTCCTGTTGTAGTGCATGCACGCACGTGCGCGCGCGCACATACACACACACACACACAGAGAGAGAGAGAGAGAGAGAGAGAGAGAGAGAGAGAGAGAGAGAGAGAGAGAGAGAGAGAGAGAGTATAATTATGCCCTCATACACAGCTGCTTGAAAGTGTCAAGACAATACTCTTAAAAGAGTGGCATACTCTTTAAAGCTTTATTGCCCTTTCATTTATATCCCAGAGTGCTAAACATCATTACACTGATACATATTACAGAGGTAAACCTTATTCAACTGAACCAACCATTACTTCATCAAAACTAAGCACAGAGCATACTTAGCAATACATATATGAGAAGTGCAGTACAAGCAGCAGCAGCAGCTAGGGTTCAACATTTTTTCAAGCAGATGCAGCGACGACGGAGGCCATGGCAGTCACCTCCACTGTAGCCCTCACTGAAGCAGACCTGAGCGCAGTTGCTGTCGCTGAAGCACAGGCCCTTGAACCCTCTGCTCGGCGACCTGCACACCTTCGCCTCAACGCCCGGCATAATAATGCCCCCTGCAATGCAGAAGAAACCAGGCTGCAACTTCATTTGAGAGGTTTGGTCACACTAATGTTGGGAGAATAGCACTACATCTGTGTATATGAAGTGCTGAAACTGTGTATATGAAGTGCTATATTTGATTTTCATCTTCCGACCGGGTGTAGATATATGGCCGTCGCATTTGTTTTTCATTTTCTGGCCGGCTGGAGAAGGTCGCCGGATTTGTTTCAGTTTTTCAGCCGGCCATGGGTGGATATGGCCGCCGGATTCGATCTCTTTTCCTGCCTGGTGGACGACGACCGCCGAATTTAATCAATCTTTTCTAGCATGGTCGGATGTTCTAATTGGGCGCAAACTTCACAATGCCTTCAAGCTTCGACTTAGTGAAAAGCAAGTCAAATCACTCCAAATTGTCAATTTTCAACCATACCAAAGATGAATTTTTTGCATGAAAAGCAAGTCAAATCACTCCAAATTGTCAATTTAAAACCGCAAACCAATATAATTTTTTCTTTGTATATTTTCATCAAAAAAAAAAGAAGATGTCAACAAACAATTAAATGCTATGTGCGATATAAAATCAGCTTTGTTTCAAATAGTTAAATGCATTTTTTGTCACAAAAAAATCATATTGTGACCAGATAAACAGAAATACCGCTACAATAAAAATGTAGGTCATGATTGTGAGAAGACATATACCATCAAATACTTGAAAATACAGATTGATCATCACATGCAACAGCAGCAGCAGCCGCCTCCTGAAAAGTGTACCTCATGAATAACTAAAAGTGTTCAAAGAGTAGGAAGTTATACATTAAAATTCAATAGGATCATACCTTGGCTTTGATACACCCGGTTTTGTAATGACCCTTTTCCCCACAAAACCCACATGTTCGTGGCTTCTTACGACTTTCCTCTTGTGACTCCTCCAATCCACTTCTTATTCTGGTAGCTATTCTCGGTCGCCCTTTAGTTTTGACGGGTCCCATCGGATCACGAATTGTAATATCAGGAAATATATCTTTGTTTTGGGAGATAGGTGTTGCCGAAGAACCAACTTGGCTAGCAAGTACTTGGGATAATGCATCAAACTCAACTGTCTGAGTTGTTTTTTTCCGGTTATCAACTTCTGCCAACGTCTTTGACAAGATCGTGTCAAATTCCTCAGCGAATGTAGATGACTTGTATGCTTCTTCTAAAGCCTTATTGCATTTATATCGAATGCTCCAATAAAGATCGCGATCCACTTCGGTAGGTGCACTGTCACGTAGGCCAACCGAAACACATCGATGTCGTGCATCTATAGTCCATCGCTTCAGAATATATCTATCCGGAATCTCTAACACATGTTTCTTCCATAAAATATTTAGTGCGTGCCTACATAGTAATCCGACGAACTCAAATTGTTTGCATTCACAAGAAACCACTACCCCATCAAAATTATCATACGTGACAGTTTTCCATTTGCTTTGGTCCGATTGCGGGCGTCCAACAATGAACTTAGTTAAGGTGCCCTCCTTATGCACCTTGTCAGCCCAATAACCGAAGGCATCTTTCAACTCTTGCTTGAATATGACAAATAAGGCTTTGGTGTAACATCTTGCAGCTTGCTCCTCAGCTTTCCATCCCAAAGTTAGAACGGGTTTTGAGTTCATGGTATTGAAATCTTCATCTTCCTCAGCAGAACGACGACTTGCTAATGCCTTATCGTACTGGACGACAAATTCGTGCAATGCTGTGTTTGCATTAACAAATGTATCGAAGAATGAATTTATACTTTCAGCCCTTTGACTCGTTCTCGTGCCAGCAAGAAATATATCCTTTAGGTAACAAGGGATCCAACTTTCTCGTTTCCCCCATAACTTTGGCAGCCAACTTTTCTCTGCCAATTTATACCTTGTCATCAACTCTTTCCAACATTCCTCTGCTTCAAGTATAGTGTTACTACCCCGCAATCTGTTAAAGTATATTTCAAACTCTATACCGTGTATAGTTTTTAAATGCACTATATGCTCACCAATATTCCTGTCAAGATGCCAATCACAATATCGATGTCGAGTATGTGGAAAAACTTTAGTGATTGCATTTCCAATAGCTGCATCCTGATCGGTGATGATAGCTCCCGGTGCTTTACCATGCATACATGTAAGCCATTGATGAAATAACCAAACAAAGGTTTCCTCTGTCTCATCGGCTAGTAATGCGCAACCGAACAAACTTGACTGCCGATGGTGATTGATACCAGTGAAAGGAGCAAATGGTAAACAGAAGCTATTAGTACGATATGTGACATCAAATATAATAACGTCACTAAACTTAGCATATGATTCTCGTGATCTCCCATCTGCCCAGAATACACTTCTTAAAGTTAAATCTTCGGCCACTTCAAAAGAAAAGTAAAACTCTGAATCATTGGCTTTTTTCTCTTGAAAGTGTTTAATAACTTTAGCACAATTTTGACCGATATTGTTCTTTCTTTCAATTCTCAAGTAATCATGAACTTGTTGTGGAGTTACAATGTCATTCTGGCTTGATTCCAATACATTGACAACCTTTGCAATTTCTGAATTTGTTATTCCTTCACTATGAAGCTGCGTAATTAAATTCTTGACTCGTGGCTGTCGATGAACATTCTTGTGTGAACGATGCTTCGATGTCTTTGTTGGACTAGTCAGCTCATGATTGTCATGTTGCTCAACAAACATGGTAACTCTCCAAGTGTCAGAATTAGTAAGAATAATCTTCATCCTTGCATTACATCCTACCCGTAGTTGACGATTATGAACTATTTCTTTGTCTGCCTCTCCTTTGTTATTCTTCAGTGTAATCTGACCCTCTTTGTTACAAACAAATTTTCTAGATATGACTTTATTTTTATCTGTCCTGGACTTATTAGTCGACGACCATCTTACACCAAACCCTGTCTTCAAAGCATACCGATTATAGAAATCATATGCAGCTTTCTGACTAACAAACTCCATTCCTATCTGTGGTGTAATAGAATCATCTCTTTCATCATCTTCCAAATTATATATATCATGATATTCGGGGTTGTCCTAAAAATATAAAGATCAAGAATATAGTGAGACATTACATCATGTAGTACGAACTAAGTTTTCAATACATTTCAACCAAGAATCAAGAATCGTTTATGTTTGAATAATTAAAATATATATCATGATATAAAGCCAATCATAATTACCTGGTTTATGATTTCAGGGCAGTGGGAAAAGCTTGTTTCGTAATTCAAATCTCCATCAGAATATCCAGTTTCGTGAAGTAAAGGATCATGTTGATTGTTAATAACCATTGTCCTCCCTGAAACCAATTGTATACTGTGTTTTGTAAAAATAACTTACAGACATCAATATTAAAAAAAAAAACGTACTAATCTGCAATGATCAGAGAGAAAGAGAGAGAGGGAGATAGAAAAAAAGAAAATCCGGATGCAGCATCGAAAGGTCCATCTCTTTTAATCGCAACTTATTAAATTAAAAATAAGAGTTTTTGGTATTAGTGGTCATCATCGTGGTCGTAGTCCAAGTTTTATCCCATTATGTAGGGGTTGCCCATGGAGGACAAAGGATGTTTTCTGAAGTGCTCCCCAATCTTCCTATACTCTGGACATGATCTTTGAAGAAAACCACATGATTGTTCATATGACATTTGTCTCTTTTCATTTTCGTTGCTTAGTAATATGGCATTTCACTAATTGATTGAAGAACAAAAGGTATCCATAATGACACAGGATTAGGTTTAGATATGTGAATCTCTATTGTTCATCCCAATCAATGTTAATTCCCTCCAAATCGAAGTTCATGGAATCCTCCTTGAACACTACCGTCCACTTACAACTCTATAAGGTTATTCAATTTTGATTGAAACTTTGGTTAATTTCGATTTCGGCTTTCAGAATTGGAACTGGAACTATAAATTTCGGTTCATTTCAATCGAAATGTTGGTCAATTTCGGTTTCGGAACTGGAACTATACATTTCAAGTTTCATCAATTTGGGTCAAAATTTCAAAATTTCGCTTGGACCGAAATCGACCGAAATCCAAAACAAAATCAAAATTTGAAACCCTGCAAAGGGGCGCATAGATCATCAACCCATTTTCAAAGGATTCTAAGGTGCCTTGCATGGGTGTGCTTATTGTTGAAGCACCCATAGTTAATAATTCGACATCATGTATCATCCATCCACTTTGGTGCCATCTTAACATATGACAGATCTTTTTCAACCTAGTGACAACGTGCTTCCAAGTTTCAGTTAAATGAAATTCCCACATGGGAGCCTACCCTTCTACATGCAGGCATATCCTTTATTACGTATCTACTGTAATTTCCACAAATGGATTAGGTATGATAATTGCTCCAGTGGTTGGTTCGTTACCTTCAAGGTAAACACATGGTGAAGGATGCCACCATGTGTTTTAAGGGGGGCGATTGAATATGTGTATTACGTAAATGCACATATGCCTGAAACATCTTTTTGATGTTTGTATCTTTGCATGTGTCTGTTGTATGCGTAATGTACTCATTAAGGTTGTATCTTGCAATCGTATTAGTTCAATACCTAATGAGATTTGGATTTCAATAACTCCTGCTCAATCTATCAGTTTCTACCTGGCCCTAAAATAATGAATCAGTTATGTAGATTCTCAAATGTAACCAAATCCATCAACTATAAAGGAGTTAGACTAATAGTACTATAAGGACATACGAAAATTGTCATGAAATATTTATGCCATGCCAATTAAGAAACATATGACAAAGAAATGATGACCCAAAAAGTAGTTATAGTCTTGTAGAAGAATAATTACCTGCACAAATGTAGAAAACGAAAGAAGAGGTTTCTCTCCAACTTTTTGTCGCCTGGCCTGCCAAAATATAAACAAAGCAACATGATGAGCTATTCTAACAAGCTAACATAAAAGAAGAGAGAAGGCAAACTGCAGTGCATGCTCAATAACATAATGCAATAGATTTTACTCTTTCCAGATATTACTTATCAAACTGTAAGTTGCCTGATTATAATCACACATGAAAACATCAAGGATTCCCCCAAAAAAAATTACAATTCCGATACATCAAAGGGGTAATTAAATGCATGACTTCTTTGATTACATCAAAATAGAAATGCAAATTACTCCTGTGAAATGTAATAAAGAAATATGGAAAAAACCTCTTGGTAAAAATAATAAAAATCTTCACTGATCAAAGGATATACTTTACAGGGGGGGGGGCCTTGATCCTTATTCTTCCTCCTCTTGCTTAGAGAGAGAGAGAGAGAGAGAGAGAGAGAGAGAGAGAGAGAGAGAGAGAGAGAGAGCTCACCTGGTTGAAGACAGGGGCCGATTTCAGATCCGGGGAGGAGATCTGGGAGGACGCGGGCCGGAGAGGCAGCACGCGACCGGAGAGGCAGCACGCGGGCGGAACGCGCCGGAGCCGTCGGGGAGGGTTGAGCACGCGGCCGGAGAGGCAGCACGCGGGCGGAGCGCGCCGGAGCCGTCAGGGAGGGTTGAGCACGCGGGCGGAGTGGGCGTTGGGGAGGGTTGAGCACGCAGCCGGAGAGGCAGCACGCGGGCGGAGCGCGCCGGAGCCGTCGGGGAGGGTTGAGCACGCGGGCGGAGCTTCTCTTTCTCTCTGCTATCTTTATTAAGGCTGCCGATCTCTCTCTCTCTCTGCGATCTGGCCCGCGTCTCTCTCTCTGCTATCTAATACAGGCCGCTGATCTCTCTCTCTCTGCTATCTTTATTAAGGCCGATCCGACGGTTCAAACGATGCCACATCGCTGACAGCCCAAACTAAAAATGGGCTGTCAGCCTATATCCCGTTTTCTCTATATATATATATATATATATATATATATATATAGAAATGCTAAAATGCAGCGTGTGGTGCGTGCGACGTCGCACCGCAGCCGTCTGATGCACCGCTGACCGCAGCGGTGCATCAGACGGCTGCGGTGCGACGCCGCACGCTGCACCCTAGCACGCCTATATATATATATATATATATATATATATATATATATATATATATATATATATATATATATATATATATATATATATATATATATATATATATATAGGAAAATGCTTAGGCGCGGTCCGTGTGGTCCGCATCCGCAGCCGTCCGATGCGGTGCACCGCACTGCGCCGTGTGCATCGGACGGCTGCGGATGCGGATCGCACAGACCGCAGGACCGCACCTAAGCATGCCCCTATATATATATATATATATATATATATATATATATAGTTTTTTTGCACGCCTTAATTCAATCAGGCGCTCGCCTCGCCTCTCGTCTCAGGAACTAGTAAGGTTGAGCGCCTTGAGTCCGCATTAACGCCTTGATTACACTGATGTTGATCGAATGTCTAATAGTATCATACTAAAATTTAGTTAAGTTTAAATAAATAATGACACATGAAAACCCATAATTCCATGGAATCACAATTATTTTCATATCAGTTATATGGTAAACATGGTGAATCACATCAAATTTGATGTGTAGCATGTTTACTATCTTGTTTTGTTGAAAATCCTAAGAGAAATAATAAAAAAAAGAGGTTTGAAAAAATGCCTCACCTTTGAAACTTCGAAAAATCCCCAAATCCACGAAGAGAAGCTCCAAATCCATCAAGAACATGTTATGGATGCCTTGGATTAGGTTTAGAAACCAAAACCTAAAAAAAATGGGAAGAAAATGGGGAGGAATGGGGAAAAAAACCCTCCATGAAAAACTGGGCTATTTCGGCGAAACATGGCGATTTCCCCTCTTTTGATAACTTCATATAAGTTGGAACGCATTTCTGACGATAAATTGAGGATATATCGGCGATATGCTCTATAAACTGGCGATATGGGTGATATATCGGGGATAAATCCCTGATATCACGTAATATGGGAAATAAAGGGGGCTATCATATTGACAAGTGGTGATAAGGCGAAAAATCTGCGATTTATCGCCTATTTTCGGCGATATTTTAAACTATGGATGATTAGATCTACGAACATGAACTGGTATATGTGCAGAATTTAAGGGATAGATGCACACATTTCAAGAAAATACACTAATAATAAAGGAAAGGTAGAAAAAATTAGATACTAGAAGAGTCTAACTTCTAGCGGGTATCGATGCACCGCACTTAATGTTTCTATGGCATCACCCCAAGGATCTGATGCATCTCACCAAGGCAATCGCATCAGGAGAATGCATCAAATGAGTTCATTGCCTAAGATCTTTTAATAGAGTAGATCGTATCTTACCGATTTTCATAACCACACTAAGCTTTTCGCTTGTCTAAATTAACATCCCTAACCTAATACGCTCCTTAACTATCGCACTTGTGAACAATTTTATACTATAATATAACTCTTCATCTATTCTGAAAAACTACTAGAGAATAGGCCCAAAATTCCAATAGAATGAGAAACCCACTAAACTAGGAGCTCGAGTCAGATTCAAATTGAATCAAACTCCTAATCAGACCGAAGCCCTAAACAAATTAAAAACTAGACTCTCAAACAAAGTCAAATTGGATTGGAGTCCTAAACTTCCAATTAAACTAAAAGGTAAGAGGCTGGACCCCCTTGTGAGGCCTTTGATGACCAAGAATCTTCTTTTCCTCGCAGATGCCGTTAACTAAACCACAAGGGGATAATGCAAAAGCAACTATTCTGGGTTTGTCTCACTATCCTCTTGCACCAATTGTTTCTATCTTTAGCTTACTCATTCTAATCGCCTTTTACATGTATCTATATTCCCATTTGCATGGGAGCCCCCTTCAAATGGGAGCCCCCTTTGAACTTTATGTTATACGTCGAAACATCTTAATTACGTTCTATGGTATATCTTCATTTGGTGCAACTTTGAAGTTTTTACTGGATCCTCATTTCTGTTCGTATTCTCTCTAATCTTATACATCCATCTACATTCTCTCATGTGAACTTTTTAAAGTCTCGCCAATGTCCAAGCGTAGTAGGCCCCTTTTTTTTTTTGGATTTGTCTTATATTATTTCCCCTCCGAAGTCTATCACATGGCATTTCTATAGAGCCTTTCCACTTCAGCCATCCTATTCTAGTCCGATTAGAAATTCTTCAACAATTTCCATTTTTTATGATGGCTTCTGGGTTACAAAAAGGGTTCCACTTGGGTACTTCATGTCTATCAAATGCAACTTTAGCTATCTGTAACGATGATCACCTAGCATGGTGAGAGAGAGAGAGAGAGGCTAGGTTTTGGGAGAATGGATTGATCACTCTCATTAGGCCAAGGGCCAAATATATATGTGAGTCGTACAAGGAAAAAACAAGGGGTATCCTATACAGGCTATCTACGGGTATGTGTATCTCAATACTATACACTATCACTAATAGCCCCCCTCAAACTCAAGGTGGGTCATGCACCATGAGTTTGCTAAGCAGAAACTGAAAACGTGGAGCAGGATGTGACTTCGTGAAGAAGTCAGCAATCTGTTCTCCAGAGGAAACAAAAGGGAGAGAGATGGTCCCGGCCTGATACTCCTGGCGAGAGTAGTAGCAATCGAGCTCGATGTGCTTCGTCCTCTCGTGGAAGACCGGGTTGGTGACAACCTGTATAGCACTCCGATTATCACAGTGAAGGGCTGTAGGTTCAGAGATCTCAACCCCTAGATCTCCAAGAAGTCGTCGCAAGTGAACGATCTCTTTGGTAGTAGAGGCCATGGCTCGAAACTCTGCTTCAGTACTGGAGAGAGAGACAACGCTTTGCTTCTTGCTGCGCCATGAGATAAGAGAATCTGCAAGAAATAGGCAATAGCCGGTAGTCGATCGACGAGTGGTCGGATCACCAGCCCAGTCGGCATCCGAGTAGGCACGTAGGACGAGAGGAGAAGTCGATGATAGGAAGAGCGACCGGGTGATAGTGCCTCGGAGATAACGGAGAAGCCGAAGAAGGGCAACATAGTGAGCAGAGCGAGGGGCTTCGACAAACTGGCTGATGATGCTAACGGCGTGAGCAATGTCGGGCCTGGTGATGCAGAGGTAAACCAACTGACCAACGATCTGTCGGTACCGAGTAGGATCTGAGAGAGGCTCACCATCGGTGGGACGAAGCTTCACATGAAGCTCGAGAGGGGTGATGGCAGAGCGATCATCGGAAAGGGCAGCTCGGCTAAGGATGTCAGCTGTGTGTTTCTGCTGGGATAGCAGAATCCCTCGCTCACTGTGGGTGATCTCTAGCCCAAGGAAGTAGCGAAGAGGACCTAAATCCTTCATCTGGAACCAGCGCCGAAGATGCTGCTGAAGGGAAGTGATGGCAGCGGAGTCATCACATGTGATGATCATGTCGTCGACATATAATAGGAGAATTGCTCTGCCTTGAGGAGATGACCGCACAAAAAACGAGTGGTCCTGCGAGCTCTCAGTATAGCCGATCTCGGTGACGGCTCGTCGGAAACACTCAAACTAAGCTCGAGAGGCTTGCTTGAGCCCGTAGATAGCTCGACAGAGGCGACAGACATGCTGGGGAGGGGTATTGATGCAGGCACCAATAAGGCACACTACAATCCTGAACCCGTTTAGGGTTTTCTTTGGTCAATAACTAGTACTTGATTATCAATATAGCGACGTATAGATCAAAAAGGACAGCAAACAAAAGCTATCTCACGCAGTTCTAAAGTTTATGCAATCAACATGAAGCAGATTTAAACTTAAAAACAATTAAAGCATGCGGTATTATCACAGAAAACTGAATTTCAGCATATAATAGGATCAATCGCAGCAATAGATACTGAAATAAGACAACAGGCTTGCATCAGATTTTATAAAAGAAAAGGCCTACGGGTGTATGCAAAGGTAACCGACAGACGATAGATGACAATTATAATAAATGGCAAACGTTATGGCTTCAACTAGCGAAGAAAAGGATGATGACGGCTGCGATGCGGAGCGGAGGCAATGGAAACTAAAGAAAACGAAGCGGATGCGATGGTAAAATAAAGGAAAAGGAAAGATACTGCCTGGGGTTTCCCGCCGTGGGTCGATTGCAAGGATGCGCCGACGATCCTGCACACGGAGCAAGGCCGGACGTCGGGAGAAGCCGGAACCTTCGGAAAACGAAACCCAAAGCCTTCACGAGGCGAAGTCGTGGAATCGGCGAGGGTCGGGGACTCGAGTCTCGCCCGGAAGCACTCACGAAGAGGCACGAAATTCAGCAATTCTTCAAAATCTGAAATCTTCTTCCTTTCTTCATCTTCTTGTAGAGTTAGGGTTTCTATTTTGATGGCTAGGATCAAAGGGGGAATAAGGGCAGATGGTGGGGATTCAAAGGCTCAAGAAAGGCAAGAAAAGAGAGAGAAACAAGGGAGAGAGGAGAGAGAGAAGAGAGGGAACGGACAAGGGTGGGGCCGGCCTTGGGATCCGCGCGGAAGGAGGGAGGGGCGTTCGGTTCACGGGAAAAAAAGAAGGGGAGGGGCGGTAATCACATTAGAAGCCTTATTGGGCTTAAGATAAGCCCAATTACAACCCTATGAAGCCCATAACTTGCCACGTCATCAAAATGGTGTTATTTCGCCATCTAACCGTCGGTTTCGAGATCTAATCTCGTCCGTCGGCACCCCGCAAACACACGCACCCATAATTTTATTAATATAATGCTGAAACTCACCCGAGAAGACCCGGATTCAATCCGAAAAGCCCTCGGATGAGATCATGGACATCCCCCATGAATTGGGCAAAAACATAAATAAAACTGCATGCTGAAATAAGGCCAAAAACAGGAAAAAATGGCCAAAAACTGAAACAAATAACTAATAAGTCCCATGCGACTAATATCATCCACACATAACATAAAAGTGACAGTAAATAAATGTCTCTGACGATAATCTGAAGATGCGGCGATGATCCGATGATGCTGATCATGCTGCATCAACTCCCCCGGACTAGAAAGAACTCGACTCCGTCGAGTGGGCATCCAGCTGCTGTATAAGGTCGGGCCGCTGTGCTCGCAACTGTCGCTCCTCCACCCAGGTACAGTCGGAAAGTGGCCTGCCTACCCACCGAACAAGGAACCGTCGGAAGACACCGCGGCGGGTAGCAAGCTCTCTGACGTCAACGATCTCCTGTATCTGCTCTGTCTCATCCCGCTGCGCATCTGAAAACGGGATCTGTGGCGCTGAAGGCGTGTCGGGCCGGTCTCCGTGAAAAGGGAACAACTCTGAGATGTTGAAGATCGGCGATGTCGGCATGTCATCTGGCAAGTCCAGCAGGTAAGCATTGGGTCCCAACGCTCTGAGAACGCGAAAGGGCCCAAACTTCCTCTGGCTCAGTTTCCCATAAGAACCGGTGGGAAACCGCTCTCTGCGAAAGTAGACGAGGACCCAGTCCCCTGGCTGAAAAGTGCTCTCGCGCCTGTGTGAATCCGCGCTTGCCTTATACCTGGCATTGCTTTCCCTCAGTTTCTCAAGCGACTCCCGCTGTACAGCCTTGATGTGTTCAAGGAAGTCATCAGCATCAGCACTCGCAGGACCTGTAGGCGGTAGGGCAGTTCTATCCAAGAAATGGGGAATAACATGGCCATAGACGATTTCAAAGGGGGTTTTACCTACTGAGCGATTAATTGAACTATTATATGCGAATTCAGCTTGTGGTAAAACTACATCCCACTGTTTAGGTCTTTCACCAGCTAGACATCGAAGCATATCCCCTAGACTACGGTTGACAACCTCTGTTTGTCCATCAGTTTGAGGGTGATACGCGCTACTGTATTGAAGTTTAGTCCCTAGCTTTGACCAAAGAGTACGCCAAAAGTGGCTCAGAAATCTAGTGTCCCTATCAGATGTAAATGACCTTGGAATGCCATGCAGACGAACAACTTCCCTAAAGAATAACTCAGCTACATGAGATGCATCAGAAGTTTTCCTACATGGTATGAAATGTGCCATTTTAGAGAATCGGTCTACAACAACAAAGATTGAATCAACGCGCCGAAGTGTTCGGGGTAGACCTACGATGAAATCCATGGTGATATCCTCCCAAGGGCGAGCTGGGATCGGCAGAGGGATGTACAAACCTGTGTTCTGCTTTCTGCCTTTGAACATTTGACAGGCTCGACATCGTTGCACAAACTTGACGACGTCTTTTCTTAAGTGAGGCCAAAAGTAGCGTCGCTCCACTGACTCAATTGTTTTGGTTTGGCCAAAGTGACCTCCCAAATTACTTCCGTGCAAGTCGTGGATTAACGTATCTCGAAAAGATTCATTGGGACCTTCATCAGAGACGGTCCCTTCATGGGTATTCTGAACAAGACTCTCGCGCAGGGAACACTCAGGGATGCACAGGCGGGTTCCACGGAACAAGAATCCCCCTTGGATCATATAGGAGGCCGTGGGATCAGTGCCCGTTTCTTGACAGGATTCCCAGATGGGACCAAAGTACGGATCAGTCGCGTACATTGATTTCAGGGCTTCAAAAGAAACAACGACGGGCTGTAATGTGACTAGTATCAGGCCTCGTCGACTCAAAGCATCAGCAGCTTTATTCAGGACCCCAGCTTTATACCTGAGGTTGAACGTGTACTCTTGCAAGAAATTGGACCACTTAGCATGCCGCTGGTTCAAGCTACGCTGAGACTTCAGATAGCGAAGCGCTTCGTGGTCAGAATTGAGCACAAATTCTCGTTGGATCAGGTAATGCCTCCAGTGCTTGAGGGCTTGAACAACCGCGTAAAACTCAATGTCGTATGTCGAGTAATTCAAACGCGCGGCGTTCAGCTTCTCGCTGAAGAATGCGACGGGACGTCCCTCTTGACTAAGGACCGCTCCTATCCCGACGTGAGAGGCATCACAATCAATCTCAAAGACCTTTTCAAAGTTTGGGAGTGCCAAAACTGGAGCACTCATCATCTTGGTCTTGATGAGATCGAAACTTGCTTCGACTTCGGGGGTCCAAAGGAAACCACCCTTCTTCATGCAGTTCGTGAGAGGTGCAATGACGGAACTGAAGTTCTTAATGAATCTGCGGTAAAAGGATGCTAGACCATGGAACCGTCGCACATCACTAACGTTCTGGGGTACGGGCCATGATTTGATGGCTTCGACCTTCTCTGGATCGACCCGTATCCCTTCAGAGCACACGATGTAACCTAGAAAGGTCAAGCTGTCTGTTAGGAAGGTGCACTTCTTCAGATGGATGTACAGCTTGTCTTTCCTAAGCGTCTTCAGTACTTCTCGCAAATGCTCGACATGTTGTTCAGATGTCGTACTATAGATAAGAATGTCATCAAAGTATACGACAACGAACTTCCCGATGAATGGTCTGAGCACCTGATTCATGAACCTCATAAAGGTACTTGGTGCATTTGACAGACCAAATGGCATTACTAGCCATTCATACAGTCCTTCCCGGGTTTTAAAGGCAGTTTTCCATTCGTCACCGGGTCGTACGCGGATCTGATGGTAACCGCTACGAAGATCAATCTTTGAAAAGATTTTCGCGCCATGCAGCATATCAAGCATATCATCCAATCGGGGAATCGGAAATCTATACTTGACCGTTATTCGATTAATGGCACGGCAATCTATGCACATTCTCCATGTCCCGTCCTTCTTGGGAGTCAGGAGTGCCGGTACTGCGCATGGACTCATGCTTTCTTGAATTAGTCCCTTTTGCAGTAACTCGGTAACCTGTCGACGCATCTCCTCATATTCAGACGGACTCATTCGGTAGTGAGGAAGGTGAGGTAGCGTCGCTCCTGGGACTAGGTCAACGCAATGTTGGATGTCCCGCAGAGGTGGAAGACCTTCAGGTAGTTCCTCTGGGATGAGATCATTGAAATCTTCAAGTAGGATTCGAATCTCATGAGGAATGCTAGGGCCCTCTGTGGCTTCTTTGGCTACTAGGAAAAAGATGGAGCGAGATTCCCTAAGCTCGTCTTCGAAACACGCTTGGGTCAGCAATGTGGGCAGGGCTTTCGGTTTCTCTTTTGGCAACTTAGGGGTGACGGCTGGGGGTGTCGGCTCGCTAGAAATCGGCTTCAGGGGCTCCCTCTGCGGCACTAAGGTGATATTATAGTCATCCTTGCAGAAGGAGTAGGTATTCTTCTCCCCATCATGGGTCGTCTTTCTGTCGTACTGCCACGGGCGGCCCAACAGAATGTGACAAATGCCCAATGGCGCCACGTCACACCAAACAGCTTCCTTGTACATTTTGCCGATGGTGTATTCAACTAAGCATCGCTCTTTGATAGCGACATCTGCCCCTTTCTTAAACCACGACAAGTTGTATGGCTTGACCAGCTTCTCTGTCTTGAGCCCTAACTTATCGACCATGATCTGGGCGACCAGGTTCTCGGTACTACCACTGTCTATGATGAGGACACAATGCCTTCCCTTTGAGGTACAAGTGGTGTGGAAGATGTTCCCCCGAAGCCATCGATCTGGTTCAGGGGCTTTTGGGGTCGACAAAACACGGTGCATGACTAGTGCATGCGTTGCCTCGTCAGCTTCAGCGATGACGTCATGGGTCTCGTCATCCTCCTGATACTCAGCGTCTCTAGGGTCATCATCATGCCCTTCTTCAGCCATGTTGTTCAGGGTTTCCTCAGTTGGCTCTTCACCTTCTGTCAGGTGGGTCTGAGGTCTCCTTTTTGGGCATTGGGCGATGAGGTGCCCTACTTCTCCACACTCGAAGCATTTGTAAGTCGCTCCGGGTGGTCGACTTCCTATGGCACCACGCTCACGACTTGATTGTTCAACCCGGCCAGGGGGTTGATTGGCTCTTGATGGAGTTGTAGTCGGAGTGGGGACAGGTGGGGTGACTCTAGCAGGGGGTGCTCCTCTTCCAGCTGAAGGGGCACCTGGGGGCACTCTAGGGGCAGCCTCTCTCCTAAAGGCTCGTTGCTGAATTTTCTCAGCCTTGTGAGCTTGTCTAGAAGCTTCCGTCACAGTGAGGATGGTCTGCATTGCGAGCGCATCCTGAATTTGGTAGCGCAACCCTGAGACGTAGCGTGCAGCTTTCTGTTCATCGTCTTCCGGGATGGCATTACGAGTGGTCAGGATGTCAAACTCTTCAGTGTACTCCTGTACGCTTCGATTGCCTTGTTTCAGGCTAAGCAACCTCTGGTACAGCGAGGTACGGTAGTCAGGAGGGAGGTACTTCAGTCGCATTTTGTCCCGCATTTTGGCCCATGTGGCGACCTTTTGCTTCCCTTTCCTGAGACGACTTGTCTGCAACTCTCGCCACCAAACTAAAGCGGCTCCTTTCAGTTTCGTTGCCACGAGTTTGACTTTTCGATCATCGGGGAGATCTCTCCAATCAAAGAAGTGCTCGACGCTATCTATCCAGTCAAGGAATGCGTCAGCATCATGGCTCCCCTTAAAGTCATCGATGTCAACTCGGATGCCGTATCCTTGGGACCTCTCAAGGGCTCGCACAAGACGCTCCTCTATGCCGTGCTGATCACGCGCATGTTGCTCTCTAGGGTTTCTGGGACGACCGAACTGAACGTACTCTCGTTCAAAGTCCACGTCGGACTCGTCCAACTCAGCTTCAGATTCAGGGGGCGACTCAAGGTAGGCAGCTTGATTCCGCTCTGGCGGTTGGTATCGGTTGTGATTCCGAGGTAAGGCCTGGTTCAGGTTCTGAGGTGGGGTTGGGATCGGATTTCGATTTTGGCCCTGGTCTCGGTCTTGCTCTTCAACCCGATGCCCCTCGGCATGCGAATCGGTTTCTGCCCCTCCCGGGTCCTCTTCGACCGGTCGGGTATTAGGGTCAACGCCTCTATCTTGTAACAGCAATCCTAGCCTGTCCGTGATCTCTTGCAACAAGGTTGCATGTCGATCCAAGGTATTTTGGGTCGCCTCCTGCCAGGCACCACGAGGTTGTGGTCCCCGAGGGACACGTCCTCGATTCCGGGCATCCCGGTGCAGATGGGTACGATCAGCCATGAGTGATTATGAGATATGCCGATGTTTCACACAATGCAATCCTAACACTTAATGCAATTCAAGCACGCAAGATGATGCCTATGAAAATTTCAGCAAAGAAGAAGATGGGTGTTTGCTGAAATTCAGCACTCAAAAGAAACCCGAACAGGTTCTTTCGAGCTCTGATACCAACTTGATGCAGGCACCAATAAGGCACACTACAATCCTGAACCCGTTTAGGGTTTTCTTTGGTCAATAACTAGTACTTGATTATCAATATAGCGACGTATAGATCAAAAAGGACAGCAAACAAAAGCTATCTCACGCAGTTCTAAAGTTTATGCAATCAACATGAAGCAGATTTAAACTTAAAAACAATTAAAGCATGCGGTATTATCACAGAAAACTGAATTTCAGCATATAATAGGATCAATCGCAGCAATAGATACTGAAATAAGACAACAGGCTTGCATCAGATTTTATAAAAGAAAAGGCCTACGGGTGTATGCAAAGGTAACCGACAGACGATAGATGACAATTATAATAAATGGCAAACGTTATGGCTTCAACTAGCGAAGAAAAGGATGATGACGGCTGCGATGCGGAGCGGAGGCAATGGAAACTAAAGAAAACGAAGCGGATGCGATGGTAAAATAAAGGAAAAGGAAAGATACTGCCTGGGGTTTCCCGCCGTGGGTCGATTGCAAGGATGCGCCGACGATCCTGCACACGGAGCAAGGCCGGACGTCGGGAGAAGCCGGAACCTTCGGAAAACGAAACCCAAAGCCTTCACGAGGCGAAGTCGTGGAATCGGCGAGGGTCGGGGACTCGAGTCTCGCCCGGAAGCACTCACGAAGAGGCACGAAATTCAGCAATTCTTCAAAATCTGAAATCTTCTTCCTTTCTTCATCTTCTTGTAGAGTTAGGGTTTCTATTTTGATGGCTAGGATCAAAGGGGGAATAAGGGCAGATGGTGGGGATTCAAAGGCTCAAGAAAGGCAAGAAAAGAGAGAGAAACAAGGGAGAGAGGAGAGAGAGAAGAGAGGGAACGGACAAGGGTGGGGCCGGCCTTGGGATCCGCGCGGAAGGAGGGAGGGGCGTTCGGTTCACGGGAAAAAAAGAAGGGGAGGGGCGGTAATCACATTAGAAGCCTTATTGGGCTTAAGATAAGCCCAATTACAACCCTATGAAGCCCATAACTTGCCACGTCATCAAAATGGTGTTATTTCGCCATCTAACCGTCGGTTTCGAGATCTAATCTCGTCCGTCGGCACCCCGCAAACACACGCACCCATAATTTTATTAATATAATGCTGAAACTCACCCGAGAAGACCCGGATTCAATCCGAAAAGCCCTCGGATGAGATCATGGACATCCCCCATGAATTGGGCAAAAACATAAATAAAACTGCATGCTGAAATAAGGCCAAAAACAGGAAAAAATGGCCAAAAACTGAAACAAATAACTAATAAGTCCCATGCGACTAATATCATCCACACATAACATAAAAGTGACAGTAAATAAATGTCTCTGACGATAATCTGAAGATGCGGCGATGATCCGATGATGCTGATCATGCTGCATCAGGTATGCAAACCAGGGGGTGGCTGCATGTAGACTACATCTGAAAGATCGCCATGGAGAAAGGCATTCTTCATGTACATCTGGAGAAGATGCCATTGGCGGACTGCTGCAACTGCCAGGAGTGCACGAACAGAGGTCATCTGAGCTACGGGTGCGAAAGTCTCCTCGTAGTCTATTTAGTATGCCTGAGTGAAGCCACGGGCCACCAACCGAGCCTTGTGCCGCTCGATGGAACCATCAGGTCGCCGCTTGACCTTGTAGACCCATCGGCAACTGACAGGCTCAATGCCAGCAGGAAGGGGGACGATATCCCAAGTCTGAGTCTGCTCAAATGCCTGAAATTCCTCGCTCATAGCCTGCCGCCACTGAGGGGACTGGACGGCTTCCCGGTACGATCGAGGCTCCTTGTCTGTGTGAAGGGCTGCAAGAAAGGCTGTAAACTGAGGCGAGTAAGAGGTGACCGTGGCAAAGCCAAAACGGTCAGGTGGGCCAGAGCTAAAGTTGAAACGATCAGGTGGGTGGTGTTCGCGCTGAGGATAGCGGGGCGGCGGGCGAGGATCCACGACCGGGGACGTCTGACTGGGCGTAGCAGGCGGAGTACCATGGACGTCGGGAGTATGAGGAAGACTGACGGAATCAATCGGTGACGGAGGAGAGGAGGGGACAGAGGAAGACTCTGTGGAAGAATCACTGGAAGCAGGGGGGGAAGTAGAGCTGGACGAAAGGGGTGATAGAAGGGGCTCGAGAGTTGGAGATAGGGTGGTAGGAGTCTCCAAGAAGGTGAGGTCTTGAGCTGCAGAGGAGTAGTAAGGGGCATCCTCGACGACTGAGACGTGTCGAGAGATGCGAAGGCGACGAGTCAAGGGGTCATAGCAACGATAACCCTTGTGCTCGGCGCTGATTCCTAGGAGGATGCATTTAACTGTGCGTTCGGACAGCTTCGTGCGCTCATGGGGTGGAAGGAGAACGAAACAGGTGCACCCGAAGGTACGAAGCAGACAGTAGTCAGGAGGGGAAGAGAAAAGATGCTTGTGGGGAGATGCACCACCCGGAAAAACAGAAGAAGGGGTGATGTTGATGAGGTTGATTGAGGTCAAGACAGCCTCAGTCCAGAAAGTGCGTGGAACGGAAGCAGAGAGAAGAAGAGCATACATCGTCTCAAGGATATAACGGTGCTTCCTCTTGGCTACTCCGTTTTGCTCGTGTGTGTGAGGACATGATTGCTGAAATAGGGTCCCATGGGACTGAAGAAGTGTCCGCATAGCAGTGGAGAGGTACTCGAGGGCGCAATCAGACCGAAAGGTCTTAATGCGACAACCGAACTGTGTGTGGACCATCGAGATGAAAGTCTGGTAGACCTGAGGAACCTCAGAGCGGTGCTGAAGAAGGTAAACCCAAGTGTATCGGCTGAAGTCATCGATGAAAGAGATATAGTAGCGATAGCCACACATCGAAGGAAGAGGTGCAGGGCCCCAGATATCGGAGTGTACTAAGTCAAAAGGAGCAGAACTCTGAGAGATACTAGAAGAAAAAGGTAGGGCTGTAGCTTTGGCAAGCTTACAACCGGTACATGTAGATAAAGAAGAAAAAGAACAATGACCTAGAGCTCCAGTCTGCAGTAAGCTCTTAAGTCGAGACTCAGAAATGTGACCTAGTCTTCGGTGCCACAAGTCGGCATCAGGAGAAGCTAGGCTACAGACGCCAGAAGGGGAAATGATGGGAAGATGGAGATGCTCGAGGTGGTACAACCCGCCTGACCTATGACCAGCGCCAATCACCCGTCCGGTACGTGAATCCTGCACAACACAAGAAGAAGGGGAGAAAGTCACAACACATCCAGAGTCACAAAGGCTGCTAATGGAGATGAGCTGCATGCGAAGCTGGGGGACATGCAACACAGTGGGTAAAGAGAGGCGACCGCTCGGTTCTGTAGTGGCGGTAATCGATCCACACTGCGAGATGGTTAAAGAAGAACCATATGCAGTATGTATCGATGGAATGTGCGGTGCCGATCGGCAATCGGTAAGCAAGGAAGCATTGGAAGTTATGTGATGGGAGGCCCCAGAGTCCAGAATCCAAGTAGTGAAGGTACCGGGAGTGGCTAAGTGAGCAGAGGAACTGGAGGCGCTGGAAGCCTCGGCGGAGCTGAAGCTCGTCTGCTGGTCTAGGCGGAACTGAAGCTGTGCAAGTTGCTGCTGAAGGAGCTGAGTAGTGTCAGGGGCGTCCAAGAAACCCCGGGGTGATGATGGAACCGTGCGAGGGAAGAACGGAGCAGTAGCAGCAGCAGCAGCAGCAGTAGAGGCAACGGGTCGACCACGTCCTCGGGGTCTCTGCCTCTTCTCGGCATGCAGCTTCCAACATGTGGCGACAACATGACCTGGTTTGTGGCAGTGAGTGCACGCAAACTGATCACGACCAGAAGCAGAAGTAAAAGAGGCAGGTGGGGCTGCAGCAAGGACGCCCGTGTGGCTGGAGGGGGGCGGAGTAGCCCTGGTGGCGATGGTGCGCAGCCTGGTCTCTTCGGCGACAAACTCAGCAATGGCAACATCCAAATGTAGAAGTGGGTCTCGGTGGATCAGGGCGCCAGCAAGTGGGCCAAATTCTGGTCGAAGGGCCATCAGGAACTGATAAAGCTGACGGCGTTCCCAGAAGGCTAGGTGGGCGGCACGACACTCGGGAGAGACGGGAGGTACCAGTGACTGAAGCTCCCGCCAGTAACCACGCATCTGCGCATGGAATTGCTGGATCGTACGATCACCCTGCTGTTCGAACTAGACCTGGGAGAGGAGAGCATACTCGCGGGCGCCGCTAGACTCCACGAAGCGCTCAACTAAGGAGCGCGGGTTAGCACGCATCGTTCGATCGACCGAAGCGACAAGGTAGGCGGCGACCCGTGCATCACGAAGGCGCCACGCCTGAAGGGCGGCGGGAAGAGCCTGGCTCGGTGCCGAGGTGGTGCCGTCGATTAATCCAAGAAGGCCACGTCCAAGAAGCGTGGTCTGTACGGTGGCTGCCCATGCTTCCCAATCGGCGGAGGAGGTGAGAGAGAAGTCCGTCGAGCTCGGCAGGAAGTCACGAGTATACTCGAAGGGGAGGCTCTCAGAGTGCAGTGGCATGGGCGGAGGAGCATCTACGGAGGAGGAGTCGGCCATGGCGGCTCAATCGGTGGAATTCGTCGGAAGACGAGCTCAAGGCGAGTAGCTCTTCACAGCGAAGAAGAGTTAACCAGAGATCTGGATCGGTGCCGGAGTGGATCTGGATCGAACTTGAGCCGGAGGTGGAGAGCAAGACGCGATCTGTCACCAGGTCTGAGATCTGCCAGTGCAGCGGCGAGGGAGGAGATCTGGCTGGAGCCTCGGTGTAGATCTGGCTTGAGCCTCGGTGCCGGTGCCGGTGCAGCTGCAAACTAGAGTCTCGGTGCCAAATCCGGTGAGGAGACCAAAACCGGTGAGGAGGTGTAGATCCGGTCCAGATCTGGAGTTAGATCTCGCCGCCGGCGAAGGTTGCAGCTCCTCGCCGGATCTGTAGAAGGGGAGAGTTCGACGGCCGATACAGGGGAGGATCACCGGTCGGATCTGGTGCAGATCTGGAGGCCGGAGCATCCGATCAAATCCGGGTGTAGATCTGCCTTCAGATCTGGTCACAAATCCGGGAGGGACGACGGCCGGGAGTGGAGGAGACCAGATCCGTGAGGGAGGAGACCAAATCCGCGAGGGCGAAGATCCGGGAGGGACGACAGCCGGGAGTGGAGGAGACCAGATCCGGGAGGGATGACGGTCGGGAGTGGAGGAGACCAGATCCGCGAGGGAGAAGATCTGCCTTCAGATCTGCTCACGCCGGAGGCCGGAGGAGCTCACGCCGAAGGAGGTTGCCGGATCTGTAGATCCGGATGTCGCCGGTCGGGATCGGCGAGCTCACGCCGGAGGAGAAGATGGCCTGGTGGAGGAGAGAGGGAACGAAGGCTCTGATACCATGTAACGCTGATCACCTAGCATGGTGAGAGAGAGAGAGAGGCTAGGTTTTGGGAGAATGGATTGATCACTCTCATTAGGCCAAGGGCCAAATATATATGTGAGTCGTACAAGGAAAAAACAAGGGGTATCCTATACAGGCTATCTACGGGTATGTGTATCTCAATACTATATCACTAACACTATCAATGTTGCCCTGAGTAGTTATGTGTACTATTTTTGGATTAGGAATAAGAAATAAATTATATGCTATCTTCTAGGATCAACATATTGTAGCATTTTAAATTTGGAACTAATAAGCACATGCAATCAGTTTGATGCTACATTGCACATGGTATGTGTAGTTTGTTCATTTCCTCAGTATGTAAATTTTCATGTTTTCTAATTCAAGTGCAACTTCGATCTATTTGTAGGGGGAAAGAAATTGTTGACTCCTCAACCACGTCTAAGGACCGGATTCTTTTCTATGTTAGAATCTCGGACTTTGCCTTCCTGTTCCATCAATGAGGCTTGCACGTCTGTTGGGGCTGCAAAATATGGTAGGCCTATTGATATTGATGAAAAAATTGAAGTGGATTTGATTATTATTGGATCAGTGGCAGTTGATCCAAGAACAGGAGCTCGACTTGGGAAGGGTGAGGTATTGTTATGGGTCCATTATTCAGTTTTGTAGTACTTTGAGTCGATGCCATTAAGTTCTCTGGTGTGTGCTTGTGGTTTTAGTTTTATGTTTTGTGAGGGAAGAAAAAAGAATAAAAAGGTCATTCTAGGTTGTCACTTAAAGAGTCCAGGTTTGAGTAATTAGTTCAACGATGTTTGAGTAATAAGCAAAGAAGATGAAAATTCAAGCATGATTCCAACCACGGATAAATCAAGATAAAGAGTTGATCCAGCAGAGTTACTTGTGCGGGAAACATATGAGGCATTAAATGAAGAGAGATTATTAAAAAAAATTTAGAAGAGGAGAAAGGGAAAAAGACAGTTCTGGATTCTAATAGAGTTGTTAGTTCAACAAAACCCACAGGAACTACAGAAGTCATGAATTATTTTGGTTTATTAATAAAATATAAGCTTTTTCAAAAGGTCACAATTCCATTGAACGGTGACAAGACTATAAAGAAAATTTTGTTTAGGAAGTCGAAAACAGTTTGAGAACTTCCCGATACTCTTTGTTTTGTGACTTAGTAAGTGAACCGGTCACACCGATAATATTTGGCGCACTTTAACCCAATTACTGGTTGATCTCAAATAGTTCTTACCATCGATGAATCCATACATGCGGCATTATGCTTTCAGTTAGTTTAACTGCACATATCAAAAGTGTGGTTCCTCTTGATAATAACTCAATTGTTGCAGGGCTTCGCCGAGCTGGAATATGGGATGCTGCGATATATGAGGGCTATAGATGACACAACTTTGGTTGTAACATCTGGTAATTATATTTCCCCCCCTATTATCTCATCTATATCTCCATTTTGTCGCTCTATGGCAGAAATCTGTAAGCATTTGCATCCATGTGTTGAGGCAAAATGTCTTGAGCCATTACTAAAGGCAGTGTTCAAAAATTCGAAACTCGGACTCAACTCGAAAGTCTGCTGAGTCGACTAAACTTGGTCCGACTTGGCCGAGTTTTATCCCAACTCGGTCTGACTCGGCCAAATAACTCAACTCGAAATCTGACCGAGTCAAGTCAACCCGGTCCAACTCGGCCGAGTTTCGACACGGTGACTAAAGGTATTTATATTTGCTTGGCTTCAAGTGCACGACAAGCAATTGGTGGACGACATCCCAATCGAGAAGCTGCTAGTTCACGATGTTCCGGTGGACATCATCTGCACTCCTACTCGAGTCATCTTTACGAACACAACAATCCCAAAGCCTCAAGGTTGGTTCTAAGTTGTCCTGTACTGTTTCTTATCTGATATTTGCCTCTCTGGTATCCGTCGTCATACTGGGTCAAGCTAATGATTTCGGTTATGTAGGGATTTATTGGGAGAAGTTGTCCCCAGAGAAGCTAAGTCAGATTCGGATACTCAGGGAGCTGAAGAGGCGGATAGAGCGAGAAAGTGGACAAGTGCTTCCTTGTGGACCTTCGGAGAAGCTCCCTCCCACGGCTCAACGGAGACGATGATGCTCATATGATTTGACGATTAGAAAGTATTGTCATCTCGCGGGATTTTTTGTGTCCATTCTGCACCATGATCCCGAAATATGTAAAGCAATGTGAATTGGCTTATTTCAGCTGATGTATAGGAATTGATTATATCTGGTGAAAGTCACGTTTTGTCTGTTAATTGCTGATGGTGAGATGTAAAATTTCATAACTAAACTAGAAATCCTACTCAATATAGATATGATCTACAGTTTTAAACTGGATACATGATTTAATCCTCCATGAAATTTATGCAAAGCACTATTTCAAAATGAATAATGAAGACCTCATGACTGATCTCGCTGTGGTTATTTACAAGTTGGAAGTCAGTAAAAAAATCGGCTAAGGGAGAAGTTAGACGAATAGGGAAAGAGACGGAAAGATCGGAAAAGAGTCGGAAAACAGCCGGTAAAAATTTAGAACATATTTATGTATAAATATTCCAATAGATTTTTTGAGCAGATTGGATTAAAATATAATTAATCAGAATTAAAGCGTAAAAATGATGATTTTTCTTTATAAAATCAGAAAAAGAGTTACATAGCAAAATATTTAGTTATTTACTGAATAAGTCATGTTTTAATTTTGATTTTTTTATTAAATCAAAGCTTTGGTAACAGAGGCCACAGACCCTATGATGCTAGCTCAAACTTCAAATCTTCCTTAACATTGATCATCGGATGGTGTTCGATTTAGTGGAAATCTAATGCTTTACAGCGTTGTCGGTGTGATTCATTAATCATGCAATAAACTGGTAAAAAATAAATTAGACGCTAGAAGATGGGCTTGAACCATCGACCTTGTGGTTAACAGCCACACGCTCTAACCAACTGAGCTATTCCAGCTTTTGGTTACATATTGCATCCTTTAATAATTAATATATTGAACCATTAATGTTGGGTGCCCAGCCGATTTCAGCTTGAGCTTACGTCAGTCAAGGCGACCCACTCCATTAGTGCAAATTTTGCATCAACATGAGCATCCCAACCGACACTATCTCCCCCTACCCTTCAGCTTGCAATTTCGTGTTATATAACCTTATTGGGATGAATTCGAGATGGCCCTAAACGGATTTGGATTTGGATGGATTTGAGAATTTTTGCAACAACCTGATCCGATTTCATATAGGTCTGGATTTATTTCACCCCTTCCGAACCCGACCCAATTACCACATAACAATCAATATATATATATATATATATATATATATATATATATATATATATATATATATATATATATATATATATATATATATATATATATATATATATATATATGGGTCGGGATCGGCTGACCCATCAGATATTGACCCAGCAATAACCCAGCACCCTTTGATGCACCTAGAGGTTTTAGAATGGGCTGAATTTTTGTAGACATGTTGTCTATGGTATGTTGATCATCCTCACAAAAAATCAGCCCATTCTAAAACCTCTAGGTGCATCAAATGCGCTCTTCAAATCAACGGTTTTTGACTGTCAATTTTAACCGTTGATTTGAATAGCGCATTGATGCACCTAGAGGTTTTAGAATGGGCTGATTTTTTGTGAGGATGATCAACATACCATAAACAACATATCTACAAAAACTCAGCCCATTCTAAAACCTCTAGGTGCATCAAAGGGTGCTGGGTTATTTGCTGGGTCAAAATATGCTGGGTCATCCGATCCTGACCCTATATATATATATATATATATATATATATATATATATATATATATATATATATATATATATATATATATATATATATATATATATATATATATATATATATATATATATATATATATATAGAGGCGTGTTAGGCTGCGGCGTGCGCTGCCCGGGCTATAGATGCGGTGGTAGTTTTTGGCCGTTTGATCGCTGCGGATCGGCTGCAAACCGCACGCAAACCCCCCGCAAACCCCCGCCCGTCTGATCAGCCGTCCTGACCGTCCGATCCCGTATAAATCCAGTCGCTCCGGTGTGTTTCTATGATGATTTGATTCCCATCCGTTCGATCGAGGGGATCGAACGGACTAAAAGAATTTCGCTGTTACTGTAGCCGCTACAGTAACAGCGAAATTCACTTTAGTCCCATCGATCCAACGGATGGGAATCAATTTCCTCTCGATCGAACGGATGGGAATCAAATCATCATAGAAACACACCGGAGCGACTGGATTTATACGGGATCGGACGGTCAGGACGGCTGATCAGACGGGCGGGGGCGGGCGGGGGATTTGTGTTAAGTCTCCAAATAATGCATTTTATCGCTTATTTCTTACTGCATTATCATCGCTTTCCTACGTAAAACTTTTCATATACTCGTAAAGTGCATCATTTTCTTTGCACCAATGCATAGTAGACTTTAATACGGACATAACGGTATATTGGTTCGCACTCATACGATACATGCATGAAAAATACGGAGCCCGGTAGTGCAAATTATTCTTTTTATCGATAATTGCATTGGAACCTCATACGCATCATTTCACGTGTGTTTTCAGGGAATTGATCCGGTACTCGACGCAGTAAAATAAAGGACATCATACTGAAGCGTTGGATAGTCTTACGGCGCACTACAAAAAAAACAGTTATTACCGACGGACAATATCCGTCGGTAATATTAAAATTCCGTCGGTAATGTTCTATAGCGACGGAAGATATTTCCGACGCTGGCTGTCGGGAAAGAAGGCGTCGGGGAAAACAATACGACGGACCAAATATTACCGTCGGTAATAATAATTAATACCGACGGTAATATTAAAGCCGTCGGTAATATTTAATCAATTAAAAACTAATATAATATAGTATTACCGACGAAACATAAGAATACGTCGGTAATATATAACCATTTTACCGACGGGTATAGTCTATACTGTCGGTAATACTATATATATTACCGACACATATATATATTACCCGTCGGTAATAATATATATATTACCGACAAAATTTATATAACCGTCGGTAATACTATATATATTACCGACGCATATATATATTACCCGTCGGTAATAATATATATATTACCGACGGATATTATATGCCGTCGGCACATTATTAATAATTTAAAAAAAATAAAAATATTATTACCGACGGAATAATTAATTTCCGTCGGTAATAAGTATGTTTTTTTTTAAAATAAATTTACCTAAATAATGTTATTTAATTCCTGTGATTCAATACCACAATATATTACCACAATTTATCAAATATTACCACAATTTATAAAATATTATCGCAAATTTTAAAATATTACCTAAATTGATAAAAAATTACAGCAAATTATCAAATATTACCACAGTTCCCGGCCGAAAATTATAGACAAGAACAAAAAATAACCATATATTACAAAATAATATTTACACAATCCAGAACTGAGAGATGATACATGCCCTATCTCAACCACCCCGCCCGCCACCAACGCCGGTGCTCTCATCGATCCCCTGACGCCGCCCTATCTCAACCACGCCCGCCCACCACCAACGCTGGTGCTCTCATCGATCCCCTGACGCCGCCCTGCTCTTGCAATTAACATGTATTTGTTAAAAAAATGGTTTATATCTATAACTGAGTCTAAGCGTTAAAAAATGATAAGTTAGCGTGTTTCGGTTTTGAAATAGGTTTGGATTCGATCCGATCGTAGAATTATCGGCATCCGATAATTCGAACTTGGAATTATTCCGTATTTCGGACTTGCGAGCGGGTTCTAATTGGATATTTGACCAATTTACGCTCCGATTCACCGATTTAGAGTCTAAGTGTTGAAAAATCATAACTTAGCGTGTTTCGGATATGAAATAGCTAGGTTTGGATTCGATCGGATCGACATCGGATCGGCATTCGATAATTTGAACTTGGAATTATTCCGTATTTCGGACTTGCGAGCGGGTTCTAATTGGATATTTGACCAATTTACGCTCCGATTCACCGATTTAGAGTCTAAGTGTTGGAAAATCATAAGTTAGCGTGTTTTGGATATGAAATAGGTTTGGATTCAATCCGATCGTCATCGGATCGGCATCCGATAATTCGAAGTTGGATTTATTCCGTATTTCGAACTTGCGAGCAAGTTCTAATTGGATATTTGACCAATTTACGCTCCGATTCACCGATTTAGAGTCTAAGTATTGGAAAATCATAAGTTAGCGTGTTTCGGATATGAAATAGGTTTGGATTCGATCCGATCGTCATCGGATCGGCATCCGATAATTCGAACTTAGAATTATTCCGTATTTCGGACCTGCGAGCGGGTTCTAATTTGATATTTGACCAATTTACGCTCCGATTCACCGATTTAGAGTCTAAGTGTTGGAAAATCATAAGTTAGCGTGTTTCGGATATGAAATAGGTTTGGATTCAATCGGATCGTCATCGGATCGGCATCCGATAATTCAAACTTGGAATTATTCCGTATTTCGGACTTGCGAGCGGGTTCTAATTTGATATTTGACCAATTTACGCTCCGATTCACCGATTTAGAGTCTAAGTGTTGGAAAATCATAAGTTAGCGTGCTTCGGATATGAAATAGGTTTGGATTCGATCCGATCGTCATCGGATCGGCATCCAGTAATTTGAAGTTGGAATTATTCCGTATTTCGGACTTGCGAGCGGGTTCTAATAGGATATTTGACTAATTTACGCTCCGATTCACCGATTTAGAGTCTAAGTGTTAGAAAATCATAAGTTAGCGTGTTTCGGATATGAAATAGGTTTGGATTCGATCCGATCGTCATCGGATCGGCATCCGATAATTCGAACATGGAATTATTCCGTATTTCGGACTTGCGAGCGGGTTCTAATTGGATATTTGACCAATTTACGCTCCGATTCACCGATTTAGAGTCTAAGTGTTGGAAAATCATAAGTAAGCGTGTTTCGGATATGAAATAGGTTTGGATTCGATCCGATCGTCATCGGATCGGCATCCGGTAATTCGAAGTTGGAATTATTCCGTATTTCAGACTTGCGAGCGGGTTCTAATTGGATATTTGACCAATTTACGTTCCGATTCACCGATTTAGAGTCTAAGTGTTGGAAAATCATAAGTTAGCGTGTTTCGGATATGAAATAGGTTTGGATTCGATCGGATCATCATCGGATCGGCATCCGATAATTCGAACGTGGAATTATTCCGTATTTCGGACTTGCGAGCGGGTTCTAATTGGATATTTGACCAATTTATGCTCCGATTCACCGATTTAGAGTCTAAGTGTTGGAAAATCATAAGTTAGCGTGTTTCGGATATGAAATAGGTTTGGATTTGATCGGATCATCATCGGATCGGTATCCGATAATTCGAACTTGGAATTATTCCGTATTTCGGACTTGCGAGCGGGTTCTAATTTGATATTTGACCAATTTACGCTCCGATTCACCGATTTAGAGTCTAAGTGTTGGATAATCATAAGTTAGCGTGTTTCGGATATGAAATAGGTTTGGATTCGATCCGATCGTCATCGGATCGGCATCCGGTAATTCGAAGTTGGAATTATTCCGTATTTTGGACTTGCGAGCGGGTTCTAATTGGATATTTGACCAATTTACGTTCCGATTCACCGATTTAGAGTCTAAGTGTTGGAAAATCATAAGTTAGCGTGTTTCGGATATGAAATAGGTTTGGATTCGATCGGATCATCATCGGATCGGCATCCGATAATTCGAACTTGGAATTATTCCGTATTTCGGACTTGCGAGCGGGTTCTAATTGGATATTTGACCAATTTACGCTCCGATTCACATGATTTAGAGTCTAAGTGTTGGAAAATCATAAGTTAGCGTGTTTCGGATATGAAATAGGTTTGGATTCGATCGGATCATCATCGGATCGGCATCCGATAATTCAAACTTGGAATTATTCCGTATTTCGGACTTGCGAGCGGGTTCTAATTTGATATTTGACCAATTTACGCTCCGATTCACCGATTTAGAGTCTAAGTGTTGGAAAATCATAAGTTAGCGTGTTTCGGATATGAAATAGGTTTGGATTCGATCTGATCGTCATCGGATCGGCATCCGATAATTCGAAGTTGGAATTATTCCGTATTTCGGACTTGCGAGCGGGTTCTAATTGGATATTTGACCAATTTACGCTCCGATTCACCGATTTAGAGTCTAAGTGTTGGAAAATCATAAGTTAGCGTGTTTCGGATATGAAATAGGTTTGGATTCGATCCGATCGTCATCGGATCGGCATCCGATAATTCAAACTTGGAATTATTCCGTATTTCGGACTTGCGAGCGGGTTCTAATAGGATATTTGACCAATTTACGCTCCGATTCACCGATTTAGAGTCTAAGTGTTGGAAAATCATAAGTTAGCGTGTTTCGGATATGAAATAGGTTAGGATTCGATCCGATCATAATCGGATCGGCATCCGATAATTCGAAGTTGGATTTATTCCGTATTTCGGACTTGCGAGCGGGTTCTAATTGGATATTTAACCAATTTACGCTCCGATTCACCGATTTAGAGTATAAGTGTTGGAAAATCATAAGTTAGCGTGTTTCGGATATGAAATAGGTTTGGATTCGATCCGATCATCATCGGATCGGCATCCGATAATTTGAAGTTGGAATTATTCCGTATTTCGGACTTGCGAGCGGGTTCTAATTGGATATTTGACCAATTTACGTTCCGATTCACCGATTTAGAGTCTAAGTGTTGGAAAATCATAAGTTAGTGTGTTTCGGATATGAAATAGGTTTGGATTCGATCGGATCATCATCGGATCGGCATCCGATAATTCGAACTTGGAATTATTCCGTATTTCGGACATGCGAGCGGGTTCTAATTTGATATTTGACCAATTTACGCTCCGATTCACCGATTTAGAGTCTAAGTGTTGGAAAATCATAAGTTAGCGTGTTTCGGATATGAAATAGGTTTGGATTCGATCCGATCGTCATCGGATCGGCATCCGGTAATTCGAAATTGGAATTATTCCGTATTTCGGACTTGCGAGCGGGTTCTAATTGGATATTTGACCAATTTACGCTCCGATTCACCGATTTAGAGTCTAAGTGTTGGAAAATCATAAGTTAGCGTGTTTCAGATATGAAATAGGTTTGGATTCGATCCGATCGTCATCGGATCGGCATCCGATAATTCGAACTTGGAATTATTCCGTATTTCGGACTTGCGAGCGGGTTCTAATTGGATATTTGACCAATTTACGCTCCGATTCACCGATTTAGAGTCTAAGTGTTGGAAAATCATAAGTTAGCGTGTTTCGGATATGAAATAGGTTTGGATTCGATCCGATCGTCATCGGATCGGCATCCGGTAATTCAAAGTTGGAATTATTCCATATTTCGGACTTGCGAGCGGGTTCTAATTGGATATTTGACCAGTTTACGTTCCGATTCACCGATTTAGAGTCTAAGTGTTGGAAAATCATAAGTTAGCGTGTTTCGGATATGAAATAGGTTTGGATTCGATCGGATCATCATCGGATCGGCATCTGATAATTCAAACTTGGAATTATTCCGTATTTCGGACTTGCGAGCGGGTTCTAATTTGATATTTGACCAATTTACGCTCCGATTCACCGATTTAGAGTCTAAGTGTTGGAAAATCATAAGTTAGCGTGTTTCGGATATGAAATAGGTTTGGATTCGATCCGATCATCATCGGATCGGCATCCGATAATTCGAACTTGGAATTATTCCGTATTTCGGACTTGCGAGCGGGTTCTAATTTGATATTTGACCAATTTACGCTCCGATTCACCGATTTAGAGTCTAAGTGTTGGAAAATCATAAGTTAGCGTGTTTCGGATATGAAATAGGTTTGGATTCGATCCGATCGTCATTGGATCGGCATCCGGTAATTCGAAGTTGGAATTATTCTGTATTTCGGACATGAGGGAGATATCCCTCTTCCAACGAGGCACACACCTAGCATGATTAAAAAACAAAATTCTATCATTTAAAAGAAAAACAGAGGCTACATCATTACCATGAGAGAGAGAGAGAGACAGAGGCTACATTCATATTTTTTACTAATATTATAAAGATTAGTAAGTACCTGATCATGAGCCACCGCTAGACCGGCTTATGAAGTCATTAAGCCGACGCTCCAGTTCCCTGCGAGCTTCTCTTTCATCATCGAGGGCCTTCTTCTCCGCCTCAACCCTCTGCTCGAGAGCCTGCCTCTGCTCTCGCTCCGCCTCAATCCTCTGCTCGAGGGCCTGCCTCTGCTCTCGCTCCGCGTCTAGCACAGACTGCAGCTGAGTGATAGCACCGGTCTGGGTGTCCCGTGCCCTCGAGCGCATACCCTCTCGTCCAAAGTAGGAGGAGGGCGTGACTCCAAGGCCCGTACAGAGGACACGGCCGTGCGTGGCAGGTCTCAGCACAATATCCATCGATGAGTCGACAGATATTGAGCTGGATGAGCTGGCCTCGCCCGACGGGGTCACCAGAAGTCGCATCCTCTCCTATATAAAAACAACCAATGATATTCAATGATATTTTATGGCATATGTATAAGAATATATTAACAGTAATTTAATTACTTACCACTTGCGAGGCAACCCTGTCGTCCAGAAATGCCCCATCGATACGCCGCCTCCTAGAGGCCTCAAAAAGGTCAATCCTATTAGGCTCGTGGCCCAAGGACTGTGTCTGTTGGACATATAAAATAAATAGATGACTTAATATAACATGTATAGAGCTTTAAATAATAACAATGTTTGTATCATTTATCAGCTGCTGGGCAAGCTGGGGCATGGAGGTCCTCCCCTTCACTGGAGCAGGTGTCGTCGAGGCACTTCTATTCTGCTTGCCTATAGCAGATTTCCTCTGTGTCAATCAATTAAATTTTGAAACATCAATACAAATTTTTAGTATAACATTAAAACAAGTACGAATCAACAAAATTATAATTATACCTGAAAGCTAGGGGTGGCCCAGTGAGCGACCAAAAACTGTAGAATGTGTAGCGGTGGCGCGTCTCTCGTCCCGGCCGCAGCCTGTACCTCCTCAGCCGGCTGGCCGACCAAGTAACCGTAGAGCTGGTAGAGCTCGTGACGGTAATCCCTGTACCGCTCACCCATCGTCTTCAACAAGTCCTCCCGATGGGTGTCGGTTTCCATGTTCTCCCATTTAAATTTCTCCTGTAAAATCAATTTAGAAACAAGTCATTTTATCAAATCAAATTATAAAGAAGTACGATATTATTCTAAAATGCTTTAATGAAACTAACGTACCAAAAACTGCTGATACATCCTCTCCTTATAGGATGCATCAATATTCTTCCACCCCCTTAACCCCACAATCGGGGCATTCCTCTCCTCCCGTACTATCATGCCGACCCACGTGGCGGCATCAGAAGCGTGCTCGCCCACAAAGGTCCTGCCGCTCCACTGTAAAGGCAGCGGCTCGCGTAAGGCCGACAAGCGCCGGGCCGTCGTCACGCCCCGGTCGCCTACGTGCCTGGTCGACCCTGCAAATAAAATATACATCAGTACTGAAGAAGTATTTACAACATGTATAAAACTTTAGATCTAAACATTACCTGTGGGCGTAGACGCTGTAGCCGAGTGCTGAGCACTGCTCGAAGCTCCGGAGGCTGCGACCACAGCAGGAGCTGGTGTGGAGAGAGGAACAGCACTACCAGATCCGGACGGCTCAGCCTCGGACCCTGGGGTGGCAGCCGGAGCGCTCCGAGCACCCCTGCCTCTGCCTCTACGAACATATGACCGTGATGCCATCTGAAACAATTTAATTTACATATGAAACAATAAGATTTACATATGAAACAATATGGAACAGTTTTATTTACATATGAAACAGTATGATTTACATATAAAACAATATGAAACAATATGAACCCGCTCGCAATATGAAACAATATGAAACAATATGAAACACTTAGACTCTAAATCGGTGAATCGGATCGTAAATTGGTCAAATATCCAATTAGAACCCGCTCGCAAGTCCAAAATACGGAATAATTCCAACTTCGAATTATCGGATGCCGATCTGATGACGATCGGATCGAATCCAAACCTATTTCATATCCGAAACACGCTAACTTATGATTTTCCAACACTTAGACTCTAAATCGGTGAATCGGAGCGTAAATTGGTCAAATATCAAATTAGAACCCGCTCGCAGGTCCGAAATACGGAATAATTCCAAGTTCGAATTATCGGATGCCGATCCGATGATGATCCGATCGAATCCAAACCTATTTCATATCCGAAACATGCTAACTTATGATTTTCCAACACTTAGACTCTAAATCGGTGAATCAGAACGTAAATTGGTCAAATATATATCCAATTAGAACCCGCTCGCAAGTCCGAAATACGGAATAATTCCAACTTCGAATTACCGGATGCCGATCCGATGACGATCGGATCGAATCCAAACCTATTTCATATCCGAAACACGCTAACTTATGATTTTCCAACACTTAGACTCTAAATCAGTGAATCGGAGCGTAAATTGGTCAAATATCCAATTAGAACCCGCTCGCAAGTCCGAAATACGGAATAATTCCAAGTTCGAATTATCGGATGCCGATCGGATCGAATCCAAACCTATTTCATATTCGAAACACGCTAACTTATGATTTTCCAACACTTAGACTCTAAATCGGTGAATCGGAACGTAAATTGGTCAAATATCCAATTAGAACCCGCTCGCAAGTCCGAAATACGGAATAATTCTAACTTCGAATTAGCGGATGCCGATCCGATGACGATCAGATCGAATCCAAACCTATTTCATATCCGAAACACGCTAACTTATGATTTTCCAACACTTAGACTCTAAATCGGTGAATCGGAGCGTAAATTGGTCAAATATCCAATTAGAACCCGCTCGCAAGTCCGAAATACGGAATAAATCCAACTTCGAATTATCGGATGCCGATCCGATGACGATCGGATCGAATCCAAACCTATTTCATATCCGAAACACGCTAACTTATGATTTTCCAACACTTAGACTCTAAATCGGTGAATCGGAGCGTAAATTGGTCAAATATCCAATTAGAACCCGCTCGCAAGTCCGAAATATGGAGTAATTCCAAGTTCGTATTATCGGATGCCGATCCGATGACGATAAGATCGAATCCAAACCTATTTCATATCCGAAACACGCTAACTTATTGTTTTATATATGAAACAATATGATATACATATAAAACAATTTGATTTAAATATGAAACAATTTGATTTACATACGGTCTAGTCAATTTCTGTCTAATCTCTGTCACTCTCATCGCTTCCCTCTTCTATTATTTGATCTGCATTCGCTGTCCAGTTTATATTGTCGACATCTTTATTTTCGTCGTGCACTGCGTCGACAATGATTATCTCATCATTCTGGTATGCATCCAAATCATCATCGATGACCCCCGCATCCTTGTCTCCCATGTCGTAAAAATCTCTGGGTGGTGACCTGACTACAATTTGCCAACCTGGAGAGGTATTATCCGGTGCATAAAATATCTATTGCGCTTGAGAGGCAAGAATGAATGGATCTTCATATTGGGTATTCAATCTCTTGGCAGTGTTGATGCTGATAAAACCGTATTTGTCGATATTATAACCAGTCCCGTGATTATTAACATCATACCAATCGCATTTGAATAATACGATCCGATTTTGGCCAAGGAATTTAATCTCGAGAATCTCGTTGAGGACGCCGTAGAAGTCGATATTTTCTAATTCTTCTTGTTCACCGTTGACGACAACCCCACTATTTTGGGTTCTTCGTGATTTTTCACTATCTTTCGTCCGAAATCTATAACCGTTCACGATATAACCATCGTACGATATTGCGTCTTGCAAAGGACTACAAGATAAGCGCCAGAGATCCTCATTCATCAGCGGATCATGGTTGTCGTGCAGCTCCTGTGCCTATAATAACCACACGATATTCATGATATGAACACATAATTATTGTTCGGTAATGGATGTCAATGAAATTCAGTAATAATGTGAATACTTACGTGTTTCTCGAACCACGATGGGAATTCACGATCATAAATTTGGGGAGCATTTCGAGTACCCCGATTATTAATGATGGCTTTATGCTTCCTGTTTTACTGGTTATGAATTAGATTATAATTAGCACATATACTTAATGAATGGACTGAAAGAATGAGTAAATGATCGTAAATGAGTCAATGAATGAGTCAATGAATGACCACACTTTATCACATTGGCGCAACACATACATATGTGCCTGTTGAATCTCATCTACAGACAATCGACGGGTTTTGCCTCCTCCTACAGGTCTACCCATTTCGGCAAATATAGACAGACCCCCATCGAAGTCTATTGGACCACCGTCATAGTTTCGCTCAAGTTGATTGAATCGCGTGTCTATACCATGTAGGTATCTTGAGCAGAATGTTAGACATTCTTCTGCTAGGTATCCTTCAGCAATTGATCCCTCCGGACGACTTTTATTACGAACATATGATTTCAATGTTCGCAAGTACCTAATTTGAGAAAAAAATATTTGGATGAATATATCAAGAACGATCAAATACATTGTGCGAATGAGACGAGACGATTACCTCTCGATAAAATACATCCACCGGTAATGAACTGGGCCACCGAGTTTGTCCTCATTTGCCAAGTGAATGGTCAAATGCACCATGACATCAAAGAAGGAAGGTGGAAATATCATCTCTAACTTGCACAATATGAGCGCAATATCCCTCTCCATCTGTTCAAGTTGGTCCACTCTAAGTACCTTCGAGCACAACTGTCTGAAAAAAGTGCTGAGCTCAATTAACGGACCGGACACCTCTTCGGTTAAATTCCCACGTATAGCAAGAGATAACAATCGCTGCATAAGAACATGACAATCGTGGCTCTTTAATCCAGACAACTTCCGGCCGTTCTCTTGCACGCATCGTGCGATATTCGAAGAATAACCGTCTGGTGTTTTCACAGACCGTAGGAATGCACATAAGGCTGCCTTTTGCTGTGAGCTCATGGTGTAGCATGCAACTGGCAACACATACTTATCCCCAATCTCTTGGGGATGAAGTGATTTTCGGATGCCCAACTCCTTAAGATCGAGACGAGATTTAAGATTATCCTTCGTCTTACCGTCGAGATTCAGCAGTGTTCCTATAATGTTGTCACACACATTTTTCTCGATATGCATGACATCCAAGTTATGCCGCAAGAGTAGGCTGCTCCAGTACGGTAGTTTAAAGAAAATACTCTTCTTCTTCCAGTTATGCTCACGCGTAGAATCTTCATGCGTTCTCTTCTTTTTACCTTTTCCAAGTGCCACGGCATCAAGCTGATCCAATTCGCACAAGACTTCTACCCCCGAAAGCTGCTCTGGGGCCTTTGCAAGTTCCTTCTTGCCGTTGAAAGCTCTTTTGTTCTGCCTCCACTTATGGCCGTCAACAAGGAATCTTCGATGGCCCATATAACAGAACTTACCTCCGTTCTTCAACCGTAATGAATCTGTCTCCTTATTGCATGCAGGGCACGCCAATTTTCCTTTAGTACTCCACCCGGATAAGTTGGCATATGCAGGAAAATCGTTGATGGTCCATAGAAGTGCCGCATGCATCCAAAAATTCTGGCGCAACGAGGCATCATATACGTATCGGCCCCAACTTCCCATAACTCATTCAACTCCTCAATCAACGGCTGCAAGTAAACGTCAATATCATTACCAGGCGACCTGGGTCCGGGAATGAGCAAGGAGAGCATTGTGTATGGCTTTTTTAAGCACATCCAGGGAGGCAAATTGTATGGAACTAGGACAACTGGCCAAATGCTGTACGACACACTCATATTCCCAAAGGGATTGAAGCCATCGCTAGCAAGCCCTAACCTGACGTTGCGAACTTCACATGCGAATTCAGGATATGTATGATCAAAATCTTTCCACGTCAGAGAGTCGGCCGGATGTCTCATAATCCCGTCATCTGTACGTTCTCGTGCATGCCACCTTATGTGCTCAGCAGTCTTCGATGACATAAACAACCTCTGAAGCCTGTCCCTGAGCGGGAAGTATAGGAGAACCTTTGCAGATACATTTTTCTTCCTTCGACTGGTACTAGACTCGGCATCCGTCTCTTTATATCTCGTTGCTCCGCATATGTGGCATGACCGCGCATGTTCGTACTCTTTCCGGTACAACATACAATCGTTCACGCATGCATCAATTTTCTCATAACCCAGACCGAGATCTTTAATTATCTTCTTCGCCTCGTAGAATGATTTCGGTACTGTCTCACCCATAGGAAAAGCCTATTTCAGCAACTCTACCAACATATTAAATGACTTATTACTCCAACCATTGAGGCACTTCAAATGAAGAAGCTTTACAGTGAAAGAGAGTTTTGAAAACTTCTCACACCCTGGGTATAGAGGTTGTTCGGCATCTTTAAGCAATCTGTAGAACTTGTCCGCTTCGATATTGGGCTGATCACCTGACGGTGTTTCCGTGCCTATTCTACCTTGCAAATCACGTATCATACCCTGCATGTCATCGTCATCGTCTGTATTAATATTATCATCAGCGATCACTGTGTTTGAAGTTTCACTGTGAGCTGCCATGGGGACTGCATCTAGCTCCTCACCGTGCGAGAACCAACGGGTATAGGTAATGTCAATGCCACGCATTACCAGATCAACCTCACATTCCTCTCGAACCTTCCTAATCACCCTTCCGCAGTCTATACAGGGACACACAATTTTTCCATCAAGCGGTGCAAGACGCTCAAATGCAAAATCCAAAAATTTCCTGACTCCTTCTCTGTACTCTTGGCTCATGCGATTCGAATTACGCATCCAACTCTTATCGATCGAAGACATCTTCGTCTATCTGGCTATACAACACCTGACATATAATTTCAAACAATGTTATAAGACTCCGTACAATTTCGGTTTCGGTTCCCGAGTATGGAACACCGAACCAAAACTTCTACAGACCATCCACATCCCTAATGGATGGGTGTATTATGATGAGTAGACTAGTCACATAGTAAACCTAGGGTTGGTGGCCAGCATTTGAACTGCTGATAGTTCGAATGCTAGGCATAGCACCAAAGTTATGCGATAGTAAGTCAACAAGTCAGGGAGCCTCATCAAGTAAACACTTGGGGTCTGACGGTTCTCTCTGTCACTCGAGTAGATTTATGGCTTTAGCATACCTCATATCACACCGAACCGACAAAAACCGACCATTTTGGTTTCGGTTTCGGTTTCGGTTTTGATTTTTCGTAAACCGAAAAAAAATATAACCGACAAAACCGACACCGAAACCGACCGACAAAACCGACGCTCACCCTAGTCTAAAAACTACATTTTGCCCCCCATTCAATTCAGTTTTGATAGGATATAAAAAATCAATGTTTTAATTAAAACACGAAAACTCGACTCGACTCGAAACCTTAATGAGTCGAGTAGACTCGACAACTCGGCTAAAACCCGACAAAACTCGAGTCGGATCGAAACTCAGCCGAGTCGGATCGAAACTCGAGTTTTGGATCGAGTCGGATCGAAACTCAGCCGAGTCGAGTCGACTCGGCCGAGTGTAGAGTCGACTCTGCGAGTTTTCAAGCAAAATATATAGGATTTTTAACCAGCCATAACCTTTTTTAACATGACATTATAGAAATTGTGGCAGCATCCACCATCCGTGAAAATCAGCAATGTCAGCAAAATGGATATGGATAGAAATCCATTAAGTGAAGACTATTGAATTGCTCTAACTATGAAAAAAAAATCAACAAAATAGATATTTGAAATCAGTAAGAGGAGTATTTTGAAATATGGGAAAGCATGTCTAATTAAATGAAAGACTTCATTCATGATCGAAATATGAAAAAAAAAAATCAGCAATGGGTAAGATGAATGAACTCTAGGGCATTTGCGTCCCCATCATTGTCAAGATGTACATGGGTGGAGGCCAATATATCAATATGCATTCAAGGAGGAGGAGCTCACCGGGGGGAGGAGGAGGAGGAGGAGCTCGCTGGCGCGCACGAGAGGAGCTCACCGGAGTCCACAGGAGGAGGAGGAGGCGGAGCTCGCCGGCGCGCACGAGAGGGGAGGGGTGGCCGGCCGGCCGGAGGAGGGGAGGGAGGCCGGGGAGGGGGGGGGAGGCCGGGGAGGGGGGGAGGGTGGCCGGGGAGGGGGGGGAGGCCGGGGAGGGGGGGAGGGTGGCCGGGGAGGGGGGGAGGCCGGGGAGGGGGGGAGGGTGGCCGGGGAGGGGAGGGAGGCCGGGGATGGGGATCTCGTCCGTTTAGAGAGAGAGAGAGAAGGGCGGCCGGGAGAGATCGAAACAGAAGAGATCAAAGGGGATCTCGTACGTTCGATTTATAACAGGGTTTTTACCGACGGAACGTTTTACTTCCGTCGGTAAAACTACTCTTTTTACCGACGGTAAACCACTATCCGTCGGTAAAACTCCACGACGGAACCAAAGGTTCAATTTTTTCCAGAGGCTCGGTTTGACACCCTGAGTTTCGTCGGGACATTTTACCGACGGAAACTTAATTACCGTCGGTATCGTGTCGACGACCATATAAATTCCGTCGGTATACTTAGTTATACCGACGGACATTTAACGTCCGTCGGTAAAAAACACGACGAAGCTCAACGTCCCATTTTTTCCAGAGGCTCGGTTTTTACACTGAGTTTCGTCGGGAGAATTTTACCGACGGATATTTAATTACCGTCGGTATATTGCCGACGGACATATTATGGCTGTCGGTAACATTGGTTATACCGACGGAAATACAATGTCCGTCGGTACAATATCACGACGATGACATTTTGCCGACGGTCTATATGTAGCCGTCGGTATAAAGTATATTACCGACGGTAAATATTTGTACCGTCGGTATAAATGTGCAAAAAAAATTTAAAAAATTGAAGTTATAATACCGACGGATATTATTTTCACCGTCGGTAAAAAGTGTATTATTACCGACGGTGTTAATAATGTCCGTCGGTAAAGACCCTATTTCTTGTAGTGGCGACCCGATGAAGGATGCACAATATGTTTTGAAGTATTTTCTGAAGAACGAGGGAACAAAGGATAAATATAATAAGCAAGCGAAAGACAATGCTACTGAGCCAATGCAATTCATGATACGAACTGGAGGAGGACTACGGACATACAAATAGGCGATGATGGGTTTGATGATGGATGCAGTTTACGATGACCAAAGCCTGATCAAGTTTCCCGAAGGATCCCATTGCGATTGAACCCAGCTATACCTATTCCATTCCTATGCAAACAAACCCAAGCCCAACTCCGATCCACCAAGCCCATGCATGCACCCACCGTCCATCCAACTCAGTCTGACCCGATTACAACAGTTCCCTACCGTATCTAAAATCCATCACAGTCCCTTTCCGACTCCTATATGTAAACTCCACTAGCCATGTGCATGCATACATCCCGGCCATTGATCTCATTTCTTTCCTAACTAATCACAGCCACCCGTTCCACATCTCCACTCATGCATGCACTTCTGTGTGTGACCCCGATTCCAGCTGGAACCTGACGTCCGTCCGGGACCTTATCACAGCCGTTCCTTTCCCTCATGTATGGCACCCTTTAAATCCAAATCACAGCCATCCGTCCCATTTAAACCCATGCAGCTGAACCTGATCGCAGCCCTTACACCCTTACCCGTCCGACTCGATCACGGCCGTCCCTTCCGTGCATGTAGCCCTGCACCTGACCCAACCGCCCATTCCCAATCAAAACCACCCAGCTCTTTCTCTTTCTTCCGTCCATGCAATCCAACATCACAGCCGTCCGATGCATTATGCATGCATCATGCATGCAGCGGCCAGTTTCTCTCTCTCCCGATTTCCTCTCAACCGCCCCACCGAACATCTCTCTCTTCCTTACCATGCAGCGCCCAGCTCTCTCTCTTCCTACTTTCTCTCTCTAGTCCGCACGTCTCTTTCTCTCCTCCCTGTTTTCTCTCAACTGAACCCAGCCGTCCGATTCCCAGCTGTACCCGAGCCATACACGCCCCCCAGCCGAACGCCCCTCTCTCCCTCCTTATTTCTCTCTCCCGGTCCTACTTCCTCTCTCTACAAAACCGGTGATCAAACCCCCCTTTCCGATCTATTCTCTCTCTAGATCTCTTTCCATATCTTTCTATCTCTCTCTAAACCGGATCCCACTCCCACCGATCTTCTTTCTCTCTTTACGATTTTCTCTCCCTCTCTTTCCTTAACCCGACCCAACCGCCCAAACATTTCTCTCTCTCCACCGAACATCTCTCTTTCTCTTTCTTTTCTTTCAATCTTTCCTTATCTCTTTCTGACCACCGAACTCTTTCTCTCTCCTATATATGGGGGGTTCGGTTAAACAAGAAAGGGGAGAGGCTGAGGCCGAACAGCATCAAACCATCAAAGAGGGGCCGAACCATCCACCACCACCCAAACCATTAGCCCGAGCATCACCATCCGAAATTCATCCACCATAGCCCGGAACTTCATCCACCATCACCACCCGGCAACGTCATCAACGCACCCGGACCATCGTCTCCGAGCCACGCTTCATTCTCGCCAAAGTCACGCCGTGCTCCATCGTCCTTGCCGTGGAAGAACATCACCATCGACACCGTCACCGTCATCGCACGTTGTCATCATCACCGGAAGCCGTCATCCACGCTCGGCAACCTTCGTATTTTCATTAATGGAGTTTGCTTGCACTTATGCTTCAATGTTAAACTCTATGAACATGCACGGCTAAACCCCTAGCTAAGGCTATGGGGGATGCCTAGTAGTTATTATGTGTTTCTTTGATCAGTAATAATGTTTTAATTGTCTTATGATTGAATCATATATGAATGACACTATCTGATGATGTATGCTATTTTACTTGCACATTTGTTTGACTCCGTATTGACTCCGGGCATACGGAATGCTTATGAATCCCTGTGGTAAGATCGCACTAGCGTAACGAGTCTCTCGTCATATGAGAATTTCAATCTATTTTAGTATATTGGATGCTTATCATTAGAAATCGATGTATGTGTATAAGTCCTTTTGATTGCACATCGACTCCGGGCATGTGTAATGCTTAAAGACCCCTGTAGCATGCATCCGACTTAATTTTCATGCTATCTTCATACATACTCATTGATCAAAAGAATGCATAATATACTACTGGGTTGAACCCGGATGCCTTAGCTTCATCTCCATCGTAACCTCCTTTAATTCATTGCAATACTTAGTTCTATTTAATTTAGTAACGTAGTTTCATTCTCTCGTGCTTCACTCTCAGTGAAAAACCCTGATTTGCACTCACGTTCACGCACTGTCATCACATTAGTTCCCATTAGTCCTTCAGTCCCTGTGGAATCGACCTCGGACTCACCGAGATTATTACTTCGCTACACGCCTTATACTTGGGGTTAAATTACACTTTTTAGTCCCTTAATTAGGACTACTCAAAGTTGTAGCAATTTGCGCGCGATCCGCAGCCGATCCGCGCGATCCGACGGCCAGATTTTGCCACCGCATCTATAGGCGGGCACCGCACGCCGCAGCCTATCATTCCTCTCTCTCTCTCTCTCTCTCTATATATATATATATATATATATATATATATATATATATATATATATATATATATATATATATATATATATATATATATATATATATATATATATATATAGGGGCATGCTATAATGCGACATGCGGTAAGTGCGGCACTGCACTACAACCGTCTGATGCAATGCTGTGTGCATGCGATGCACACAGCGGGTGCATCAGACAGCTACAATGGGTGCCGCACTTACCGCATGCCGCATTATAGCATGCCCCTATATATATATATATATATATATATATATATATATATATATATATATATATATATATATATATATATATATATATATATATATATATCTATATAATATTTCAGGGTTTTGTGGGGGGGACAAACATTTAATTGACTCCAGAGACAAACCGTAAGGGATAAACACAGCTGTTCATTGCTGTTAAGATGAGTGTCATTCACTTGGAAGAGATCGTGTTCGTCCGGATTGGATTAAATGGACAGCTGTGATTATACCGTAGGATTATACCGTGGGTTAAAAATGGAAGGTGATGAAACCGTCCCAAATTCAATCACCAGCTACCTTGCCAGATTTGGATTAACCCGAATAAGAAATAATAGCCGTCCTCCACTCCGGCTCTCTCTCTCTCTCTCCCTCTCTCTCTCTCTCTCTCCCCGATCCTCTCCCTCCCGTCCTCCACTCCGGCTCTGTCGGTGTCAAGGAAGAAGAGGGGGGGAGCACGAGCTCCTCCTCCCCCGGATCTGGAGCAGCAACCGAGGAAGAAGAGGACGGGGAGGGCACGAGCTCCCCCTCCGGATCTATAGCAGTGGCGGAGGAAGAAGAGGAAGGGGGAGGGATCGAGCACCTCCTCATTTGGATCTGCAGCAGCGGCCGAGGAAGAGGAGGAGGGGGAGGGCACAAGCTCCTTCTCCGCCGGATCTGCAGCAGCGATCGAGGAAGAAGAGGAAGGGGGAGGGATTGAGCACCTCCTCCCCCCGATCTGCAGCAGCAGCCGAGGAAGAAGAGGATATGATTTGATCTGAGATCTGTCTCCGATCTGATCTCATCTCTGATGGCCTCATCTCAGATCCGCAGTCGTGCCCTCCGATCTGATCTCATCTCCGACGGCCTGATCCAGACCTTCATCTGATTTGATCTCAGATCTGTCTCCGATCTGATCTCATCTCCGACGGCCTTATCTCAGAACCGCAGTCGTGCCCTCCGATCTGATCTCATCTCCGACGGCCTGATCTCAGATCCGCAGTCGTGCCCTCCGACCTTGATCTGTCTCCGATCTGATCTCATCTCTGACGGCCTGATCTCAGATCTCGTCGGATCCAATCGACGAGCCCTGCGGTACTCCCGAGCTCCTCTCCTCCGAAGAGATCACATCCTCGGCCACCCTCCTCGCCTTCTTCCTCTGGGCCTGGACGGAGCTGATCCGCAAGGCCGGTGTCTATGCCCACGCCTTTCAAGCTGCAGAAGAACAATGTCTTAGCTGCCATCCTCACCGTCATCGTCGGAGGTGAGGCGATGCTGAAGGCTTCGATATCGCCGGATTCCTCCAATGGTGAAAGTAATGGTTTGGGTTGTGGTTTGCGTTGTTGCATGTGGGCTGTGGTTTGTGTTGTTGCAGGTGGCTTCGATCTCGCTGGAAGGTTCTCTCTCTCTCTCTCTCTAGGGAGGGTAGGAATTCGGAGGAAGCCCCCGGAGCCGGAGAAGACCGTGGCGGCTTCGACCTGCAACGCCCCCTTACTCACTCTCTCTTTCTCTCTCCCTCCGATCTCTCCGATCGATCTGCACCGCCCCCACCCACTGCTATGCACCCCATCATGTATCGCACTCGACTCCAACCGCAGGGAAATCCTCTTCGTTTCCCTCTGGTGAGCACCCATGTGAATCGCAATCGGCCTCGACAGGTAGGCTAAGACAACCGACAAATCACACTCAGCACCGGCTGTACTCCTTCCCCTCCGCCTCCCATTCCCGGGTGAATCGCACTCAGTCGCGACCCAAGGTACGGCCAACGAGAAACCCCTGATGAATCGCAGTCAATCCGGCTCGGGTCTTCTTTGGGATATAGGGACATTGGATGGCATCATTGGACGACTGATATTTGCGCCCAGGTGCAGGAAACTTAATCGCACCTGGCTGCAAATATCCATTGCAGTTGCACATGGGTTATGATGGCATGCTGGTGAATTAGTTTTTTATTTTTGATCTTCAATGTGATAATTTGTTAAAGGCTTTAGCTTTGTGAGATATATGTGTTTGCCTGCATGATTTTGCAATGGGTCCTTCGAGTCTTACCTGCAGGCACATAAGGGACTGTAGTAATTAGTTTACCACACTACTTCTTTCTATATATATATTTTTTTTGTAAAGATGTTTCTACGTTTATTTGTCATAGAAACTGGAAATAAAAAGAAATTATTGTGTAATGGGGTTTAATAATTTTGTTGCAGTTGGAAGAATGGAATCATGGTGAAAGTAAACTGAACAGTGGTGGACTTTCGTTTGTTCATTGATTTTCTTACAAAATAAATCAATTTTTTGTTCGTTGTTTGTGACTGAAAGCTTGGGTTGATCTTTCGATATTCAGGTCGGAGGATCATTGTACGGATTATCAAGCCGATCGCAAATTGAAAGGCAAGGAGGTTTGCATTACTACATACACTGACCTGTCGAAACCCAAGGTACAATGTCTTTCAATATAGTCTGATGTTCGACCGATAATCCTGCATAATGTGTTTCGTTGCAAACTAAATGATGCTACCCCATTTCTGTATAATGTTTTCCATTGCAAACAAAATATGTTCTTCTCACCAACCCACCCCCCTCCAACAACCTGTCTGCTTTGGCCGCTCCCTCTGCTCCGGTAGCCTATTGAGGGGACATCGCTGAGAGAGAAACTGGCAGCCATCGGCCTCTTCTTCGTCGTCGAGGTAGGCCATAGCCAGTAGCCTGTCGGAGTGCAACACATGGTTGTTTACTCATATTCCAAGCCTCTGCTATTAGTTGTTGTTTACTCATAAACCTCTTATATTACTTTTTGTATTTTCATAGTTCTTATTTTCCTTGAACTTAGATATGAATGAACGCCTGTACTCTTAACAATCCATGGATGGTGTTGGTTATCAAATTGCTATAACATGACAGGAACTATGGTATTTGGCCTGAATAACATCTATTATATATTAATATTATCATGGACGCTATTTGATTTTGGGTCAGAGGTGACCCCAAATTTGATCATCCTTCAATTTTTTGTGAGCTCAAACTTTGATCATCCGATCAACGACCTGATTACTTGGTACAAATGGCTCACAACATTATCAACCTAGATTTGGAGAAGTAGACACTGATGTCCTTGGTTAGACCGGATCACGAGGTGGGCAGATCTGTAGGGCATGCACGAACACATACTTCACATGCAATACATTTTATCACATTCGAAATGGGTTCGACAGCGGAAATGCTCTACTTCAAACAATCTTTTATTGCAATATGTAAGCTAGCTAATTTTCGATATTAATTTTCTTTTTATATTTCTCAAGAAAGAGGAGCTACACGGACACCGCCAACTTTACCTTGCGCTGCGGAGTTTGCCAAATTGGCGTGGTCGGTCAAAAGGTTGGTTGTTTTCTTGGTTGTTTTGGTTATGATTTGATTCCTTTTTAGTAATCGATTGTTTGGAAAATGCAGGAGGCTGTTGAGCATGCACAAGCGACCAGACATGTTAACTTCCAAGAATATAACTAAGGGTGCGAAACCTTTGTTCCGTTCGTTTCGTGGATTCCTCCCTCTTCTGTACCATTACTTATGATTCATGTACTCTACTCGGGTTCGTGGGCGGGAATGTAAACCTGTTGTACTGATTTCATGTGATTGTGCTTTGCTGGAAATAAAAACTTTTAATAATAAAAAATTGTTCTTTTGATGGGAAACTGTGATTAAGCAGATTTCTACTACTTTCGGTATCGAGCGGTTCGATTTATGGTGAGATGTACTAATCGATGTATGGGTGGCGCTGTTGTGATATGCATTTTGTTTCTATCAAACATGAAAGAGGTGCCTTTTTTTGGTTGGGGATGATATTTTGATAAAAGATCTGTTTGTGGATGAAAGAGGTGCCTTTTTTGGTTGGGGATGATATTTTGATAAAAGATACTACTGAAGAAGGTCTGAATGTGTTTTGCCGCCGAAGGCGGCCCGTTGTAGTGCCGACAGGCACAGGCATTTATATATAGACTAATCAAATATTACTAATGTTATTTTCACTCAAGAAATATTGTTATCACCCTCGAAATATTGTTCTCTTTCTCAAAAATATCATCACTTTTAAATTATTATTGCCACCCTTAAAATATTGCCTCTTCCCTCAAAATTTTATCACGCCCTCAAAATATTTTTGTCGCCTTCGAAATCTTTTGCGTGCCGACAGGCACGGGCATTACTAGTATATATATATATGGGGACGGGGAGCTTGGACCTCAGGTGCAGCTTGAACGTTGCACCCGGCTCCTGTGCGTGCGCCACGTGGCGTTCCTCCCGAAATCTGATCGGAAATAGCACCCTCCGAGACCGCATACCCACGGGTCAAACAGAAGCCGTCCGATCGAGTTAATCGAACAGCTCCGTGAACACCCGGCCTGTCGTTACAGCGTTCACTACTGGGGGAATCCCATCCGTTCGTTCAGCTGATCGGGGCTAAAAACAAAAATCGCGATTACTGTAGCCGCTACAGTAACCGCGAGATTGCTTTCAGCCATTCGATCTCAGGATCCAACGGATTGGATTCGCTGAACGACCAATTGAATCCCAAAAGAATCCAATCCGTTGGATCCTGATGATCGGACGGTTGAAAGCAATCTTGCGGTTACTGTAGCGGCTATAGTAATCGCGATTTTTGTTTTCAGCCGCCCGATCAGCTGAACGAACGGATGGGATTCCCCCAGGCGTGAACGTTGTAACAGCAGGACGGGTGTTCACGGAGAGCGAGCCGGGTGTTCACGGAGCTGTTCGATTAACTCGATCGGACGGCTCCTGTTTGTCCCGTGGGTATGCGGTCTCGGAGGGTGCTATTTTGGATCGGATTTCGGGAGGAACACCACGTGGCGCGCGCACAGGAGCGGGGTGCAGCGTTCACGCTGAACCTGAGGTCCAAGCTCCCCGTCCCCTATATATATATATATATATATATATATATATATATATATATATATATATATATATATATATATATATATATATATATATATATATATATACATATATATATATATATATATATATATATATATAGAGAGAGAGAGAGAGAGAGAGAGAGAACGGGATATGGGCTGACAGCTTATTTTTAATTTAGGCTGTCGCTGTCAGCCATCCGATTCTTATCGAGTGAAGGGCTCAGATTAAAGAACCCATCCACCGGCCAACGAGTCCACGACATCTCTCTCTTTCTCTTTGTTTCGCTGAGAGAGAAGACCACAGAGAGAGAGATCGGCCCGCTGAGAGAGACGATCGCCCCGCGTCCTCGCCGGCTACAGTAGATCGCCGGGACTGCGATCTCCCCTCCCGTCTCCGGCGCCCGCCTCCAGCCCCCTCCGACCCCTGCCCCTGTGCCCGGCTCTGATCGCCCCGCGTCCTCGCCGGCTACAGTAGATCGCTGGGGCTGCGATCTCCCCTCCCGTCTCCAGCGCCCGCATCCAGCCCCCTCCGACCCCTGCCCCTGCGCTCGGCTCCCGCGGCCCCGGTCTCCTCCGGCGCCCTGCGCCCGGCTCCCGCGGCCCCGGTCTCCTCCGGCACCCTGCGCCCGGCTCCGACCTCCAGTCCCCTCCGACCAGCAACCCCCGACCGGCAGCCCCCTCCGGTCGGGCTAGGTGCGATCCACGGTCGGAGGGCTGCCGTCGATGGTCGGGGGGCTGCTGGTGGCTGGAGACTGGAGGGGACTGCCGCTGGCCGGAGCCGGAGGGGACTGCCGCTGGCCGAAGTCGGAGGGGACTGCCGCTGGCCGGAGTCGGAGGGCTGTCGGTCGGGGCTGCTGGTCGGAGGGGGCTGGAGGTTAGAGCCGGAGCAGGAGGGTCGTCGGGCTGGTGCTGGAGATCGAGAGAGAGAGAGAGATAGGGAGAGATGGGTGACAGTTGTAAAAGGATTTTATTTTATTTTAAAAATGGACCGTTCATGATAGGGATCGGAGGGCTGTTAGCTGACAGCCCAAAGTTGCAAATGGGCTGTCAGCTCATACCCCGTATTCTCTCTCTCTCTCTATATATATATATGTATATATATATATATATATATATATATATATATATATATATATATATATATATATATATATATATATATATATATATATATATATATATATATATATATATATATATATATATATATATATATAAAATAAGGGACAATGGTTGTGGGGGGGATAAATGAACTGAGACAAAGGAGCGGCTCAGATTTATCTAGAGGAGGGGGATAAACAAGGAAACTCCATCACAGTCGTCCGTTTCCCACTCACCTCATAAATCCCCTTCTTAAATCACCTTAACCCACCCTCATTACTCTTAAATTCATCTGATCCGTCCGATCTAAATCCCATCAGATCCAAGCCCTTCCCGATCCCTTGGTACCCGCAACCCCCCTTTGGAACCCACGCCCTCAAACCCCGTGAGCCGCCCAGCCTTCACTACCCTCCCCCTCTCCCCAGATCTCACTCCTGTGCCCCCCGATCCCTCTCTCCTCCCTCCCTCGACCAACACCCCCGCCCGGCCTGTGCCCTTTGACGTGCCTCTCTCCTCGCACTTCTTACGATGGCTGCCGCGACGGTGAGCTCTCTCTCTCTCTCTCTCTCTCTCTCTCTCTTATCGGCCGCAGATCCCACACGCCCCGTCCCTCGATCTGAAGCCGGGGAGGGGCTGGATCCAAATCCCCCTCCCCCAATCTCTTGCTCCGGCGAGGGCTGCACCGGTTGCCCACCGTTCAATACCCCTCCCGCACCCTCTCACTCCTCACTCTTGCCCCCCTCCCTCCTTTCCCCAGATCTTCACGCGCCCCCTCCCTCCTCTCCCCAGAAGATCGTCTGCGCCCGCGTCCCCTCCCTCCTCATCGTCAGATCTGAAGTGCAGGTGCCCTAAAAGGGCAGCAGTTCCTCTCTCTCTCTTAAGTTTTTTTTCTTCTGATTGCATGGTGCCGTCGTCGGCGGGGTAGCCCTCGCCCGAGCCGCCCTTGGTAATCGGAAGGCGTATCGAGAGTCCCCCGCCAAGGAGTCGATCCTCTCTCTTTCTCTTAAGCTTTTTTTTTTTTTTTTTTTTCTGATTGCAGGGTGCTGTCGCCGGCTGGGTCATGATCTGGGCATCAGCGCTTCGCACGAGATCGGCATGCAGCGAGGAGGCGAAGTGGTGGCCGTGCCCTACAATGTCGTCGATGGCAGCGGGGTGGCAGTGCAGGCTGATCTATCCCTCCCCTTTTTTTGATCGGAGGTTTTTTTTTTCATTTTTCCTCTTTCAGTTGTGATCCCTCTTCTTCCTTCTTCCCCCTAGCTTGCATCCCCTCCTTCATCATCAGGTGGTCGCCGAAGGTCTCGGACCGATTGGTGGTGGTGGTGGTCACCGAAGGTTTGGGCCCGATTGCAGGTGGTCGCCAGAGGACCGTTGCTGGGTATTCACTCCCCCCCCCTCTCTGTTCTGTTTTTTCCTTCTTTCAATTGTTGTTGGTTGTTTGATATTTTTTTTATTGTTTCGGTTTCAATGGCAGAGATCAGAGAAGGAGGAGAAGAGTTTAGGGAGAGAAAGAGGGTGGTGCGTGATAGAGAGGGAGGAAATGACAGAGATCAGAGAAGGAGGAGAATAGTTAGGGAGAGAAAGAGGGAGGTGAGTGATAGAGAGGAAGGAAATGACAGAGATCAGAGGAGGAGAATAGTTAGGGAGAGAAAGAGGGAGGTGAGTGATAGCAAAGGAGGAAGGAAAGGGAATCGGTTCTTTTTCTTATTTTTTTTTAGTCTCTACCCTCACTGGCGATCGGCCCCTCGCTCTTAAGAATCTGATGGGTGTGCTTCATCTAACATAACCTGCTAAGTTTTTTTTTTCTCATTTCCAGGTGTCCGTGGTTCATCGAGCACCTTTGGCCAGTGCCCGGATTCGAAGACAGGGTGAGAAGGTGACGTGAGGGTTTGAGTAGACACATGGGCGGTTTATCAGGGAGCCGAGCGCACAATGATATCAAGCTGGTTGTCTGGTTGATCCGCTTCATCCAACAGCTTCATCTCCTGAAAAGGTAAAAAAACCAAAAACCACCACCAATTTGCTAAAAACTGAATTCATAAAAAATCAGTACATGCGGTCTCTATTTAGAAGCCTTTTTTTGTTAGAAGTAGCACCTTTTTTTTTTAAGATGGCAACCCGCCTGTTGAGCCAATCATCTTACCCTAGACATACAAATTTGCTAATTTTAGTCTTTTTATGAATTAGCATCTTTTTATGAATTCTAAATGCATTCAGTTTTTAGCAAATTTTAGCCTTTTTATGAATTTGCTAAAAACTGAATTCATAAAAAATCAGCACCTTAGAGGAGACTGCAAGAGAGACAGAGAGAGGATCAAGCGATGGAGGTGTTGAATTCTATGCTATGAATTCAAGAGTGGGATTTTTTTATAAAGATAGCTACCCGCCTGTTGAGCCAATCATCTTACCCTAGACATGCAAATTTGCTAATCCTTATTCCCTTTTCTCTCATCGTTTTTTTTTCTCTTTCGCTTCCCTGATTGGATAATTTGAGAAAAATGGCAATGCCTACATCATATACAATAGAGAGAAATTAAACATATAAAACATGCTGTTTTAAAAAACATGCCTGTTGAAAGACGAGTTTTGCGCTGAGGATAAAACCCGACTTTCATTCATGCATTTTTTTTATAATCCATTTGCTTTGCTTTTAATTCAAAATGCTATGAGACTGCATCACATAGTGTTGGTCAGGTACTTTGCCTAAGGACTCTGACTTGAATTTTCCACCCCAATTGAAGAAGGGGAGTAGGATTTTCTATGTTATTTTTAGTTTTCTTCAAGCTTTTATGGATTTTTTTATGTATAGCTGAGATTAGGGCCCTCTTTGCATCTGGGGCAGTCCGAGTGCCAACAGGGGCATCTTTGCTTCTATTAGTGTCGCCATGGGTACCAACGAGCTGTTAGTTATTTTCACAAGCTATTGGATTCTGGAACTTCATGAATGTTTCTGTTTTTATCTATTCAACCACACAGGGGCCTCTTAGCATCATGAACACTTCACCTTCATATGATGGCAAAATGGTCTCCTCTCCTCTCTTCTCCGGCAATGATCGACCTTGACCTCGCTTCGGCAGCGACAAATCCCCCGATTGACCAAGGTGAAAACCCTAATCGCTCATTTCCCCTTCAATAAAAATTCTTCCATGAGCCTCACAGAACAGTGGAGAGAGAGAGAGAGAGAGAGAGAGAGAGAGAGAGAGACTCTTTTTTTTTGCTGTTAGTTTTTTTTTTTCGTCTAAATGCTGATGTATATGGCCTGAAGGTGTGAATTTTGTTAAGTGGGATAATGGACTTTGGGCTTCCGATCCAAATCCCATCGCTACACTCTTTTTTCCAGTCGGGCCGGCGGCGGGGAATCGGGGCATGAGCTGCATGTCCTGGTGGTGGACAACAGCTCCGACGACCTTTGGGTGCTTAGCTGGCCATTCACATGAAGGTGAGTGATTGCTCTCTTTGCTACTCATTTTTTTATTGAGTCGGGCTAATTGCTTTCTTTCCTACTCATTGTTTTTGTTGAGTCTGGGCTAATCTGGATTTCATTCTATATGAGCAGTTGAACTTTTCCAAAATATTTATGAGGTTGTTTGAAAATTTTATGAATAGTTTAGGGTATGTTATTGCATCTGGATTTCGTTATTGCACGGGTGTGATGCTGTGCATGTTCCATGTGATCCGAGGGCAGATGACTGAATGTATGTGTTTGTTCTTTTGGTCTGCTGTGTACAATTTCCTGTTGAAGTATGGAAGAAAAGGATAAAATTGAAGCTGACAGTTTTTGGATATATGAATTGAATAGTTTAAGTTAATGAACTTATCTTATATATGAATTGGGCATCAGACTTGAATTGTGTGTGAGATGCTTATTGGGTTGTCTGGCAATAGGTAATGAATCTCTCTCTCTCTCTCTCTCTCTCTCTCTCTCTCTCTCTCTCTCTCTCTCAGTCAATCATATTGCTTGGGCCACAGATGTGATTCAAGGTTAGTACTTTTTAATTACCATTTGGATCCTTACAAGTTCTTGAATGTTTTCATTGAATGGTTCCACTCACAATTGGGAGTCTTAATCAAGGGCAAATGAACATAAACTTCAATAATTTAATCCACAATCCTTATTGGGTTTAAAGATTCAAATTGAATGGTTCCATTAACTATTAGAGTCAAGTATATTTCTTTTACCAAGTTGATCTTGCCACTTCAAACATTCGGGTCAGGTTTAACGTTTGAGGGGTTAGTGAGCTCGAGTTCAAATTCTAATGTGATTTTGCTCTTTGATCCATCCGCCACCGATTCACCTCTAAAGTCCATTGATGCGACGGCTAAGCTAGACTAACCAGCCCAAGACATGCCATAGCAAAACTCCACTTAGATGCATGCCACCTTTTTTGTGGTCCAGAGTATTTTGATGTACAGATGAGCTATTGGAATAATTTTGAAGAGGTTGAACCACTGGGCTTCAAATTCCTGAATTCTGATATTGTTGAAGTAATTGTCATTTGAGGTCTTTAGACATTTATAATAATCAATAGCTACTTCGACATATATGTTGTGCCTTATATATGACCTTCCCTGTTGTCTCATTATTAATAGTCAGCATTTCGGACTTTAGGGGGTGTTTGGTATGTGTGGAACAGTTGTTCCCCTTAATCCTTTTCCAGAAGAGGTTATTACTGTCAATTACTATTTATAATGCAATTTGATGGTCTAGCATTCGTGTTGGCATAGAAACAGTCGGAGTATTTTTAAATTCCCAAGTTCTTCATTCCACCGGAACAATTACTAGCCGTTATTTCCAAATCATGGAATAAGGAATGGAAATAGATTGTTCCGGAATGATGCTAAACACCCTCTAATAGTCCATGGATTTGTCGATGAAATGTTTTGTTGCCACCTTGAAAGAAGTTTCCTCCCTCAAAATTTGGCCACGCACTCAATTTTGTCACGCCCTCGCAGAATGTGCTGAATGTAATTTCTTTTTCATCTTCAAATTAAGATATTTGAAGAATATTTATGTTGGAATCTCTATGAAATTATCTTATTCTCTAAGTTGGCATCTCCATGAGTTAGATATCTTTATGTTTTGATGGAGTAGGGAATGTATTTAGAGAATCTTTGGAACAGATTTTTATATGTTTTAGTGCATTATTTCAGATTTGATGCAATTAGCTTCTGGATTTAACTTTTAATGTAGCGAGTTTAAATCAGATTCTAACAAAGTCATAGATTTGGATTTAAATTAGAATGGATGTGTGTCATAAGTCAAATGGGTCCAGGACTTAATATAATCAGGCCTTTTAATGGTGGACTTCCACACTTTTACCAAATCTTCAAATGGAAACACCTAAATCTCAATAACAGTCATCAAAAGTCGTTAAAACAAATAGCAGTCGTCCATCGCAAAATTCAGTCTGTTAAAACAAATAGCTTCTTTGCTACTTGGACAGATTGAGCAAAGTGGAGTGGTTGATTCAACACATCAGGTTTGTGTTGGTTGTGACATCCTATGCTTTGCTTTCATCAAATTTTTGCCACATCAGTATCAAATTTCTTTAATGTATCTGAAAAATCTTAACAATGGCTCTGATTTGATGTGGTCTTTGGAATTGGTTGCAGGGATTGCTGTTTTTTCTTTGTGCTCTATGCCCCCCAGATGTCTTCAAGATTCGTGTTGGAAAGTTCACTCCGTATGGTATATATGCAAACACTTTGAAACATTAGCGACTTTCTTAGTGTCAAGTTTGATATCAAGCTAGATGCTACGACCAACACCATCATACTCAAATGCGTTGGGTGCAGGCTAGAGAACCTATCATGGAAGCTTTCATTATCTCCGAGAAAATGTATGTCCCTATCTAGATCTTCGAGAAAATATTTTTTTCCCTTTTCTTTTTTTCTTCCCTCTCCGTCTCTGTTTTAGGATTGCTGATTTTATGATTAGCATTGCTGATTTTTTTTTACCCTCTCTGTTTCAGGATGCTTGAGAGATGGATGTTGTCATCCATATCTCCTAGAAAACACAGGTCGTCATCTAGATCTCAGAAATTTTTTTTTTCACTTTTCTTTTTTTCTTCCCTCTCCCTCTCTATTTTAGGATTGTTGATATTTTTTACCCTCTCTGTTTCAAAATGTTTGAGAGATGGAGGTTGCCATCCATAGCTCTGAGAAAATGCAGGGCGTTGTCCAGATCTCAGAGAAAACGCTTTTTTTTTCCCTTTTCTTTTTTTCTTTCCTCTCCCTCTCTATTTTAAAATTGCTGATTTTAGAATTAAGATTGCTGATTTTTTTTTATCTTCTCTGTTTCAGGATGCTTGAGAGATGAAGGTCGTCGTCCATATCTCTGAGAAAAGCAGGTCGCCATCCAGATCTCTAAGAAAACATTTTTCTTTTCTTTTCTTTTTTTCTTCCCTCTCCCTCTCTCTTTTAGGATTGTTGGGTTTTTTTTACCCTCTCTGTTTCAGGATGCTTGAGAGATGGAGGTTGCCGTCCATATCTCTGGATTGTCAGCATTCTTTTTTGTTAATATGTATTCTATTACTTGAAATTCAAATTGAACTTGATTACTATTTTTTTCTTTTTCGGGAATAAAAATATGCCCTCAAATGTTATAGTTATGTTGTTCGATGCTGAGATAATATTGTAAAAGTTTACTTAAGATAGTGGTAAATTCTACTTTTTTGGTGATCCGATTTTTTTTTCAATCAAAAGAGAACCCAAATAAATTTGTTTTTTTTAGGCTGTATTTTTTTGTTGCATGTCATTGTTAATTTCTTATTGGGTTTTCGATCAAAAGAGAGCATCCGATGTGTTGGTGATGGTTTCAATGATATATTTTTTATAGTTGGGTGATTTTTTAATTTTATAATTCGGTTACTTTCAATAAACATGGTAGGTTTAACTCAATTATTGTTTTTGCAATTTCTGATAGTTCTTCCACAAAACCAATTTTGCCGCCCTGTTTAAGTGCCGGAAATACATAAACATTATCACCGGACTATGAAAGAATTGTGATCACATCCATTTATTTTCTTTCCTCACACCCTTCCTACGATCATTCGCTCGAGTCTTGAGCCCATCTCCCGTCCTCTTAGCCGCTCCTTCTACCTCATGTTCTTCTACAATGACCAGTCTCTGTGGGTAGAGGGATTGATGGCACACCCATTGAACCTCCACAGTCAGGTACACCCATTACACCTCCACAGTCAGGTACACCCATTGCACCTCATGTTCCTCAACAAACTTGCCGTAGCCCGGACCTTCGGAGTTGAACAACTTGATTTGCTTACTCAGGTACATCTCTTTCTCTCTCATTATTTCTGGTGTCGGAGCCAACATAAAATCGATGTCTTACACAAAATCCAAGAATAAATTGATAAAGGTAAATGAAAACTTCGATCTCGATATAACTACATTAGGTTTGAAAACAGGTTCTCCCATGTTTCACTGGCGGAGAGGCTGAATAGGAAGGGTAATCCAAGGATGCTGATGGGGATCTTGCCCCGCATGGGTGGGCTTTGGGTAGGTTCGTTTAGGGGTTGTCCCCTCTGGTGGGGAGAGAGAGAGAGAGAGAGAGAGAGAGAGAGGGAGAGAGAGAGAGAGAGAGAGAGAGAGAGAGAGAGAGAGAGAGAGAGAGAATGTCACTTAGCATGGGTAAGGCATTGGATCGGGTCGTCTTTAGGTTGTACCCTCACAATCATTCGTTTGCATACCGGTCGGGATTGAAAATAGTCGGCAACCTTCGAATGCCACCACAGCATGGATGAGGCCTTTTGTCGGGTCATCTTAGGGTTGTCCCCTCCGACAAAGGAGAGAGAGAGGGGGGGAGGGGGGTTCTGAGTTAAAACCTCACCACGATTGTTAGTTTGCATGGCAGTCAGACTAAGTGGGGTGGGCAGCCGTTAGGATTATGTTGTCACCCTCAAATTATTGGCTCCACTAATAATGTTGTTATCGTTCTCGAAACGTTATGTTGCCACCTTTGAAATATTATGACCCCCCCCTCTCTCGAAATAATATCATCGGCAATTAAATATTATTGTCACCCTCAAAATATTGCCCGCCTTCAAAAGATTTTTGTCGTTCTCGAAATATTTTTCGTGCCCTTGGGCACGGGGTTTTTACTATTATATATATATAGGGGAGGGATACTCTTACTCATATAGTTACCTATGATCCGAACCGTCCATTAGATCCCGATGTACGGTTCGGATCAGATAGGGAGTTAAAGCAATGGTGTCTGCATTAAATGCGGGCTTTTAATACGGCCATTTAATACGGACAACATTGCTTTAACTCCCCATCTAATCCGAACCGTACATCGGGATCTAATGGACAGCCCGGATCATAGGTAACTATATGAGTAAGAGGCCATAAGTAAGACTATCCCTCCCCATATATATATATATATATATATATATATATATATATATATATATATATATATATATATATATATATATATATATATATGGGTCAGGATCGGATGACCCATCAAAATTTTGACCCATTAATAACCCAGCACCCTTTGAGGCACCTAGAGGTTTTAGAATGGGCTGATTTTTTGTAGACATGTTGTCTATGATATGTTGATCATCCTCACAAAAAATCAGCCCATTCTAAAACCTCTAGGTGCATCAAAGGGTGCTCTTCAAATCAACGGTTAAAATTGACAGCCAAAAACCATTGATTTGAAGTGCGCATTTGATGCACCTAGAGGTTTTAGAATGGGCTGATTTTTTGTGAGGATGATCAACATACCATAGAAGACATGTCTACAAAAAATCAGCCCATTCTATAACCTCTAAGTGCATCAAAGGGTGCTGGGTTATTAATGGGTCAAAATTTGCTGGGTCATCCGATCCTGACCCTATATATATATATATATATATATATATATATATATATATATATATATATATATATATATATATATATATATATATATATATATATATATATATATATATATATATATATATATATATATATATATATATATATATATATATATATATATATATATATATATATATATATGGGTCAGGTTAAATGGACACTGTTTTTGCACTCAATTTTTTACACCAATTTTCAAAACCATTATATGGAGGTTTTAGAATTTCTTGATTTTTTGTGATCATAACCACCTTATCGTAGATAGCACGTCCACAAAAAATTAGAACATTCTAAAGCCTCTAAGTACATCAAAACTAAAAGGCTTTATCGACCGTCCATTTTAATCGTTAATTTGAAGAGCACATTTAATAAGTCTAGAGGGTTTAGAATGTGCTGATTTTTTATGGATGTGTTTTCTAAGACAAGATGATTATGCTCACAAAAAATCAAGAAATTCTAAAACCTCTATCTAATGATTTGAAAATCGGTGTAACAAATTGAGTGCAAAAATAGTGTCCATTGAACCTGACCCTATATATATATATATATATATATATATATATATATATATATATATATATATATATATATATATATAGAGAGAGAGAGAGAGAGAGAGAGAGAGCCGATCCAGTGAGAAACCCCTTATTTGCAAAACCTTGTGCGAAACCCCTCTAGAGGTTTCAGAATTTGATAAAACTTGGTAGGCATGCTACCTATACCATGTTGATCATCCTCACAAAATTTCATCAAATTCTAAAACATCTAGGGGCATCAAATGTTAGAAGATTTACCGACCGTTCATAAAAACCGTTAAGTTGATTATCAAATTTGATACCCCTAGAAGTTTTAGAATTTGATGAAATTTTGTAAGGATGATCAACATGGCATAGGTAGTATGACTACCAAGTTTCATCAAATTCTGAAACCTCTAGGGTGGTTTCGCACAAGGTTTCACAAATAAGGGGTTTCTCACTAGAGCGGCCCTCTCTCTCTCTCTCTCTCTCTATATATATATATATATATATATATATATATATATATATATATATATATATATATATATATATATATATATATATATATATATAGAGAGAGAGAGAGAGAGAGAGAGAGAGAGAGAGAGAGAGAGAGAGAGAGAGAGAGAGGAATGGGATGCTGCCTATCAAAGTAGCGTTTTTTGCTGCTTTGATACATTGTTTGACCATCCTAGAAGTTTTGGAATTTGATGAAATTTGGTGAGGGTGTTGTCTAGGGTAAGATGATCATCCTCACAAATTTTCATCAAATTCCAAAACTTCTAAGAGGGTCAAATGGTCGAAGCAAAATCTGCAGATTTTAACGGTGACTGCAGATTTTGCTTCGACCATTTGACCCTCTTAGAAGTTTTGGAATTTGATGAAAATTTGTGAGGATGATCATCTTACCCTAGACAACACCCTCACCAAATTTCATCAAATTCCAAAACTTCTAGGATGGTCAAACAATGTATCAAAGCAGCAAAAAACGCTGCTTTGATAGGCAGCATCCCATTCCTTATATATATATATATATATATATATATATAGAGAGAGAGAGAGAGAGAGAGAGAGAGAGAGAGAGAGAGAGAGAGAGAGAGAGAGAGAGAAATGCTTTAATGCGGCATGTGGTGCGTGCGGCATCGCATTGCAGCCGTGTGATGCACGCGCTGCGTGCATGCGATGCACGCAGCAGTGCATCACACGGCTGCGGTGCGATGCCGCACGCACCGCATGCCTCTCTCTCTCTCTCTCTATATATATATATATATATATATATATATATATATATATATATATATCCATTACCGACGTTGATTATATGGTGTTTTATTGATTATAGGAGCATATATATATTTTCGTTATTCATGTTTGGGTTTTCGATGAGATATACTGGACGGATATGAGATTTACTTGGTCATACCAAGACTGATTTGGAACGTCATAATCCTAAACGGGTTTGGATCGGGTTGGGATGGGATTGCTCGCGCCTTAATGTAGGACTCGCATGACACAATAGGACCTCCCATGCCAGGCGAGATGCATGACCATGGAGGTGTGCAAGAAACCCCTTTTTCTTTAGAGGACTTAGTGATATGTCATTGACAAAAGTACCGACCTGCAATAAGTTTTCCTACATGTCCCATATTGTAGTAGGTCCTTTTCAAAATCTAGCCAATCCAAAAAGAAAAAAAAAGAGACAATGATACAAAGTCGAAGTTCATCAAATTTATATTTCTTGGCACCAACTTAACCCTTTGTATTCTTGCACGAAAATTAATTTGAAACCACTCTAGACCGTTGGTTTAAAATCACAAAGAATATGGAAATTCTTTTCTATATATTTCATTAAAAAAAATTTATATCAATCAAACAAATAGTTACTCTTTTTTACCAGATTGTTACTCTTTATGTGCGAAATAGAATCAACTTGGTTTCACATAGTTAAATACATTTTTTATCGCAAAAAAATTATTTAACAAATAAATACATTTTTTTACTGAATTGATACTCCTATATGTGTGAGACAAAATCGCCTTTGTTTGACACGGTTAAATGCATATTGTTTATCACAAAAAGATCATATTATGATCATATATATATAAATATTATTTATAATAAGCTATATTAGTGAGATAGAATCGCCTTTGCTGCCTCTTCAGGATGAAGAGCACCCTCCACCTACTCGAGCAGCTTGATGCCTTGGGTGATGGAGGCATCCAGCGGAAGGGTCTCCGCTCGCCACGGCTTTGGCAATCGGATTGCGATCGCGGGAAGCGTTGCCGTCAGAACGTTAAAACGAAAACTTTGTAAGGACTTCTTTTTTTGGGAGAATTGTGCGAGCAACCCCTTATATGAACATATTGCTCACTTTCTGGGATATCTCAAGACTATGAACGATAGAGATAGATGGTCTGAAAAACTTTAGAGAAATCGCAGCTATCTGATGGGGGCACAGTGGGGGTAAAGTGCGTTACACCTGTCGGGGTGAGTACGTTGTTGCTATTATAGTTTCCATGTTTGAGGACATGCTTGAATGATTAATAGATTATTATTTTTTCTTCTTCTTCTTTTTCGTTCATTGAAAGGGGAGGTCACAACCAAGGTTCGAAATCTCCATTTCGGTGGAAATTTCGACTTTCTGGATATGGAAATATTTCGACAGTGTGAAAATATTGCAATTTTATAGAAATGGTGGAAATATTGATTTTTTGATAAAATTTTTTAGTGAAACTCCGGATAGTCATAAACCAAGTATAGATACACACTTTGGAACACTCAAATAATATGTGTATCCTATCTAGAGGTTTAGAGATTCACATAACATGTATTCAATGTATTGAGTCTGTGAGTTTTGTGCAATCTTATTTAGGTTGGTTTTGATATATATTTTTTAAATGTTTTTTAATCTTTTTTTTGGATAAAAATATTTTTGAAATAAAGATTAGTTGATTGTTAAAATAATGTTTCAAACGATTTTGAAAGCGGACTTGAAACAAGAAAGTTATACAAATTTGAAATTGTGCAAAAATTATGCTGAAATGTGAAACACTGTTTTTTTACTAAGTCTGAAAAAAGAGTTTTTATATAGAAAAGTTTTTATACAGTCAAAATTGCCTAAGATGGACCATGGTTTTCTAGATGTATTCGTACTACATCTTGTGGAATTTTTTGAGCTAAAAAGGAGTTGATTTAATCACTTTTCTCACCATGTAGATTTTATAAAAATCCATAAAAACTATTTTCTCCTACTAAAATTGAAAGCTAGTTTACTTTTTGATTCCTTTGTTTTTTGATTTTTTTGATATTTTTATTGAAATCAAATGGGGGGGGGGGTATTTGCGTATTTACATATAATAACTTAAAGTAAATAAAAAAAATAAAAATTAAGTAAAACAATATTTATATGTTATTATATGTAAATAAGCTGCTGAGAACAAGGCCCCCAGTCTCCTTTTATAACCAGTCAGTTACAGAATTTCGGATAAATTTCGCGAAATTTTTCAAAATTTTTGTAAAATTTCGACAAAATCTCGCGATATTTCGTGGAGATGGAAATATTTCGTGGAAATATCACGATATTTCGCGAAATCGCTCGATATTTTGATATTTTCAGTTCTGCTCGAGATTGCATGTGGTATTTCGTATCGGGTTTTCATTTTTCTGATATATTTCACGATATTTCATGAAATATATCGATTTTTTGTTCCTTGGTCACAACATACCCCCCTGGAGGCGCCACAGCTCAGCGCAAAGCACCGAACTACACTACACCGGCGGAACCCTAACAGGGGGGAGGCACCGCAGAAAAGCCCACACACACCCCGACACCCGGTGGACATTGACAACACCTCAAGCGACATAGAACACCACCACCCTGCGGAGCAAACCTAAACCCAAACACCACCACGCCGATAGGTACAAAACAAACCGCCACCCGGTGAACCAACAACTACACTGCACACCAGCGGAAGAAAAAAAAAAACAAAAGGAAAGTACATCAAAAAAAGAACCAACTGAATAAGAAAATTAATTTGGTTCATCTAAGTATACATTAACTAAAAGTTAAAGTTATTCGTCGATTCCCGAATTATCTTTTAGATTCAATGATTACAATAATTAAGGATTGGAGCAACACCCAGACATAATTTCAAACGATTATTTGGGGGGGTTTTGAAAATCATGAAAGGGTTTCAACTTCAAATGTTCAATGGGGTTAGATTCTTGATTTGGCAAAATTCAGCTTATGTGTGTGAAAGTACTCTGTTTTTTGTTCTCTGCTGTGGTTTGTGATCAGGGGTAATTGATGAGCGCCCGAATAGAATTATGGATGAGTTGTTAAGGGTCTAATTTTTGGAGTAAAATTCAATCCATTTTTGCTAAAAACTATCAATATTCATCCAATTTCGGTTGTTCTTTTGAGTGGAAATCAATCTATTGAGTGTGGAAATGAGATCAACGGACTAGATTTACCTAGACATATTTCCTTGCTAAATTTTCTTTGCCAAAAGAACGGATAAGTTAGAAACGAATGAAAAGAGGATTTCAATGGAAACAATTTTCATTTCTACTCACTTATAGAAATGAAAATAAATGACCCTAATTAGTTTTATGTGAATCTCAAATGGGTTTCTTCTATTGGGTCTGGAAGATTTCTTTAATTATCTGTCATTGTGTTGTTATTGGGATCTTCATGAATCGTTCTTAGAGTTGATCCCTGTTGGAAATTAATCCATGGTATAGGCTCACAGCGGAAACGATTTTGCGGTCGAAAAATCGTTCATGGTGCACGTTACACGATTTAAACTTTTATTGAAACTAATCTACATATGTGTGCATGTGTATGCACGTGAATCGAACACCCTAACGGCAATCTAGCGTAATGATTAACTATCATGCATGCAAATCATAATACTCGCTAGATCTACATGTTAGATTACACATACCTTTCGTACGGATCTTTTAACCGTGTAGAATTGTCTTCTTTGTCGATGGAGACGGAAGATCGTTCGCGAAGATACCGATGGTACGAATGGCTTCTTGTTCACCCAATCTCACACGATGCACGAAACGTCGCTCTCGGATCTCTGAGTGCCTCTGAAGAACGACCCTTCTCCTTCTTCAGAACTCCACGCGAGGAAGACGAAGTTGCAAGCGGGAAACGGGAGAGAGATTAGGGAGAGAACTAGATAGATGAGAGATGGAGGGGGTTCGATTTTTTGGCATCAATATGGCCAGCCCCATATAGCCCTATATATAGGGTCGGCCTACCCCCTTGGATAAGGATCCAAGGGGATAAAGACCTCCCATAATTATCTCTCCAATCTCACCCTTTTATCTCTCCTTGTATTTATCCGTTTTCCCACTTTTTAGGGCTCGATCTTAACCGTTTCAAACCCTATCCCTATCTATATGGCCGGCCATATAGATGAGGGATTCTCATCCCTACAACATAGGGCCGGCCCTAGCAAGGTCTCCCACTGCTAGGGTCGGCCAAGAGTGAGGTTTTTACCAAAACGCCCTGACGCCTCATTTTGACCATTTCTAGCGTGCGATACCTAGCGGCCATTACTTAAGTGATTTCTACTAGTTACCTTGCCATTAACTGAGGCCACCGGAGGGTGCCTCTATCAAAGTCAACTAGTCAACTCGCAACATACACCGGTGCATCGCACCTATGCAGCGAAGTTCACTTATGGCTAGGGATTACTACATGTGCCTCTGTACTAGTCTCGGGTATAACCCTTAGTACTCGTATGTAGTTACGCATCTACCGTGCTCTAGTGCCAAGCACACACGGAGCGTATACTTCTTTCTTCCTCTTAATGCTAATGGTGTTCCGAGGAGATGGTTCAAGAACCGTATATAATGTTGATAAGGTGGAACCATCAGGGATCGGGGTTCATGGCTTCCAACTCAAGCTCGATCGACATACTACCCGAGTGTACCATCGATCCTCTGAGCTCGAGTTAACCTGCGTAGCCACCCAGAGTGCGACGCAGACTGCACTCCAATTCACCCAGACTTACTATGTTCTCCATCATACCCCTGCTCTCCGCTTAGTAGTGGTAAACCCGCTGTCCCTCCACTTGATGCCATGATTTACTTCGAGCAGTGGAGACTACCGTCAGACTTGAATGATCATATGACTTGGTTCCTTTCAGGTTGACATATACATCGTACCTCTGATTACCCCGTCGAGTAATCGAACCCGGTCAACAGTCAAACTGATGACCACCAGGCCTGGGTTTGGTACAGTGTAAGTCACACCAAGGAACGCACCTCCCTTCAGGGGTGTGGATGGCATGCAGGAGTGACACGCTAATGCAACACCAGCTGGGTAACCCAGTACACCGTGGTTTTGGATCACTGCATATGGATCCTCACACATTGGTGCGCCAAAGCACCACGCAATTGGTTAGTCCATCAGACGTGGTTCCTCAGGATTTAGGACTGTTTTACCCTAAACAGAAACACGACTTAGTGTACCAGTGTCTGCTCACTGATCTGTACACCGTGTTAGTTCCGTTCAGCCACAGACACTGTGCCTGGTGATGACCATGGTGAAGACATCCCATGAACTGTCATTGCCAACAGCTTATCATGATAAGGCGACCAACCTGATCATAGCTGTAAACTTATTTAGATTATACGAGACCAATCCACTTAGTCTTCAACTCAGTGGACTACCATATAACCATGGCTCTTTGTTCTTAAAAGAACACGTAACTATGTTACGCACCTATATGCATCTCATATAATAATCACTATCAATCTTTATTAGACCAAAACATAAAGTTTTACAAGCTTAGAACACATCAATCCTAACAATCTCCCACTTGGTCTAGCGTAGCAAAACAGTTTTGACTCCCATCGCGTCCATATGTCGCTCGAATGCCTAGGTAGGTATTGCCTTTGTGAAAGGATCAGCAACATTATCTGTAGATGCAATCTGTGTCACCGCTACTCGCCCTTGCTTTTGAAACTGCCGAATCAAGTGGAACTTGCGCTCGATGTGCTTCCCCTTTTGGTGATGTCTTGGCTCCTTTGCTTGTGCTACCGCCCCACTATTGTCGCAGTAAAGCACAATAGGTAACTGAGCCTCTGATACGCACCCTAAATCCATAAGGAATTTCTTGAGCCATACCGCTTCTTTGGCTGCCTCGCACGCTGCAACGTACTCAGCCTCTGTGGTAGAGTCTGCGATGCATTTCTGCTTCACACTCTGCCAACTAACCGCTGCTCCTCCTAACATAAACACAAAACCTGATGTCGATTTTCTGGATTTCAAATCTGACATAAAGTCAGAATCTGTGTATCCAATCGGCGTCAGTTCTTGAGCAGTGTAAACAAACTCATAGTCCCTTATTCTACGAAGGTACTTGAGTATACACTTCACAACTGTCCAGTGATCTGGACCCGGATTCGACTGAAACCGACCCATCATGCCTACTGCAAAATAGATATCTGGCCTTGTACAATGCATAGCATACATTAGACTACCTAATGCCGAAGCATAAGGTATCTTCTGTATTTCTGCTCTCTCCTCAGGTATCTTAGGACATTGATCCTTAGACAGTTTTATGCCATATTTAAATGGCACAAAACCCTTCTTGGAGTTTTGCATGTCAAACCTAGCCATAACCTTATCTATATACGCGGCCTGTGACAGCGAGAGAATCCTGTTCTGGCGATCTCGTGTTACCTTGATCCCCAAAACATAACTCGCTTCACCTAGGTCTTTCATATCGAACTGTGTTGACAACCAGACCTTTACCGTTGACAATGTTCCAACATCATTTCCAATGAGTAGAATATCGTCTACGTAAAGTATCAAATATACCACTGTAGTCTTATCACTCCTCTTGTATACACATGGTTCATCCTCGTTTTGAGTAAATCCATATGACTGGATTGCTTGATCAAAACGGATGTTCTAACTTCTAGATGCTTGCTTTAGTCCATAAATGGACTTCTGCAACATACAAACTAGATGTTCCTGACCCTCTGACTCAAAACCTGGTGGCTGCATCATATAAATATCTTCTTCCAAATTTCCATTGAGGAATGCTGTCTTGACATCCATTTGCCAGATCTCCCAGTTATAATGGGCTGCAATGGATATGAGGATCCGAATAGACTTTATCATAGCTACCGGCGAGAAGGTTTCGTCAAAGTCGATTCCTTCTCTCTCGGTATAACCCTTGGCAACTAATCTAGCTTTATAAGTCTCAATTGTACCATCGAATCCTCTATTCTTCTTATACACCCACTTACACCTAATAGGTTTAATATTGGATGACGGCGTAACAAGAGTCCAGACAGCGTTATGGGACATTGATGCAATCTCTACCTCCATAGCCTTTTGCCAGTCAGAGCCGTCAGAAGCTTCCACTGCCTCATCGTAGCTCAGTGGGTCATCCTCTTGACCCTCTGGATCAACCAATAAGGTTTCTCTCTAGTATCTGTTAGGGGCTCTGATGTTTCTCCCACTGCGACGAGGTGGTGGTTGTGTTACAGGATTAATAGATTCTACAGTATCTGGTATATTAGTGTCTGTGATGTCAGCTCTCACTATGCTTTTGGATGCGCTATCTGTACTAGTACCCAGCAGCTCATCCAGAACTACCTTACTAGTAGGCTTGTGGTCCATAATATAATCCTGTTCTAGGAAATAGGCATTCGTTGAAACGATCACCTTCTTTTCCTCAGGATCATAAAATAGTCCTCCTTTGGTTTCCTTGGAATACCCTACAAATAAGCATACTCTGGTTTTAGATTTCATCTTTTCCCTCTTATCCCTTCGCACATGTGCAGGGCATCCCCATATTTTGAAATGCTGTAGCATAGGCTTTCGCTTTGACCACAGTTCTCTAGGGGTCTGAGGCACTGATTTAGACGGAACGTGATTCAGAATATAAACTGCTGTTTGTAAGGCATATCCCCAAAAGGTCATTGGTTGGCATAACTCATCATGCTACGAACTATGTCCAACAAGGTTTGATTCCTTCTCTCGAAAACTCCATTCTGTTGTGGGGTACCTGGAGCAGTTAACTGGGATGTTATACCATGCTCCACCATATACCTAAGGAACTCGTCAGATAGGTACTCACCTCCTCGATCAGATCGAAGGATTTTTATATATTTGCCTGTCTGCTTTTCTACTTCAGCCCTGAACTCTTTGAACATGTCAAAGGATTCCGACTTCCGTTGCATCAGGTAAATATAACCATATCTTGAGTAATCATCAATAAAAATGATGAAGTACTCATGACCTCCTATCGCCTTGATGCTCATGGGTCCACACACATCTGAATGGATTAACTCCAATATCTCAGTAGCTCTTACTCCTTTGCCTTTAAAGGCCCTCTTGGTCATCTTGCCTTCCAGGCAGGATTCACAGGTGGGAAGGATCTCCGTAGGATCTATTTCCAGAAGCCCGGCTTTCACCATCCTATGGATCCTGTCTAAGCCAATATGCCCAAGTCGTAAGTGCCACAATTGGGTTAAATTTTTCGAAGGTTTGTTACGCTTAGATGAATTAACATTAAATGCTAAAGTTATTATGTTATCTTTTTCAAATTTAGGACTGACAACATAGAGATGATTCTGAACCATTCCTCTTATTATAAAAGTTCCATTCAGCTTAAATGACACACCAGAAACATCAAAATAAACTGAATAACCTTCATTAATTAAAGAAGAAACAGAAATTAAGTTACGTCTCAAGGACGGTACATAAAAAACATCTCTAAGAGTCAAAGTCTTATTATTCGAAAAACTAAGATTAACGTCTCCAATAGCTTCAGCAGCAGCCACGGCCTCAGTTCCTATGCTCAAGGTCACCTCTCCATCAAGCAATCTTCTACTTTCTCGAAACCCCTGAAGAGAGTTACAGTCATGGTTAGTGGATCCTGAATCCATAATCCAACTAGCAAAAGTACTATTACTTGAAAGAAATGATTCAACAACTAAGAGTTATAGATTACCTTCACCAGCATTCTGAGGCTTCTTGCAGTCCTTCTTCCAATGACCCTTCTGGCCACACCGGAAACACTTCGTGCCCGGTTTCTTTGATTCTCCAGACCCAGAGGCCCCAGCAGAGTCCTGCACAGGCGCTGACTTAGGTTTCCTCTTATGTTTCTTGCCCTGAGGTTTACCAGACTTCTTGAAGGATCTGCGTTGCACGTGAAGTACTTCGCCCTTCTGCTTGAAGCCATCCTTAGCTGCCTAGAGAGCTCCCAGAAGCTCTGCATTTGTCATAGCCAAATTGTTCAAAATAAAGTTGGTGACAAAGCCTTCAAAGGCTCCAGACAGTGACGAGAGGAAGATGTCTATCATCACCTCGCCTTCTAGCATAATGTCCATGGTCGCTAGTTTATTCTGGAACCCAAACATTTTCATCATGTGTTTCCGAACCAGCGTCCCATTGGACATCTTAGTGCCGACGAGTTTCTTGATGGTAAGGTACCGCGTAACGTGATTGTGACCTTCAAATATCTCCTTCAGATACAACATCATGTCAGAAGCGTCGGGCATCTCCTCGACCTGCTTCAGCAGAGTTGTTTGCAAGGATGCTATAATATAGCATTTACATATTTTATTAGATTCCTTCCAGTCAGTGAAAGCCTTTAACTGTGCCTCTGTGGCATCAGGTCCTGGCAAATCCGGCTCAGGGTCATTTAGGGCTGTCATGTATTTACCAATTCTTAAGACCAGGTACAGGTTACGCTTCCAGTCCTCATAGTTGGGACCGGTAAGTTTGTGGTCATTTAGGATGGTGGACAGGGGGTCTAACTTAGTCATCTAAAAATAAAAGGTTGAATAATGAGAATGCATGAAAACTTATTTTATGGATTTTTAAAACAAGCTAATTACATCCATATATCAACGCTACCCTCAAGCGAAGGCATTTCCATGGATTAATTAACCATGTATGTAAGATCTCGGAATCGACTGTACCTGCCCTAGGGGGCATCATACAGCGTCAATCCGCTTACACGGGCATTTTCCTTGACCCTATCCAAATCTGCCAACTAAGGGCTGTGATGGACCATGGTTATCTTTCGGCCAGTACCACGTGATCTCCATTGTCTGAGCAACGAATGCCTCACGTGTACTTCGGATGCTTACCCACGAGCCTAAGTAATTACGACACGGGAGTTCATGCGGCCCCCACTAGGGTGGGATGAAAAGCCCTTCTCTCCTGGCCTCGTAATCGCCATATCCATGGGGAGGTCATTAAGTTATTTGGCATGGAAGCACACAGCTCCCACCCTAGGGGGTGTGAAGTTATGCATCCCCACCCAAACACAAAACGACTGGCCGTGGAGGCCAGAGGATCTCTAAAAGTCCTCTCTTGTATCCCTTATTATATATGAGGGTTATTTTGCGAGTATGATTTTATGCAAATGCAAAGGTAGCGACCTCCTATTTACTAGACCCTGGTCACACCATGCTCCCACTAGCGTTCAAACCCTTCGCCTAGCATTAATCATTCTTGAAATATCATAGTCCCTGCCTCAAGTGGATTTCTCCATTCAAGGGTCACATTATATATTCCGAGAATATCGATGCTCTGCAAAAATGGTTATCATGCTAATGCTCTGGAGCTAAGCCTAGAGTCAGACTCACTGGAAAGGACTCCCACTAGTCATGGCGCCTCGCTTATAAATTTGACAATTGATGTTCAATGGATCTCCATCTCATCTTTGATTTCGATGCTGGCCAAATAGGCACACCCGACTAGTCGGGTGCTGACCTAATGGTGGCATAACCATATGTGATGGGATCCCACTAATATCAAAAGTCAACTAAATAATAGGCGTCATCTAGCGGGATCGTATCCTCAAACAGTCGCTTGGACCGGAGGGGAAAGGCATCCCTCTGAAAACTGATAATCACATTATCTCATCGGGGTTCGATATGAAACATAAAGAACTAATAAAGAAAGCAACCATTAAAACTGAATTATGTTCAGGGTCCGACCCCTGAACCTAATTAGCACAGCGCAGGCCTCTAGCTTTCTTCGCAAGGTCCCTTGGTCCGGCTCATCCATCGCGCTCGTGAACACTTTGCCGGATCGTCTTCATCCTCCATGGTTCCGCTCACGCTTCCGATGGTGGATTTCTTTGGCACATCTTTCTTCTCGATCTGTAACCGAAAAAGTCTAGTACGCTTCGAGCAAGTGCTCGCTCGTACACAATTTCCTAGAAAGAAAAGAAAACACACCTAGGAAAAAGGCCATGGGAACCGAGGATGGTCAACCCCCATCACTCGCCCAATCTACGGCTCAATTACATATCCACACAAAGAGAGTAAATCCAGACATTGGCTAACTCAAGGTTCGACCCCTGGTAGCAAGCACAAAACATAGATCTAGATTTTTTATAGCGGCGCCCTGCAAGAATGATTAATAGAACAAGCACAATCATACATATGCATGATCTAAGCGTAAGAACCCCGATGAATTTGCGCATTCATCATGCGCACACATATTGGTTTCATGAAAAAACGTGAAACACACACCACTAATACGGCTCTGATACCAATTGTTGGAAATTAATCCATGGTATAGGCTCGCAGTGGAAACGATTTTGCGCTCGAAAGACCCTTCATGGTGCACGTTACACGATTTAAACTTTCTTCGAAACTAATCTACATATGTGTGCATATGTATGCATGTGAATCAAACACCCTAACGGCAATCTAGCATAATGATTAACTAGCATGCATGCAAATCATAATACTCGCTAGATCTACATGTTAGATTACACATACCTTTCGTACATATCTTTTAACCGCGGAGAATTGTCTTCTTTGTCGATGGAGACGGAAGATCGTTCGCGAAGATTCCGATGGTACGAATGGAGACGTTGCCTTCTTGTTCACCCGATCTCACACGATGCACGGAACGTCGCTCTCGGATCTCTGAGTACCTCCGAAGAACGACCCTTCTCCTTCTTCAGAACTCCATGCGAGGAAGACGAAGTTGCAAGCGGGAAACGGGAGAGAGATTAGGGAGAGAACTAGAGAGATGAGAGAGGGAGGGGGTTCGATTTTTTGGCATCAATATGGCCGGCTCCATATAGCCCTATAGATAGGGCCGGCCTACCCCCTTGGATAAGGATCCAAGGGGATAAAGACCTCCCATAATTATCTCTCCAATCTCACCCTTTTATCTCTCCTTGTATTTATCCGTTTCCCACTTTTTAGGGCTCGATCTTAACCGTTTCAAACCCTATCCCTATCTATATGGACGGCCCTATAGATGAGGGATTCTCATCCCTACAACATAGGGCCGGCCCTAGCAAGGTCTCCCACTGCTAGGGTCGGCCAAGAGTGAGGTCCGGCAGAGTGACGTTTTTACCAAAACGCCCTGATGCCTCATTTTGACCATTTCTAGCGTGCAATACCTATTGGCCATTACTTAAGTGATTTCTACTAGTTCCTTGCCATTAACTGAGGCCATCGGAGGGTGCCTCTAGCAAAGTCAACTAGCCAACTCGTAACATACACCGGTGCATCGCATCTATGCAGCGAAGTTCACTTATGGCTAGGGATTACTACATGTGCCTCTGTACTAGTCTCGGGTATAACCCTTAGTACTCGTATGTAGTTACGCATCTACCGTGCTCTAGTGCCAAGCACACACAGACCATATACTTCTTTCTTTCTCTTAATGCTAATGGTGTTCCGAGGAGATGGTTCAAGAACCGTACATAATGTTGATAAGGTGGAACCATCAGGGACCGGGGTTCATGGCTTCCAACTCAAGCTCGATCGACACACTACCCGAGTGTACCATCGATCCTCTGAGCTCGAGTTAACCTACGTAGCCACCCAGAGTGCGACGCAGGCTGCACTCCAATTCACCCAGACTTACTATGTTCTCCATCATACCCCTGCTCTCCGCTTAGTAATGGTAAACCCGTTGTCCCTCCACTTGATGCCATGATTCACTTCGAGCGGTGGAGACTATCGTCAGACTCGAATGATCATATGACTTGGTTCCTTCCAGGTTGATCTATACATCGTACCTCTGATTACCCCATCGAGTAATCGAACCCGGTCAACAGTCAAACTGATGACCACCAGGCCTGGGTTTGGTACAGTGTAAGTCACACCAAGGAACACACCTCCCTTCAGGGGTGTGGATGGCCTGCAGGAGTGACACGCTAATGCAACGCCAGCCGGGTAACCCAGTACACCGTGGTTTTGGTTCACTGCATACGGATCCTCACACATTGGTGCGCCAAAGCACCACGCAAATGGTCAGTCCATCAGACTTGGTTCCTCAGGGTTTAGGACCGTTTTACCCTAAGCAAAAACACGGCTTAGTGTAACAGTGTCTGCTCACTGATCTGTACACCGTGTTAGTTCCGTTCAGCCACAGACACTGTGCCTGGTGATGACCATGGTGAAGATATCCCATGAACTGTCATTGCCAACAGCTTATCATGATGAGGCGACCAACCTGATCATAGCTGCGAAATTTTTTAGATTATATGGGACCAATCCACTTAGTCTTCAACTCAGTGGACTATCATATAACCATGGCTCTCTGTTCTTAAAAGAACACGTAACTATGTTACGCACTTATATTCATCTCATATAATAATCACTATCAATCTTTATTAGACCAAAACATAAAGTTTTACAAGCTTAGAACACATCAATCTTAACAATCCCTTCCAAAGATGCTCGGACGCAAACAATGTATTTTTTCTTTGTAATTAAAGGTAATTTTTTGAGAAATCCCTTTCGGGGAAAAATTCTATTAATCAGATTTTTTTACTGAGAAATCCCTTTCGGGGGGGGGGGGGACAGGTTCTTACTCAACAGTTAAAGGCAGCTAATGTTTTTTTTTCCTTAATTGAAGGATTTGGGTGGAGGTGACTTAGCTGCAGTTATTAGGAGCATGGCCGCTATGCCTTGTTTGCACGTGCAAATCCCGGCTGTTGATGTCATGCCCATAGGATCATGGAATTTAATAAATAGCAACTATGTTGCCTTTCTCTCTTTTTATCTCCCGATCTCTTTAACCGTTGCTATAGCTAGCACCTTGTCCTCTAACAGCCTAACTGGTCTAACCAGAAAAAGGAGCCAAATCCGCTATAATTACCAAGAATCTCTTCGATGCCCTATATAAAGGGCCTTATACCATGCAATGAAGATATGCTTAACATCTTTCTCTCCCTATACGTTGAATTCTTCGAGGATTGATATGTGATCTGACTAGAGCTTTTGAAGGACTTTGAAGGACATAAGGAAAAGAGCACTCATCTATTCGGAGGGTGTGAGTGCAAAAAAAACACCCACAGATCTATAATCTAGAGAGAGAGAGAGAGAGAGAGAGCCAATACTGTCAATAAACGACGGTCACGGACTATCGTTTATATATAAAAAATTGATGATCATGGCATGTCACCACGTCCATCATAAATTGATCTGTTCTTTTTAAACAACGATGGTCCTGAACAGTCCTACATTACAACGATTTTGAGCTGCCGCATAAGACAGTCATCTTAATGTGGATCAAGGCCGCTTGATTAATAAGTAAACGGCGGTCCTGGATCATCATTTTTTAATCAAATTGATATAATACAATATATAATTAGTATTGATCAATCCGTAAAACTAACATTATTAGCTAGAAAGGCCTCTCTCTCTCTCTCTCATTCATATCATACAAGTATGTATACTAAGGGGGATGCTTAGGTGCGGTCCGTGCGGTCCGCGTCTGCAGCCATCCGATGAACCACACAGTGCATCCGATGCACGCGGCGGGTGCATCGGATGGCCGCGGACGCGGACCACAGGACCGCACCTAAGCATTCCCCTATATACTAATATCAAAAAATTATGGGCAACTCGATCCCCCGTGAACTATACATTGGATTTCATATTGGTCCCTTAATTTTTATTTTGAACAATTTAATCCCTGAATTATGCTCCGTCTGCATGTATTTAACCTCTCCGTTAACTTTTTGTCCCAAAAATACCCTTATCAATTTCCAACAAGACTCAAAAATTATTTAGAATTTTAAACTTTGCTTATTAAGGCAAGGGTATTGTTGGAATAAAAGTTGACAGAGGGGCTAAATATCGACGAAGTATACTTCAAGGATCAAGTTGTTAAAAAAAAAGTTAAGGGGCTAACTTGAAATGAGGTGTATAGTTGAGGGGAAGTTTTTGTAATTTGCCCAAAAATCAAAGCCCGATAATCAGATTCTTTTCACGAAAATATGAAGGAACATGGTTCCTAATTCAAAATGATAATAGATGGAACATGCTTCCTATCTTGAAATTAATGATAGGAAATATGAAAACATTGTTAAGCACAATTAGGGGTGATGTCATCTCTCATTTTTAGAAATATCCGAATCCATGAAATTAAACCCTAAATCGAATATAAATGAATGATTTCGGATTATTGGTGAAACCCTAACAATAGAGTCCACATACAACCAAGCAATCCAACCAATGGACAATCTATTTTTTTTTTTTTTTTGATAAATTGTAATGTGTTTTCTTTTTTGTCTAGACCAAAAGTAAGTTGGTATTTGTTAAAAGGAGCTCACTCTTTTTTTTAAACTATAACAAACAATGTTTTAATATTTGGATTGGACCATACGGTTCAATCGCTGGACCCGTGAACCGATCTAGATTATGGGTATGTGAAACACCAGAACCAGAATTACCATAAACACGACTTAAACCTGATAAAACCGCCGACTTATCGGTTGAACCACCAACCCATGTGATCCGTTCGACAGTTCAGTGAACCGTTGTTTATTAAAAGTGTCTTACTACCCTCTTTTTTTGGTTCTCTTTGTCTCTTCAATACGTTTACTAGTAGTTAATTATTGCGCATGATCAATGGGCAAGGGGAGGAAGATGACCCAGGCCAATGGCCTTGGTGAAGTTGAAGGGGTCCTTCTCCTTGGATCTTCGATCCACCAGGTCGCCCTCTTGAGAAGTTTCATAACACAAGGCACTACAAGAAAAGACAATTTCTGCGACACACCAGAACATCGCCAAAAGTGATCATATTCATCACGAAATATCTTTTACGACGTTTCAAATTGCGTCGCCAAGACGTCGCCAATTCCCCGTCTGAGAATACTTTCGGCGACGTGATCAAATTGCGTTGCCGAAAGCTTAACCAACCGCGACGCAATAAGTGTCGCCGATTAAAACAAAAAACGTCGCTAAAATGACATCTTACGTCGCAAAAACAACTAACTTAAGCTTATATATAGAACATTTAGCGATACACCGTATGCATCGCCGAAAATAAAAACATTTAGCGACGTATATAATAGTGTCGCTAATAACTTCTAGCGAATAAATAATAGCATCGCAGAATGCATACTTTGTCGTCGCATAATGTATACTTTTAGCGACGTAATAATTACGTCGTCGAATTTATTCATTGATCCAATTGTATATATTAGGCAATGCAATAATCGCGTTACAGAATATACGAATTCAGAGACGTAATGTATTACATGCGTTGCCAATTTTTTTCTTGAAATCTTTATACACATGTATTCATCCACATACATTTCAATATAAACAAAAATACATAAGTATTCATTTAATATGAAATCAAAATACTAAATTATTCTTCTAAGTACACATGTTTATCCACTCATTTACATGAAGGATCAGTAATACAAAACCCGACATCCATAACATCAACTGAAGGACTACAAAAAAAAACTTATGTCTTTAATGATGATGCCGCATCTTTTCTGAAATGTCAAACCCTGCCACAAGCTTCTCTGGAACCTCTACTGGAAGTTTACCAAACCGTTCTACAAGCTTCTCTGTCCCCTTGCCTTTGGTCAGCCCCAGTCCACGCCTCGTGCTCGGATATAAAACTACAAACAACACAATGATGTTTTAATTATTATGCATAACACAATAAAGATAAAAATTCTATACAAAAAATATTTTACAATTCATATCAACGCTGCTGGCCTCGGTCGGTGGACTAGTTATATGTTCCTGTGGGGTCTGTATAAGCTGGGATTGTATAGGCTGGGGTTGGAACCGTGTCCTCTCCGTTGGAGACACTATAAGTGAGAAAGTTGATGAAAGATGGATCTGTTTATGTCCGGGAGCCATTGGTGCGACCTGACAAAACAAAATGAGTAACGGATTTGACAAAACAATTAAGATACAATGATTTCACTGTAGCAAAGAGATTGTTATGCTTCACTATATTTTTTATAAAAATTTAAATTTTTTCTAGAACCTACAGTAATTTCATTGCAGCAATTTATCACTCTTGGCAATAAGTACCCCATTCAATGGAATGAGTAACAAAATATTGATTCTGCCGATGTACACCCAAACAATGTAGCTGAAAGTCTGAAAATTATGTGCAGTTTGTGTTTGTACCACCTCTTGTTGTTCCATTATCACTCAAATAGGGGTGTGTATCGGTCTGAAACCGACCTATTTAGGCAAAACCCAAATCGATCCAACTTGGTCGGTTTTGAGGATTTTCAAACCGATTCAAACTTAAAAGAATAATTTTTATCAAATCATTAGGCCTAAATATGATTTTTAACTGATTTTGAGTCATCCTATAGTATTGTAATGATTGCTCGGTTCGGTTTAGATCGGTTTTGAATTTATAAATCCGTCAACCGATCTAATCATGTCGGTTTTTTAAAAACCCAATCCGATCCGTTGAGTGTGTCGAAACCGATCAAAATTGATCGGTTTGCTTTGGTTTGATTTGGATCATGCACACCTCTACACTCAAAAGCTATAAAATCTACATGGATAATGAGATTGTGAGCTTTGGGAATTGACTATTAAAGAATTTCTTAATGTTTGTAGATAACTATTGTTGTCTTATAAGAGAGCTACAATGCAACAAAGTAAAGACTATCAGAGGAACTATACAGCAACAGCATAAGTGGGATAATTCCAAGTGAACTTGGAAATCTGACAAACTTGGTGAGCTTGGATCTTTACTTAAACAATTTCACTGGTGGAATACCTGACTCGCTGGGGAATCTATCAAAACTGCGCTTTCTATATGAAAACTGATCATTTACCTCATTTAAATTAATTTTTACTTGCCAATTTTTTGAATGCTTGTGCTTGCACTATGATGTAGGCATACTAATCAGGGAATTCTCTCTCTTTAAGGTTCATTTTAGAGCATTTTATAGGAGCATGGCATGCCTTTGGGTTATGTTAAACCTTAGATGCTCTTCATGGTTGATGATTCTCAGGAGATTGAGTTACTATAGCCAGTTAGTATGGTGGCAAATTGCATTAAGAGTTGTTTGTTTGAAGCTTGTTTCTTTGTTGGATGAGCTTTGTTACATGTAACTCTGCTTATATATTGAATAATACCAAAATAAATGGATGACTGACTGCTTCTTCAAAGTTCAAACATTACTGGATTTGTACTGGCATAAGAACCAGTATGCTTGGTTCTCCTTTGAAAAATCTGTATAAATTTCAAAATCATGTGATTTTTTTTTCCTTTCCGTTGTATGTCATTGTCTTTTAGAAACAAAAACATCCAAATGTCAAAGAAATCTAGAGAGATCATGATAAAAATTACCTCAGTTACAGAAACAGAAGATGATGATGCTTGCTGAAGAAATGATCCATCCCTGTTTGAGAAACCAGATTCAGTTGAAAACCTTCTAGAGAAATGCTAAGTTTACTGGGCCAGAATAATGCTGCAAGACCAAAACTTTCAAGTATCACACATTCAACTTTCTAATACAATGGGGGAAAACCTAACTCACTTTTGGCGACTGGAGGAAGTGCTCTGATGAAATTGAACTTTGTATTTGTGTACAGGTAGCGCATTAATCTCTTCCTCGGTCATAGAAGGAGAACCAGGAGAGTTATCAGAGTCCAATGCTCTTAAAGCGTCATAATATTTAAGAGAACAAACACAAAGAATAAGCAATAGCCAAGTCTTTCAAAAAACACAAAGACGTTTTTAATCAAGAGAAAATGAAACCTAAAACTATCTGAAGCCAAAGGGGTGCATTAAGTTTTAGAGAATTCACTAAATATCAAGAAATGACATGTTCAGTTTAAGCATGCCCCATACCTAAATCATCAAACTCTCGGTCGAGAAGGGCAAGTTGGAGCCTAAGGCTCTGCAATCGCCCTCTAGTCGCAAGGGCTATGGTCGGCGGCACGTGTAGCCTCAGTTCAGTATGCCTGAGCAGGCCACCGGCGGCTGCAGCATGAGCTTGCGCCTGGGCTTGGACTTGCTGACAAGTCGCATACATCCTGAGGCCGGTGGCCATCAAGAACACACCCAAGACAAGCCAAAGCTACAGGCGGAAATACCCACAAATAATCATCTTCAACCTCATGTTCGACGACATCAACCAGCTCAAACATCATAAGGACTGAATTCAATAATAGGTACCAGAAAATTTGGCGACATCTGATGCGAGTTCAGTATCGTGAATAGCAAAAGGACTGCAGAAAATGATCATGTGCATGAAATTAGCTGCACCCATTTATCTAAAATTCAAGGAAAATCATCCATTACCACCATAATCAGAAAGTGAGACATGAGAAACGATACCGGTGACGAGAAAAGCCATCGAATTGGTATTAACAGGCCGACTTCCGGGATGCATACGCTGATACCAACGGAATTAAACAAATTACACCATATACATTTTTAAAAATAACCCATAAAACAGATTTAGGGTATCAATGTAGATATTATCTTATACAACGAGAGGCGTACCAGAGCGCGCCTCTCGGGGATAAACCCCGGGAACCCGCTTTCGATGTCGGCTCTACTTCCCCGGAAAACGAAACTCATGATCCCAGTGTATGGCAATCCCTCTTCTCCAACCTGTGGGAACTACAAATCAAAGAGAGGATCATTCGAAGAAAAGCAGGAAACTATCTCCGGTAAGTGGGAATCGAAAACACATTCCTTTTGCATGAAATAAAAAAAAAAAAAACTTAGAATTTGGGCGAATCCGCCGTAAAATGCCTTCACAAAATGTTCCGGCAAACGGACGGGGTTGAATCTCCACGATCGTTCGAGCAGAAACCCTAGATCCGCTAGCGGCTGGCAAGAAAAGAAAGGAGATCGAGAGAACAGGGGCTTACGGAAGAGGAATCGCTCGATCGATGGAAAGGCGTTTCGCCCGACAAAGAACTCTCCTTCGTCACCCTCTGTGCGGGTTTGCATAGGATGAGAGGACGACACGGAACGGGAGGCGAAGGCACCACTGCACCTGGAACACAAGAATCGTTCGATGGAGAGGAGATGAGAGGAATCAGATCGGGTTTGAGATGGAGAGGGATCCAAGAGAGATCGGGTGAGAGTGAGAGATCCGATGAGAGAGAAGAGAGAGAGAGATATGAGAGAGAGGGAATCGGTTTGTTGGGTTGGGTTGGGTTGGGTTGGAGAGAGAGATATGAGAGAGAGGGAATCGGTTTGTTGGGTTGGGTTGGGTTGGGTTAGTGAGAGAAAGAGAGATAAAGAGAGAGGAAGGGAAACAGTTGGGTTCGGGTTTAGGATTTTAGGTAGGGGTGGCAATGGGTCGGGTCGGGTCGGGTCGGGTTGAGACATATGTATAAGGGTAAAACATCCAATCCAAACCCAACCCGTTTAATAAACGGGTCAAAAACTTAAACCCAAACCCGACCCGCCTAATAAACGGGTTGACCCGACCCGACCCGTTTAACCCGTTTACTAAACGGGTCGGGTCGTGTCGGGTCGGGTTGGCTTGGGTTGGGTCAACAGAACCCATGTAAACCTGTCGGGTTGGTTAAAGACCAGTCGGATTGGGCCGGGTTTGATCGGGTTGGGTCGGGTTGGGTCGGGTTGGGTCGGGTTGGCTCGGGTCGGGTTGGGTCGGGTTGACACAACCCATTTGTTAAACGGGTCAAGTCGGGTCAATCGGGTTATAAGACAAACCCGAACCCGACCCATTAAATAAACGGGTCAATCGGGTCGACCCGTTTATGACCCGAACCCGTTTAGGCCAAACCCAAACCCGCTAACTTCGGGTCGGGTTCGGGTCGGGTTGGCGGGTCGGGTCAAGAATTGCCACCCCTAATTTTAGGGATTGAGACTTGAGAGAGAGCTCTGATTTCAATCGGATGGTTGGGAATGAGAGGGTTTGAATGGCTTTGGTTGAAAGGTTTGATGATGAAATCGGGGATTAAAGGAAGATGGGGATCGAAGGGTCACAATGAGATCTTATAGATTTGACTTTTATCCACTCCAATTCAAGGCAGATATTGAGTTTTATTTCAAAAGATATGCATGTACTGTTGATTCGAAGAGGTGAGGAATTGTTACGCCATCAGTTATGGAAGATTGATTTTTTGAACAAGAATAAAACTCAATTTTTTACTGCTAATCTTATTATGGAACTCCTATGATCTAGTACATTAACTAATCTTCAAATTAATAATTTGAGTTGATTTCGGGCTCTACTATGGGCTAATCTGATACTTAAGGCGGGGCTGGATCTACCTCCAATGAAGCTGATCTTTTCAAAAGGGATCTTTTTTTCTATCGCTTAATAGGTACCATACATGATTCGCACTTGAACATGCGTCGTGCCGGGATACACTGACACACAACCTCATCAAGTCTGATCATCTAGCTAATATAACAATCACCTTAAGTTAACAATTTAACACTGATTACCGTGCACTGTTATACACGTGCACATACTGTAGGACCACCACAACAACCGGCTTTGTTTCAGTCACCTCGCGACCCGGACCCAGGATCCACAGTCCGATCCAACTAAAGTCCAGCCAACAGCATGCAATATCAAAATTTTATACAATAACCATAACAGGGGTTCACATTAATTATTCCAGCAATAATATAATAATAATAACAATAAAACTGGGTTGTCCTTAGTGAAACTAAGTTTGAAAGCTCCGGGTATTACACCTGACCTAGGCCTGCTAACTTCATGTCTAGACCTGTTATAGTGAACTAATCTTGTCTAGACCCTAAACTCGTACCAGACCCGTTTAAAAACATGTAGACCCAATAAGACGGTTGTGGGGTTTTAAATTATTGCATTCTCCTAACGATTCTATAATGTATGAAAAACATCGCCATAAAAAATTGAGAATCTGCGCCTTCATAAGCAATGTTTCCAAAAATAAGGAATTTTGTGACACATAACTATGTCGTCGATTGCAACTAGCAGCATACTTAGTCTCGTCGCTAAAACTTTTAATTTTTCACGACTAAATTTATTTTATCGTGAAAAGTAAACAATTTAGCGACATCTTATTGTGTAGCCAAATAACTATTTATCGTCGCCAAAAAAGTCCCCTTATAGGCGCAAAATTTTATTTTACGGAATGATTCTGCGAGGCACGTACAACGTCGCTATAAAAAATTAAGAATCTGCGATGTCATAAACAGGAATTTCATGACGCACAATTACGTCACCAATTGCAACTAGCAGCGCACTTAGTCCCGTTGCCAAAATTTTTAATTTTTCGCGACATAATTTACTTCGTCGCTAAACATAAATAATTTAGCGACGTCTAATTGCGTCGCCAAATAGCCATTTATCATCACCAAAAAACTTTATCCGGCTTTCTAGGCGCGAACTCAACAATGCTAGGAAACCTTTAGTGACACGATTTTGCGACGAATAATATATTGCGTCGCGAAAAGGCAACTTTTGGCGACGGAAAAGGATTTGCGTCGTCAGAAACAATGTTTCCAAAAAATAAGAAATTTTACGACGCATAATTATGTCGCCTATTGCAACTAGCAGCATACTTAGTCTCGTCGCCAAAATTTTTAATTTTTTGCGACATAATTTATTTCGTCGCTAAACGTAAATAATTTAGCGACGTCTAATTGCGTCGCCAAATAGCCATTTACCGTCGCCAAAAAACTTTATCCTCCTAGGCACGAACTCAACTATACTAGCAAACCTTTAGCGACACAATTTTGTGACGAATAAGATATGGCGTCGCGAAAAGGCAACTTTCGGCGACAGAAAAGGATATGCGTCGCAGATAAGCGTCGCTAAAGGTGCAATTTCTTGTAGTGAGGAGGGGACTACATTAGGAAGTGAAGTCCTAAGGTCAGTTGAACATAGGCTGTCTTCAAAGTCTTCCTCATCATCTTGCTGCTGCTCTTCAAGCAACATATCCTCTGCTGCATTTCCAATTCCAGCTCCAGAAGATCGAAGCAGAATACTCAATGTTATCTACTTGGATTTAATGCAATCTTCAATGATCAATTCATTTCTGACTCCTCATAGATACTCTACATTGCTCTTTCTATAGTCGCATCCACAATCTGTTCTTTCATATCTTTATCAGCATTCTGCATAGCTGAAACTACAGGATTTGAAGGACCAATAGGACCAGCAATTGACCCATCAACCTTCTTTGGTTTCTTCGAAAACAAAGAAGAAGATATCATCTAAAACTTCCTTTACGAGAGTCTCCACTAAAGCATATAGCTCCATACAATTACTTATTTTCTCTACATCCAATGGGTGATAATTAAATGGCACAAATCTCAATATTTATTCATGGAATATGCTATTCAGGCATCCTATTTTCCACCCAAAATCTAGACGTCCTGACATGGCAGCTGATCACACCCGTCCGTTGCACCCAGCCCCGATTGGTGAATCATACTAAGCCCTTAGCAGGCAAGAGAAGGGTGTGATCAGATGCCAGATTAGGATGGCCCATCAAGATGGAAAACTGGATGGCTGAATAGTAGCTCTCTATATGCATCGGTCGGAGGATACAATTGGCAATGTCAAAGGAGTTTCTACCTAGGGTTAGAATTAGATAGTTTGTATGTTGTGGAGATTAGAGACTATATATATATATATATATATAGGGAAATGAGTTCCTATGACATGTCATAGGGAGTACCCTATGACATATGGTGAGTTAGTAACCCTAGAATATTTAGAATGTTCTAAATTTTTATGAGGATGATCACCCTATCTTAGATAAGACCCCAGCAAAAAATCGGCTCATTCTAAAACTTCTAGAGACATCAAATATGGTTTTCAATTTAACGGTTAAAATGGATGGCTGATAAAGCTTCTAGTATTTAATGCCCCAAAAAGTTTTAGAATGCTTTGATTTTTTGTGGACATTCTATCTAAGGTAATGTGATCACCCTCAAAAAAATTCAGCATATTCTAAACATTCTAGCATTACAAATTCACCATATGTCATTGGGTACTCCCTATAACATGCCATAGGAACCCAGCCCTCATATATATATATATATATATATATATATATATATATATATATATATATATATATATATATATATATATATATATATATATATACAGAGAGAGAGAGAGAGAGAGAGAGAGAGAGAAGGGGTTGTTGTCGAAGTTTGATCTTATGACCTTCGTCTCCAGGTGAGAGGTGCCACATGGTCTGCACTAGCACTATAATGAATGCCAAAAGAGAGGTCAACGTTCTCTCGACAGCCCGAAAGAAGCTTCTTACAATTAGGGTTGCACGGATCAACTAGAAGAAAGTTAGAAAAAGGAAAGAGAACTCTAGCTCTGGGATTTTCTCTTCCTCTGATTGAATGATTAACCACTTCTCTGTAAGCCATATGGATCCTTTTATAGCTGAGGAATGTGTTCGGTATGGCAGTAATGACGTGGATGTGGTGAGGTAATTCTGATCTGAGGCCCCCTCATTGGGCTCCTATTGGGCTGTTGTCCAGGCACAATAAGGGGGGGTTTGATTCGCGGGCCCTGTAGAGTAGGTCCATGGGCCTGTGCTTGCCTACATATGCCGTTGCGCGGGCCCTTGTGGGTCTGGTCTGGTCCGGTATAATTTTTGCACCCACACTAACTACTTACAAAATGAATTGCATAGGATCTTCTAATTGCGTTATGGCTCAATTATGGAAGTATATGGAAACTTAATGTCTAATCGGTCAACGGATCTAAACCGACCGATCGATTTTACTATGCATGGAAGGTATATTTTCGAGAACCAATCAGTTCTATTACAGATCGATCGGATTTACTCACGACTGTTTTTTTCCAGGTCGAGGCTAATCCGCCCGATCGGACCTTAAGACTGACTGATCGATTTGTCTATTTCATAAATCCGTTCCTTATAGGTTTAGGTCACTTATGTGATGTAAACCATGTGCTATATAAACGGTGTTGATCGAGAGACCAAACTCGGTGCAGTTGAAGGACGATATTCTGAGAGGGATTTGGGGAGATTCTCTAGAGGAAGAAAAACCCTAGGACGATTAGGGTGTTCTCGTTAATGCTGAGCTTTACTTGTAAATTCTTGGTTTCTCTATTATAGTATATCGTCTGACCGTTCTTGTCCGTAATTTTCTCTGACAAACACATTCTCTCTTTTGTGTTTTGTGATTGATCCGTCGAAGGATCTATTTGTAATATACTCTTTATTATGGGGGCCACCTACAAACACCTAGCGCAACAGCACCTCTGAGCCCCCAGATGCATTCACAACTACTGTAGTATAAAGGTTTACATGGCTGAAGGTCAAAACTTTGTGATGGGGAAATGTCTATGGGGCCGCCATCTAAAAGTCCAGTCCTTGATTGCTAAGAGAGCCTGATTGAGGCTCACACCACCGCCTTCTTTCCAGAATCCGCGATCTTCAGCTTGTCGTTGGTGGTTTGACGCTGACTTTTCAGAGTTCGTAAGAGCCGATGATTTGGGTGAAGCCAAAACTCAAAACCGACACGGGCCAACACAAAGAAGAAGCGACTTATGTTCAGTGTGTGGTGCAAGCCGAATGGCTCTAATTTTTCGTTCTTTTTTTGTTTTTTACATATAAACCCTCAACATTTACTTATTTTACATTTATATCTATGAAAGTGAACACATTCATGACTAGGGCAGTGGAACTGCGGTTGCATCCCAGCGATAAACCCGATGTTTCTCTCTCAGTTTGATCGAATCTCGAGTTTGTCCTACAAATAGATATAATACAATATATAATTAGTATTGATCAATATGTAAAACTAACTTTATTAGCTAGAAAGGTCTCTCTCTCTCTCTCTCTCTCTCTCTCTCTCTCTCTCATCATACAAGTATGTACTAATATATAAAAAAAGGCCAAATCCATCCTGAACTGTACACCGTATTTCATATTGGTCCCTTAGTTTTTTTTTGAATAATTTAATCCCTAACTATGCTCAGTCTGCATGCATTTAGCCCCCTCCATCAACTTTTTGTCCCAAAAATATCCTTGTCAATTTCCAACAAGACTTAAAATTTATTTAGAATATTTAACTTATGCTTACTAAGCAAAGGTATTGTTGGAATAAAAGTTGACAGAGGGGCTAAATGGTGACATAGCATAATTTAAGGATCAAATTGTCAAAAAAAAACAGTTAAGGGATTAATATGAAATGAGATGTATAGTTGAGGGGAAGTTTTGTAATTTGTCAAAAAATCAAAGCTTGATAATCAGATTCTTATAACGAAAATACGAGGGAATTTGGTTCCTAATTCAAAATGATCGATAATAGAATGGAACATGCTTCCTATCTCGAAATTAATAATAAAAGAAAATATGAAAACATTGTTAATCATAATTAGCGGTGATATCATCCTCATTTTCAGAAATACCCAAATCCATGAAATTAAACTCTAAATCGAATATAAATGAATCATTTTCGATTATCGGTGAAACCCTAACAAGAGAGTCCACATACAACCAAACAATCCAACCCATGGAAAATCTAATATAAATTTTAATTTTTTTGGATAAATTGTAATGTGTTTTTTTTTTTTGTCCGGACCAACTCTAGTTGCTATTTGTTAAAAGGAGCTCTTTTTTTTTTAACTATAACAAACAACGTTTTAATACCTTGATCGGATCGGACGGTTCAATCGCTGGATCCGTGAACCGATCCAGATTCTGGGTCTGTGAAATATAAGAACCGGAATTGTCATAAACACAATTTAATTTTGATAAAACTACCGATATCCACATGTTGAACCACCAACCCATGTGACTTGTTCGACAGTTCAGTGAATCGTTATTTATTAAAAGGGTCTTAATACTTTTTTTTTTTTTTTTTGATCTCCTCGTCTCTTCAACACGTTTGCTAGTAGTTAATTATTTTTAGACAACATGATATAATGATAATGTCATGGTCAACCTGACCAGACAGTTGAATTGGTGACCTATACCCCGATCCTTTTTACAGTTTGATGAACGGTCCGGTTTTGAAAACATTGATAAAAAATATATAATTTTACATCTCATGAAAAAAAAAACATATTTTCCTTAATGATAAAAAAAAAAAACATATTTTTCTGCTGGACAAAAAAGAACACAATTGCGGCTGTTCGACGGCGCTCGCGGGCTCAAAATTACAAAGCATACCACCCAAAGAGGGGGCTTCGATCGAGACTATAAAATGCCTTTCCTTCTGCCTCCTCAGTAAAGAGTACTGAAGATCGAGCAGAGGAATGATATATAGGATAGAAGGGACTACCCAGAAGAAGATGGAGGATACCAGCCGGATTCCGTCCAAGGACTGGCCGGAGAACCTGAGCCACCTCTCGTATTCCTATCCCCCGGTCGCCGGAGAATACCCATCTCCTGCTCCGTCGTGTCCGTGGCGTAAAACAGGGGATATGGAGAAGAAGAAGAAGTAGTAGAAGTAGAGGAAGAAGAAAAAGAGGAAGCAGCCAAGGAATGAGAAGCTAAAGAAGATCTAGTATCAACGCTGGCTGAAGCCATGTCTGAACCGGGAGGCATGAACTGATGAAGAAGAGCCGCTGGGTGAGGAGTCCCTTGGTAATCGCCGGGACCCGGAAACCTCCCGAGCGGCCGGACCGCCGAAAGGGTCGCCGGAGAATGGGAAACGAGTAACTGGGTCGCCGGAGCGACCGGCGAGGGCAGCCGGAGGTGGGCGTTCTCGGGGAAATTGAGCTTGGCTCTGTTCCCGCGGAAGCGGATGGCGGCCTCGTCGTAGGCCCTCGCGGCCGCCTCGGCGGTCTCGAAGGTGCCGAGCCAGACGCGGGCGGCCTTGAAGGGGTCTCTGATCTCCGCCGCCCACTTCCCCCACGGCCGCTGCCGGACGCCCCTGTATCTCCTCGCGCCTTGCTCTGCTTCTGTGTAGGCAGAAGGGGAGGCCTCCTCTGTCGCCGTAGCTGCAGGTGGTGGGGGGATCGGCGGCTGGGTTACGGCTAGAAAGTTCTGTGGCCCCTGCTCTGTTGCTGCATGAGTACAAATCAATACAGTAATGGAGATGTTGATAGCGAGAAGAGAGAGAGAGAGCGAGCGAGCGAGAGAGAGAGAGAGAGAGAAGAAAAAACACGACAATGGACCAATGCAAGATTGAGGAATCACCTGCTACAGCCGATGACGAACCTCCACGCTCTCCGAAACCTCTATAGTAATCCATCACCGACGACTCCGACGGCAGTTCCTCCCTCCCTCTCTTCAGCGCGCTGCCGCCACCCTGACCTCCCCACCAAGGCGGAGAAGAGAAGGAAGGGGCGATGTAAGAGGACGACGAAGTAGTCAAAGAAGCCGAAGCCAAACCGGCCGTCATCGCCCCGGTGACGCTCCGAGTACTCCCCGCTCCGGCAACAACTCGAGTCAGGACCGACACCATCGCCGACATCTCCCGCGCTCTGTCGTACCCCGGAAACAACACAGCCGTCGCTGCACCAGCATGCAGCCCCTCCTCGTCGGATCCATCGGCCGGGATGAATCCGGTGAGCTCATCGGAGTCCGGTGGGCTCGCCACCTTGAAGCACGTATAGGACTTGGGAGGTTACTTGCTCTTGTAACCTTTTGAATTCTAGAGAGAGAGAAAGGCCTTTTGAATTCTAAATGTACTCGGGCTTCTTGAAGGGTCAGAGGGCGGCTTGGGTTTGATTTCGAGCGATTGTCGGTGTGGGAGGTAATGGGTTGTGCCGACGTCGTTTGGGCTCGTCCACCTTGGATGGGCCAGGCTTATTCGGAATGTAATGGGCCTAGATTTGGTTTGATCAAGTGGGAGAGGGGTGGTGCAGATTGGTGGGGTCAGGTTTTGGGTTAGCCAGACAATCCCAACCGAACCCGACCTAATTCCGAAATTGTTAACCCAAGCACATTTTTGACCCATACCGGTTTATTAAAGGAGGAAGAAAATACAAACAATGCCTAATAGGCACCAAACATCCAAGAAGAAGCCCCAACCACAACGGCCTAACTCGAAAAGCTCAAAACAAGAAAAAGCAGAAGACCCCTAGTTAAGTTTCAAGGCTTCGAATCTCTCAACCTTTTCCAACTCGCTGATATGATCAAGAAAGGATTTCGTGCCCCTCCCCTCTACTCGAGAAACCGATTAACTAAGCTATATCGAGGATGGTGTTGTACTCTATCATATTAAGAGGTAGCTTCAGGTCCTCATCATCAAAGGTTAACAATTGATCCCGACTATTCTAAAGGGAAAGTCTTGGGTGGGGAGGTTGGCTCGGCCTGTTTGATGCCAGAGCTCTAGATTTGGCTTGAAGCCCTGCCCTAGCTTCAATTGAATCTGCCCCAAGATTTGCCAGGTGAGTGCTGTTGCGCATGATCAATGGGCAAGGGGAGGAAGATGACACGATGGCATGAGTGAAGTTGAAGTAGGTCTTTTCCTTGGATATCCGATCCACTAGGTTTCCCTCTTGAGAAGCTCCATCATCCGAGGAGAGGACTGCATTAGGAAGTGAAGTCCCAAGGTTAGTTGCACACAGGCTGTCTTCAAAGTCTTCCTCATCACCTTGCTGCTAGCTGCTCCTCAAGCAACCCATCCTCTGCTGCATTTCCAATTCCAACTCCAGAAGAAGCAGAATACTCAATGTTATTTGCTTGGACGTCAATGCAATTTTCAACGATCAAATTATTTGCGACTCCTCATAGATACTCTCCATTGCTCTTTCTATAGTTGCATCAACAATCTCTAGTAGTTCTATATATGCATCGGGCAGAGGACATAATTGGCAACGTCAAAGGAGTTTCTAACTAATTTAGAATCTGAAGCTTATTGCTTACAAAATGATTTGCATGGGATCTTCATGTTGCATTATGGCTTAATTATGAAGTTCAGAAAAACTTAATGTTTGATTGGTCAACCTGTCTAAATTGATCAATTGATTTTACTATACAAGGAAGGTACATTTTGGAGGACTAATTAGTTCTATTATAAACTGATCAGATTTACTCATGAAGGTTTTTCCCAGGTTGAGTCCAAACTTGTTGATCGGATCTTACGGTCGACTGATCGATTTGTCTGTTTCAGAAATCCGTTCCGTTTAGGTTTGAGTCTCGTATGTGATGCAAACCCTGCGCTATATAAACAGTGTTGATCGAGAGACCAAACTCGGTGTGGTTGAAGGACGATTTGAGAGGGACTTGGTGAGATTCATAAGAGGAAGATAGATCCTAGGACGATTAGGGTGTTCTCGCTGAAATTGAGTTTTGATTGTAACTTTTTGATTTTTTTATTATAATAAATCATCTGATCGTCTTTGTCCATAATTTTTTTCCGCCAATACATTCACATTTGTTAAAGATTATGATAGTGTTTGTGTTTTGAATTTTTCATGCCTTGGGCTTTATTACTTTTGTTGTAAGAGATTATGATTATGTTCCATGATTGATCCTTCGAAGGATCTATTTGTATCTGATCTTTATTGTGAGACCCACCCCCCATCCATTCACAATTACTGTAGCAGAAAGGTTTCCATGGCTGATGGTCAGAACTTTGTGATGGTGAAAGGTTTATAGCCCCCCCCCACCCCCTCATCTAGAAGCCCAAACCACTGCCTTCGATCTGGGTTTATCCTGCGACTCTCATGATCATCCGTGATCTTCAGTTTGTCGTTGGTGGTTTGACGCTGGCTTTCCAGAGTTCCTAAGAGTCGCTGATCAAAACCGACATTAGCCAACACAAAGAAGAAGCTATTTCTGTTCTGTAAGTGGTTCAAGCCGAACAGCTCTAATTTTTAGGTTTCTTACATACAAACCCTAAATATTTACCTATTTTTATATCTTTGGAAGTGAGCACATTCACTATTAGGGAAGAGGAACTGCGGTTGCATCCTAGCAATAAACCCGATGTTTCTCTCTCGGGTGGTCGCAGGATCGAATCCCGAGTTTGTCTTACACTGAAGCTGCATAAAAAAAATGTAGTGCTCTTGTGGGCAAATTCAAGACTGAACTTATTGAAAAATTTCTCGTTTTAAACTAGCAATATCAGGGCTTAATCAAATTCTTAATATTATTATTTTTTATTTAGCAAATAGTATTATAGGTAGGGGTGTAAAACGGGCCGGGTCTATATTATCTCGGCATGGCCAGGTCGAGCCTACATATGAAAAGCCAGGAGTAGCCCGTCGGGCTTCTCGGGCTGGGCCACGGACCAAAGGTTTGCGCCCGCGCCCGGCCCGTATATACATATATTGGTAATTTCGGGCCGGGCAGATTTTGGGTTAAAACATGTGGTTTAATAAAATATATTCTTCAAAGGCTATGTGTAGGTTCGAACACATAACCTGATGACAATTCTCAAAATCTAGCCTATGTACTACACATACTTAGTGCTATATCTATACAGTCTTTATATATATACCGAATCTACAGTATTATGATAGGGTTTTCGGGACAGGCTTTCGGGCTTCGTTTCGGGCTGGGCTGCGGGCTCAGGGTGGTGGCCCGAGCCCAGCCCATGGTGCTTTTGTTGTAGCTCGTGTGTCCTGAGCATGTATTTTATGTATTAACATTAATAAAGATGACTTTGGTTATTGCTTTAATTAGAATACTACTTTGGTATATGTTAATACACATATAATAAAGGACCATAGGGAACACAGTAGGCCACTGAGGCACATGGTGAATCCATGCTTGGGAGACTGATGCGATCTAAACTAATCCTATATTAAGGGGTTAATTTGATCTAAATTATAACTCGCAAGTGCACGAATCGCTTTGTAGGAGCGGTGCGTATTACGAGATCAATCCCACAGGGATTGCTAATGAAGGGAGCAATCTAATCTAGAGTTATTAATCTATCTACCTAAGCTACTTAATGAGCAATATTGTTGATTTGGTTTTATGATCGAGATTTTGATGAAAAAGTAAACTAAGCAGGATTAAAGCATGCAAATTAACTAATGTAATGCGGTGCAGTGTGGAAGTTCGGATATGGATGAGATACTAAGGCGGTCGAATCCACCGCTAGATCATTGTAGATGCTATGTTTAAATTATGATGTTCTAATTTAGACGAGTAGCATGCGGGAAATAAATCCCGTGCTTTCTCGAGATGCGATCATTAAGGCTTCAAAACGAGATTAATGACATAAGTATGATTTAATTTCAAGCATGGAGTAATAAAGCAGAGCATCGATTGTCTGAATAGAGCACAATGGATCAGAGCTAACATAGCAAAGCATCGATTGTCAAGATTAAGTACAATAGATCTAAGCTTTAATTACACGATGGAACTGGGCTTTGATTAACAAGATGACTAACGTTAACTACAAGGCATGCATGACAATACCATGTGAGAACTCTTTTATAATCTTAACAAATCCGAAATTAAATCATATATTATCGTTGACGAGCTCGGCATAGAACACATAAAATAAACAAACATCTACTAGAACTAGGGTTTTATCTCGGCCTTAGCATGCAATTTAGCTAGACATGGATTTTGTTACATCAAAGGAAAAACTGAAAATAAACGAAGTACAGATCATCTTTGAAGATTGCTCCGTGGACTTCGCCTTCCTCGATACTTCTTCTCTTAAAGCTTGCTCACGTCGTCGCCTCGATAATAGCGTGATGACGGTACGGATGATGGACGAATGACGGAGGATTATGGGAGGTGGAGGATTAGGGTTTTTGTTTTGGTCAATGGTGGTAGAGGAAAGGTGGAAGATGGTGATGGGAGGTGATGGCTCAAGATTGAGATGGTGGATGATGAAGATGATGGCTCCGGCTTAGTGGTGAGATAGGGTTTCGTCCTAGGTGGTAGATGGTTTGGTCGTCCAAAGCCCCCCCTCCTTATAGGAGAGAGAGAGAATAGAAGGCAGCGGGCTCGGCTGGGTTTCGGTCCAGTTTTAGGCAGAGAGGGAAAAAAAGGGACAGCTATGATTGGGTAGCTAAGTTGGGCAGCTAGAGAGAAAGAAGATCGGGTGATAGTAGGAGAGAAAGAAGGAAACAGGAGAGTGCAGATTTTAGAGAGAGAAAGTAGAGGGCAGCGGCCGGGTAAGAGTACGGTGGGGGGAATATAAGGTAAGATAGGGAGAGGGAACGGATGGAATCTTTGCATGCATGGGTTTTTAGAGAGAGAAAATAGGGAGAGAGAAAGAAGTTTGGTGGAGGGGGGTGCTCGGGTACAGCTGGTGGAATCCAGTTTTGATGGGCTTGGGCGGCTGTGATTGGGTTTTAGAAAGAGAGAGTCCAGCAGTTAAGAGGAAAGAGGAGGAGATGGCCTGATCGGGTCGGGGGCTGATGCACGGGACGGCTGCGATCGGGTCTAGAGAGAGAGAGGGTGCGGTTCATTTGAAAGGAGGTTCGATAAAGGGGCTACATGCATGGGGTTGTTGGATCGGACGGTTGTGATTAATGGGGGACAGTGGCGGACCCAAGAATTACAAAATTTAAAATTTTGGAGGGGTCATCTGTAACCATTTTTAAAAAATTTTAAAACCTCAAAGAAGGCCCCAGACATTTTCAAAATTTTGGAGGGGTCATGGCCCCCTTTAGTCTTCACATAGGTCCGCCCCTGATAGGGGAGAAGGTGTAACATCCACCCCAAACACATAAGATTTTGTCCGCTTTGCCCGTGCCTGCACGAGAACTTCCCAGGGGGTCACCTATCCTGGTACTGCTCTCGCCCGAGCACGCTTAATTAACTATGGAGTTCTTACGAATTCCGTAGTGGCGCACGGCTTTAAAACGCGTCTTTGCAGGAAAGGTGGTGAGCCCCCAAACACAAGATATTATCCTCTATTGGTCTATTGGGTATCGAACCCTCAACCTCAAAGTTTTGCACTAGCATGGTTACCATCGAACCACCTAGAACGCGTCTTCTATGTTTGGGAGGGGAAATTATATAAGTAGCTCAGGATCTCCTTCTCTCCAGGCGATGTGGGCCTAACTCATGGCCTTGTACACCTCACCTCACCTTACCTCACTTTACCTCATCCATCTTGGCATCCCCGCCTCAGGAGTCTTGGCTCTTGGCCTATTGGATCTTGGTCGTCACAATCCACCCCCCTTAGGGCTACACGTCCTCGTGTAGGGTTAGACCCCCCCATAGCGAGGAGAACCGGCTCTGATACCATTTTGTAACATCCACCCCAAACACATAAGATTTTGACCGCTTTGCCCATGCCCGCACGAGAACTTCCCAGGGGGTCACCCATCCTGGTACTGCTCTCGCCCAAGCACGCTTAACTACGGAGTTCTTACGAATTCCGTAGTGGCGCACAGCTTTAAAACGCGTCTTTGCAGGAAAGGTGGTGAGCCCCCAAACACAAGATATTATCCTCTATTGGTCTATTGGGTATCGAACCCTCAACCTCAAAGTTTTGCACTAGCATGGTTACCATCGAACAACCTAGAACGCGTCTTCTATGTTTAGGAGGGAAAATTATATAAGTAGCTCAGGATCTCCTTCTCTCCAGGCGATGTGGGGCTAACTCATGGCCTTGTACACCTCACCTCACCTCACCTCACCTCACCTTACCTCATCCATCTTGGCATCCCCGCCTCAGAAGTCTTGGCTCTTGGCCTATTGGATCTTGGTCATCACAGAAGGTGTATGATCGGCTGGGTACAGCTATGCTCGGGTGTGCATATTGGGTTGTTTGCATGGATTGGATGGATGGTTATGATCGGGTCGGACCGAGTTGGATGGACGGTGGGTGCATGCATGCATGCATGGCGAGGGGTTTGAAGGCACGGCCGGTCGGTTAGGGAATGGACGGCTATGATCAGCCCATGCACGGATGGTTGTGGATGTGGAGATATGGATGGGTAAGGGTGGATCCGATGGTATCAGTTTAGGGGTGGTTATGGATTCTGAAAACCAGATCAAAACCCAACCCGAAACATTGAGTACAAGTAGGCTTGGGTCCGAGAACGAGTCGCATGCGATGTTCCATGGCTAAAAGGTTGGATGAGATGGGGGTTTTGCGTGTAATCCGGTTTTGGTAGGGAAGAATGGAAAATAAAAGAAGAAAGTGGAAGAGAGAAAAGGTGGAAGGAAGAGAAAGGTGGTCATCTAGGGGTTTTATCATTCGAACCATCTGAGCTCATCAACTTACGACATTCCATTTGCATGTGTGTAGTCCTCCTCTACTTTGAATCAAGCATTGCATCAGTTCATTGAAGTCTTCTTTCGTTTGAGTCATTGCCATTTTCTATTTTTCATCATTCTTCATAATAGGCCTCCAAACGAGCTGTACAACTTCCATCGAATCCCCGTGAGAATATCCACTGCTTCATGATGTTCTTGAGCTGACTGCATCAAAAACCGGATCAATTCCCTGAAAAACACACATGGAATGACGCTTATCAGGTTCAAACGCGATTATCGATAAAAAAATAATTTGGACTTTCAGGCTCCGTATTTTTCATGCATGTATTGTATGAGAGTGAACCAATATACCGTTGGGTTCGTATGAAAGTCTACTATATCATGGTGCAAAGAAACTAATGCAGTTTATGTGTATTATGAAAGTTTTATATAACAAAGTGACGATATGTGCATAAAAAAGAAAGGATAATTCATACCAAATGGACGCTCAACAGAGACCCAGTGGACCAGTTGTGTCTAAACCTAAAACTAGTTCACAGCTTAGGTGATAACGGTCACTTCACCGAGAACAAGCTATTGGCAGGTAGAGGATGTGGTGAAGTCTCCACCACGGGAACGTGGGATTCCCATTCACTTGACCAAGCATGATGATCGTGTTGAACAGGAACCAAGACGGTGCATAGTTCAGTGATTCAGTCACTGGTGCATAAACCATCTTATTACTATAGATAATCTGTCCTTAACCCTGAGGGACCATGTACACTGGGCCAACCAGTTGTGTGGTGCTTTGATGTGCCAACGTGTGCAGACCTTCCATAGTCCAATACCACGGTACGTTGGGTTACCCGGCTGGCGCTTGAGTGATATGTAATCCCTACAGGTTATCCGACGTCTAGTATTGGATGGGTGCGTTTTGATGAGTCAATCTGTCCATATAGTTAACCCAGGCCTGGTGGTTGTCAGTATGACTGACGATATTCTGGATACTAGGCATAGTACCGGAAGGTGTGTGGTGTTATAGTTGACAAGTCATCAATTCCTAGTCAGATGATCGATCAGGATATGACGGTGCTCCCCACCGCCCGAGTCGTATCATGGCACCAGTAATATGAGGGACTAAGAATTATCAGAGTATAGTAGAGAACAGGGTTACGAGGGAGTAACATAAGTTTAGGATCACTAAAGTTCAACTCGCGTCGCACTCTGGGTGGCTACACGGGTTAATCGGATTAGGGCTAATTAACGGAACTTTCGGTGTGTTACCGGAACAGTTAATCAGGGATCCGGTTGGAGCTAGAGATCCGAACCCGGCCTGAAGGTTCCACCATGTCGTTGCATATAGGAATTGTTCCCGACCTGGTTGGATACGTTGGATACGAAGTAGCGCGATGGAGCTCAAGCCCGGACCCTAAGAACCTAATTCACATGTGTTAGGGGTCGTAGGGGTATTTTGGTAAATACTAAAATATGGCTCAGAACATATTGAATATGGATCTTAGAATGAGCGGAATAATTTCAAGAGCTCATAGGAACTGACGGAACTCGATTCCTAGTAGCGCACCTCACTCAATCTCTCTTTCAGTTTTTCACTTTTCGTGAAGGGTGTTTTCATCCAGGCTTCACGATAGGCCTGTGGAAACCCTAAAAACCGCCCCCTCTTATCCCTATCTACTAGGGGCCGGCCCTAGCTTGCTTGTAGCACTAGAAGGCCGGCCCTATAAGAGGAAAAGAGAGGGAGGGGCCGGCCCTAGCCTCTCCCCTCTCCAAAATCCGAACCCCCTCTCCCTCTCTGAGGTTTCAGCCAAGGAAGAAAGAGGAAGAAGAAGGAAGAAGAAGGAGGAAGGAAGAAGAATGAAGAAGAGAGAAAGAGGAGATCTCGCGGCTAGCCATCGTCTTCGCAACGAATTCCTCCGTTAGCTCGTAGTCCTTGCACTCAGAGATAGGACTTCGAGGATTCCTCAATTCCCAATGGACAAGGTGCCATCCGACAGCTTCCCTTGTGATTCACATACGGTTTATCATCGTTCCGTTCTCTCCGGATCATAGATCCACAAGGTATGATAATTCTAAACACCTAACTAGATGCATGCATGTCTTCCGTAGATCGTAGTATGCCTCTAGGGTGTCCGCACATATGCTAAGATCATAGATTTGCATGTAGATTATTTTGTAGAATTAATTGTAATGAAACATACACCGTATGATCTTCAGATCTATCTTTTGCTTCAGCTGCGACTCTGATAAGCGGATCCAATTTCAACAGCTTTCGGGCTGGACAAGGTCGGGCTGTTGACTGGGCTGGGCTGGGTTCGGGCCGTTGACTTTTGGGCCAAGTTCGAGTCTGTGGGCTTTTTTTACACCCCTAATTATAGGCAAAGACAAGTCATAAATTTCTTTTAGAAATGGTTTGCTAAGGCAGAGTGGGTTTTATGGAACCACCATTCACCTTGCTGAGCTTTTCTAAAAAAAAGATAAATATATATAATTCTAAATATTATTTAACGCCATTTATGTTTTGTATTAGATGCAAAGTTGATTTCTATAAATCTAGTAAAAGCAAAGGAATCGCTTTAGGCGCTGTCTTAAGACTCTTATTGCCCCCTCTTATGTAGGTCTCGTGATAATGGATCTCAAAGATACAACGACTCTGGTCAGACGACTTCCTTCCCGTCAGCACGGCTTCAAGAAGGATATACGAACCTCGAACAACTCGCAGGAATCCGGCAAGACTAAAAACATGAGGAGATCCTCTCGGAGCAAGGAGGCAACACTGCATCACAAGCTCGATCCGAGAGAGAGGGAGAGAGACAGAGAGCAATTTCAAAATTCAGAGTGTGTATTTTGTTGGGATGAAATTAGAGGAACATCGAAAGTTTGATCCGTTCCCGGGGATCGAGTTGGTGTGTGATACGTTTAAAATTCTCTTCCGAATACGATTCATATATGCAACAGGTGTAGCAAAATTAGAATCGAACCCTTAAAGTCTACTACCAAATCTAACAAGATATTAAATATGCATGCAAGATCATACACCTAGGGGTTTAGATAGTTTATGCATTCGTGCGGGATTTAGCACCGCGATGTCAATTTACGAATTTGATGACGAAGGAAGTATACACGAGCTTAAGCGATGGTTCTCCTCAAGTTCATACAATCTCGCAATCGGACCAAACCCTAGCACTCCAATCTCTAAGTGCCTCAGAGTGCTAGCCCTCTTCTATTCTAGATCTCACAAACCTCAAGAGAAGTAGAAAAAAAAATGAGTGAGAGAGAGAGAGTGAGAGACTTCTCTGTTTCTTAGAAAAAAACTGAGAACCCTCTACTAGAGAAAACGTGAGAATTGATAAAAGAGAGGGAGGTTAGGTGGACCTATTTCTTTGGGACCTAGATATCTGAAGGGGGGACGGATTTCCTTGAGAAAATCATGAGCTAGGCCTCGGGAATCGTTCCACCTTTCATTCTGACCTATCTCTCTCTCTCTGTTTAGATTTCTCTCTCTCTCTCTCTCTCTCTCTCTCCTATCTTCTTGTAACCACCAAGATTCCTTGCCTTATTTCATCCCTAAAATCAAGGGGGAGGGATATTTGAATATTCAAATATTTCTCATCCCTTGATTAAAGGGATGACGGTGCCATGCACAAACCCTAATAGGGTGGCCAGTGTAACATCCGCCCCAAACACACAAGATATAGTCCGCTTTGTCCGTGCCCGCACGAGAACTTTCCAGGGGGTCACCCATCCTGGTACTACTCTCGCCCGAGCACGCTTAATTACGGAGTTCTTACGAATTCTGTAGCGGCGCACGGCTTTAAAACACGTCTTCTATGTTTGGAAGGAGAAATTATATAAGTAGCTCAAGATCTCCTTCTCTCCAGGTGATATGGGGCTAACTCATGGCCTTGTACACCTCACCTCACCTCATCTCATCCATCTTGGCATTCCCGCCTAGGAGTCTTGGCTCTTGGCTATTGGATCTTGGTCGTCACAATCCACCCCCCTTAGGGCTACACGTCCTCGTGTAGGGTTAGACCCCCCCATAGCGAGGAGAACCAGCTCTGATACCATTTTGTAACATCCGCCCTAAACACACAAGATATTATCCGCTTTGCTCGTGCCCGCACGAGAACTTCCCAGGGGGTCACCCATCCTGGTACTACTCTCACCCGAGCATGCTTAACTACGGAGTTCTTACGAATTCCGTAGCGGCGCACGGCTTTAAAACATGTCTTCTATGTTTGCGAGGGAAAATTATATAAGTAGCTCAAGATCTCCTTCTCTCCAGGCGATATGGGGCTAACTCATGGCCTTGTACACCTCACCTCACCTCACCTCATCCATCTTGGCATTCCCACCTCAGGAGTCTTGGCTCTTGACTATTGGATCTTGGTCGTCACAGCCAGCCTATTAGGGCATGCAGGATATTTTGATATGACCAAAATGCCCCAATGCACCTTATAGCCGATCACCTAATTCGGGAGCGTGCATGGTCCATTTTTCGTGTGTGATAATGCACCCTAATAATTAGGGCATTAATCCACACTTAGTCATCACACTTTGGGTGAATAAGGATTTTACTATTCACTGGGGTGCTCTTAGTAAACCGTGGGGTGCCCCAAAGTAAAAGTCACTAAACGATCATCCCCCGCTCTAGTGCGAACGCGTATATACGAAACTGACCCTATATGATGTTAAGGCGAGGTTGTGCGTTTCTACACCACTCTGAGGCTGCCCCCTAATCAACTCACTCAACCTTACGCACCTTCCATACTCAGTGCGATGCACTCATGAAATGCAGGGTGGTTATGACATCTTATCTTCAACTCTACTTATGTAGTGAGACTAAGAGAAAGTAAAAGTCTGACAAGATTGTGGATAAGGTGGAATCTTCAAGGCCTAGGGATCATGGCTTCCAACCGGGTCCGATCGACACACTACGCAAGTGTCTCCGTCAATCCTCTGGATCCCGGTTAACCTGCGTGGCCACCCAGAGTACGACACAGGCTACACTCCAATCCTTATATACTTATGACGTTATCTTGCATACCCCTGCTCTCCGTTTAGTATTGGTAATGCGATGTCCCTCAACTCGGTGCCATGTGTCAACTCGAGCGGTGGAGAGCACCGTCAGACTCGAGTGACCATCTGACTAGGTTCCTTCCAGGTTGATCATCACATCGCACCTCCGGTCACTTTTGCCAAGCAACCGGATCTAGTCAAAAGCTCAACTGTTGACCACCAGGCCTGGGTTTAGTACGATGTATATCAGACCAAGGAACGCACCTCCTAATAGGGATGTGGATGGCCTGCAAGAGTGGCGTGCCAATGCTATGCCAGCCTGGTAACCCAGTACACCGTGGTATTGGGTCATGGTTAGATCCCTCACATATTAGTAAACCAAAGTTACATGCAACTGGTTAGTCCACCGGTCACAATTCCTCATGGTTTATGACCGATTACTCTAAGCAGAAAGACAGCTATGTGCACCGGTGTCTGGTCACCGATCTGTGCATCGTGTTGGTTCCGTTTGACTACAGATACTATGCATGACAATGACCATGGTGGAGAAACCCATACTTTGTCATTCCAACAACTTAACCTGATAAGGCGACCAACCCTAATCAGAGCTGTGAATGATTTAGGTTCATAGGACCAATCCATTGTGTCTCCCACTTAGATGGATTACTATGTAGCCATGGCTCCTTTAAGTCATGTACACAAAACACGTACCAAGATACACACCATTAAGCAAAATATCAACAAATTTATTACTCAACCAAGTTTTTACAAGCCCTAGACCACATCTCATACAACAATCTCCATGGCTGCACTGGGCCCTATACAGGCCTTGAGCAGTTAGTAGGAGACTAAAAGAGGGGAGCGGTTTATGGGCTGCGCTCAAGCCCAATTAGTTCACATGTTACAGCTCACAGTGAGTATACTCGTAACGGCTAGCATGCATCAACGACTCACATTCATAACAACTAGTAGCTAAAAAGGAAACTAATAAAAAGATTTAAGGGAAATAAATAAAAATAAAAATAATGCATGAGCGGGCTAACCCATTTCGGAATGACTATCGTGTCCGGATCTACGGGCGCACAGACACACGCCGCCAATGCCTGGCCTGGCTCTGCACACACACGCTCATCGCGCGTGCGTGTGTGATGTAGTGCAACCCCACCTATATGCTCAACTGGAGGGGAAAGGAGGTGTTCCCTTTTAAATAGGTAAAGGGGGTTCCCTTACCGATATGGGACTAAAGGCCCTTGACTTTTGTGTGGTTCCCTTACGCAAATTTTTTTTTTTTTTTAGACAATCTTTCTCAGAGAATGAAGGGGGGGGGGGGGGGGGGGGGGGGTCAGCCTAGACCCGAACCAGTTTATTAGAAAACCAAAAGATTACAACCTACAAAGAAAAGACTGAAATAAAGAAATAAAAAAGACTAGAATACAACACAAATGAGAGACTCCAAACGGTCCAAAGCTTCGCCCTGAAGAGCGATCTTCCATGTAAGCAATAAGGACTTCACCCAGCAGAGCAAACCATCCATGGACTCGAGAGTACTCGGTTATTGCGTGCCGACCAAATAATTCAGCACATCACAACCAGCAGGAGGTCCCATGCCGGGCACAGCAGTTTCGGGATCCGCTTTCTGTGTCACTTAGTCCATAAGGAAGCAGAGTCGTTGGCCGACCCCTGGTCGACAGTTTGTCCCGAAGCTTATCCCAGGTCGGAGAAGAGAAGGGGCAGTTCAAAAACAGGTGGGGTTAATTAGCCGTCTCAACTGGGTGATCATAGAAGGGACACTTGACATCGGGCATATTAGGGTGTTGTCTCTTCCGAAGATCCATTCGCTTGAGAACACAGTTGTGCAGCACCAGCCACATGAAGATTATGAAGCGTAACGGTGCTCCAGGTTTTCACAACGTCGAGGCAAGAGGACACACAATACCACCAATGTCCATAAACCTATAGAAGGACTTGACCGTGAAGTGCCCTGAAGAGGTCCAAGAACAGTTAGATTTGTGTGGAAGTTGAGGATCCCCAACAATTCTTCCAGAAGATGTGAGAGGTTCAGTTGGACTCCATCCAGGAAACGAGGCCGCCAAACATGACCCTGTTCTCATGAAGACATTGCGAGGAGACCGAGGTTGTGGCCGTCCACGCAAGTGCAAACAACTCCGGAAAGAATTTACAAAGGGGAATCTCTCCCACCCATTTATCTTCCAAATACCGGATATGCCACCCATTGCCTAAAACCAGCTGTTTACCACATTTATAAATCTTCCCCACTTCCAGATTCCACACCAGAAGTGGGAAAGCTTACTGGATTGCTTATTTCTCGCTTGAATGGCCGAAAACCTCTTGAAGTATCTGACGTAAATAATCTTGCTCCAGTTGTCTCCCGAATCGTCCTGAAGTCGCCGCCACCATTTACCTAACATAGCTCGATTGTGGTCGCGGAGATGGATGACCCCCAGACCTCCTTGCTCTTTAGATTTGCAAATAGAACCCTAATATCATTGGAGGGGATCAGAATGTAATAAGCGCTGAGTCTTACGAGAACAACTAGGGAGGGGAAGCGACTACCATTTCCAAATCAAATGTCTAAATCCGATCAAAAAACATTTGCTTTCGATTTTGAACTATCATTTCTTTGGAGTTGCACTCTCCAAGAATGACTTTAGCTTTCTCTGATTTTTTTTGTGGATTTTTTTGCATACAACCGTTGGTAAATGCTGATATTACAAAAAAACCTTCTTACCTTTTAAGTTTTATAAATAAACCCACACATTTTTATATTTTTTTAAATACACTTATATGTACAACTTTATAATTATTTTATCCTTGGTTGTCACTAGTGCTTGTGCATGCCACCATCTGGAGGAGGAGAAAGGAGACGAGATAAGAATGATGACGAGAAGGATGGACAATTATGATAATGACATGCATGCACAAAGATCTAGGAGTCCAAGGTCAAAATGTCTTTTTTTTTTTTTAATGTGTGTGTGTGGGGCCCTGCTCCACCCACCACGAGCATCTCTCTCTCTCTCTCTCTCCCCCCCCCCCCCCCTCTCTCTCTCTCTCTCTCTCTCTCTCTCTCTCTCTCTCTCTCTCTCTCAACGTGTGATCGCACCAGCTGAAGCCCCTGCTACAAGTTATTTGATACCAAACCAAAGTTCTCTGACCTCTGACCTCTGTTCTTGGTTTCTCTATGTTCAATCCTCTCCTCTTTCTATTAAACACATGTGGGCCCTTTCTTTTGTGAGCCAAAGTCTCACATGGCGTTTAGACATATGCTTATAATCCCACTTGGAGAATCAGGAAATTGAGTGCAGGGTTTTGACTCTCTGACTGATCAGATTCCTGCAGAATCGGATTCCCATAGAATTCAAAAACAGCGAAGATTCTGTGAAAACCTAAATTTTTCATTCAAAACGGCGATTCATGGTTTTGATTCCCACAGAATCCAGTATCGAATCTGGCGGCGGAAGAAGCAATCCCAAATGCTACCAACATCTATGAGGTATCCTTATGACCAGATAGAGATAAGGATTAGGGTTGGATTCAAGCGAAGCATATTAAGAAAAAATTTAATGACCCAACCCTAACCCGAAGAGGAATCGACCCCAACTAACAAGGCCAAAGCTATTTCTAGCAACTTCACCATGGCGGATACAAAATATCGTATCCGATTGCAAGCTTCTGACACTAGTGGTTTTCATCTCTTGTAGATTATCGCACGTGAAGAGGGATCTCAACTCCTGTGCAGATGCTTTCGCCAAGCATGTGCTGCGGAACAGACTCTGCTCTCTTCCGATTCTACCCCCTATTGTATTGCTTACCTAGTTGAGTTTGAAATGAGCCATCCTAATAATTATAGCAACTCTTCTGGTTTTCGGGCTGGGTGCCACGAAAAGAACCCCCATAGTTCTTACAAAAAAACAAACAAACAAACAAACAAAAACCATTAGGCCGATTGAAAATATTACAACATGTAAATAAGGATCAATGCTTTTCATACCGAAAGCTTTTACCGATTCTCTCACACAGAATGGCATGGCATTGAATAAGAGTGTCCCTTTGCCTGCCGGTCTGAGCTAAGTGTGATTCATCGATAAGGGTTGGGTGAAACGGACGGCTATGATTGCGACACGTCATTCCTTGTGAGAAAATTGGTAAAAACTTTCGGTATAAATAGTATTGCTCATAAAGGTCTGGACTAGTATGCGACAAATATTTGACTCACTTTATCCATCGGAGGATAGGGGAGTTCGCAAAGCATCTGATGCTTGGGTGAGGAAGTAGTGGGTTAGATTCCTCCCCATCTCGATTTACCTAGTAGTGCACTGCACACATGGAAACTTCAGAGTGAGTCGGTGCACATTACTGAAGGGGCTAATCCAAACCCGAGGTGGGTCCAGTGCTTGAAAGATTTTTAGGACACCCGTCAATTTCAAAAAATAAAAAATCTCACTTTATCTTAAATCTTGATCGTCGGATCGGACGGTCCAACGAACATACCACCGATCGCCTGGTGAATTGCACCCAATGTAAAATGTAGGCACCCTTCCCATAAATTATGACCATTGACATTGGGTATTTGATGTGTAAGTTAAAATTTGGCAAGTTGACCGGTCCCAACCCAAATTAACAAAATGAAGTTGACTTTGGGAACCTGCAGCTTACGTTATTAGGTGCCTACTGGGCCATGTATTTGGGCCCACCTGGCCCATTCGGCTAATATTGAGCATTTCATTTACATTTGAGACCTGAGAGACCAACGGATCCAGCCATTGAAACCCTTCGGTATTGTTGCTAGGTTCTGGGAAAAAAGAGGTCTCTCTGTTGCTTACACAAAGAAAACAGAGTGCATTTTTACTGCCGGCTTGGTTTGCTGCGTTTGCTTCCGGCCCAATCACAGTAAGTCACATCGTCCATTTAAAAGGGTATAATGGAAACTACACTTGGATTATGATTATTTTTTATCTTGACACATGGATTGGGTTTTGATCGTACGGGTTGAAAGTACCCCCTCCTAGTCTATATACATGGTTTTGCGCTACCTAGACAAAATGGGTGCTGACTAGGACAAACTGATTGGACAAAAATAAACCGAATAGATCTAACCATTCATTTAAAAATCAATGCACGATTTCTATTTCCCCGTCAACCAACTTCCTCCCATTGATTTCAAATCCCAGCCCATTTAAACTGCACTAAACCTGACAGTTCATTCCGTGATCTTTGTTCGCATCAACAGCTATAAACCCGCCTGCTGAAATTTCGGTTGTCCCAAACCATCAGGTCGATCTCGAGGAATCTATTCAAATAGAGACAGCTGTTAGGGGTGGCAATGGGTCGTGTCGTCACACGTTCGTGTCGTGTCCAAAACCCCTAGACCCGGACCCGACCCGTTTAACTAATCGTGTCTAGATCCTAAACCCGTACCCGACCCTTAATAAACGGGTAGACCCGATAAGACCCAGTAAGACCCGTTTACCAACTGAGTCTATTCAGTTGACCCGATCCGACCCAATCCGACTCGACCCGACCTGACCCGAAAGACCCGCTGGTATTATATATTATAGTATCAGATTGCGGGTAGACCCGACCCGACCCGACATGACCCATTGAATACTAAACGGGTCTTCCCGGGTCTACTGTGTCCAAACCCTAAACCCAGACCCGACCCGTTTATTAAACGGGTCTATCGTGTCGACTCGTTTACGACCCGAACCCGTTTAGCCCTGACCCAGACCCGCTAACTTCGTGTCGGGTCTGCCGTGTCGGGTCTGAAATTGCCAGCCCTAACAGCTATAATTGATCGATTATAGGGGGAGGGAGAGTTGGTTGTGCCGAAGGTGCCCGCTTTCGTGCCAATCGGCACGAGCAAGGAAATGAGTGTCCCTATAAATGCTGGTGTTGTCGTCGAAAATGTTTTGTTGCTTAAGACGTTCAGGTGTGTTGCCGTCGAAGGCAGCTTACTGCAGTGCCAACATATGTGTTGCCGTTGAAGGCGGCCCGCTGCAGTGCCGACAGGCACGAGCATACATAAGTGATAGCTTATATTATTGATAATTACATTGTCTTTGTATTTTTACTCATCTTATTACAGAAAGAGGAAGAAAGGGAAAGAGAGGGGTAGCTTAGTATGAGGGATAGTACCCGTGAAGGGGAAGGATGTGGAGGAGACGTCCTCTACTCACTTCCCACTCAAGCCGGATCAAACCACTGTTGACGAGGTAGCGATCGATAAGTGCTCTAACTTTGACTCCCATAGCATTGCTTCTTCAATGCCATTGAGTTGATCGATCTGCTCTGCGTGTGCAGGTACCCCTGGAGCTGAGGTTTCACATAAGGAGGGGCAGGAGGTTTCGTCGGGTATGGCCAAGGGACTGAGTGCCTTCTCCTCTGAGTTGCCGAGGCGGAAGGGGAGGAAGCAGGTCGCCAAGCCATGGACGAAGAGGTCGGCCGCCGTGGAGGTGGAGAAGGCAAAGGCCCGAGACGCGCAGAAGGAGGTTGCTGCTCAGCTCGACCCTCAATTCTATATGGCTGCCTTGTGCCGTCTCGTCGGAGCCTACGAAACCGATTTGGAGACCTTAGTCGAGTAGGATGCTGCGGACTTGGTAAGCGTATCCCCCACTTAGCATAGTTTGTCTTGACTTAAAGTTTGCTGACTGTTGTCTTCTTGTTGCAGTCGTTTGGCTTGATCCGCATAGCCCAGAAAAGTGCTATCCTAGAACAACGGGCCGAGACCGAGGTCGTATCACAGTTCTTGTTCGAGAGGACGACGGAGTTGTCGATCGCTTGGGACGAGGCTCTAGTAGTGAAGCATGAGGCGACTAAGGCTCGGGTCCTGATGGACTCGCTCCAAAGCCATCATAACGCTCATTGCTTGGAGCTGGATAGGGGTGTGCAGGATCCAAACCAAGTCGATTAAACCGACCAAACCAAAGCGACCAATTTTTATCGGTTTCGACACACTCAATGGATCGGATCGGATTGGGTTTTTAAAATACCGACATGATTGTATGGGTTGACGGATTTGTAAATTCAAAACCGACCTAAACCGAACCAAACCGACATTGGATTGGATTGCAATCTTAGTTCGGTTTGGATCGGATTGAAAATCATCAAAACCGACCAAGGTTGGATTGGTTTGTGTTTTGCCTAAATAGGTCGGTTTCGAACCGATGCACAACCCTAGAGCTGGAGGCGGCTCGAGCTTCTGTTAAAGAGCTGAAGGCTCGATTGAGTGTTGAAGCTACCTCTCGTGCCACTCTGGAGAAGAAGATCAAGCAACTCGAGGTGGACAATACTAACTTGATGAAGGCTACGAGCGAGGCGATAGTATTCGAAGGAGTCTGGCATCGACAAGTCGTAGGGCAGCTTGTATCTTTCTCTCTTTTTGAGTTTGTAGTCGAGTTCTGTAATCTTTCTTTGACTTTAAAATAAAGATCATCTTTCTAACCTGGATGACTTGCATGAATTGTCTCTTGTTTTGCACGTTTCTATTTAATGCTCTGATTGGTAGATGTCTTTGAATATCTTCGAATGTCAAGGGATGGGCTTTGGGATCCATATGAAAAGCCGTATAGCTTAGTCGAGGAGCAATGCTACTCAACCATACAAAAGGTTTAATTACATACTCTCTATATACCCCATCGCAGTTGTCTGTTGTATGCCGATCAGGACTGAGTGCGATTGACCTTGGGTGCAAAGGTTGGTTGTGATCGACTCTGTAATGAGTGTTAAAGATTTTTTTGGTTGATATCATTTTTTTAAAATAATATTATTCAATAAAGTTTTGGTCTTTATTGACAGTAATGCTACTAGAAAATCTAAAAAAATATTTTTTTAATACAAATCAGACCCAAGTGGTGGCGAGGTCAGGGGTCAATGCATGGTGCCTAGGTCCTGCCACCACTTCTTGGTTCTGGTTTGTTTTTTAGATTATTTTTTAAATTGTACTACCTGCCAGTGGGCGCTAAGTGGAACCAAGGGTTATTATCTGGTCTGCATGTAAAGAAGTGTAAAGTTCATGTACGGTTGAATAGCCTTTTTGTTAAAAAAAAACATGTGGATGAAAATATCATTTACCTTGTTTTTAATTTTCTTTGCAATGCCACTTAACCAGTAAATACTAAATTGATCAGATTTGTTCGTTGCCGCTGGACTCCACCTTTCTCTTTCTTACTGACGGTGGTTACCTTTGGCTAAGGTGCGATGCACCTAGGGGTGGCAATGGGTCGTGTCGTGTCGTGTCGGGTTCGTGTCGTGTCTAGTTTCGTGTCATGTCCAAAACCCCTAGAGCCGGACCCGACCCGTTTAACTAATCGTGTCTAGATCCTAAACCCGTACCCGGCCCGCTAATAAACGGGTAGATCCGATAAGACCCGGTAAGACCCGTTTACCATCCGGGTCTATTCAGTTTACCCGATCCGACCAAATCCGACTCGACCCGACCTAACCCAAAAGACCCGCTGGTATTATATATTATAGTATCGGATTGCGGGTAGACCCTGTTGGATATAAATCCATAGTAGAGGCCCGCAGCGGAAGCAAAGAGAAGGTCCGAAGACCATGAGCGGTGTACGTTACATATCAAAATTTTCATCGAAACGATCTACACGTGCGTGTATGAATCTAGCATGGCAACTACGCGAACCCCTAACGACGATCTAATGCGAAAGAAAAATCTAGCATGTATGCATATTCTATCTATGCTAGATCTACATATTAGAGATCATACCTGCGTGCGGATTCTTTCACCGCGACAAGTTTCTTCTTTGTCGATGGAGACGGGCTCGGATCTGCTCAACATAGCTTCGGTGCGATGGCCATAACTTTCTGCTCCGAACTCCTATTGGGCTGAAATTTGGACTACGGGTAGAAAAATTCGAGACGCAACTTTTGCAACAAGTTTCATGTTGTTTCGACTTCTGTAGCTCCCGGAATCACAGAAACAACACTGATTTTCTGTGCAGATTCTGGACAAAAGGTTGCGGGAGATGCCTTCTAGTTCACCCGATCTCTCATGATAAACGGCACCTCGTCGATGGATCTCTGAGTGCCTCCATTCGACGAGCCTTCTCCTTCTACGAAACACCATGCGAGGAAGACGAGTTGCCATCTAATAGCGCAAGCGAGGGAGAGAGATACGAGAGATGAGATGAGAAGAGACGAGAGGGGGGCGGCTAGGGTTTCCCCATAGCTTGGTCTGCCCCTTAGGGCTTGCAATATGCATAGGCCACCCCCCCCCCCTCTCTCCCCTTTCCTTTATATAGGGCCGGCCCTAGGCTTATGGATAAGCCTAGTGCGGATAGGATTGACTGATTCAAACCTTTCCCTATATATCTCTTCTTTTATCTCTATCTTTTTCTTGTTTTTGAAAACGGTCAAAACCAGCCCGTTTTCTGCGTCTCATGATCGGCCCTTTTATCGGAGGCAACAGCCTCCTGAAACCAATAGGGCCGGCCTTGACTAGTCTCTCAACACTTAGGGCCGGCCCCCCTAGTACATAGTGACGCATGGTTTGACCAAAACGCCCTTATGTCACTAGTTGGTCGTTCCTCGTGTACGAGACTTTGCAAGGCACACATAAGTGAAGTGCACCAGTGATTTCACTATTCTCTGAGGTTCCCGTAGGGTGCCCCTAGTGAAGTCAACTAGTCAACTCGCAACATGTCCCGGTGCATCGCACCCATGTGGCAAAGTCCACTTATGACAAGGAATTGCTACATGCGTCTCTGCACTAACCTAGGGTTTTTCCTTAGTGCACACACGTAGCTACGCATCTACCATGCATTAGTGCGAAGCACTCACGGAGCGTAGGCTTGGACTTCTCGCTTCCTCTAACTACGTTCTGTGTTCCGAGGAGATGGTATAAGAACCATACATAATGTCGATAAGGTGGAACCTTCAGGGACCAGGGTTCATGGCTTCCAACTTAGACTCGATCGACACACTACCTGAGTGTACCATCGATCCTCTGAGTCCGAGTTAACCGGTGTAGCCACCCAGAGTGCTACGCAGGCTGCACTCCAATTCCCCCGGACTTACTATGTTCTCCCTTATACCCCTGCTCTCCGCTTAGTATGGTAAACTCGCTGTCCCTCCATCTGGTGCCATGACGCAACTCGAGCGGTGGAGAATACTGTCAGACTCGAGTGCTCATATGACTCGGTTCCTTCCTGGTTGACCACATATATCGTACCTCCGATTACTCTGCCGAGTAACCGGATCCGCATCAGTCCAACTGATGACCACCTGGCCAGGGTTTAATACGACGCAGGTCAGACCAAGGAACGCACCTCCTGTTAGGGGTGTGGATAGCCTGCAGGAGTGACACGCTGATGCAATGCCAGTCGGGTAACCCAGTACACCGTGGTTTTGGATCATTGCATCCGGATCCTCACACATTGGTGCGCCAAAGCACCACACAACTGGTTAGTCCACCAGACATGGTTTCTCAGGGTTTAGGACCGTTTTACCCTAAGCAGAAACACGGTTTAATGCACTGGTGTCTGCTCACCGATCTATGCACCATGTTGGTTCCATTCGGCCACAGACACTGTGCCTGGTAATGACCGTGGTGGAGATACCCACGCTTTGTTATCCCAACAGCTTATCCTGATAGGACGACCAACCCTAATCAGAGCTACGATCGTATTTAGGTTACATGGGACCAATCCCTTGAGTCTCCCACTCAAGTGGATTACCATGTAGCCATGGCTCTCTGTTCTGTAATCAGAATACGTACTAAGGTACGTACCAATATGCATTTCTATACTATCAACTATACATAGCTAAACTATAGGTTTTTACGAGCTGTAGACCTCACCAATTCTAACAATCTCCCACTAGGTCTAACGAGGAATAACGGTGTTGAGCTCTGTAGCCTCTACATGTCGCCCAAAAGCCTTTGCAGGAATTCCCTAAAGGAATTGGCAACATTGTTTGTAGATCTATCTCAGTACCGCTACTTGCATTTTCTCCTATAACTGTCAGATCAAGTGGAGTTTGTACTTAATGGGTTTTCCCTTATTGTGGTGCCTAGTCTCTTTGGACCTTACTTACCGCTCTTCTGTTGTAACAACAGATAACTGAGCCTCTGGTACGTGTCCCAAGTTCTCTAAGAACTTCCTAAGCCTTACCACCTGATATACTACCTCGCACGCAACAACGTGTTAAACCTTTATGGTAGAGTCTGTGATGCACTTGCTTCACACTCTACCAACTACCGCTTCTAATCCCAAGATGAAAACTATTCCTGAAATCGATTCTCTAGAACGCACATCTGACACCAAAGTCAGATCCTGTGTGTCCAATCGATATCAGGACCTGTGAAGTGCAAGCTAACTCACAATCATTACTTAATGAGAATTTCTGAGTATTGTGGGTGCAAAAATTATACCGGACCAGATCAGAGCAGCATGGGCCCGCACAACGGCCCAAATGGGTAAGCCTGCCTGGGCTCACATGGGCCCACTCTACGAGGCTTGCAGATCAAGCCCTACCCCTTATTGAGCCCGAACAACGGCCCAATAAGGGCCCAGCAAGGAGGCCCAGAACCAGTGCCACATCATCAGCGCCACGTCATCACTGCCATATCGGGCACGTGCCTACGCTATAAAAGAACCCCCAAGGCATCCAGGATGGGGGTTGGTCATTCGATCAGAGGAAGAGAGGATCCAGAGCCAGAGCCAGAGCCCTCTATTCTCCCCACCTTGTTCTCTTCTAGTTGCTCCGTGCAACCCCACTGTACGAAGCTTCTCTCGGCCTGTCGAGAGAACGCTCACCCTTTATATTCAAATTATAGTGAAGATCAGGTGGCACCTCTCGCCCGGAGACGTAGGTCGTAAGACCGAACTCCGTCACCAACCCTTGTGTCATCGCCCTTTACTCTCTCCTTCTCAACTTTATAAACTCTAACTCTACAAACCATCCTCATTCAATCAAGGCTGTGGGGCGGGGTTCCCGATCAAGGCGGCTCGGAAATTTCCCCCCCACAAGTATACCCTTCACTTTAGTCCAGTGATTTGGACCCGGGTTCGACTGAAACCAACCCATGAATCCTGCTGCGCAATAGATATCTAGCCTCGTAAAACGAATCTGGCTAGAATCTTATCTTCATGCGTAGCCTGTGACAGCAAGAGAATCTTGCTCTGGTAATCTCGAGTTACCTTGATTCCCAGAGCATAACTTGCCTCACTAGGGTCTTTTATATCGAATTGTAATGACTACAAACCTTTACCGTAAATAATATTCTTACATCATTTTCAATCAGTAGAATATCGTTAACGTAAAGTACTACGTATACCCTTGTAGCTCTTTCACATTTCTTGTACCCACTTGGTTTATCCTCATTCTGATCAAATCCGTGTGAGCGGATTTCCTTGATCAAAATAGACATTCCATCCTGGATCCTTGCATCAGTCCATTAATGGACCGTTGGAACTTGCATTCCATATCTTCCTAGCCTACTGACACAAACCTGGGGCTGCATCATCCATATGTCCTTTCCAAATTTCCGTTAGGGAATAATTATCTTGACATCCATCAACCAGATCTCCCAACTATAATGGGCTGTGATGGATTAAGAGGATCCAAAATAGACTTTGGCATAGCTACCAGTGAGATAGTTTCGACATAGTCAATCCATTCTCCTTTGGTAACTAATCTAGCTACTTAAGTCTTAACCGGGTGCTCTTCTTATATACCTCCTACACCCCGAAGGGTGATAGTGCTATAAGTGTCAAGAATGTTCCAAGGGACATCGATGCATGCTTGCCTCCATGGTCTTTTGTCAGTCAGAGCTGTCAGAAGCTCCCACTACTTCGTAGCTCTAGGGATCATCCTCCTGAAACTTTGGATTAACTATCGAAGTTTCTCCATAGTATCTTTCAGGAGCTCTGATGGTCCCACAACGACAAGGTGGTGGTGGTACAAAGGAAACTCCCACTACTTCTTCGTAGCTCTAGGGATCATCATCCTGAAACTCTGGATTAACTATCAAAGTTTCTCCATAGTTTCTTTCAGGAGTTCTGATGGTCCCACAACGACGAGGTGGTGGTGGTACAAAGAAAAATTGTTTCTACAGTGTCTGGTATACTAGTTTCTTGTATCATCTACTCCTACTACGTTCTTCAGATGCGCACTCTCTACCAGTACCCAGTAGTTCACCCAGAACTACCTTACCGGTAAACTTATGGTCTATAATATAATCCTGGTCTAGGTAGATGGTATTCGTAGAAACGATTACCTTCCTAACCTCAAGATCATAAAACAGTCCACCTTATGCCTCCTAAGGGTAACCTACAAACAGATATACCTGGAACTACATCTCCATCTCATCCCTCTTATCTTTTTGCACAAGTGCAGGATAATCCTATATCTCGAGACACTATAGTGTCAGCTTTCGCTTAGACCATAGTTCTCTTATAGGTTTGAGGTATTGATCCAGATGATAGATAGTTTTAGATATAAGCTACTGTTTTCAGGTACAACCCCACCAAAGGTGGGTAGTACAGTTGGCGATATTCATCATACTTCGAACCATGTCAAACAGAGTCTGATTTCTTCTCTCGGAGACTTCATTCTGACGTGTCATCCTTGGAGCATTTAACTGGGAGATAATCCCATGCTCCCTCAGGATCCTATAAAACACATCCGATAGGTTCTCGTTCCCTCGATTAAATCGAAGAGACTTCTATCGTCTAGACGCTCTTGGAACCATAGACGTCAAAATTAATTAACTCCCATACCTTCGTGGCCCTTTTAGTTATTCTGCCTTCCAGATTACACTCATATGTTAGAAGGATCTCCGATGAATATGTGAACAGAAACTCGGCCTTCTGTCACCTCTGAATTTATCTGAGGCAAAATATCTAAATCAGAGGGATCACAAATGGGATAATTTCTCCGAAGGATTTAGATGAATTTTAAATTAGACATTGCAGCTGTTATGAAATCTATTTCCGAATTAAGATTAAATACAAAGAGATTTTTTCTGATCTATTCCTCTAACAATGAAGCTATCAATTTAGTTTAAGATACACACCTACGGTGCTGTCTAAAACTAAAAACTTCATTTACCAAAGAGGAAATTGAACTACATCTCTAACAATCAAAATCCATATTTCGGAAAAAACTAAGATAATTATATCTAACAGCTTCCGCAGCGGCTTATGGCATCAGTACCTATGTTAGGATTACTTTACTATAAAGTAGCCTTGTGCTTTCTTTGAATCTCTATAGACCCGAAGTCTACATTCCAAGAAGCATAAGAACTGCTACTAGATAGCGACTCAACTCATAACATCCTGAGGCCATACTCAATCTTCAAATAACCCCTATAATTGCCAAAGCGGAAACACTTCCGTCCTTAGCGTTACCAGACTCAGGAGTCCACACTAGTTTCTGCACTAAAATAGTTCTCAATCTCTGATAAGTTACTCCTTTAGGTTCTTCTAAAGAAGACCTAGGTTAAGCACTAAAGGCATTGCCTTTAATCTTGATCTCATCCTTTGTCTCTTGGAAATCTCCTTAGAAGTTCTACATTTGTCATCTCTAGCTTGTTAAAGCTAAAGTCTCTGACAATGCCTTCGAAGGTTCCAAACAAGGATGCAAGACAGATGTCTTCCACCACCTCGTCATCTAGCACCATGTCTTTGGAATCTAGTTCGATCTGGAACTCAAGTATGTGTTCCCGAACAAGCATTCCCTCAGACATCTCAAACCGACAAGTATCTTAGTGGAAAAGCGATAAGTCTACTGACTTCACCTTCTAGACATCTTATGCAAGTAAAACTTAATTAGAGAAGACCCGGCATATCTCTGACTTGCTTCTAAGGATTTATCCACAAGTCTGCTATAACATAACACTTGCACATCTCCTTAGATTCTCGCTAGTCATAATATGCCCTAGTTAGTGCCCTAGTGATATCTGGACCTGTTAGGTCTGGTACAGGAATATTTAGATTGGAAGCCAATGTACGTTTACTACCCTAAGCATAAGCTAAAGATAGCGCTTCTGCTCTACGCAGTTAGAGACCCGATAACTGGTTCTCTTATGGGATAGTGGATAGGGGAACTATATGGTTGAATGAAAACGAATGCAAAATAACTTATTTTATGGATTTTTAAAATAAGCTAATTATATCCAAATGTCTGCGCTACCCTCACAGCGAAGACACCTTTATGGATTAATTAACCATGTATGTAAGATCTCGGAATCGACTACACCTGCCCTAGGGGGCATCATGCAGCGTCAATCCGCTTACACGGGCCTTTCCTTGACCCTATCCAAATCTGCCAACTAAGGGCTTTGATGGACCATGGTTGTTCTTTTGGCCAGTGCCACGTGATCCCCATTGTCTAAGCAACGAATGCCTCACGTCCACTTCGGATGCTTACCCACAAGCCTAAGCAAGTACGGCACGGGAGTTCATGCGGCCCCCACTAGGGTGAGAAAAAAGCCCTTCTCTTCTGGCCCCGTAACCGCCATATCCTGAAGGAGACCGCAAAGTTATCTGGCATGGAAAAACATAACCCTCACCCTAGGGGGTGTCGAGCTACGCCCTTTCACCCAGACACAAAGCAGTTGGTTGTGGAGGCCAGAGGATCTCAACGAGTCCTCTTACACATCCCTTATTATAGTTGAGGGTTATTTAATGCAAGTATGAGTGTACACTAAGGTCACGACAACCTATACACTAGACCCTGGTCATACCGTGCTCCCACTAACGTTTCAAGCCTTTCGCGAATCATTAATCGATCTCGGAATATCATAGTCCTTGCCTCAAGTGGATTTCTCCACTCAAGGGTCACATTACATATCCCAAGAACATCGATGCACCGCAAACTTAGCTATCACGCTAATGCTCTGGAGCTTAGCCTAAGGTCAGACTGATAGGAAAGGTCTTCCACTACCATGGCGCCTTGCTTATAAATTTGACGAATGATGTCATAGTAGAATTCCAACTCATTCTAGGTTTCGATGCTGGCCAAATAGGCACACCCGACTACTTAGGTGTTGACCTAATGGTGACATAATCAAATATGAGGAATTCATACTATCATCAATAGTCAATTAAATAATAGGCGTCACTAGTGAAATCCTATCCTATTAAGGTCGCTAGGACCCGAGGGGAAAGGGCATCCCTCTAATATAGATAATCAAATTATCGCATCGGGGTTCTCTACTGAAATATAAAGAACTACTGAAAGAAATAAGCACACAACTGAATCAAGTTCAGGGTCCGACCCCTGAACCTGACTGGCACAGCGTAGGCTCTCTGTCTCCTTCGCAAGGATCCTCGATCCGGTGCAAGCCTCTGTATACGATCTCCTGACGCTTTCTGCCCTTTGCCGTCATCGTGTACGCTTTGCCGGATCGCCATCGTCCTCCAAGTTTCCGCTCATCCTTTCGGTGGTGGATCTCCACGGCAAGTCCTCCTCTTCAATCTGTAACCGAAAAATGATCTAGTATGCTTCGAGCAAGTGCTCGATCGTACACAATTTCCTAGAAAGAAAAGGAAAACAAACCTAACAACAAGCTTGGAAATCAAGGGTGATTAACTTCCACCACTTGTCCGACTATGGCTCTAAAATCTATCCACACACAGAAGAAAAAACATCCAGACAATATTCGCTAACTCGGGGTCCGACCCCCGGTAGCAAGCAATCACAAATCTAGATTAATTTTAGAAGCGGCGCCCTGCAAGAACAATTCATAGAACATACAATATGTATTATATGCATGATATACTCGTAGAACCCCGATGGTGGCACATACTATTCATGCGCGCACAAGACGGTTTCATGAAAAACATGAAACGCACAACACTAGCGTGCTCTGATACCAATTGTTGGATATAAATCCATGGTAGAGGCCCATAGCGGAAGCAAAGAGAAGGTCCGAAGACCGTGAGCGGTGTGCGTTACATATCAAAATTTTCATCGAAACGATCTACACGTGCGTGTATGAATCTAGCATGGCAACTACGCGAACCCCTAACGACGATCTAACGCGAAAGAACAATCTAGCATATATGCATGTTCTATCTATGCTAGATATACATGTTAGAGATCATACCTGCGTGCGGATTCTTTCACCGCGACAAGTTTCTTCTTTGTCGATGGAGACGAGCTCGGATCTGCTCAACATAGCTTCGGTGCAACGGCCATAACGTTCTGCTCTGAACTCCGATTGGGCTAAAATTTGGACTACAGGTAGCAAACTTCGAGACCCAACTTTTGCAATAAGTTTCACATCGTTTGGACTTCTGTAGCTCCCGGAATCACAGAAACAATACTGATTTTCTATGGAGATTCTGGATAGCAAAAGGTTGTGGGAGATGCCGTCTAGTTCACCCGATCTCTCACGATAAACGGCACCTCGTCGATAGATCTCTGAGTGCCTCCATTCGACGAGCCTTCTCCTTCTACGAAACACCATACGAGGAAGACGAGTCGCCATCTAATGGCGCAAGCGAGGGAGAGAAAGACGAGAGAGGAGATGAGAAGAGACGAGAGGGGGGCGGCTAGGGTTTCCCCATAGCTTGGCCGGCCCCTTAGGGCTTGCAATATGCATAGGCCGGCCCCCCTCTCCCCTTTTCTTTATATAGGGCCGGCCCTAGGCTTATGGATAAGCCTAGTGCGGATAGGATTGACTGATTCAAACCTTTCCCTATATATCTCTTCTTTTATCTCTATCTTTTTCTTGTTTTTGAAAACGGTCAAAACCAGCCCGTTTTCTGCGTCTCATGACCGACCCTTTCATCGGAGGCAACAACCTTCTGAAACCAATAGGGCCGGCCTTGACCAGTCTCTCAACACTTAGGGCCGGTCCCCCTAGTACATAGTGACGCATGGTTTGACCAAAATGCCCTTATGTCACTAGTTGGTCGTTCCTCGTGTACGAGACTTTGCAAGGCACACATAAGTGAAGTGCACCAGTGATTTCACTATTCTCTGAGGTTCCCGTAGGATGCCCCTAGTGAAGTCAACTAGCGCAACATGTCCCGGTGCATCGCACCCATGTGGCAAAGTCCACTTATGACAAGGAATTGCTACATACGTCTCTGCACTAACCTAGGGTTTCCCCTTAGTGCACACACGTAGCTACGCATCTACCATGCACTAGTGCGAAGCACTCACGGAGCGTAGGCTTGGACTTCTCGCTTCCTCTAACTACGTTCTGTGTTCCGAGGAGATGGCATAAGAACTGTACATAATGTCGATAAGGTGGAACCTTCAGGGACCAGGGTTCATGGCTTCCAACTTAGACTCGATCGACACACTACCCGAGTATACCATCGATCCTCTGAGTCCGAGTTAACCTACGTAGCCACCCAAAGTGCGACGCAGGCTGCACTCCAATTCCCCCGGACTTACTATGTTCTCCCTTATACCCCTGCTCTCCGCTTAGTATGGTAAACTCGTTGTCCCTCCATCTGGTGCCATGACGCAAATCGAGCGGTGGAGAATACCGTCAGACTCGAGTGCTCATATGACTCGGTTCCTTCCAGGTTGAGTACATACATCGTACCTCCGATTACTCTGCCGAGTAACCGGATTCGTCACCAGTCCAACTGATGACCACCTGGCCAGGGTTTAATACGACGTAGGTCAGACCAAGGAACGCACCTCCCGTTAGGGGTGTGGATAGCCTGCAGGAGTGACACGCTGATGCAACGCCAGTCGGGTAACCCAATACACCGTGGTTTTGGATCACTGCATCCGGATCCTCACACATTGGTGCGCCAAAGCACCACACAACTGGTTAGTCCACCAGACATGGTTCCTCAGGGTTTAGGACCGTTTTACCCTAAGCAGAAATACGGTTTAGTGCACTGGTGTCTGCTCACCGATCTGTGCACCGTGTTGGTTCCGTTCGGCTACAGACACTGTGCCTGGTAATGACCATGGTGGAGATACCTACGCTCTGTCATCTCAACAGTTTATCCTGATAGGGCGACCAACCCTACTCAGAGCTGCGAACGTATTTAGGTTACATGGGACCAATCCCTTGAGTCTCCCACTCAAATGGATTACCATGTAGCCATGGCTCTCTGTTTTGTAATCAGAACTACGTAGCAATATGCATTCCTATACTATCAACCATACATAAGTAAACTATAGGTTTTTACGAGCTGTAGACCTCACCAATTCTAACAGACCCGACCCGACCCGTCCTATTGAATACTAAACGGGTCTTCCTGGGTCTACCGTGTCTAGACCCTAAACCCAGACCCGACCCGTTTATTAAACTGGTCTATCGTGTCGACCCGTTTACATCCCGAACCTGTTTAGCCCTGATCCAGACCCGCTAACTTTGTGTCGGGTCTGCCGTGTCGGGTCCGAAATTGTCAGCCCTAGATGCACCAGAAAAAAACATAATATTGGGCTCATTAAAGGAGAGACGACATAGGCTAAAAGAAACTTCAGCGTTCTTGTTAATGGGATGGATCTCTTTTTAGGACCACACACACTATAACACAGAGAGAGAGAGAGAGAGAGAGAGAGAGAGAGAGAGAGAGAGAGAGAGAGAGAGAGGACTTAAATGAACCTGCTGCAAAACTTAAATGAACCTGCTGCAAAACTCAGCGCAGCGGCACTGAGATTTTCCATATTCATAGAAAATAAAAGATACGATCTCAGAGCATCGACTCCACAACCGGAATCGATCCACATGAGAGATTTATTCTTTCCACCTCCTAGCTACTACTGTCGTTCTACCAGCACCCAAAACACAGTCACAGATCGGAAGCTAGCCTAGAACGCAGCAGCCTCACCGTCGGCGTCGGCCAGAGGCAGCAAGAGCTTGTGGTTGAGGGCGGAGCAGTTGGCCCGGATCTCGCCCTGGTTGCCCGTCAGCACCCCAATCATCCCCATCTTCACGATGGAGTAGGCGAACCTCTCGAAGAACACCGACTGGTCCACCGCGAAGCTGGTCACCAGGGACCGGGTCCTCTTGTCGGTGTACATGTCCTGGTCAGACGTGAACAGCCCCTGCCGGTTCATCAGGTCCACGTAGTACTTGTTGTCGAAGGTGTTGGGGGACCGGATGTCCAGCACGGTGGTGTTCACGGTGTTGGCGGCGGGGCAGGTCAGCTTCAGCCCCTGGGCGAAGCTCTGGTTCATGGTGGGGTCCTGGGTGGGGTAGAGGCGGGAGGTGAAGGAGGTGCAGTGGCTCAGCCCGATGGTGTGGCCGCCGGAGATGGCGACCAGGTCCCTCGTGTCGAGCCCGATCTTGTTCAGGACCGTGAGGAGGGTGGTGACGTTGGAGGTCGGGGACGGGAGGCTGGCCAGGGTCGCGCTCTGGGTGGCGAAGCTCCGGCCGTCGCGACGGCCCAGCGGGACTCTGTAGTCAGGACCACCGGACTGCAAGAAAAATAACGGGGGATTGTTAAGCGTACAGCATAAAATCTAGGGTTATTTTGACTTTGCCCCCCAAACTTTACCTTGAATTAGACTTTACCCCCCAAAACTAACTGTTCCGTCAGGTCACCCCACAAAACTTTATTTCTTTTCCGTCGGCTTACCCTTTCTGTTAGATGGTTAGCTGACGGAACAGTTAGTTTTGGGGGGTAAAGTCTGATTAATGAAACATGGGGAGTAAAGTCTTATTCAAGGCAAAATTTGGGAGGCAAAGTCAAAATAACCCTTAAATGTAAAATATATCCGTTATGTCATCTTTTTTTCCCCATTACTGAGTGCACCCACTGCTGCTGCCAAAGAATAAAAAGTGCATCCACCACCCGCCGCCGCCTCTTACTTCCTCGTCATCCTCCTCTTAATCCGCCGGCGTCGGCGACATATACAGGCGAGAACGAGCAGGGGACAAGGGAGGGGAGGGAGGATTATTCTGTGGGGTGCACTAATTTTGGGTTGGGGTGGAATCATCAAATCGGGGCCAATAATTAGTGATTCAGTGGGTAAATAACTATATTATTGTTGAGAGAGAGAGAGAGAGAGAGAGAGAGAGAGAGAGAGAGAGAGAGGGAGGAGCCGAGGAGGGTTGTACCAGGTACACAGAATCACGGGCGGCGAGGGCGGCGACGTCGGCGCAGGAGACGACGGCGCCGCAGGCCTTGTCGATGAGAGCGCGAAGGTCGTTAATGGCTTTGAAGGCGGCGGCCCTCAGTGTCAGGTTGGGCGGAGCGGTCTGCTCGCTCGGACCGCTCGCCGAGCCGTCCAGCAGCACGGACGCGTCGCAGCCCTGCACCCATTAGAAACCAGTTCAGAAGGCCGTAAGACACAGACCGACCGCGGTAATGAACCACACCCAAACTGAGGAATGCGGGAGTGAGATCGAGGGTCGGTGACCTGGACGAAGCAGTCGTGGAAGTGGACGCGGAGGAGGCCGGCGGCCAGGCCGATGTCGGACTTGAAGGCCTGCTTGAGGTGGTTTCGGACTATGGACTGCAGGTTGGGGCAGCGGTTCTGGTAGAAGACGTAAGAGAGGCCGTTCACCAGGGGCGGCGCGGCCTGCGCCGCGGACGGGGAGGAGAGCAAGGCGAGGGTGGAGAGCAGGAGGAGAAGCAGCGATGAAGCAGCCATTTTGGCTCAGCTCGTTGCTCTGAACGACAAACACCGTCGGTCGCCGGACACACGCCCCCTACCTCTACCAAGGCCGGTCTTATTTATAGACCCGGTTTGACACTTGTTTCGATCTAACGAAAACTTTTTTTTTTTTTTGAAATCTTTTAAAGAGATGAAAATGTAATTAATTGCTGTCATTGGAAATTTCTTCGCGGCTGCCCTTTGAAATTTCTTTGCGCCCGCAGGGACGCTTCAGAGGCTCAATGATGCGCACAGCTGCACCGTTCGAGGAAGAATAGTGAACGCTGTCCGTCTAAACATTAGGGAACGGTCCAGATGGACCACTGATGTGTTGTATTGGTGGAATTTCAAAATTGGAGGGCGGGGATACAGGCACTGCACATTTTACTAGGTGCAGACACTGGCATTAAGAAAATACCCAACTTGTCCCTCACGTACGCGAACCAGGCCTACCATCGTCGCCTCAGTTGCTCAGCCCATTCGGTGATGATGGCCGGGCGTTGCCCACCTCCACCTCTAGCCCGTCGCTGCTTCTGCCTCGACTCCACAGTTCGCACTGCCACAGTCGCTTGCAATCCGCCACTATCTCCTTTCGGCCTCCTTATCCCTCCCCCTCCTACTCTAGGTTAGTTCAGACCGAGTACCTAAATTGTGCATTCGACCATTGGAGCCCGAGTTTGTCCATATCTCATTCGGCCATCGGGAGCCGATTGAGTTCTCAATAGTGGCCGAATGTTCTATAAAGAGATGCGGTGAATGCACAATAAAGAAACCCGAGCTAAAATGCCCTAGTGTAGGAGGAAGGAGTGTGAAAGAGTAGAAGGAAGGAGGTGGGGGAGGAAGAAGGGGTGGAGGAGGACATGGTGATGTCGATGGGTTAGATGGGACCAACGCGGTGGATGTGCTGTGACCTGTACAATAGGTTCAACAATGGCGGTGTAGATCACAAAGACCTTGTGGCGCCGAAGACCGGCCTAGTGGTCTTGCTCGATCGTCGACGAACTTGAGGGTATCCTCAAGTCCGGCGCCTCCTCCTCCCTCTTAGTGCAGCACAGGGTGTCTCTTGCATCGTACTGTTGGCGCGGAATACCTCAGACGAAATCTCGATACACTGCCTCACGCTCGCGGAAACGATCTAGGGTTTTCGGATCTCTGACGATCCAAAGAGAAGAATCGAATCCACCAACAACGATCCACAATCACAGAGAAAAAATAGCAAAGAAAATAATCCACACGACACAAAGAGATTTGTTCACACAGTTCGAATCCCAACCTCTGCGGGTGTCGGTCATCGCCCTGGAGCAATGGAATTAATTAGAACCTAAGAGTTTACAACCCTTTTCTTCTTCCTCGCCAACACCGGATCTCAAAGAGATGAATCTTCTATCTCGATCCCTGATTTTTTTCATCTCTCAAAAGCAAGCAAGAAGCCCGAAGAAAGACCCTAAAGCGTGCCGTCAAACATAATGACAACCCCCTTACAAAACCTAGGATGAAAATCCTATTTAAAGCCCCCACAAATCATGCAAACACGGGTCCACCCGGTCACATTTCGTGCCTGGCGCCCAGGGCGCTAGAACATGGAGCCCCCCCAGATCCCGTCGCGAGGGTGGTGCCCTGGGCGCCACACCCAGGGCGCCAGTCTGCTGACGAGCATGCCCAGAACCTTCGCTTTGAGCCTCGTACCGCATTCCATCTTCGCCGAAACTAAGCCAAACTCCGATAAACTCCGCCTGGTGAATTTTCGGCGAAGATGGAATGCAGGAGACAAGTTGGAATAAGCTTGAGCAATGCTCAAACTTCTACCTGGTGACCGGCTTAGTGAGAAAGTATAAAGCATTCTCATTCGTGTGTACCTTCTCCACCTCGATCTCACCATCATCCAGCCAGTCCTGATCATGTGGTACCTGATGTCTATGTTCTTTGTTCTTGCATGGAAGACCCGATTCTTCGCTAAACAAATAACACTCTAACTATCGCATTGTACCGTAACTAAGCTCTGACACAGTCCCAATTCGCCAGCTAGGCCCTTTAACCAGATAGCCTCCTTTGCAGCCTCCATCAGAGCCATGAACTCTACCTCGGTAGTCGAGAGCGTTGTCACCGATTATAGCATAGATCTCCAACAGACCGGTCCTCCTCCACATGTGAACATGTATCATGTGGTAGATATTCTCCTGTCAAGATCTACTGCGTAGTCTGAATCAGAATATCCCATGATACTGATCTCTCACTTCTGCTTGGGAAACAAGATCCCTTTGTCTACACTGCCTTTCAAATACCTTAAGATCCACTTGACCGCCTACTAATGGACTTTTTCTGGATTTGATATGAATCTGGATACGACGTTCACCACCTGTGCCAGATCCGGCCTTGTGCAAACTATCGCATACATCAGACATCATACCGCACTAGCATACAATATTTTCTACAGCTCCTGGATCTCCTTATCCGTAATAGGACATTGCCTCTTGCTCAAAGCAAGTGTGAAGCCAATGGAGTAGAGGTTGACTTTGCATTCTTTATATCAAACATCTCAAGAATTTTTCAGACATAGGTTCCTTGAGACAACCAGAGCTTCTCAGTCTTTCTGTCCCTCCTGGTCTCCATGTTGAGAATCTTTCTCGCATTCCCGAGATCCTTTATCTCTAACACCCTGATCAGTATCTTATTGAGTTCGACTATATGTCTCATGTCATGACATACGATGAGTATATCATCGATATAGAGCATCAATGTCACAACCTCTCCATCCTCAAAGGTGTGAGTGTAGATGCAACAATCATACATCCCCCTCGAGTAATCGATCTGTAATATGAACTAGTCAAAGCGCTTGTGCCACTGCCTTGGTGACTGCTTAAGTCAATAGATTGACTTCTTCAGTCTGCACACGTGGTTCTCCTTATCTTCTTCAATAAACTCATCCGGTTGTGACATGTAGATCTCCTCATCGAGATTCACATAAACAAACACCATCTTCACGTCCATCTACTCTAGCTACATATCGTGATGAGCAACCTGAGCTAGTAGCAGTCGAATAGACGTATGCTTGACTACAAAAGAGAAGATCTCCTCATTGTCAATTCTTTCCCACTGAGCGAACCCCATTGCAGCCAAACATACCATGAACTTTGGGTCTTTATTCTGCATACCCACTTTTCTGAGAACCCACTTAGAACTTATGATCTTCTTTCCCTTGGACCTCAAAACTAACTCCCAAATGGAGTTCTTATGAAAACTGCTCATCTCATTCTTCATTGCCTTCATTCAGCCTTGCCCCTCGTTTCTCGCTTAAGCCTTTTCATAGCTCGCTGGATCATCTTTACTGATGATGAAGGCATCACAAGCTTCATCATCCCAACCATATTTCTGAGGCGTTTTGATGGTTCTTTTTGACTTTCTCAAAGTCGAGTGTGTAAGCTTCATCATCCCAACTATACCTCATAACATAGTAAACATTTTCTTTCTCAAGTCATCCCACCCTATGTCTCTAACCTTATCCTGAACCTTATCTCCATGTTCGAGGGAATTTTCTTGGACAAACTGTCATCTAAGCATCTGATCGATAATAAAGTAGTACGGGAGCGTATCATACAACTGCATGATACTGCTTTGGTGTGTAATGAACCTAATTATATTCATTCTCATAAAATCTGACAATGACTGGTAGATTTATCCAGGATCACAATCCACATCTCTACCGTCATGCATGGATTTCTCATCTAGCTTACAAGATCCAACTGATGGATAGAAGGTCATCTTCCCAAGGAATAAGCTAAGCTCTAAGGTAGAAGGTATAGGGACCTATAGACTAGTCCACCAGACCGGATACTCTTTGGATTTAGATAGAGTTTTTTATATTCCAAGTTAAACTAAAAATTTATTGTCTATTTCAAGACTGGGTCCTATGGGCTTTGTTTTCAGTTTGATAATTTTCATCATTCTGATCAATAAAGATTCAATTCCCAAAGGCTCTAGTAGATTGATTGATGACTTATATAAACTGGATATAGACTCTAAAAGTAATTGCTTCATAATGATCATAAATGAAAACATTATCAAAAAGGATTCCTCATCTCTATGGCTACTGATAGGCCCTAAGAAATACCAGTAGTAGAAGGAACCGGAAGAGTTCGAGCCATGTACAGAGAGTCGCTCAGTGCCTCTTTAACACCCACAGATCGCCCAGGAGCTCGCAGGAGACATGAGCCCGCAGCTTGCCCCAGCTCGCTCAAGAGCTCGCCCCTAGCTCGCTCAGGAGCTCGCCCCCAGCTCGCTCAGGAGCTCGCCCCCAGTTCACTCAGGAGCTCACCCCAGTTCGCTTGATTGGTGATAAAAGAGGCTCTGAAAGAACCCAACGGCAACCTACGGCTCGCTTAGGAGCTCGCCCAATCGCGCGACCTGTCGAAGAGCTCACCTGATTGGTGATAGGAGAGGTTTTGAAAGAACAAGCCCGACCAAGGAGTTCGCATATCTCCCCAGAAGGGGTTGCCTCCCACCCGCGGAGTTCGACCTTTGGCAATAGGAAGAAGGGGCATAACACCCGGAGGATGCCCGCCCTCTTCCCCTCTGAGGTCGCCGACAGTAAGGCGGTGCAGAGCCGCCAAGTGTCAGCATCCCCATGGAGCTACGTGGGTGATTGTAGTCCACGGGAGCCTATAGAGTCGGTCTGGAATCTCCCAGACTTGAACTTTCCAGAACCTCTACTTGGCAAAGACAAGACCGGTGCATCCCCCTTTTCCACCGCCTGGCAGGCTAAATGACAAAAGCTGTCAGAGCTCGCATGGGTCGGCACATGGAGGCATAAAAGGTGTTGGAAGAGCACCACGTGTTGAGCTCTGATAGGCGGCAAGAGGCTATAAAGGTACCACCCCCGGCTCCAAAGTACAGGTTCGAAACCCAAAACCCTAACTCCTTCCCACTACTACAACTCTCACATGTTCGTACATGTTCTGACTTGAGCGTCGGAGGGTCTGCGCTCCGAAGGGAGCCAGCCATTCTTACGCTTTCTCTGTGATAACCGCACGGACCAGCAAAAAATATCCCCAAACAGCTACAGAGGTTATTAAGAGAAGGGGTTCTAAAGACCCTTGACTTTACTGATTTTTGAGATTTATAAAGACTGTATAAAAAGAAAATAGCCTAATAAATTCTCTAAAGATTCCAAGAGGAATAATAGGAAGTTAGATATTATACATACAGACCTCTGATTAGTTGTAACGATCCTTTTTTTATTATTATTTTATTTTATTGTGGCAGGTCTGCTAGAGCTAGCGAGGTTCGCGCGCCGGCGCGTCTCAACGTGAGTCGAGATCGAGTCAGGCGCGGCGTTAAACCCTCTATCTCTCTCTCTCTCTCTCTCTCTCTCTCTATATATATATATATATATATATATATATATATATATATATATATATATATATATATATATATATATATATATATATATATATATATATATATATATATATATATATATATATATATATATATATATATGTTTCTCCCTCTCTTGGATCTCTCTCACCCTCTCACCAGAGCTCTCTCTTCTCTCTCGGATCTCTCCCTTCCTCTCTCTCTCTCTCTCTCTCTCTCTCTCTCTCTCTCTCTCTCTCCCAAACCCAACCCGATCTGGCCGCTGCCCCCTATCAGTAGCCCTACCCGCCGCCGCTACCCCTGCGACAGCCACCCCTACCCGCCACCCCTACCCTGCCGCCCTTACCCTCCCTTAAAACCCCTACCCCACTCCCTCTCTCACCCCGTCCTCAGCCCGACCCCCTCATCCCCTTTTCCAAACCCTCTCTTCCCCGTCCGATCTCTGTCTCTCCTCTCCCTCTTGCTGTGTGTGTGGCGCGCGGCAACCAGAGCGCTGCCGGTCGGATGAGGAGCCACCACCGGAGCATACCCAGCGTTGGGGAGGAGGATGCGCCGGAGCAGGAAGGAGCCGCAGCTGATCGAACCTGTCAAAGCCGACGACCCCGGCACTAGGTCGGCCCTCCCTCCTTCTTTTTTCTTTTGTGTGTGTGTGCGTGTTGTGGGTTGACCGACCACAGCCACCCCCCGTTCGCCTCATGCCACGGCCATGGCCGCCGGCCCGATGGTCGGTGACTGTGCAACCGTCGAGATCCCTCCCCCATGGTGATCTGCGCGACCATAGCCATCGGCCATGTGGCCGGTGGTTGTGCAGCCGGCGAAGCCGACCCGGTGCCGGTAGTATTTTTTTGACCCCATCCCCCGTGGCCCTTGCTGTGGTTGCAGCCATGGCTGCCGGCCCGGTGGCCGGCAGTTGTGCAACTAAAGGCGCCTGACCAAGCCCGGCCAAACATCCGGTGGCAGCCGACCAACCTTGGGTCGCTATTGGGGCAGCCATTGCCGGTCGGCCAGGTGGCTGGCGGCTATGCAATCGACCTAGAGCCGACGTAGGGCAAAAACCTTATCCCGGCGTAGCCTAGTGCACGCTACAGAGCCTTACTTGAGCCGGGCGGAAATTCGGCAATTGGATAGCCGGCAATGCCAAGTTGTGGCTTGGCACACCAACCCCGACCTCCCCACGATGTCGATCAAGCCCTTTGGGCCCACACTCGTGGTTAGCGGGTCCGATCTTATCGGGTCGTGCACGCCTCAGGATTGATAGTACCGATACGGTGTCGACCGTCTTGGTAGAGTAGCCATGGGGTAACTTGAGTAATCGTTGCGCACGAGATTGATTCCACAGCGGCAATGCGCTACTTAGCGGCCTGGGCTGGCCACTAGTACAACTCCCGTGCAAACCCGCCTTTGCTGATTCCATCATTGATCGACGCGGTTATGACCGTTTGGCCGGATTAGTACATTTGGACCCTAATGTGGCTTTTGGTATCGGCAATGCCGACTAACGATGACGCTACCCTTGGCACATCGGTTTGCATGCCAGTAGACCAGCGTCCGATGATGCTACCTTTGGCGTATCAGTTTGCGTGCCAGTAGATCGGCATCTGATGACGCTACCTTTGGCGTATCAGTTTGCGTGCCAGTAGACCGGCGTTCGATGATGCTACCTTTGGTGCATCAGTTTACGTGTCAGTAGACCGACGTCTGATGACACATAAATTCTCGAACGGCCAATCAGGGCCTAAGCCAGTGATATTTTAGTAGCACTTAATGACCATAGGTCGCTGGTATGTTTGGCAGTTAATGGGCATGTGGACCGAGTCGGAGGCGAAGCGGAGGGCGCCTAGCAGTATCAGCCCGAGCACACTTTCCAGGTGACACTGCACACTGTTTAGATAATTAATTATGCTATTATAGAAATTAAGGGTAGATGTCCATAACGCTGCATGCGGGTCCCGCCGGACATCATCGCATGTGGTCGAGTGGACCCCGCCTTGCATGCGGAGTCGCGAGTTCGGCAATGCATGCTTAATAATAAAATTAAATAATAAATTTTCTGATTGCTTGGACACCGTAAGTAGGAATTCCCTTAAGGCTAGAAATTTATAATTAAATAATAATTATCGGGCTCACTCTCCTGAATGGAGTGTGGAGACCTGGGCACACGGGAATACGGGCGAGAGTAAATTTTATAGTTATTGTGATGCAAGGGTTGTAAGCGCGGTGCGAATCCTGGGGTAAAATATCGAAATCACTTCATTATTATACTTGTGTGATATTCTATCATGTGGAAAGATTCGGACCCCGTGCGTGCAAGGGCCGTAAACCACCATGCGCGCATAGCCGAAGATCAGTAGGCTAGGGGGTCACGGGCAGGGATTGTGGTAAAGCTAATAGGTGGTGCCCTCAAAGAGGGATTGGCCTAGCAATCCTGTCCCGCGGTAGTTGAAGCCCCCAAGGAAAGCAAGTTGGGCGGTAGAGCTCCACCATGAAAGACGGGAAACTCCTTATGATCATATGGGTGACTTTGCGCATGGTGTTGGAGTATGTGCGGCGAGAGAGTTGGCCCTCTATATCGAAATAAAAGGCCCTATAGTAATGCCCGACTGGGGGCAGGATGAACAAAATATCCAGGGTTCACATTGTGTGTGTTTAATTTTATTAATTGTAAAATGGTACTCTCGATAACTTAGTGACAGTAGGAATTGCATGCGAATGTAGACAAATGCATGGGCACTTAGGACGTGATTGAGAACTTAGTGGACAACTAGGCTAATCAGTAAACAATGTATAAAATGCGGGCGTCATTAATTACCTAGGCAGTTAGCTTGTCTCTAGCCATTTATTTGGCTAATCTCCTAATTTATTTTGGGGGCTACTCATTCCCACGAGTAGGCTCTTCTGTAGGTTCGGAGACTCAGGGGTAGTCGCAGCACGAGGCCAGCGGCGGAGTTAGGACGGCGGTGGAGCCTTAGATTACCGTATGTCATGTAGTAGTCATTTTTATTCTGGCAGTGTAATCGTACTTTATTTGGCTTAGTGTATGTTATTAGTGGCAATGATCCAGCTGCATTCTTTTTGGGTAGGCCTTTCCTCAAGGCCCCAAGCCTAGGATAGCTCACGAAGAAAATATAAGTTGCAAAGTGAACAAATTGACTAGTCCACTAGATAGGATATGTGAACCAGTACCTGAGTGCTAGAGAGCGGGCGAGGCTACTCGGCTCGCCGTCAGAGGCTTGAGCTTCGTGCTCCCCTAAAAGGGAGTTTTGTCAGCATGTGGGGCACCGGTAGGCCGCACATGCTAAGAGGATAACCCGGTTGAGGGTCGTGTGTAATCATCTCTCTGTCAATAAAAAAATTATATCTCTATACTTTCTTTTAAAAAAAAATGTTTCGTAAAAAGTAAGTTTTAAAATATTCTTGAGAGAGTAGAAGCCTGGTGAGACACTCTAATTGGAATAGACAGTTGACCAAACCCTAAAACCCTTGGTTTTTCTCAATTCACACCCCAGGGATCGTTTCCGGATTTCTGGGCGTGACATTAGTTTTTATTGTCCATCGAACTCACCTAACATAGTAGTAGCTAGAAATACTCGTTTTCTTATAAGTAACAACTTCAGTGTGAGTGTCCTTATACAAAAAACTATGTTTGATAAGATATTGGTTTCTGGTTTACGTACCCGTAATACAAGAGGGATAAGTTAATCATTAGGATAAACTACCTATAATAGGTCTTGATCAACCAATTTCTGATATCCCAACTGATATAAAATAAGTTACCACTGAGCCTGTCATATAGGAACCGACAGGCTTTCAGAAGATCCAAGAGAAGACATAAAGCGATTATTTCTAGTAACTACGAAGTATCCTTCAAGAGTCAAAGAAGTCTGACATTGTTATCGAACTGTCTCAAGATCTAGAAACGTTTTCTGAAGCTATGAGCGAAAGAGATTATGCAAAATGGTTAAATGTCATGAAGGATAAGATAAAATCCTTGACAGATAATCAAGTCTAGAATTTAGTAGAGTTAACTAAAGGGACTAAGGCCATCAGCTATAAGTGGGTCTATAAGATCAAGACTGATGACGCATGTAACATCGACCGACATAAGACATGACTTGTAGCCTAGAATTTTACTAAAAAAGACGATATTGATTATCATGAAACATTCTCTTCAGATTCTAAGAAGGATTCATTAAGGATAATCTTGACTTTAGTAGCTCACTATGACCTTGAGCTACAACAAATGGATGTGAAATCAATTTTCTAAATAGGGATCTGGAAGAGGAGGTATACATGGCGATGCCTGAGGGTTTCACCTCAGGTAAAGAAATTCAGCTAGTTTGTAAGTTGAAGAAGTCACTATACGGTTTGAAATAAGTATCCCGATAGTGGTACTTAAAGTTTCGTAATATTATTACCTTATTTAGTTTCACAGAGAATATTATAGATCATTGCATTTACCTTAAGGTCAGTAGGATTCATTATGAGTTTCTAGTTCTATATGAGAAAGACGTTCTTCTTGCTAGCAATGACTTGGAGATGGCACACACGACAAAATAGTTTCTCTCTCAGAACTTTACCATAAAGGACTTAGGTGAGGCATCCTACGTCATTGACATTGAGATAATTAACGATCGATTTCAAAATATCACTAGGATTGTCTCAAAGGGCATATATTGATAAAGTTCTGAAAATATTTAATAGGGAAACTTTTCGTCGGGTATTGCTCCTATCGTTTAAAGTAACAAATTCAGCTTGTCCTAAAATTTTGAGAAACTTTCTTGAAAGAGAGGCTATGGAAAATATTCCCTATGCATCTGTGTTTGACAGCTTGATGTATTTGGTGGTCTGTACTAGGCCGGACATCAGTTTTGCAGTAGGAAATATTGGGTAGGTACCAGAGTGATCCAGGTATACATCACTGGAAGGGTGCCACAAAGGTCTTGAGATATCTTCAGGGGAGAAAGGATTCTATACTTACGTATAGATACTCTGAGGCAGAGTTTGTTGCTCTCTATGAGGCAATATTACAAACTTTTTGGTTATGGAATTTTGTCACTGGGATTAGGATTGTGGATTTCATATCTAAACCTACAAGGATCTGTTGTGACAATATAGCTGTTGTGTTCTTATCAAATAACAACAAAAATGGGAGTCGTATCAAGCACATCGATATAAAGTATCTTGTCGTGTGAAATAATTAATCAGCTGATATATCACTATTGACCATATTGGTACGGAGCTTATGGTTGCAGATCTAATGACCTATAGATTACTACTCATTCAGTATAAGGGTCATGTGAATAGCATGGGGTTTCAAAGCTCATTGTACATTTGTTTATGCTGATACTTCTCCCTTTCAGCAGCTAATAAGGTTTATATTTTTGTCTCACTCTAGATAAATATACTTAAGTTCGTGAGACATACAGTAGGATATCAGAGTAACACTTGGTCTTTACTCATAAAGTTTGATAGCCACATAAAGTGCTTATTCAGAGTGAATTAGTCATAGCGTAATGCGTGAAAGGGAGTGTCTGCTCATGTGACTATGAATCTCTGTCTAAGTGAAGGAATACCTCTTAAAGTTATGGGCCTAGTTTGTTTTTGCAAATTAAAGTGTGCGCACACTAAGGTCTTTTCAAACTGAGTCATTGCCCAATAGCGGTGTGTTTTTCCAAAAAGAAAAATTTTGTTTTTGGGTTTTGTTTGCCAAGAGGGAGAGTGTTGGATTTTGGCTCAACTTTACCAAGCCGGTCTTGGCTCGGTCGAACTAGTGGGTAATAATTTGGACTCAGAGGTGTGTGGTTAATTGATCTTGAACCAAAACTAGTCATACAAGTGTCGGGATTAGATCTAGGTCTTGAAAGGATGCGGGTCCCAACTCCGGTGCATTAGGGTTGCGACATACCTTGCGCAACCCATTAGTATCTCGAACGTGTGGGAAACCTAAATAGAAAAGTCCAATAGGGGAATGGGGATTTGGGCTGCTGTTAAAGGAACAAGTTTTTAAGGGGGGTTGATCTCTCTATCTCTATCCGTGTGATTTGTGTGGAAATCCTGAGAGGTGAGAGAGAGGGATCACAAAATAGAGATCGAGGCCCCCCTTCCCCTGTGTTTGTTCGTCCGCAGCAAACCCGAGCGAGAGATTACACAACTGTGTGACTCCCCTCTCTCCCTTCCATTCCTTTCTTGCCTGAGAGCAGACCATAAGAGAGAGAGAGGGTTGCTGCGAGTGTAATCATAGCCCTCCCCCTCCTCCTTTGATCCTCTTGGTCTATGGCTAAAAGAGAGAGAGTCAGCTCGCTCCTCTTCCTCTTTCTCCCCTATTCGGTTTCCTCTTTTCGGAGCGCAAAAGCAAGAGGGAGGACATCAATCCTCTCCCCTCCTTTGGATCTCTTAGCCCGATCAAGAAGGGTGAGAGATAGAGAAGGCTTCTCCCTTAACCTTTCCCCTTGGGTTTTCGTTTTTTTTTGTTGGATCACAATGGAGAGAGAGAGAGAGAGAGAGAGAGAGAGAGAGAGAGAGGATCCTTTGGCATCTTGATTCCTTTCTCATCTCATTGATCTCTACGAGGTCTCTACACGTGCATTTTGGTCGCCAAGAAGAACCAGAGTTGAAGGCCTCCACCCAAAATCAGTGGATCTCATTGCTCGTGATTTCTTCTTCCATCATGGCTTGGATCTCGTGCAAGGAAGAACTCACCTTCATCAAGTACTATTGCGGATCATCATCACCCGGCACGTCATAGCCGGAGGTACGTACATCGATCCCTACGCTTCCGTCTATAGTCTCTATTTTAATCGTTTTCAAGGTTAATGGTTATTGATATAATTGAGACAAATGCATGCGTCGTGTAGAATATTTCTTACAGGTAGTCCTCCCCCAACTCTTGTGGGCTCCGCCTCCTCCTCCGACAGTGTCCTACTCGGTGGTACCCTCGCTCCTCCTCGCCTAGACCAAAATCTTCCTCCATATCCTTCAACTCCTCTTTAGTGAGTCCCCCCACTAGTGGAGCTATTTTTGTAGGGGTAAGCCACCGACTGGGGTCATCCTCCACCTCCCTCGGTCTATTAAAAAAAGCTCGCCTTTGACTCATCAACATTGACTATTTCGACGTATTCTCCATAATGAGGGGAATGCTCCACTTTCTTCGCCTTCGTTGTCACGACACCATTGGCACCCTCCTAAGTGGAACTGTTTGTTGCCTTCAACCACCTCCTTCGTATGGTTGTCACCACATTTGTCACAACACTCCTCCTCCGCTGCACCAGTATCTCCGACACCACCTCCATCGTCATTGGCCTACATGACCTTCGCAATGACAACAATGACCCTTCTTCACTAGTGTTGCTCACCAGAAGCACCACCACGAAGTCAGTGGCACCGCTCGCAAGAATTACATCCACCTCAACCATACCGAATTGGTGCTAACCTCGGTTATTTTACTTACGGTGGTCAGTACTGGAAGATCAGTGATCACCAACAGTAATCAAGTAAGGGAACCAAAGAACCAACCAGGTGCGTCGATCTAGACCAATGGTCGGAATACCCCACGCGGGTCCTAAGGCTCCCACCGAACACGCCCACTAGCCACTCCCGACCATCCAATGAAATTTTGGCACATGGAGGGTGATGTGTAACCTGTGCCATCATTTGGGATTAGTTCAGTCACTCAGCTGACGGCCTTCGATCGATCGAGATGACAAGCAATGGTAGGATCGACTGTTGTGACCAGCTCCCCTAGCACGTGCTCCCCTCGTGGGCAAGTCGCCTAAGTCGTCCAATCCTTGCCCCATGTAGCCCACCTGTCTGGGGGGGGGGGGGGGGGGCTATTGTAGGTGGATAAATAATACACCAACCACCATCCGTGTGGACCAATCTGAAGGGGGGGCAATTGTCATTACAAAAGGACGTAGCCGTATGTTGGGCGCCCACTCGAGACTGGGAAGCTCGCAAGCCAAGCCCGAGCATCAACTATCACCAACGAAGGACAAGATCGATCGGCCTCGCCTTTGCCAAACTCAGTGGACTCTATTAGTATTTCCCTCCAAAATCTATAATGATCTCCGTACGATGGGACAACACACCTCAACAAAGAAAATCTCAACACACAACTAGTTACTAGTCCTCAGCCTTTTTTTTTTTTTGTGTGTGAAGTGGATGGTGTTCTGATTTTATACATTAAGCATGGAAAACTAAGACGACGACAACAATAATGGGGAAGAACAATTTTGCTCCAATCTCCTTGAAGAGATTGGAGCATTTCCCTCTCTATCATTGGTCCATTTCAAGAATATGTATGTCATTTCACACTATTCATTATGGTGAAATGACCAAAAGCCCTCGAAATGGACCAATGAAAGTGAGGGGAATGCTCCAACCTCTTTAAAGAGGTTGGAACAAAATTGTTTTCACGATGGGGTGCTTACATATCTATTGAATATAGTTCATGACATCTATATAAAAAGGGACGACGGTTTTGTGCTGACTAGACAAAAAGGAGCCAAATGCTGATTAGACAAAGCGAACAAGTGATCAAAGCCGTTCCCTCTCTTCTTCCCCCGATCTCTCTCTCTCTCTCTCTCTCTCTCTCTCTCTCTGATGCATGCAGAATCCTATTAGAAACCGATGATAAATGCCCATTTAATGGCATTTAATGAGAGAAAGAGAGCTAGAGAGAGAGGCATGAAGCCATGGATTTTAAGCACATACATACCTCTTCAAGCCCACTGCATCGTGCCCTTCATATATATACAGCCGGTGCATGCAGAATCCTATTAGAAACCGATGATAAATGGCCATTTAATGCCACTTACTAAGAAAGAGAGAGGCATGAAGCCATGGATTTCAAGCACATACATAGCCCCCCCCCCCCCCCCCCACACACACACACAGAGATGAAGCCATGGATTTCAAATAAAGAGAGAGAGAGAGAGAGAGAGAGAGAGAGAGAGAGAGAGAGAGAGAGAGAGAGAGAGAGAGTGGCATGAAGCCATGGATTACAAGCCCATTCCATCCGTGCCCGTCATATATACACAGACGAGATTCGATTCATGCATGCACTCTAAGGAGGTTGAACATTTTTACTGTAAATGGCATGGTATAGGGTGGAATCCTTCATTTCAATTATAATATTTAAAACAACGCTATAAATAGGTCTAATATATCCATTGTGAGTGATATGAAATGTCAAAGGCATTTTTTCTGTTGAGGGGAATTTGTTGGATCGATGAGTATGTTCAATTATCACCTCAACGTAGGGTGCATGGTCTCAATTTTTCCTTTCTCGCCTAGCCTCGGAATCCCATCTCATTTTTTCCATTGGTTAGGGTTTCGTTGAACACTTGCTCGGCCTCCTTAGATGTCGTAGGTGGTTCCGAGGAGGCGGGGCCTTGGGTCCGTTCCTCCTCAAAGGTGGGATCTTGCGCCCCTTCTTTCCTCTGTGCATAGGGGGTTTCCGGCAGCCGGCGATATTGTGTTCAAAGCGCTTGGGTCGCAGGGTTTTTCCCTCTACTCGGCTGAAGCTCCTTGCTCGGCGTCAAGGGTTGTCGGCCACCTGGTATGGGTAGTTAGTTTCGGTCATGAGCCCTCCGTTAGCTTAGAATGTCTCAACATTGACTGTTGTTGGTGGTATCGAGGTTGTCGATCTGTCGGGGCGGGGTCGGTGTTGCCACCGATAGTGTTTTATTGCCGAAGGCGATCACATGTGTTGTCACCGAATACGACGGTATGGGTGGGGGTGGTGATGCCATGGGGTGTCTTACCACCAAAGGTGGCTCGCTGCATTACCAACAGGTATGCTGCCGCTGAAGGCGGTCCGCTGTAGTGCCGACAAGACGGCCACTGCTAGACCCAGCACACGAGGAGTTTCAATGGTTGACGGTGGAGGCACTACCAATGAAAATTAGTTCCCAGTCTGTCACGCCCCAGAAATCTGAAACCGATCCGTGGGGTGTGAGGAGAGAAAAACCAAAGGGATTTAAGGTTTGGTCAACTGTCTACTCCATTTAGGGTTTCTCGCAGGACTGCAGTTCTCACCTAAAAGAAGAAGAAGGAAGAGGGAGAAACAAGGGGTATTTTAAAACTTGATTTTTAAAAATATTTTATTAAAAGGAAACCTAGAGAGCTAAAAAATTTCGATAGAGATGACCACGCTCGACCTTCAACCGGGCTATCCACTCAGCATGTGCAGCCTGTCGGTGCCCACATGCTGATAGAAGTTCCTCTTAAGGGAGCACGAGACTCAAGTCTCTGACGGCGAGCCGAGTAGCCTCGCCCGTTCTCTAGCACTCGGGCACTAGTTTATGGGTCCTATCTATGGGGCTAGCCGGTTAGGTCACTTTAAGATTTATATTTTCATAGTAAGCTATCCTAGGATTAGGGCCTTGAGGAGAGGCCTACCCAAAAGATTCAGCTGGATCATCACCACTAACAATCACAAACACTGACTAGACAAAAGAATCCTTATTCCAATCCAATTGTTTACATTGCTAGAATAAGAAAAACTATAAGATGATATACTGAAGATAGAACACTATCATAACCCTAACTCCGCCTCTGGCGTCCCATTGCTACTCCTTAGCATCAGACCTGCAGGAGAGTCTACTCATGGGAAAGAGTAGCCCCCAATAGGAAATTGGGAGATTAGCCAAATTAATAGCTAGTGACATCCTAATAGTCTTTAATACTATGAGACAACCAAGCTAATTGAATTTAATTTAGCAATCCTATTACATAATATTAATATTTACAGATGAATACCCTAATCCTACCTACTGTCTATGTTCACATGCAATACCTATTGTCACTAGATTGTCCAACTTAAAGTTCATCCATTATTCAATAGTATTAACAAACCATTCAAACAAAATGACCATCTAATATCACTAGATTATCCTGCACTGCAGTATCATAATCCATATTAAGATTCCATAATTAATTAGCAATCATATAAAACCTCTATCCTAATGTGAGCCCCAGATATTTTTTTCATCCTGCCCCCAATCGGGCATTACTATAGGGCCTTTTATTTCGATATAGAGGGCCAACTCTCTCGCCGTGAATCCTCCCACACCATGCACAAATAACCCATATGATCATAAGGGATTTTCCGTCTTTCACGGTGGAGCTCTACCGCTCAACTAGCTTTCTTTGAGGTCTTCAACTACCCCGGGATAGGAATTGCTACGCCAATCCCTACTCGAGGGCACCTCCTATTGGCTTTACCATAATCCTTACCCGTAACACCCTAGCCTACTGATTTTTGGCAGTGCGTGCAGGATGGTTCACAGCCCTTGCGCGCATGGGGTCCAATCTTTCCACAAGATAGATTATCCATTTCACCCATTTTAATAAAGTATTAAACGCTCCACATAGTAAATAATTATTTTTACACATATACTGAGACAATTAAAAAAAATGCATACAGTGAGTAATTTGCCATATTTTAGCCTTGGTCCCGCACTGCTCTCGCAACCCATAATAGCACTACAGCTAAAGGTCACATCGCTCTTAAAGCGATTCGACCTACACACCCCCAAAACCAGTATATTAGGGTTGTCACTCCTTTTAGTAGGACGGGTCCCGATAATCATTATTTATTCAAATTATATTTTAATTTAAGAAAATACCTAATTACGGTATCCATACAATTATTATGATTATTCTATTAATATTTTAAGGCATGTTTATTTTAATAATATTTTAAAGCATGCGTCGCCGGACTCGCGACTTCGCATACAAGAAGGGGTCCACGTGACCACATACGACGATGCCCGGCGGGACCCGTATGCAGTATCAAGGACACCTGCCCTAGTTGTTCTCATTTTCCAATATCAAAGACCACGGGAAGAGAAGTAGATGTCACTTGGTTGTCGATCACGTACAAACTCTCGCTAACTGCTCATGATCCGTCTTTGCTCCGTCTACGGCTGGATCATCCCGGTTATGTACTGCCAAATTCACACATAGCAGACCCATGGTCAATGCTTGGTACCGAGTAATACAGGTTTAGGGCTGAGTTGGCCAAGTCGAGAAATTTTAGGCATTATCGGACGCCGGTCTATCGGCACGCAAAATGATGCTAAAGTCTCTGTTAGTCGACATTATCGATGCGAAGAGTCGCACTAAGGTCCAATTATACTAATCCGACTAAACGATCGTACCCGCGTCGGTTGTTGCCACTAGCATGCTATCATGCTCCGAGGGACCTTCCGCATCACACCAAGGTGTGCAACAGTAGGGCTAGTTATAAGATTGGGGGTCGATTCGTCATCCGCCTGAGCTGACTTCGGGCTAGATACGGATCTAGATGGTTCGTTCTCTTAAATGAGGGACTCACACGGGAATTGTACCGGTGGCCCACCTAGTGTATTGTTGCCGCCAAGGGGGGGTCGGTCTCATGTGCAAATGACTATACAAGGCGGTCTGACCCGCATCGGTATTAACAATTCTGAGGCATGCGCGACCCGATAAGATCAGGCCCGCTAATCTCGAGTGTGAGCTCGAGGGACTAAATCGACAATTACAAGCCTACCGAGCCTAGACCCGGATTGGCGGTGACTATCCTGCCTTAACCGGTAGAATCCCGGAATTGGTCAGAAGATGCTCTGGGAGCTATCGGGCACCGTCTCGTTTGCACATAAAATGGTGTGATCGATGATGTACGGTTGCATAACATACAGTGGTTCATCGCCATGCACAAGGCAACATCGCTCACCGCTAGCAAAAAGGGGTGATTACTAATAATCAACAAGATCGGTTAGTCTCAAGTGGGTTTTCTCGGCTACTAATTATTAGGCACTTGGGTAATGCTAGGCCGAGTGTGGTCAGAGCCACTCGCTACTTCACCGCCGACAACAGGTTATCGGCGCTCACAATAGCGATGGTAGAGGGGAACTGAATTTGACTAGTGGTTGGGTGGCCGGTTGGTCGTCAGCCCAAATGGGAGCCTGGCCGGGTCTTGGTCGGGATTTGCCGACAGCACATCTATCGGCCACCGTGCCGGCAGCCTTGGCCGCATCAAGGGATTATGCCACAAGGGCTAGGGGTTGGGTTGGTCTCAACAGCATAAAAAAAAACAAGGGAAATGAAGGGGGGCGACTGACCTGCCGATGGGGGTTGTCGGCTCCAGCTGCAACTCCTCTGGTCTGCTGATCTTCTCCGTCGTCGGCTGCCTCTGCTCCGGTCAGCTGCTCGCAGCCACACATATAGAGAGAGATCGGAAGAGAGAGAGAGAAATGGAGATCAGTGGGAAGAGGGGGGTCATGTTGCTTCAGGATGGAAGCTCGTGCTTGCACCGCTCGATCATGATCTCGTGATTGCATATGCACACACATGAACATAATTGACTACTACCCGTACTCACACATGCATGTTATCAGTCCTACGTTGAGAGAAAGAGAGAGAGAGAAAAAGAGAGGGACATTTGGGGTTGTCGGCGTCGGCCGACCAAAGGCTCGCCGAGGTCAAGTTACTCGCACCCACTCGCTCACGCTCGCACACGCGCATAATTAGAGGGGAGGAGTCGAGGTGAACCCTGGGTTGGGTGGTGGCCAATGGGGTTCATCGTCGTTGAGCGGCGAGGCTCATAGGAGGAGCTCACCCACACATAAATACAGAAAGAGGGAGAGAGAGAGGCAGAGGAAAGGCCTCCGACGTCGGGCCATGGTTGGGCATCCTGCCGAGGTAGCGGCCGATGGCCACGCGCACACACACATAGTCAAACGAGAGAGAGAGGAGGGCTCCGGGTTTTGGCTGGGCAGCCTACCGGGGTTGTGGTCGACGATCGTACATAAGAGAGAGAATAGAGAGAGAAAAGCTCCGGGGTTGGATCGGGTCATGGCGTTGCTATGCCGGTGATGGGGCAAGGGGAATAGGGCCGGATCGGGGTCGTGTGATGGGGCATAGGGAATCGGTTCATCGGATAGGGGCTGTGGGGCACCAGTGATAGGCGCCGGAGATCAGGTGGTTCGGTCGTTGGCAACGGGGCGATGGCACCAGGGTCGTGCGACGGTGAATGGCGTCGAGGCTAGGGGCTAGCCGAGGTGGCAGGGTGATGGGGCACTGTTGATGGGTGGCGGCCGTCGGGTTGCAGCGACGGGGTGCCGGAGGTCGGGTCGGGTTGGCAACATATAGAGGGAGGCCGGAGATCGGGTGGCTCGGGTCATCGGGTTGTCGGTGATGGCGTCGGGGCCATGCGACGACAGGGGCGCCGGATCGGGGCGAGGTGCCCGTGGTCGGTCCAGGTGGCGATACAAGAGAGGGAGGCCGAAGGGGGCCTCTCACCTGAGCGACGACGGCCATCGGACGGCGCCGGCAAAAACCGAGCGAGAGGGAGATGAGAGAGAGGTCGGAGGAGGAAGAGAGGGATCAGAGAGGTGGGTGAGGGGGTCGGGCTGAGGATGGGGGAGAGGGGCTGGAATGGGCTTTTAAAGGGAGGGGAGGGGCGGTATCCGACTGGATTCGAGGCGGAATTCGGGGTAGGATCCTGGGTGGGGGCGGTGGCGGTGGCGAGATTCACGGCCGGATTCGGGGCGGCGGCGGCGACGGGATTCGCGGCCGGATTTTGGGGGATCGGGGTGAGAGAGATGAGAGGTCGGATGTGAGAGGAGAGAGAGATCTGAGAGATGGGAGAGGAGAGAGGAAGGAGAGAGAGAAGGGTTGGGTTCGGGTTTGGGTGAGGGTGAGGGTGAGGGTTTGGGGGGTTCAGGTATGGGTTCGGATTTGGGTTTTGGGTTTGAGAGAAAGAAAGAGAGATATATATAGAGAGAGAGGGGGGGGCCAGCTGGGTTGGGGTTGGGTTCGGGATTAAGAGAGAGAAAGAGATATGGGGTTGGGTCGGGTTAGGCTTGGGTTGGGTTTAGGTTTTAGGGGTGGGTTTTGGGTTTTTAATTTTTTTAATTTTAAGTTTTTTTTCTTTCTAATACCGGTTGTTACATCCTACCGACCTTAATAGAATTTTCATCCCGAAAATTTAATATCTAAACTAAGGATACAAAGTTGTCATCTACACTATCAAAACGATGAAAGACACATCTATAATCGGTAAAATATTTACCGTACCAATAGGAAAAGTAAGCCACTACACCAACTTACCAAAAAGGGAAAATATGCCTTATACCCTACTACACTCGACTCTACTCTCTCTACTAACCTAACGTAATATGAATCAAGTCTCGTAATTATTAGGATAGAGATGAATCTCCAAATTCTCGCATCGCGAATACGAACTTTGGTTTTCATTTTCCATTCTAATCATTAAGGACTAATATAAATTTTCATATGTCCAGATTGTCTCTTTTCATGGATAAGGAACGTCCCCTTTATCCAGAAGCAAGGTAACAACCTGATCCATGAAACTTGATCACGAGATACTCACAACTAAAGGTACTAACACAAAATGGTATTCCTACTCATAGATACTACCTAGGATAATTCCATTGATTAAAGGGAGTCGAAAACTAAGATACCGACACCAAGTACTAAAATCTTGCACTAAGCTAATCATCGAGTTAGTGCGTAGCCTCATGATGTCTTCTATCGTACGGTCACAACCCACCGCCCAAGTTTCTGAGGAATAACATGTACTCCTGCTGTGAAAAGCCTCTATCAAGCTATGGCGTAACCTACTAACCATGGGGATTCTAATTACTACTTGAGATTCTACCTCTTGATGCATGCCACAAAACCACTATCCTTACAGGACATCATTACTTACGGGATCTAGTTAAAAACACAGGTAAGCCATAAATAATAAGCTAAATTTGATTCATGGTACATCAAGGAAAGTCTAGCAAGGAGGTCAACGTAGTTATTATACCTAGAATAGGGTAATAGACAATTCCTAAAAACACCGCCAAGGTCTCTAGTACCAAGAGTTAACATACATCAAAGAATTCTAAAACACCGGCTAATTCTCTAGTACCGAAGGTCAACGAGAATCATTGATAACAATAAATGCATGACTGGTTGCTAAAGTTTGATTGAGAATAGTGCAAACTCTACCACGAAAGCTCCCAAAGGAACGATGTGTAGTCTGCCGCAAAAGTCTCCATCGAGACAATGCGTAATCAACTAATCAAAGGAAATTCAAATCACCACTAGAGATTTCCATCTCCTGATGTATTCCTTGAAAAATCACTACCCCCAAGGATCATCAGTATTACTCCTATGATTCATTTAGATACGACATATAGGCTCTATTATAATCGATGATACACCGGAGAAAGCTAAGAAGACTAATCCAATTATTATAGCTAGAACTAAATAATGAGCAATCCTAACAATATCGACTAAGTCCCTAATACTAAAAGTCGATGAATAATCAAGGAATCCTAAGATACCGGCTAGGTCTCTAGCGCTAAGGGTCAACGAAGATTAAGGAGTCCTAAATTACGGGCTAGGTTTCTAATGCTAAAGGTTAACAGAAAACAAAAACTAACAAAAAGAGGACCTCACAACCATACCAATGTATATCCTTCCAAACATATTCAACATACATTCTATCTTCCAAAATAAAAAAACCATATTACAAACTGAAATTTGATATATAGTTCTTAGTCAACTCGCCATCAGACCCACAACTAGCAAATCCAAATAAGCATTAGAATCCAAACAAAAACTCCGAGATTGACTCAAATACTATCCTTGGTTAAGATGTTCTAGGCAGTTTTCTACCTGAGTCATCGCGACTAGCTCTGAGCCTAAACATTAGGGTCCTGAGACAAATATAATCATGATCAATCTGCATAATAGTTATATTGACTCCTCAAGTTCCTATCAATCAAATACCTAAGTATGGGCAATTTCTTAACTATCAATCAATTCCTCCAATCTATCCAATCCTCCAAGTACAATAAACCCTAGACACTCGCACACTAAGCTACCACTAACTACTCTAAGAAATACTACCAAATCAATTTCTCTACTATCTCTAGAATCACCTTAGCACTAGTACATCCTAAACCTCCCGTTAAACTAATCACAAAATAACATCCTAATGAAACCTTAGGAACATATCTCTAAGCTCTGATACCAACTGTCACCCCCCAGAAATCTGAAACTGATCCCTGGGGTGTGAGGAGAGAAAAATCAAAGGGATTTAGGGTTTGATCAACTGTCTACTCCATTTAGGGTTTCTCATAGGACTGCAGCTCTCACCTAAAAGAAGAAGAAGGAAGAGGGAGAAACAAGAGGTATTTTAAAACTTGATTTTTAAAAATATTTTATTAAAAGGAAACCAAGAGAACTAAATTTTTTTGATAGAGATGATCACGCTCGACTTTCAACCGGGCTATCCTCTTAGCATGTGCGGCTTGCCGGTTCCCCACATGCTGACAGAAGTCCCTCTTAAGGGAGCACGAGACTCAAGCCTTTGACGGTGAGACGAGTAGCCTCGCCCGTTCTCTAGCACTCGGGCACCGGTTTATGGGTCCTATCTACGGGGCTAGTCGGTTAGGTCACTTTAAGATTTATATTTTCATATTGAGCTATCCTAGGCTTGGGACCTTGAGGAGAGGCCTACCCAAAAGATTCAGCTGGATCATCACCACTAACAATCACAAACACTGACTAGACAAAAAAATCCTTATTCCAATCCAATCGTTTACATTGCTAGAATAAGAAAAACTACAAGATGATATACTGAAGATAGAACACTATCGTAACTCTAACTCTGCCTTTGGCGTCCCACTACTACTCCTTAACATTCGAACCTGCAGGAGAGTCTACTCGTGGAAAAGAGTAGCCCCTAATAGGAAATTGGGAGATTAGCCAAATTGATGGCTAGTGGCATCCTAATAGTCTTTAATACTATGAGACAACCGATCTAATTGAATTAAATTTAGCAGTCCTATTACATAATATTAATATTTACAGATGAATACCCTAATCCTACCAGCAGTCTATGTTCACATGCAATACCTATTGTCACTAAATTGTCCAACTTAAAGTTCATCCATTATTCAATAGTATTAACAAACCATTCAAACAAAATGACCATCTAATATCACTAGATTATCCTGCTTTGTAGTATCATAATCCATATTAAGATTCCATAATTAATTAGCAATCACATAAAACCTCTATCCTAATGTGAACCCCGGATATTTTTTTCATCCTGCCCCCGGTCGGGCATTACTATAGGGCCTTTTATTTTGATATAGAGGGTCAACTCTCTTACCGTGCATCCTCCCACACCATGCACAAATAACCCATATGATCATAAGGGGTTTCCCGTTTTTCACGGTGGAGCTCTACCGCCCAACTTGCTTTCTTTAGGGTCTTCAACTACGCCGGGATAGGAATTGCTAGGCCAATCCCTACTCGAGGGCACCTCCTATTGGCTTTACCACAATCCTTGCCCGTGACCCCCTAGCATACTGATCTTTGGCTGTGCGCGCAGGGTGGTTCACGGCCTTTGCGCGCATGGGGCCCTTTCACCCATTTTAACAAAGTATTAAACGCTCCACACAGTAAATAATTATTTTTACATATATACTGAGACAATTAAAAAAAAAACATACGGTGAGTAATTTGCCACATTTTAACCCTGGTCCCGTACTGCTCTCGCAACCCATAATAGCACTACAGCTAAAGGTCACATCGCTCTTAAAGCGATTCGACCTACACTCCCCCAAAACTAGCATATTAGGGTTGCCACTCCTTTTAGTAGGACGGGTCCCGATAATCATTATTTATTCAAATTATATTTTAATTTAAATAAATACCTAATTACGGTGTCCATACAATAATTATGATTATTCTATTAATATTTTAAGGCATGTTTATATTAATAATATTTTAAAGCATGCGGCGATGCCCGGCGAGACCCGCATGCAGTATCGAGGACACCTGCCCTAGTTGTTCTCATTTTCTACTATCAATTACCAGGGTAAGAGAAGTAGATGTCACCTGGTTGTCAATCACGCACAAACTCCTGCTAACTGCTCTTGATCCGTCTCTGCTCCGTCTACGGCTGGATCATCCCGGTTACATACTGCCAAATTCACATATAGCAGACCCATGGTCAATGCTTGCTACCGAGTAATACAGGTTTAGGGCCGAGTTGGCCGAGTTGAGAAATTTTAGGCGTCATCGGACGCCGGTCTATCGGCATGCAAAATGATGCTAAAGTCTCGGTTAGTCGGCATTGTCGATGCGAAGAGTCGCACTAAGGTCCAATTATACTAATCCGACTAAACGGTCGTACCCGCATCGGTTGTTGCCACTAGCATCCTATCATGCTTCGAGGGACCTTCCGCATCACACCAAGGTGTGCAACAATAGGGCTAGTTATAAGATTGGGGGTCGATTCGTCATCCGCCCGAGTTGCTTCGGGCTAGATACGGATCTAGATGGTTCCTTCTCTTAAATGAGGGACTCACACGAGAATCGTACCGGTGGCCCACCTAGTGTATTGTTGCCGCCAAGGGGGGTCGGTGTTGTGCGCAAATGACTATACAAGGCGGTCTGACCCGCATCTGTATTAAGAATTCTGAGGCATGCGCGACCCGATGAGATTAGGCCCGCTAATCTCGAGTGTGAGCTCGAGGGACTAAAATGACAATTACAAGCCTGCCGAGCCTAGACCCGGATTGGCGGTGACTATCCTGCCTTAACCGGTCGAATCCCGGAATTGGTCGAAAGATGCTTTGGGAGCCATCTGGTACCGCCTCGTTTGCACATAAAATGGTGCGATCGATGATGTACGGTTGCATAACATACGGTGGTTCATCGCCATGCACAAGGCAACATCGCTCACCGCTAGCAAGAAGGGGCGATTACTAATAATCGACAAGATCGGTTAGTCTCAAGTGGGTTTTCTCGGCTACTAATCATAAGGCACCTGGGTGATGCTAGGCTGAGTGTGGTCAAAGCCACTCGCTACTTCACGGTCGACAACTGGTTATCGGCGCTCACAATAGCAAGGGTAGAGGGGGACTAGATTTGACTAGTGGTTGGGTGGGCGGTTGGTCGTCGGCCCAAATAGGGGCCTGGCCGGGTCTTGGTCAGGATTTGCCGACTACACATCTGTCGGCCACCGTGCCGGCAGCCTTGGTCGCATCAAGGGATTATGCCACAAGGGCTAGGGGTTGGGTTAGTCTCAACATCACCAAAAAAAAATAGGGAAACGAAGGGGGGCGGCTGACTTGTCGATGGGGGTTGTCGGCTCCAGCTGCAACTCCTCCACTCTGCTGATCTTCTCCGTCGCCGGCTGCCTCTGCTCCGGTCGGCTGCTCGCAGCCACACATATAGAGAGAGAGATCGGAAGAGAGAGAAATGAAGATCGGTGGGAAGAGGGGGGTCATGTTGATTCAGGATGGAAGCTCGTGCTTGCACCGCTCGATCATACTCTCGTAATTGTATATGCACACACATGCACATAATCGGCTACTACCCTTACTCACACATGCATGCTATCTGTCCTATGTTGAGAGAGAGAGAGAGAAAAAGAGAGGGACATTTGGGATTGTCGGTGTCGGCCGACCAAAGGCTCGCCGAGGTCAAGTTGCTCGCACCCACTCGCTCACGCTCGCATATGCGCATACTTAGAGGGGAGGAGTCGAGATGAACCCTGGGTTGGGTGGTGGCCGATGGGGTTCGTCGTCGTTGAGCGGCGAGGCAGGAGGAGCTCACCCACACATAAATAGAGAAAGAGGGAGAGAGAGACAGAGGCAGAGGAGAGGCCTCCGACGTCGGGCCATGGCTGGGTAGCTTGTCGAGGTAGTGGCCGATGGCCACGCACACACACACACACACACACAGTCACACGAGAAAGAGAGGAGGGCTCCGGGTTCTGGCTGGGCAGCCTCCCGAGGTTGTGGTCGACATTCGTACACAAGAGGGAGATTGAGAGAGAAGGGCTCCGAGGTTGGATCGGGTCATGGCGTTGCTGTGCCGGTGATGGGGCAAGGGGAATCGGGCCAGATCGGGGTCGTGTGATGGAGCATAGGGAATTGGTTCATCGGATTGGGGCTGCGGGGGACCAGTGATAGGCGCCGGAGATCGGGTGGTTCGGTCGTTGGCAAAGGGGCGACGGCACCAGGGTCGTGTGACGGTGAACGAAGTCGAGGCGAGGGGCTGGCCGAGGTGGCAGGGTGATGGGGCACCGTTGATGGGTGGCGGCCGTCGGGTTACAGCAATGGGGTACCGGAGGTCGGATCGAGTTGGCAACATATAGAGGGAGGCCGAAGATCGGGTGGTTCGGGTCGTCGGGTTGTCGGTGAAGGCGTCGCGGCGAGGTGCTCGTGGTTGGGCCGGGTGGCGATACAAGAGAGGGAGGCCAAACGGGGCCTCTCACCTGAGCGGCGGCGGCCGTCGGGCGGCACCGGCAAAAACCGAGAGAGAGGGAGATGATAGAGTGGCCGGTGGGGGAAGAGAGGGATCAGAGAGGTGGGTGTGGGGGTCGATCTGAGGATGGGGGAGAGGGGCTGAAGGAGGGAAGGGGGAGAGGGGCTGGCATGGGCTTTTAAAGGGAGGGGAGGGGCGGCAGCCGACGGGATTCGGAGTGGAATCCGGGGCGGGATCCGGGGCGGCGGCGGCGGCGGGATTCACGGTCGGATTCGAGACGTCGGCGGCAGCGGGATTCGCTGCCGGATTTTGGGGGATCGGGGTGAGAGAGATGAGAGGTCGGATGTGAGAGGAGAGAGAGATCTGAGAGATGGGAGAGGAGAGAGGAAGGAGAGAGAGAGAGAGAGAGAGAGAGAGAGAGAGAGAGAGAAGGGTCGGGTTTGGGTTTGGGTGAGGGTTTGGGGGGTTCGGGTACGGGTTCGGATTTGGGTTTTGGGTTTGAGAGAAAGAAAGAGAGATATAGAGAGAGAGAGGGGGTCAGCTAGGTTGGGGTTGGGTTCAGGATTAAGAGAGAGAAAGAGAGGAAGAGAGATGGGGTTGGGTCGGGTTAGGCTTGGGCTAGGTTTTGGTTTTAGGGGTGGGTTTTGGGATTTTAAGTTTTTTTTTTCTAATACCGGTTGTTACACAGTCGATTGTGGCCGTTGCCGAACGAATTTTGACATTCGCATCGAATGTGGCCGCCCCCTTCGAAAGTTTTTTCACCGCCAAGGGTGGCTGGTCGAGTACAAATGTTTTAGAATTATTGTTTTGAGTCTCAATGTTATACAAATTATGTGCATATGAGGCTCGAAACAATAATGTTACCAAAAGTGTTTTGCTGCCGAAGGCGCCAGGTGTGTTGCCACCGAAGACGACGATAGGGGTGGGAGTGGGGATGGGGGAGGTGATGCTCGGGGGGGGTGTTGCCGTCGAAGACTATCTGATTGTGTTTTACCGCCGAAGGCGGCCCACTGCAGTGCCGACAGGCACGGGCATGCACTAGTCTATATAACAAGGGACGGCGGTTTTGTGCTGACTAGACCAAAAGGAACCAAATGCTGACTAGACAAAACGAACAAGTGATCACAGCCGTTCCCTCTCTTCTTCCCCCGATCTCTCTCTCTCTCTCTCTCTCTCTCTCTCTCTCTCTCTCTCGCTTCCAGGATCTCTTTCTCCCCGATTTTCTCTCTCTCAATCTCTCTCCTCGGCTCTCTCTCTCTTCCCCGATTTTCTCTCTCTCTCTCTCTCTCTCTCTCTCTCTCTCTCTCTCTCTCTCTCTCTTTCTTCTCTCTTTGTCTCTCCGGTGCATGCAGAATCCTATTAGAAACCGATGATAAATGCCCATTTAATGCCATTTAATGAGAGAGAGAAAGAGAGAGAGGCATGAAGCGATGGATTTCAAGCACATACATACCCCTTCAAGCCCACTCCATCCGTGGCCTTCATATATATACAGCTGGTGCATGCTGAATCCTATTAGAAACCGATGATAAATGGTCATTTAATGCCATTTACTGAGAGAGAGAGAGAGAGAAGAGGCATGAAGCCTTGGATTTCAAGCACATACATAACCCCACACACACACACGCACACACACACAGAGAGAGAGAGAGAGAGAGAGAGAGAGAGAGAGAGAGAGAGAGGCATGAAGCCATGGATTTCAAGCCTAGTCCATCCGTGCCCTTCATATATACACAGACGAGATTCGATCCGTGCATGCACTCTATGAGGTTGAACTTTTTTATTGTAAATGGCATGGTATGGGGTGGAATCCTTCATATCAATTATAATATTTATAACAATTAATGCTATAAATGGGTCTAATATATCCATTGTGAGTGATATAAAATCTCAAAGGCATTTTTGCTGCTGGGGGGAATTAGTTGGATCGATGAGTATGTTCGATTATCACCTCAGCGTAGGGTGCATGGACAGGTGTCCTACTGGCGAAGGCAGTCCGCTGTAGTGCTGACAAGATGGCCACTGCTAGACCTAGCACACGAGGAGTTTCAATGGTTGACGGTGGAGGCACTAACATCGAAAATCGGTGCCCTGTCTATTGCAGTCGTCGTCGAACGAATTTTGGCATTCGCGTCGAATGTGGACGCCCCCGTCGAAAGTCTTTTCATCGCCAAAGGTGGCTATTCGAGTGCAAATGTTTTGACTTATTGTTTCGAGTCTCAATGTTATACAGGTGAGGCTCGAAACAATAATGTTACCAAAAGTGTTTTGTTACCGAAGATGCCAGGTGTGTTACCACCGAAGATGACAATGGGGGTGGGAGTGGGGATGAGGGAGGCGATGATCGAGGGGTCCCGCCGAAAGTGATCCGATTGTGTTTTGCCGCTGAAAGTGGCCTGCTGCAGTGCCGACAGGCACATGCATGCACTAGTCTATATAACAAGGGACGCCAGTTTTGTGCTGACTAGACAAAAAGGAACCAAATGCTGACTAGACAAAGTGAACAAGTGATCACAGTCGTTCCCTCTCTTTTTACCTCGATCTCTCTCTCTCTCTCTCTCTCTCTCTCTGGTGCATGCAGAATCCTATTAGAAACCGATGATAAATGCTCATTTAATGCCATTTAATGAGAGAAAGAGAGACAGAGAGAGAAAGGCATGAAGCCATAGATTTCAAGCCCATACATACCCCCTTCAAGCCCACTCCATCCGTTCCCTTTATATATATATACTAGTAAGAAACTCGAGCAATGCCCGAATGTGTTTGATGCACGTCATTTGACAAAGACGATATCACAACTGTTCGAAGAAGTGTGAAATTTGAAGTGAGTGTGATTCACTTGTTAGAGAGAGAGATATTAACATTAAATGACCATTAAATGCCATTGAATGAAAATTTATCATCTTTATGATAGGTTTTTAAATGGATTTAAAAAAGAGCCGCATTTACACATGGAAGAAGAATTCTAACTCTTTAAAAGGCGTCCACATGTCACAACACGGGAGAGAGGCTTCCATTTTAGTATATAGTATAGATACAGCCGGTGCATGCATAACCCTATTAGAAACCAATGATAAATGGCCATTTAATACCATTTACTGAGAGAGAGAGAGAGAGAGAGAGAGAGAGCGAGGCATAAAGCCTTGGATTTCAAACACATATAGCCCCGCACAGAGAGAGAGAGAGAGAGAGACATGAAGCCATGGATTTCAAATAGAGAGAGAGAGAGAGAGAGAGAGAGAGAGAGAGAGAGAGAGGCATGAAGCCATGGATTTCAAGCCCAGTCCATCCGTGCCCTTCATATATACACAGACGATTCGACTCATGCATGCACTCTATGGAGGTTGAACTTTTTTTACTGTAAATGGCATGGTATGGGGTGGAATCCTTCATTTCAATTATATTATTTAAAACAATGCTAGAAAATGATCTAATATATCCATTGTGAGTGATATGAAATCTCATATGAATTTTTGCTGCTGGGGGGAATTCGTTGGATCGATGAGTATGTTTGATTATTACCTCAGCGTAGGGTGCATGGTCTCAATTTTTCCTTTCTCACCTAACCTTGGAATCCCGTCTCATTTTTTTCCTTTGGTTAGGGTTTCTTTGAACGCTCGCTTGGCCTCCTTGGATACCACCGGTGGCTCTGAGGAGGCCATGGCTTGGGTTTGTTCCTCCTCGAGGGTGGGATCTTGCCCCCCTTCTTCCCTCTGTGCATAGGGGGTTTCCGGCAGCCAGTGATATTGTGTTCGAAGCGCCTGGGTCTCAGGGTTTTTCCCTCTGCTCGGCTGAAGCTCCTAGCTCAGCGTCAAGGTTGTTGGCTGCCTGGTACGGGTAGGTAGCTTCGGTCATAAGCCCTCCGTTAGCTTAGAATGTCCCAACATTGACTGCTATTGGTGGTATCGTGGTTGTCGATCCGTCGGGGCGGGGTCGGTGTTGCCGCGATAGTGTTTTGTTGCCGAAGGCGGTCACTTGTGTTGTCACCGAATACGACGGTGTGAGTGGGGGTGGTGATGCCGGGGGGTGTCTTGCCACCAAAGGTGGTTCGCTGCATTACTGACAAGTGTGCTGCCGCCGAAGGCTGTCCACTGCAGTGCCGACAAGATGGCCACTGCTAGACCCAAGACACGAGGAGTTTCAACAGTTGACGGTGGAGGCACTAACATCGAAAATCGGTTCCCTGTCGATTGTGGCCGTCGCTGAACGAATTTTGACGTTCGCATCGAATGTGGACGCCCCGCCGAACATTTTTTCGTCATCAAAGGTGGCTGTTCGAGTTCAAATGTTTTAGACTTATTATTTCGAGTCTCAATGTTATACAAATGATGCGCAGATGAGGCTCGAAATAATAATGTTACCAAAAGTGTTTAATTTTTTTCCGAAGGCGCCAGGTGTGTTGCCACCGAAGACGACAATGTGGGTGGGAGTAGGGATGGGGGAGGCGATGCTCGGGGGGGATGTTGCCGCCAAAGGCGGCCCACTGCAGTGCCGACAGGCACGAGCATGCACAAGTATAAAACGATGCATGTTCCTATTTATTATGAGTAGTTTTTAAAACTAATTGACTGGTTTGTATAACAACTAACATGATCGACCAATAATAACATGCCACGTGTTGCAAATATGTTCCATATTTGAAATAATAATAGTCATCATGATAAAATAGACTTCCTCTTTACAAACCTCATCACAGCTATTTGTTGACTGTCTATCTGAACTGTGTAAGATTCACAGACGCTTGAGTAAGGTTCACAGGCACTTGGGTGCAATGAATGACTGTGATCGGGTTTGTAAAAAGTCTAATTTTTTTTGTTGTCACATTTTTTTTTTGTAATTTTTTGTTGCCTCGTTGAATAGTATTTTCTGATAAACAATCCACATGACGTGTTGCTATTGGTCGGCGTCATTCTACCGTCAACAAATAATTTCTTCCAACAACTTGTCATTCACTTGCAGTACGCCGGGTTGCTTACCTATCGGGTGGCTCTGATGAATCAGGCCCGCCAGCTTATAAGGTACGAGACGCCTTATTAGATTGTTTCTCATCTTCTATATAACATGGCATACGGTATTGTACTGATTAGGGCAAAAAACACCCTCTTAGTCGTTTGATTTTATGTAAATATCATAGTTGTATGTTGATCCAAATCGACTAGCTAGCTACCTAATAAATGACTTCAAATCCTTAGTCATAATTACGCAAAATCAGATAGATAATATATGCCGGAATCCGTTTCTTCATCTTAATCGGTTCTTTTGATTTCAAGCCTAGCTGCCCCTCCCATGTGTGAATAAGACTCTCTTATAAATCCTATTAAAAACCTACTATGACAAATACCTATTCAATGATATTTAATAAACATTTAATGATAATTAATATTTTTTGAAAGATAAATTGATAATTAGTGCTCTCTTTCTTTCTTAACATCCGCATTTACTAGTTCATTATAGAATAGTGAATTAGTGATCGATTCTATAAGTTGTCCTGTACCACATGGTGGCGAGAGTGAAGCAACTACAACCATTGAGATTGAGTTATGTTATATGAACACACTGTGGGACATTCTAGGGACAACCCGTGGTGGTCAGGAAGGCGTCAGCCAGGGGGCTTGGTGCGAATGCCGTCGCCGATGCACCGAGCGTTGGCCGGCGCGCGACGCCCCCACACAACCACGGGTTGTCCCACAAATACATTGAAAATGAATCTATATCTATCTTCTATATATATACTAAAATGGAAGCATCTCTCCCGAGTTGTGACACGTGGACGTCTATTAAAAAGCTAGAATTCTTCTTTCGTGTGTGAATGCGGCTTTTTTTTAAATCCATTTAAAAACCTTTCATAAAGATGATAAGTTTTCATTCAATGATATTTAATGGTCATTTGATGTTAATATCTCTCTCTCTCTCTAACAAGTGAATCACACTCACTTCAGATTTTACACTTTTTTAAACAGTTGCGATATCGTATTTGCCAAATGGTGTGCATCAAGCACATTCGGGCATTGCCCGGGTTTCTTACTAGTATCTATACTAAAATGGAAACCTCTCTCCCGTGTTGTGACACGTGGATGTCTTTTAAAGAGTTAGAATTCTTCTTCCGTGTGTGAACGTGGCTCTCTTTTAAATCCATTTAAAAGCATATCATAAAGATGATAAATTTTTCATTCAATGACATTTATTGTTAATCTCTCTCTCTAATAAGTGAATCACACTCACTTCAGATTTCACACTTCTTCGAACAGTTACGATGTTGTCTTTGACAAATGACATGCATCAAGCACATTGGGGCATTGCCCGGGTTTCTTACTAGTAGTCTAATCTAATACTAAAAGGGAGCCCTCTCTCCTGTGTTATGACACGTGGACCACTTTTGAATAACCAGAATCCTTCTCCTGTGTGTGAACGCGGCTCTCTAATAAATCCTATTAAAAATCTATTATAAAGATGATAAACACCAATTCAATGACATTTAATGATCATTTGATGTTAATTAAAAAAAATTCATTAGTACTATCTCTAGTCCTCTCTCTAATAAGTGAATCACACTCTAAAGAGTGAATCACAATCACTTCAAATTGCATACTTTTCTTTTGGATGGCTTTGATATTGCTCTCTCCCGTGTCATGACATAGACCTCTTTTGAAGAGTGAATCCTTCTTCCATGTGTGAACGTAATATTCTTTCTCATAAATCCTATTAAAAACCCACTATAAAGATATAAATACCCATCCAATGACATTTAATAGTCATTTGATGTTAATTAGAAAAATCATTAGTACTATCTCTTTCTCTAACAAGTGAAATTACAACCCGACAAGTGAATCACACTCACACCAGATTGTGCACTTCTTCAGACTGTTGTAATGCCGTCTATGTCAAGTGGCATGCATCAAGTTCATTCGGGCATTGCCCGGGTTTCTTACTAGTGTAATACCAAAATGGAGCCCTCTCTCCTGTGTTGTGACACGTGGACCATGTTTGAAGAGCCATAATCGTTCTCTTATATGTGAACGTAGCTCTCTCACATTAATTCTATTAGGAACTAATATAAACATGATAAATACCCATGCAATTGTATTTAATGGTCAATTGATGTTAATTAGAAAAATCATTAGTATTCTCTCTCTTCGTCTAACAATTGAATCACATCTGGACGAGTATAATAAATCCTATTATAAATACTATAAATACCCATTCAATAGTATTTAATGGCCATTTAATGCTAATTAGGAAAATTATTTGTACCATCTCTCTCACACACATGTGTAGTACACCCACTTCAGATTGCACAATACTTTTTCGACGGATGTGAGGTCGTCTGTGCAAAGTAGCGTGCATCAAAGTTCATTCGGGAATTGCCCGGGTTTCTTACTAATAGTATAATGCTAAAACGGAGCCCTCCCTCCTATGTTGTGACATGTGAATCTTTTTTGAAGAGCCGGAATCCTTCTTTCGTGTGTGAACACGGTTCTCTCTTATAAATCCTATTAAAAACATATTGTAAAGATGATATAAATACTTATTCAATAGTATTTAATAGTTATTTGATGTTAATTAGGAAAGTCATTAGTACTCTCTCTTTCTCTAGCATGTGAATCACATAACATGCATCAAGTTCATCTGGGCATTGTCTGGATTTCCTATTCGTTACTCAAAAAAAATCTGAAGCTTTCACATCTACCACCTGGCACAGAGAACGATTTTGCTCCGAACATAATGTCTCTTTCATTGGTCCATTTCAAGAGCATTTGATTATTTCACGATAACGATTTTATTCCAACCTCCTTAAAGAGGTTGGAGCATCCCGCTCTCTCTCTCATTGGTCCATCTCGAGGGCTTTTGATCATGATAAACAGTATGAAATGACAGACATACCCTTGGAATGGACCAATGAGAGAGAGCGGGATGCTCCAACCTCTTTAAAGAGGTTGGAACCAAATCGTACTCTCATTTCACCATGATTAAAAGCATGGAATGACAAGCATGCTCTTGAAATAGACCAATCTATATAACATGCTAAGACCGTTCGTGTTATTTACAGTTTTATCATAAAAAGGAACTTTGCGTTAATTATATTTGTATCACGGAAAGAAACAAAGACAAAAAAAAAATCGACCAAAACTATGATTAAATCAGCAACCCTCAGGTCCCAAATGAATATGGTGGAGATGGCGATGCTCGATAAGCCACCAAATGAATATGGTGGAGATGGTGATGCCCGATAAGTATGTTGCCGTCAAAGATCGCCCGCTACAATACCAATAGACACAGGCATGTACTAGTGACTAGTGAGAAAACAAAGGATGCTCCGATCAAAATCGTTCTCCCTGTCACTTGCGCCTAACCTTCGATGTCAACTGTTTGGCATTAATGAGCACGACGCACAATAGCACCCTACGTATTGGATAGGCTGACGTCGATCTACACGTCAGAATGTCATGTACGGATCACAGCCGTCCGTTTAGCCCAATGAGAAAAAAAATTGACGAACCGGCCAGTGGCATTGCGCCACATACGCCACCACTTAGGGTAAAGAGGTAATTTGAACCCAATAAAACTTACCTCCGGTCGTAGTTACCGGTCGTCAAAGCCGGTCGTCAAATTTTTTCAACGACCAAGCTACCGCTACCTGCAGGGAAGCTGCAGCACGTCTATAGTAGCGATCGCTGTCGCCTAACTTAATGACGTGGCACATCACGATTGGACCGTAAGCAAGTGGGGCAAAACCAACCGGGTAGCAAAAATAAAAAAAAACTCTCCAAATTCCGAACGTGGCGACACTCCTTTATTGGTTGCTGTACTTTAGTTGGTGGTGGTTCGGTCGAGATTCAAAGCGCATCCCTGTAAAGGAGAGTACGATTTTGTTCCAATCTCCTTAAAGAGGTTGGATGTTCCCGGTCTCTCTCATTGGTCAATATCGAGGGTTTTTCGTCATTTCACCATGATAAGTAGTAGGAAATGACTAAAAGCCCCTCGATATGGTCCAATGAGAGAGACTGTAAACATCCAACCTCTTTAAGGAGGTTGGAACAAAATCGTACTTCTGTAAAAAGTTAACTAGATAGGATGGCATCTTTACTGGTCAAGCCGCCCACGTGAGCAGATCATAACAGAGTCACCTGATCCACTGAGGTTATAGTCTGAGGGATCAGATGGGTTGGAGCTAAAACTGAATCACAACCGTTTGTTTCATCTAACCCGATCAGTGATCCTGACAAAGCATATAAAAGAACGGGTATGATTAGCTCTGCAACTTCAGAGGATCCGTGCCCGTCAATAGACTAGGGAGAGAACGATGGCACATGCTTTTACCAGTCGAGCCGCCCATGCTGAGCCCCTGCACCCGGTTTCTGAAGGGAAGAATAACCGGCTGCTGGCAAGCAGCGACTGATTATGACCGGACATGGCCGGTTGTTGTATGGTCCGGATGGAAGTGGCAACCTGGTACGCCGGGTAACGGGGGTGGTAATGTCAATGATGTGGGTGCGTGGCACTTCAGGTAACGGGGGTGGTAATGTCCGAAGGACGGGGCGGATTTTTTTTTTTTTTCTTCAAATTCATGGTGCGGAGTTGGTGGAACCGTGGAAACTAGGGGTGAAACTCGGGTCGGGTTGGTTCGGGTTTGAGCCAACTCGGAACCGTATCAAACTAGTTCGGTTCTACATAAAGAAACCCAAACCAATTCGAATTGGGCATATACCCGAACGGATCCAACTACACTGAAGTCGGGTTGGATCGGGTCGGTTCCCAAGTTGGTGGTTGGTCTAAAAAATTAATGGCTATTGATTACTGGGGGAATTAGGTGTAGGTCCTTAACTATTTTGTAATATTAGCCGCTAAACACCATAATTTGCTATATTAGCTAAGGTCCCTCCTTTGTCTTCTCCCACTCTCCCGAGCTCGACCCCGGCGATCCCGACCTCAACCTTGACTCCAACGACCTCGCCTAGGGTTAGGTCTAGGGGTAGCCGGGTAGGTCTAGGGTTCATCCCGTGACTTGTAGATTAGGTCCGGGGGGGGGGGATCGGTTAGGTTCGGCTGCGGCAGAGGAGGGGGGTTCGGTTGGTCCGACGGCGGCGGGGGAGGGGGTTCGGTTAGGTCCGGCAACGGAGGGGGAGGGGGGCAAGGGTTCGGTTAGGTCCGACGGCGGCGGCTGGGGGGGGGGGGGGGGGGGGGGGGGGGGCGCAGGCGGGAGGGACTTGAGCTATATTTCAAAATTACTGTGTCCTGTAACTAACAGTTATCTCTCAAAAAAGACTTATGTCAAACTACCCTTTGATTATTTACTAGCAAGCTAAAGGTCCACATTGGGTTTTGGGCTTTAGACACATGTTGAGTTCTCTTCGTAGTTGGTACAACAATCACAAATAGCAAATGACTACCCATGTTCTAGTGTGACCCAAGTCCAAACTTGTGACATGTATCTGTCACAAGTTTGGGAAGAATCCATCTCCCTTCTCTAAGCTACCCTCTCCAAAATTGATCTCCCCCTAGCGATGATTTTTGCCATCATTTTTAGGAACCAAACAGCTCTAAGACCGGAAATCAATTCCATTTCGAGGGAATTGTCATTATTTCTGTGAACCAAACGGCCCTTACCTTCAAACATATATTGTAATTCAATAGTTTGTTTGATTTTGTACTTTCTTTTTAAATATAGAATTGATTGATTCTATCATTAACTTGTAGTTGCACTTTGATAACTAGCTGATTGTTTGTAGTTTCTACAAGAGTTTATTAGTCCTTCATCAATTCTTAATAAGAATTATGCAAAACTTATTTGGGATTAAACTCTGAGCTGAGAGATAATTTAAATGCATCACTGATATGATGTAGTATTGATGGAATTAACTCATGAGAGTTTTATGTGAAAACTATATATGTCTAAGTAGATGGTGAAGAGAGGCATAACAACAATTTTGGATAGAGAATATTAAAATAATTTATTTATAGTTTACATGACATCTGATACAAGAAGAAAAATATGATTGAGGTTCAACTTTAATTAATGATGTTTCACTTTTATTTTCTTCGTTATAGTCTAAAATGACTTCTTTTTTTGTTTGTCTGGTTGAGATTCTATTTGATTGGAGGGCTTGTATGCAAAACTAGCACCAAATCGGTGTAATTCATCATCCGGGGACCTCTAGGAGTACATATAGACTTTCCAAGTTCTTTAAGAATGCCGATTTGACATCTATTTGATAAACTTTCCAATTTCTTTGAGCTGCCAATGCAGGTACCATTCTAACTGTCTCAAGCCGAGCAATAAGATCAAACACTTCTTGAAAATCTATGTCATATCTTTGCTTGTAGGCTTTCCCAACTATCTGAGCTTTGCACTTGTCAATCTCTCATTTTCATTCAATTTTGTTTTATAAACCCACTTCAAGTTTTGTTTCTTCCAATAGACTTGATTTCTTGATTCATAGCATGCTTCTACTTTTTTCTTGTGATGCTTCTTCAAAAGTAATTGGATTGGTATCGGCAAATAAAACAAAGTTATTTAACTCTTCATCTAAGATGCTTCTCGATGTTTCATAAATATCTCTTATACTTCTTGTCTTCTTTGGAGGCGAATCAGGACTACTTGAAGATGATGATGAAGGCGAGGAAAATGGAGAGGTGGCTGGAGTACTATCGTCTTCATCACTCTAATAACCACCACTTGGAGTATCATTGTCATCTTCCACATTAACACAAACCGACTTCTTCTCATCCCAATCCCAAGATCTTCTTTGAATTTCACATCTCTACTTATTATTAATTTCTTTGTGATGGGGTTATACAAGTTGTAAGCTTTTGAAACTTCATTATACCCAACAACGGTATACTTCTTGGACTTGTCATCCAACTTGCTTCTTTTTTCATCCGGAATATGTGCATAAGCAATGCTCCCAACTATTCTCATGTGACCTACACTTGGTTTGTGCCATCTCCAAACTTCTTGAGGAGTCTTGCCTTGAACACTTTTCGAAGACGCATGATTCAAAAGATAGACAGCATAAGCAATGGCCTCCACCCAAAATGTAAGGCTTTCAACATGCTTCTAGCTAAACTCCATAATAGTTCTATTCTTCCTCTAGACAATTCTATTTTGTTAAGGAGTATACCGGGTAGTGAGTTCATGTTGAATGCTGCTTTCCTTAAGAAAGTCTTCAAACTCATGGATGCATAATCTACACCTGGGTCGAAACACAAAGTCTTGAACATATAGCCACTTTGTTTCTCAACTAAAGCCTTAAAAATTTTAAAATATACCAACACCTTCGATTTTTTTTAGAAAATTAACCCATGTCTTTCTACTATAATCATCAATAAATGTAAGGAAATAGCTGCTGCCACCAAGAGTAGTATTACGCATAGGTTCGCATAAATCCAAATGCACAAGTTCCAATGGTTGTGATGTTCGCCAAGTCTTTCCAACCGAAAAAGAATCTCTATGGTGCTTCCCAAATGTCCATACCATACAAACTCGATCTTGAAGTTCAATACTAGGTATATCTTTCATAATATTCTTCTTGGACATGAAAGACAAAGTCTTAAAACTTAAATGCACCGGTGATGCCATAACCATCACTTGTGTTTGATCATAGTAGCAAAACAAAAAATATCTTGACTTGAAAGATTTAGAGGAAACGTTTTGTTTCGAGTCATTTACACTTTGGTAGTATAAGCACCATTCTTGTCTTTAATTTCGCATGCATCTCCCTTAAATTGAGCCTTGTATCCTTTCAATAGAAGTTGGCCAACACTCAAAAGATTGTGCTTGAGCCCCGGAACATAGAAGCTAGCCATTGGATATGCGCTTGGTACCTTTTTTGTTTGAACAACAATATCGCCATTTTCCTTCACCACAAATTTCTTGTCATCGTCGATTTTAACTTCATTTTTAATGGACTCGTCCAAGTGCATAAAAGAATTTCAATCCACGGTCATGTGGTTGCTAAAACCACTATCAAGGTATCAAACCTCTTCATTAGCAACTTCTTGCACATTGCAAGTAAGAAAATTTGCATCTTTTTTACTTGGTTTTTTCTCATGTATAAAGTTTGTTTCCATCTTTCCTTCGACTAATCTTCTTTTATAATACTTATCAATATGGCCAAACTTTTGACATTGTGATTGAGAGAACTGTCCTCTTCCGTTTCCTCTCATTAATGATGATGATTCACGTTCATTATTTTTCATTTTCTTGACTTCTTCACACATTGCTCATCCTCTTCCACGATAAGTCCATTTTCTCTTCTTCCTCTAGAATCATCTCTAAAAAAGAGTTGGGTTTGAAAGTTAGATCTAGATGAGAATAATCATATTGCTTCATACATAGCTCATGGGATTGAAATGAACCAAATAAGTTGTCCACCGATAATGTAGAGAAATCTTTTGATTCTATCGAAGTGAACATGCGAAAGAAATGTGTTGGTGCAAAAATTCTCACCAGTTTGTTGTCCATGTGGCAGTAGCGGGAGGCAATTTGAGCAGGACACAAAGAGAGAAGAAGCACCCGTGGCCGTGGCTCATAGCTCGCTCGGGGCCAACCCGTGGCCATGGCTCGTAGCCTGCTCGGAGTCTCTATGCGAGGCCGCCTGTGGTTGGCGCTAACAGCAAGCTCGGAGTTGACCCCGGCCGCATGCGACTAGCTTGCATGCGGAGGAGGTCGCACCGCGGCTGGTGCTCACAGCCCGTCCGGCGCTTGCAGTAACGGAGAGCTACATTCCTTAGACAGAGCAGCATCTTCCTCGATGCCTCATTTGTGAGGTACTGCGGGTCTAAGCTCTCTATGCGAGGCTGCCTGTGGCCGTGGCTTATAGCCCGCCCAGGGCTGACCCTGACCCCATGCGACCAACTCGCACGTGGTAGAGGTCGTCCAGTGGCCGGTGCTCGTAACCCGCCCGGTGCTTACAGTAACGGATCGTTGCGTCTCTTGGACAAAGACTGTCTGCGGCAGTGGCTTACAGCCCGCCCAGGGTTAACCCTGACCGTATGCGACTAGCTCGCACGTGGTAGAGGTCGCCCAGTGGTTGGTGCTCACAGCTCGCTCAGCGACCAGCTCGCACACCAAGAGATCGCCCCCTTTTGCCAATAGGAAACTTAGAATAATATCTACGAACACCCACAGCTCGCTCAGGAGCTCGTCAAATCGAACACCCACAGCTCCCTCAGGAACTCGCCAAGGCCCGACACCCACAGCTCGCTCAGGAGCTCGCCAAGGCACGACACCCACAGCTCGTTCAGGAGCTCGCCTGATCCAGGCCAAACGGCCGAGGAGCTCGCACCCTTTGCCCACGGAGGTCGCCTACAGTAAGGTGACGCTAAATCGACAGGTGTCACTACCCCCATGGAGCTACGTGGACGATTGCAGTTCACGGAAGCCGGCAGAGTCGGTTTAGGACCTCCCAGACTAGAGCTCTCCAGAATCTTCACCTGGCAAAAACAAGACTGGTGCGTCCCCCTTTTCCACCGCCTGGCAGGCTAGACGACAAAAGCCGTCAGAGCCCATGTGGGCCGACACATGGGGGCATAGAAGGTGCGGGAAGACATCGCCACGTGTCAGGCTCTGGCGGTCTGCAAAAGTCTTTAAAGATACCACCCCCGGCTCCAAAGTACAGGTTCGAAACCCACAACCCTACCACTTCCAACTACTACAGCTCTCCCCTGTTTGTACCTGTTCTGACTTGAGCGTCGGAGGGTCTGTGCTCCTAAGAGAGCCAGCCGTTCTCACGCTTTTTCTGTCTTGCAGGGCAACCGCTCAGACCAGCGAAAAATATCCCCCAACAAAATAGATAAGACTTCTATCGATTCTGATATTTAAATATATGTAAATAAAAGCTTGTCAGAGTGAAAGGCTACTGATAAAACCTTAACAAGCAAAATATCTGTGCGATCCATGTGGAACTTGGTGAAATAGAAGCGATGCTATGCCCACATATCATGTGGCCAACAACTAGAAATATGTTGCTCAAGCAATAGATCGCATTCGAAGGACAGAGGCTAAGCTAACGTCTCGGAGGGGGGTTTTATAATTATGATAGTTCTGTAGGTGATTGAAGTGTTAACATTTCTCTTACTCCCACCAACATATGTTATGTTCTTTTCATGACTCATTATGAAAAAGTTCCTTAATTTACTTAAAACACGAACATGATGTCATCCTTGATTTGAACAAAGCTTCAGAGACGTTGGAGGTGAGTGAAGATTTACTGATTTTCAAAGTTAAGAACATAATGTTTTGGATGTAATTCAAAGTTTTATCTTTTATCTTTGCCAATTTGTTCTTTCTATTTTTTTCCTTATGACTTGAGTTCGGGAGAGCTTGGTGATAATCAACTCTTAAGAGTATAGTTGATGATTTTACTGATCCATCAGGGATTACTTGACAATTACTAAATTTGTCAGCTATACTTTCTTATAGCTGACGGTTTTCCAGGAAAGCATCGAGTATTCTTTTGCAAACCTTGATAATTTTATGGAGACTGACAAGTTCGCATGAGTCGATTCTTTTTAGTTACAAAATATCTAGAAAATCACGATAGATATGCCGTTAACTATTTTTAGCTTTTCTTGACACTGGCATACTTGACGGTTTTTATCGCATAAGACCACGTATAAAAGAGGATTTTAAAGTCTCAAAGTCACTTAAATAGCCTAAGGCCCCATATGCAGAGAAGGTCCCAACCCACGTAAATAGCTCAAGACCCAATATAAAATAAAAGCCCAAAGTCCCATGTGAAAAAAAATATAGTCTACTATATATATAAACTTATATTATTTATATCAGTAAAATTTTTATCAAGAAAAATCTTACTTATAACTTTCATCTCCCTACTTAGAGGCATATAGAAGAGGTGAGAACCTAGATGCATATGGAAAAGATGAGGATTCTAGAGATAGGGGGTTTAGGTTGGCTAGGCCAGTGGAAGAGATAGGGATTCTAATAATTTCACCCAAAAAGTATCAAGATTTAAATGTTTCGACAAAGTCGGTCGTAAAAGGCAGAGTACATTTTATGCTTCTATTTTTCGAGTGAAACACTCTACGCGATTTGTTGAGGGTGGCGTGAGGGTTTGGTATGGACCGTCAACCGATTTATTAATTGAAATATGCACAATTAAACATAAAATTACAATTGGATAATTGTACTACGCGCGTTGTTGACCCGGGATTGCAGAAGCCCATAACTTCAGTATCGCTCTAATTTGAAAGATCATCGACAATGGTTTGAGAGTGTTTACCCAATACCGGAACCAACCCAATCTAGAGTCGGTTCCAACATTTATAACCTGCCAACCTGGAACCGACCCATTGATCTATGAAACGAATCCAAACCAACCCATGAAAAATTCGGAATGGTTCGGGTTGTTTTGGTTAGAGCATCTCCAACGCAAGCTTCTAAATTTGGAGGCCAATGCTTTCATATATGGAGGAGATTCCATTTTGGAGGGTGTTGCACTCCAAGGGTCCCCATCCATGTTTCCCTATTACTATTGTTTTTTAGTATCTTTTGGACATAAAGGGACCTAGGAAAGGACATAAAAGGAGCTAAATATCTTTTGGAGAATATTTTAGATTTTTAAAAAGTAAAAGATGGCCTCTAAATGGACCTTTAAATCTCCAAATTTGAAGGCTTGCGTTATTTAGTTTATAAGACTTTAGCTAAAACAAATTAACATTCATAACAATAGGAAGATTACTTATTAGTTTATAATTAGAGGCAAAGAGAAAATATTAGAGGCAAGCAAAGGAATTAGTTTCTTTACTAACCTGAAGTTGATGCCTGAATTAATCCCGCAGGTCAAATAGATTATTTGGTACTATATGTGAGAGGGTCGGTTCTCGGGTCGATTCGGGTATGCAAGGCCTGATCCCTAACCGAACCGAATTGGCTCGGTTCTGCATGTATGAGAACCAAACCAAATCACAATTATAAAACTGGACCAGACCAAACCATCACGGTCAGGTCGGGTCGATTCTTGATTTGATTGGGACCAAGTTGCACCCCTGATAGAAACCATACTCCACAATTTCTAACGTCAAGTGGAACTTTAGTCTTTCTCCAATATATCCAAAGGAGTAGCATCGTACTTGGACGAATATCTAGCCACAATCTCAACTTAAAGGTCCTCCATATCTCTCTAGATAAGTGGCAATTTAACACACAACAGGCAATTCTAATCTTGGAGACTGGAAAGTTTCTCCTCGAAAGGTTTTGCTTTGTTTGAATCTTGTCTTGAGTAGATAAGCACATAAATATCTCCACCTTTAAAGGAGTATTTACTTTCTAAATTGTAAAATTGTAAAAGCTTGCTCAAACTCCCCCCCCCCCCCCCCATGTTTGACATCAAACCCCCCAACCGCTAATGTTGACTTTTTAATCCATTACAAATGATAAAATTATCCTTCCTTCAATTAGTCTAGTACCAATTCGGTTGCTACAGTATGGTTTGGAGTATCAATTCAGTTGCTACAATAGCAACAGTAAAATTACTTTCAACCGAGAGTAAAATCCCTATAGCTGCTACATTGAAATCATTGTAGGAACCAGCGTACGTTTTGGGGTATCAATTCACGCAGCAGAGTACTAGTTTGGTTGATGCAGTGATTCCACATTAGCTATGGTAAATTCACTCGCATCGAATTCTTAATGTGCTACAACGAAATCATTATAGCAATCACTATGTATACACTATTAGCTTAACATGTTGAATTGATACTCAGGGAGCCCAACAACAAAAAAAAATATCAAGGGGCAAAATTGATATTTTTTAAAAATAGTTATAGAAGAATTTAACACTAAACAAAACTAAGTCAAGACTTTATTGTAATACAAGGCCAGTTGGAAGGGCCTTAGTCTAATAAATAACCACTCCATGAAGCCTACCCAAGGTAGGGCTGGCAATTTCGGACCCGACAGGAAATTAACGGGTCTGGGTTAGGGCTAAACGGGTTCGGGTCGTAAACAGGTCGACACGATAAACCTGTTTAATAAACGGGTCGGGTCCGGGTTTAGGGTTTGGACACGGTAGACCCGGTAAGACCCGTTTAAAATTCAACGGGTCGTGTCGGGTCGGGTCTACCCACAATCCGATACTGTAATATATAGTACCAGCGGGTCAATCGGGTCAGGTCGGGTCGAGTCGGATCGGGTCAACTGAATAGCCCCGTGTGGTAAACGGGTCTTATCGGGTCTACCCGTTCATTAGCGGGTCGGGTACATGTTTAGGATCTAGACACGATTAGTTAAACAAATCGGATCCGGGTCTAGGGATTTTGGACTCGACCCGAAACATGATGCGACTCGACCCGACCCGACCCGTTGACACCCCTACGCCAAGGTATAGAGTGGAGTATTGGAGATACTCCGGACCATATCTTTCGTTGCAAGGAATATAGGGGCCTTTTCTGGTCATCATCAGTTTCTAGCGATCCACAGGTTGAAGCAGGACAGGCCCAAGAATGCCGGCCCAAATTCGGCCATGTGCTTAATTTCAATGTAGCAAGTTTAGTCCCCATTATTATGACTAATGGACTTTGCAAGAAATATGACAAGACTATAAGGCCCACATTAGTTTGTTTGTGGCCCAATTCCGACCCATATACTTGAAGCCGAAACTTTAACTAACCAGGCCCAATCTGCAGAACTCTATGAAGACCAACACCAACACAGCAGCTTTCCAGATGACAGACCAAGGGATACCATACCTCCCCCTCCCAAACAGCCCCTTTACAAACGGCCAGAAGCTCACCAGCACCCACGCGCTGCAGACGAACTCCCCCAACCCTGGGCCCAGGCCTCCACCGGCCGGCCGTAGCGAGCCGGCAGCGAGCGCCGTCAGGTGCAGAAGCACGAGGGCCGTGCCGGAGACGAACATTGGGGACGAGTCGAACGTGAACCTGCCGGGGTCCTCGCCGGTGCCGTCGTCGTCGGCCACGTTCTGGTCCTTTCGGGTCACCTCGAAGACGGTCTCCGATATGCCCAGGATCTTGAGGATGACGGAGAAGAAGCCGAAGAGCCAGGCGGTGATGGCGGAAATCCGCTGCATCCGCTGGTTGTTCCAGCAGGCGCGGATGGAGAGGCCGCATTGCAGGTACTCTATCAGGTTGTAGATGTTGATGAGAGTGAAGATTGCAACGGATATGATGAGTGCAGCTGGTTCTGAGGCCTGCATGGATCGAATATTTCATCGTTTAAGGATATTTTAGAAATTTTACCTAAAGGCCTATATGCCCTATTTGCGCGTGCGAATCCTGGCCGTTGATGTTATGTCCAAAGAATTATTGAATTTAATTCGACAACTATATTGCCTTCCCCTTATTTCGATCTCCGAACCTTTTTATAGCCCTTTCTCTAGTGCTCTGTCCTCTGATCGTCTGGCAAGAACAAGTGGGCTCCAACACCTAGTCTGAGTGGGGCCCAGACAAACAATGTGTCTCAGGGACCCGGGCGCATGTAAATTTTTCTCACAGTTAGGGGCCAATAGCCATTATTGTTTTAGACTAGCTATCAGCTCGACCTCAGTGTGGGTTGGGTCGGTTCTGTTTGAGTTTTAATACGGTGGAACCGATCTAGTTTGGCTCCGGATTGACTCAAACCCGAACCTACCGGACACAAGTTGCACCCCTGGGCACCACATTGTCAGCCACTAGCCACAGCAACACTTGATGCTTGGAAAAAAGTTATTGGGTGAGAGGTCTTACCTTGGGCAAGAAAGAGGTGTTTGCAAGTAGACAGTAGGCCGGTAGCAGAGCTTAGAAGAGCTCGAACACGGAACGCAAAGCCCACACACAGAGAACCTCTCTCGTTCCGGTCACTCTTGTGCCGGCTTTCGGATCCTATCTCTCTCTCTCTCTCTCTCTCTCTCTCTCTCTCTCTCTCTCTCTCTCTCTCTCTCCGGTCACACTTGTGCCAGTCTTCGGATTCTCTCTCTTACCGGTCACACTTGTGCCAGTCTTCGGATTCTCTCTCTTACCGGTCACACTTGTGTCGGCTTTCAGATCCTCTCCCTTTCCTTGGTTATGTGACCCTTGGATCCTCGATCTCTCTCTCCGGTCATCTTGTGCCGGCTTTCGGATCCTCTCCTTTTCCTTGGTTATGTGACCCTTGGATCCTTTCTCTCCGGTCACTCTTGTGTCGGCTTTTGGATCCTCTCCCTTTCCTTGGTTATGTGACCCTTGGATCCTCTCTCTCTCCGGTCACTCTTGTGCCAGCTTTTGGATCCTCTCTCTCTCTCTCTCTCTCCGGTCACACTTGTGCCGGTCTTCGGATCCTCTATCTTTTCGGTCACTCTTGTGCCAGCTTTCGGATCCTCTCTCTATCTCCGGTCACACTTGTGTTGACCATCAGATCCTCTCTCTTATCGGTCACCCTTGTACCAACCTTTTGGATCCTCTTCCTTTCCTTGGTCATGTGACCCTATCAAAGCTATAACTCTACATTCTCTCATTCCTCTATTTTTCTTCTTTGTCTGTCATGATTGAGATCTTCTAGGAGGTGTCAAGTGCTTGCCTCGGCCGGGTGCTTGCCTCCTATGAGGTCTCACGCATCCACGCCTTTTCTTAGCCGATATCTCTCCTTTCGGCCTCCTTTATTGCCGGCTTCCATCACCGTCGGCTTCCTCCGCTCCGATCCTTAGTAATCATTGTCAATTCCCCCAGTTGACCTGCTTACAGGTTGGCCGGGTTCCCCTGGTTGTACTGCTTGTAGGTCAATCGGGTTTCCATGACGACTTTCTTGCAGGTCACCCTGGTACTATCTTTACTTCACATCACTTTCTTTCTCCTTTCTTTTATTAAGCAAATTGATGTCGGTTTATACCTTACATCAGTTTGACGGGGGGTATTAGATGTAGTGTGTTAGTATTCTATTAGTCTCACCTCGGTTATGGTAATGTAAAGGTGTGCGTTCTCTCTCTATATAAAGAGAAATAGTCTTATGTAATGACAATGATGTTGATGAGATAATACAAGGAGTTTTTCTCCCCAAAGCTATTATCTCTCCCTCTCTTCGTAGCCGCCATTATTGTTTTAGACGAGCTACCAGACCGATCTTAGTGTGGGTTGGATCGGTTATCGTTGAGTTTTAATATAGTAGAACTGAACTAGTTTAGTTCCGGATTGACTCAAACCCGAACCGACTGGACCCGAGTTGCACCCCTAGGCACCACATTGTCAGGCACTAGCCAAAGCAACACTTGATGCTTGAAAAAAAGTTAAAGGACGATAGGTCTTACCTTGGGCAAGAAAGAGGTGTTTGCAAGTAGACAATAGGCTGGGAGCAGAGCGTAGCAGAGCTCGAACACGGAACGCAAAGCCCACACACAGATAACCAAATAGCCCAAACACTGCCGGAAGCAGAGCTGCTTGGTGATGGCCGCCAGAAGTGGGTTGTTCTTTCCGAATAACACCTCGAGGAGGCCCGTGGCCCACCTCTTGTATTGGGTCAAGCTGGCGGGCCCACCACTCGGGGCGCTCCCAAGGAATGCCGGCGGGTCTGGCGTCAGGTACACTGATCTCCAGCCCCTGGAGTGGATCGTCAGACCGGTGAGGATGTCCTCCGCTGTCGATCCATAGACCCACCCAATCTGCATGCAGGAAATTGTAAGTTCTTCTCACATGATGATGACGGCAACGAGGAAGAGGATGAGGATGATGGCTTACCTCTTTTCCCCAGCAAGTATTGAACTCATACGTACATGCAGAAACTTTTCTAGCTGCATCGACCCTACTTGAAAGATCATCGACGACCCATAATTCATCTTTAGTCACATTCCTTGAAATTATCCGATCAGCAGAGTCGATTAGTTCTCTGGAATTGCCGTATATTCTTAGAAGTTCATCGAAGGACGGCTTATCTGCGCAAAGAATTATATTGATCGAGAACTTAAAGTCGCTCACGAAGTTGGGATTTTAATTATTTCATCAAGAGCATGGATTTTAATTTAACAAAGACCACAGAAGAATTTCCACTGAAAACACCACGTTTGTGAAGATAAAAAGAGCAATAGATTGAGCAATTTAGGAAATTCAGATAAATGTGTACAGATCTGACAAAAACCAAGAGAATTTTCAAATTTCTTTACAAAATATTTATAGAATTTTTCTGTAATTATATAATTTTTTTCGATGTAAATATTTATATCTAGAATAGTTTAGTAAAAAGATAAAAATGCTGCTCAAAATAATCATTTGTACCATTTATTCTGTCATGCCCATTAGTTTCTCCAAGCTCGGGTGATGAACCATATATGACTTTTCTCCGATGAAAGCATCCGGTTCCTGCATAAAATGGACCTTGGATTCCTCCAATTCCCTCTACAACCCTCTGAAAACCAAAAGAAGTCAATTATGAGTTTTCATTAGCAATCACTATATACAAAATCTTTTATTTCCTGGGGAACCAGCAAACACGTACGTACATTAACACTATCACCAGTAACCCTAGGAGAGAGAAAGAAAAGGTTTGGGGGAGAAAGGAAACTATGACGCTTTTCATTAGGGTAAATGCCCAACATATATAGGCAAGTACAAGTGGGTATGTGTAACCTACATTGGAGATGATATATGATATCTCTAACAAGCATTATCAAATGACATAGGAATGGGTCCAATTCCTAGGAGTTCTGAGTCATGAAAAAATAACACAGCTTTTCTTCCCCCCTTTCAGCAAGGGTGGTAGGCATATACCCCCAACCGGTTTATTAAGTCATAGAGCGGTCACCGACTCACAAGATCCTAAGCACAAAAAGAGCCCTAACAGTAGGTTGAAGCTGCCCTTAGTTTTGGATGATGTGCCATCGAGCCACATCTGGGCAAGAGCATTTCCAAAATAGAACTGAAAAATGATTTCTTACTCGTTGTAAGACCACCAATTGGTTTCCAAACGGATCATCCTTGAGCGCACCGTAAAATTGTTGCATTGTTTGGACGAATCCGCTGAAGGCCTCGTTTTCAAAACCTAGAAGTATGCACATCCCGTAAAGAAAGATCTCTGGATTATTGGCAAACATGTCACAGTCCACATTCAGCATAAAGGGGGCATTCGTCATCACTCCGGAGACCCTTGTCTGTGTGTCATTTGAAAGATTATTAGTAAAACAACCACATTAAAAAAAACGTTTGATGTTCATAATTCGTTGGTTCAAGTTATCTCATCAAGATTGAGTCAACTATATCTATAAAAAGATTAAAGTTAACTTTGTTTTATTAGGGGGGGATAGCAAATAGTCCTTTTTAACGGTTTCATTTTAGAATAGGTCTCGATAACCTTTTTCTCTAAGCCCAAGTCCAAATTTCAACATATTAATTGTAATGCCTCTTTTGGTTAATAAAAGTCTAAAATAGCTATGTTATGTTACCGAATTTATCAAACTGCCATTATTTATATATCTTCATCCGATCCCTACAAAACATGCAGTTTCGAGACCTAGTGTGGAACCACTATAGCAGCTACAATGAAATCACTATAGTAGCTTTATTGATTTCTATCGTGGCTGCTAAAAGTAAAAGTACACACACTATAACAAAAGTACTCAATTTTATAGAAATAGTACTCACACTATTATAGCTATAGTGATTTCACTGTGGCTAAAAACACGTTGCTATAGTGAAAATCATTGTAACAAAGCACTCAATTTGATAGCAATATTACTTATTCAATTAAGTATTATTTGTATATTTTTAAGTATCTTTGCTATAGTGAAATCACTTTAGCAGCTATAGTGATTACACCGTGGCTACGAAAAATATATTGCAAATGTTAAATCATTGTGGCAATAGTACTCAATTTTATAGTAATAGTACTCAATTCAATTGAGAATTATTTGCATATATAATTGAGTATCTTTGTTACAGTGAATCACTGTAGTAGCTATAGTGATTTTACAGTGGCTATTAAAACACACGATGCTATAGTGAAATCACTGTAGCAATACTACTCATTTTATAGCAATAGTACTCAATTCAATTAAGTATCATTTGCAAAAAATTGAATATCATTGCCATAATGATTTCACTATAGGAAAGCTTTTTTTAGCAACAACGGCGAAAATCACTAAAGTTGTTATAATGATTTCACTGTAACGGTATAGTGAAATCACTGTAACAACCCGTGCCATTATTTCGCCAAAAACAAAAAGTATCACTATAGTGAATCACTGTAGTAGCTATAGTGATTTTACAGTGGCTATTAAAACACACGATGCTATAATGAAATCACTGTAGCAATACTACTCATTTTATAGCAATAGTACTCAATTCAATTAAGTATCATTTGCAAAAAATTGAATATCATTGCCATAATGATTTCACTATAGGAAAGCTTTTTTTAGCAACAACGGCAATACTACTCATTTTATAGCAATAGTACTCAATTCAATTAAGTATCATTTGCAAAAAATTGAATATCATTGCCATAATGATTTCACTATAGGAAAGCTTTTTTTAGCAACAACGGCGAAAATCACTAAAGTTGTTATAATGATTTCACTGTAACGGTATAGTGAAATCACTGTAACAACCCGTGCCATTATTCCGCCAAAAACAAAAAGTATCACTATATCATATGTTGTTATTTAATGAGTGAATCCCATTGGCATTTTGGGTATTTTAAGAAAATAACTCATCCAAAATAGTTGGTAAAGGTTCTTTTGTATGCACAAACCCTGAGAAAGGGTCACCTTTAAATATGACTTTAATTTTGTAGATCTATGCTTAACTAAAACTATTTGCTCTCCTGCACCTCCTCATGATGCTATATATAAAGTGGATCTATACTTAAATTTTCTTATTTTTTACCTGCTATAACATAACATGCACGCTATAAAGCTAGGGTCAAGAACATGATCAATTGGTGAAGGATTGACATCATTTTAAGAAACATAGAGCTATCTCCAACCGGCTCCTATCCCCGGTCCCTATTATAGGGAACCAAATGGGTAGTAGGGAGTAAAATTTTGTGGTGCACTCCAATCGGCTCCTAACACACTCTTCGTGTGGGGGTGGGGCCTGTCGGCAGTGAGATTCTCGCCACGGCCAATGGTCACCTGCTACCATTGTCGGATTTAAATCCAATGGTGCGTACCAAATTAAAGCTCGGCTACACCAGACTGCTGACATCATCAATATGGGGTTGGGCCATCGGTAGCGAGATCTTTCTCACATGCACAGCTAGCGAGCTGAGTAGCAAAATGCTATTGTGGCGAGGCAGTTGGGAGAGCATCTCGAATGGACTCCTAGAGTCACTCCCTATTCTAGGGAGCCATATGGGCTTCCCAATAAAGTAGGGAGCCACTTTTTGGAATCCACTCCAAGGGACTCCCTATTATAGGGAACCAATAAATAGCAAATGATCAAAAACTCTCATAGCCGCATCCAAGGGGTAGCAATAGCTTTTTTCAAAATATACCATTTAGTGTGGCCCAGAGGATTTGATGGGTTACTCGCTCGCCACTTCTTACATGTGTAGTAGCGAACAAGCTATTGTGGCGGGGCAATGAGGACCTGATTGGAGATGGTTTCATAGTTATTGGCTCCCTACTCTGACAGAGGGAGCTAAGTAGGAAGCCCCTAGAGATACTCTAAGGCTATGAAAATCAAAATATTATATAGGGAATTGCAATTAGACTCCAAGATAAAACTATAGAAACTAAAATTTTATGTAGGGAATTGCATTCATCTTTTTTTTTTTATGGATTAGTTGCATATAGCCACCTAAAACCACGGCTAATTACAAAATAATCACTGAAAACATCATATCTACATGTCAATCCCTTTAAATTAAATTATTTATGCAGATCAACCCCTAAGGTTAATTGGTGTCTATTTGGGGAGAATATTTCAGGTATATTCATGAATTGATTCTTACTCGCACAATTTAACCTGGGTTAAAAAGGGTAAGTTATGCCCTAGAATCAAACAAAATATCCTAAATTAGGACAAATGTGCAACATAGAAGGGAGTTTTTATTCCTAAATTAGGGATTTTTGTGCGATTTTCCTTACCTAACTTTACATCTTCATGTAAACCAAGAAAAAATACTAGTAATAGTCAAACCATGAATATACCTGGAATATTCTTTCTAAATAGATGTCAACTAGTATGAGCGGTGGGGGTCCACATTACCAGAACATTCATTGCTCCAGCTTTGTAATGGTGCGGGTGTTTGGGCCTCTTCTCTCGAGCCACATATATCAGATGTGGGGTGCCACCTTCTAACTCCTTGTTCTCCCATATAATCTACAGACCACAAACAAAGGCCATGCATGAAGCTGTCAATACATATATATGGTAAAGATCTCATAAGAAAGAAGTTCAAAATAAAATTGAACACACCCGATATTATTACCTTTATAATACTCTGATGATTTCCTCGTTTGATGTCGGAAAACTCGGAAAGCTCACCTTCGACGTGAGACGGTACATGATTTTGTCCGGCATCTTCGACTCTCCGACTCAACTTTTCGTACTCGCTCTGCGGAGCAGGACATGTGAAAAGAACCAATAATCATGTAACCAATCTGATATAGATCTTGATGGTACAATTTGTTGACTCAACATCAACATCAGCAAACTTATGACTTGGTGCTGAAATTTGACTATGCAACATCGCAAGCTAGCGGTGCGACATAAAATCTCTAGAAGGCCAATTGACGGATAGAAATACCTACTTTATTGATTAAGAAGTTTAACTTCATCCAACTAGGTAAAACTACTACAATCTAGAAGGCCAATTCACGGATAGGTCAAAAGCCAATCAAGTGATTGAGGTCAACATCACAGTTGCAATTCCACCCCCCACCCCTCCCCCCAGGTAGTTTGTGTAATTGAATATATACCGGTGGGCCGAGCTTAATCTCGTCTTTGTGGAGGCTTTATCTTTCGCCTTAGTGGCGAGCTTATCACTCGCCTTTATTGCAGCCGGATTTATCCACACTCCTGTGTGTTGAGACTTTGTGGCATCTCAAAAGACCAACTCCGATGCAGTGCACAGACGATATTTGCCCGGGCGACTGGGAGAGTCGCCCGGGCGAGGTCAGCTCCAGATCCAAAGACGAAATGAATATGGAACTCGCTTGGGCGACTCAGGATGGGCTGGCACGGATCAGGCCACGCATCGTATTGTTTTTTAGCCTATTTTCAAGAATGTGTTTCCTCTCTCTATGGACCTTGATATCCGGGGCTATGGTACTAGGGCTTTTTTGAAGTCATCAAAAGAGAATATTGAAAGACGAGGAGAGAAAGAAAATCCAACCTAGCATTTTTCTGCAATGAGAGGAAGGAAGAGAATGAGAAAGAGAGAGAGAGAGAGAGAGAGAGAGAGAGAGAGAGAGAGAAGAAGAAGAAGAAGAAGAAGAAAGGAAAAAAGGAAGAAGGAAAAAGGAAGGAAGAAGGGAAGAGAGAATGTAGGTTAGTCTCTAGATTTTCCTTCAAGTTCATCCAAGGCTTCATCCGGGTTCTTCGACGCGTCTACCTCGGCTTCAACTTCGGCGGGGCTCTCATCTCTTGTCGATCCTCTAGTATATCTCGGTATCTCTCAAGCGGGGTGTTCTGTGGGTGTCTTTCGATGAAAGGAGCAACACGAGGAGTTGTGGGATCCGACAAAGAGTGACCACAGCAAGGTGTATTTATCTTGCTAGTGATAATCCACGTTAATATATATGTATAGATGGGTCAGGTTACATGTATAAACAGGTCGGGTTACATGTATAGACCTTGTATATATTGGGCTTAGTCCCCTAATGAGATCTCCCTTGATTCTCTCCAAAACCTAGATCTCTCATCTTCTAACACGATATAGGAGCCCTAGGGCGTCTCCTCTCTGGCGACGGCTTCTCCCTCCGCGATGAATATGATTGCCATCCTTCTCCGGTCGCCTCTACTATGACGACAGCCTCCTCTCCCGGTCGCCCCTCACCTACGAAGGCAACCTCCTCTCCGGTCACCCTTCACCCGCAGCACCACCTCTATCACCACAGCCCCCTCTGATCACTACCTTTCGCAGCCCTCTGCTTCACCTACAACACCCGCATCCCCCTTCTTCACCCGCAGCACCACCCCCTACAACCCCCTCCTCCACCCGCAGTAACCTCCTCCACCACCACCACCTTCCGCACCCTCCTCCTTCACCTACAGCACCCACAACCCCCTCCTTCACCCGCAGCAACCCCCCCCCCCACACACACACACACCCCCACAACCCCCTCCTCCACCCGTAGCCCCTTCCTCCACCCACAGCATCCACCCCCTACAACCCAACTCCTAGCCGATCCTTTACACCTTCTAGCCCTTCCTACTGTAACTCTCCATATAGTTCTCTCTACAGCCCCTGCCTCCTTCAATTAACCCCATAGCTGTCTACCTCGCCTCCTCCAACCGATCTCGTCACCCACGCACCCAGCTACCTCCAGTTGTCCTACAGCCGACACGACTCACTGCCTCCTCCAGACTGTACTACATCGACCTCGAGCTGGTGGGCCTCATACCCTCCTCTTTCTCACAGCGGAGTAGATTTGGGATTATTTATATATGCTCCTACTGCATCTCTTGGTTCCCGTACTGCCTGCATATAGTGGTCAATCGTCGAGTCCTCTGTCTCTTTGTTTTGATTGTGTTCTCGGACCACGTCCCTCCGTTATGTCAGTCGATCGTGAATGTTGTTAGGGTCCCCTCCGCCATGATGGTGGGACTACTGCTTCCACTGATCTATTTACTCCGGCACTTCACCACTACTGCTTAGCCTCAGTCTAACTCCAACAGTCTCCAATGCCTAAGGAACTACTTCTTTGGTATCTCGTCTCCATCAGCTCTTCGACAAATCACAGCCTATCTGCCACTCCTGGTACTACTATGCCATGGATCTTCGACTCGAGTGCCTTCTGCCACCTTACCTCCGACTCTACTGTACTCACATACTGTACCCCTGCTCACACCAACTTGGGGGCCGCACTGCTGATGAGGCACTTGTACCCATTTTGTAATATGGATCCATCACCCCTGCCTCCGATCTCACTGGTTGCCTGACCTTGCCCCTTGTTCACCATGCTCCATTCTTAAATATTAATTTAAATTTTGTTAGTTCCCTTTGTGACTCTAGCTTGATCATCACCTTTACTTCTTTTTCTTGTTCAATGCATGATCCGCGGATGGGTCAAAAGGTTGGGCTAGGTCATAGAATAGGGGGACTCTACCAGTTGGATCACCTTCAAGTTCCCACTTTTACTCCTTCCCTTATGTCAACTTTGTTTGTCACCTCTGATGCCAACCTGTGGTGCAAACGGTTAGGTCACATATCCAGCGATCGACTCTATAGTATTTTTCGCTTGGGCGTTTTGGGACAAGTGTCTTTATTTCTCCCCCTCACTGTTTGCACTGGTTGTCGATTAACAAAGCACCTAGCTCTTTTTTTTTCTACTAGTACTTCTCAATCCAGCACCCTTTTTGATTTAGTGCATTCTAACATTTGGGATCCTGCTCCAGTTGCCTCCTTTTCTGGTTTCCTATATTATGTGAGTTTCATCGATGATTACTCCCACTACACCTAGGTCTATGTCATGCATCGTCGCTCCAAGATTCCTCATATTTACAGGACCTTCACCACTATGTTCCATACCCAATTTAGTCAGCACATTAAGACCTTTCGGCCAGATTATGCCTAGGAGTATCTCTCTTCTGAGATGCGTGAGATCTTTCAGACTCATGACACTCTTCACCAACAGTCGTTCCCCTATACCCAAGAATAAAACGGAGTCATTGAGCTTAAGCATCACCATGTCCTCGAGACATCGTGAGCTCTAGTTCTGTCTGCTTCTGTTCCATATTCCTACTGGGCCAAGGCTGTTCTGACCGTCGTTACCTTATCAACATCACTTCGTCCTCCACCCTCTTTGGTGTTACTCCGTACGAGCGGCTTTACTCCACATCCTCCGACAACTACCTTCTTCGCACCTTTGGGTGCACATGTTTTGTCCTCCTCCATTCCCATTAGTATACCAAACTCTCTGCTAGGTCTGTACAGTATGTCCACTTGGGACTCAGTCAGGATCACAAGGGCTATCAATGCTATGATTCCTTAACTCGTCGAATACGTGTCTCTCGTCATGTCTCATTTATTACCGATATCCCATACTTTTCAATCGAGTCCCGGGACATTCCCTTTCCGCCTACATCACCCTCTACACCTCCTCCACCTCTTACCATTCCCTTCCTACCTCCATATCCTACTACCATGCTCATGAATATCCCTTTTTCGATTGTGCCTCTCCTACAACTATTGGGACTCTCCTCACCTCTACATCACCTTCTCCGCCTCCCCCACCCCACCGACTATGCACCCCCTACTTCTGACGCTTCCACCTCGCCCACCCCACCACCACTGCCAATCACTTGCGTCTACGTTCATCGTTCTATAGTTACTCCCACCGAGACTGACTCCACGAGTGATCTCTTGTCTGTAGTTGCTTCATTCTCTCTGGTTACGGTCCTGACTTGTTCGGCAACATCACCCTTCTGATAGGTTTGGCAACTCTGCTTTTATTACTAACTCTCGTGACACCTCTGGATACTCTGCTATTACCTCATACTCTCCCTCATACCAGGCCTTTCTTACTGTTCTCCACACCCACCTGGAGCCCTAGTCGTACCGTGACATAGTTTTACACCCAGCATGGCGACAAGCCATGACAAAGGAGCTTGACGCTTTTCAATAGACCATGACTTGGGATCTGGTTCCTTGTCCTTTAGGCGTGGTGCCTGTCAGTTGCGAATGAATCTTCAAGGTCAAGACTCGACCTGATGGATCCATTAAGCGGCACAAGGCTCGTCTTGTTGCTCGTGTCTTCTATAAGGAGTATAAGATTGCTTATGAGGATATGTTAGCTCCAGTTGCTCGGATGACTACTATGCGCACCCTCCTAGCTGTGGCAGTTACTCGAGGGTGGTCTCTCTATCAAATAGACATGACGAATCTCTTTCTTTATAGTGACCTCTCAGAGGAGGTGTACATGTATGGCTCCTCCACCGGGCCTCTTTGCTCCTTCGAGGCAACTATGACATCTGTGCTGGACCATTTATGGGCTAAAGCAGGCCCCTCAAGCCTGGTTTGAGTGATTTCATAGTGTAGTTCTTATTGCTGGATTTGTACAGTGACACTCTGATAATGTTTGGTTTACCCGCTCGTCTAGTCAGGGTCTTGCTGATCTGCTCCTGTATGTGGACGATGTGATTATTACCGAAAATGACTGTTCCACCATAGCATCACTTCAATCACCTCAAGAGTCAGTTCGAGATGAAGGATTTCACTTATCTTCGCTACTTCTTTGGACTTGAGATCGCCCATTCGGCACGTGATTTATTGGTCTCCCAATAGAAGTATATTTTTGATATCCTTGTCAATGCTGCTCTCACTGACTCTCGCATTGCTGACACACCGATGGAGCTGAACTTGAAGCTTTTCTCTATAGATGGTGAGCCTCTCCGGGACGTCTCTGGATATCAGAGGTTGGTTGGGATGCTAGTCTTTCTCATTATGACTAGACCAAATATTGCTCATGCTGTAGACATTATTAGTTAGTTCGTTCAGGCTCCCCGCTTTGTTCACTATGCAGCTGTACTCCAAATCCTCCATTATCTCTGGGGTACCATCACACGTTCGCTACATCTACCTTCCACCTCTTCTCTAGTGCTGCATGCCTACTCCGATGCAGACTAGGCAGGAGATGTTACTACTCACCGTTCTACCACCGTCTACTGTGTATTCCTTGGTGACTCCCTATTTTTTTGGCGCAGTAGGAAACATGAGTCCATTGCTCGCTTCAATACGGAAGCCGAATATAGGGCTATAGCTTCTACCACTACAGAGATGGCTTCGTCGCCTTCTCCTAGACGTGGGAGTCAAGATATCCGGGTCTACACCTCTTTTCTATGACAACTGTTATGCTATTCATATCGCTAGCAACCCGGTTTTTCATGAACGGACAAAGCATATCGAGGTGGATTGTCATTATGTTCGCCAGGAGTTTCTTGCCCGTACTATCTCATTGTCGTTCATCCCCTCAGAGAAGCAGACTACCGACTTCCTCAGGAAACCTCTTACTATTACATGCTTCCGTCACTTTATTAGTAAACTCTCGGTATCTGATCCATCGTGAGTTTGAGGGGGTGTTAATATATGTATAGATGGGTCGGGTTACATGTATAGATGGGTCGGGTTACATGTATAGACCTTGTACATATTGGGCTTCATCCCCTAATGAAATCTCTCTTGATTCTCTCCAAAACCCTAGATCTCTCATCGTCTAACAATCCAAACCCTTGATCTCTGTGTTGTTCGTATCTTTGTGATTGATGTATTAAATTCACTGTGTGGTGTGTGATCTCTACATCTTTGAACATTTAAGCACCGTCCCAAGGGTTTGAAGGTTTCCATGGCGTAAGGGATTGGTGTTGCAAGTCGATTCCCCAATACTGTGTGGCACTGTTGCATACACAACACTACAACAAAAATTTCTTTCAGTGGGATAATCGACAGTCAATGTTAAAATGTCTGGTAATGTTGTTTTTTTACAAACTATAATCTGTGACCTAGTCGTCGATTTATGTCTCAAATGTGATGATCTGAAATTGAGCAGGCTTGCCCGGCAAATTTGATTAAGACAAAAGCAACGGACCTAACCGTCAAATTTTTGGTCTAATGCACCAATTGGCAATTGTGGAGGCCTGATCGTTGAGTTAGGGACTCAAATGACTCAAATACATTTGCGTCTTGCAAACGAGTTTAGTTTCACGTCCGAAGAAGACAATGTTGATTTATAAGATATATATATATATATATATATATATATATATATATATATATATATATATATATATATTCATGTTGGAGTGTGGTTTCACCAGTCGCAAACTCAAGCCTTAGTTCGGGTAGTGTTAAGTGTGGGATCAAGTTCGAGCAGATACGAGTCAAGCAGATCTTGGTCGCAAGAGAACTCAAGTTCAGGTAGGTGCAAGTCAAACCAGGTCTTTGTCGCGAGCATGCTCGAGTCCGAACGGTGCGGATTGAGCCAAGTCCGAGGAGAGTCATGTGCTGGTTTGATTCAGGTCTGTGCTCGGACACCATTTAAAAAAAAATTACTGGTTGGGGGCTGCCTAACCCTCCTTCCTCTCGAAGGGGTTCTCAAAATCAAAAAATCCATTTTAAAACAATTCAAATGAACCTTATTTGTTGACCAGACTACTGTATATATGGAAGCAAATTCAGTAGCTAGGGGGGCTGAGGGGAACCCCCCCCCCCCCCCCCTCCCCAAATAAAAAAAAAAAACAAAAAACAAAAAAATAATATGTAATTAATTTTAAAAAAATTTGGGTCTGCAAGAGTCGGCGACCATGTCAACCACCCACAAAACATTAACCACATATAAGAAAGCAAATTCGACGATCAACATCGTATATAGCTCTTTAGAATAAGTCAAATATGGTCAAGCAACCAATATTAGATTATAATCAGTTATTTTCAGCTATCGATTTAGCTCCATTATCGTTAATTAGCGTTAAGTCCTCCTGATGAAAAAATATCCTTATTACCTACACGCGAGCAAGACTTTATGTGCAGATGCATATGGGCACTGGTCCGATTCTAACAAAAGCAATATAGCAAACAAAGTAACAATCTTCAAAAATTCACTACAACAGATCTTTCTTTTTCCGGCGGTCAAAAATGGCCAATTATGTATTTAATCGGGGGCCTAGCCGCCACAAATGATGGCCGTATAAAAGCCCGTCGCAAAAGGTAATTTTGACTAGGCCGTCGGAAATACTATTGCAAATCCGGCGGCCAAACCGCCAAAATTGGTTGTCAACTGGTTTAGGGGGAAAAAAAAAAAAAAAGGCTCAGAACCAACATCTCTGTTTGAGCAGCCCCCAACCACCCCCGAACCTTTTTCGGCCGGGTGGATTTCCACCGCCGGAAAGCTCCATCTTTTCCGACGGATTTGGTGGGCCGCCGGATTAGATAGCTTTTCCGGCCGTATAAACAATGGCCACCGATTATGGCGCTGCAAAAGATCATTTCCGTTGTAGTGATTGTTACTTTTTTGCTACAGTGATATCACTGTAGCAAAAAAAATTACAAAATCTTACCAAAAAAAATTTATTCTTTTTTCTATAGTGAAGTCACTGTAGCAAAAGAGTAGCAATTTACGCAGATTGACTAACAATCTTGTTGAGTAACAATATGTACAAATTGTTTCTTTTTTGCTACAGTGAACTCATTGTAGCACTTTCTTTTTATGAGAAATCTTGTTGGGGAAATATTTTTTTGCTATTGTGAAATCAATATATAGTAAAAGAGTAATAATCTTTACAAATTGAGTAACAATTAGCTTTGAAGAGTAACAATCTGGACAGATTGTTACTCTTTTGCTCCAGTAAAATTACTATAGTAATTTATTTTTTTGTAAAATCATGTACTAAAAATCATTGTAGCAAATTCGTAGGTCGGAGTTTTGTAGCGGCAAGGACGGAGGGACATGTACTAAAAGGCAGTTTGGTCGTTATAAAGGGATAAAAGTCACGTGTGGGACAGTGGGGCTTGCTCCAACTGCCATCTTGTTGTCTGTCCTTCCCCTTAAAACGATCTCTTGCCAGAGACCTCTCACTAATTCCTCCATTCGAACGTAGTTAGCATGCAATGTACTGACCTTCATGTGCTTCCACTCTCCCATAAACTGATCGTCTGATGAGAGATCCCCCGAAGCTTCGGGCTCGGCGGAGAAGTACACGAAGGGGGCTCGAACCCGAACGTTGTATCTCTTGCAGAAGGGCACCCACAGCCTCGCAAACTTCGAAGCTTCCGCGAGGGAGTAGAACGTAACGGGCGAGCCCGCGTCGTCCGACACGTAACAGGCGAGCTTGTGGGCCGGATACTCCACCGCCAGCAATGAGAGCACCGTGTTCACGGTGATGATCGGCGGTTCCAGCTTCGGGTCCGCCGTCGTCACGAACATGTCGACGGCCGGAAGCTCATCGAACCTGTACGTACATAGCAAGCGGCACCCAAACATCAAACAACGGATACGGACACGAGGGATTAATTGATCAGTAGTGATCGTCACCTCTTGGCGAGGCGTTCGGGGTACGTCTTGTAGGTGACGGGGCTCCACTTGGCGTTCACGTAGAGGGCCCAGACGAAGGCGAACCAGCACTCGCAGAGGAAGGCGAGGAGCCAGACCGGGCCGTGGCGGCGGTGGAGCGAGGAGAGGCGGTAGACGAGGAGAGAGAGGAGGAGAGAGAGGATGAGGAGATCCAAGACCCGCAGCACTGTGTTCCTCAGTGGGACCCTCTCCTGAAGAGGGAGGGGTTCACGGCCGGTGGCCATGGCAGAGCCGCAGAGCTAGCTTGAAGATGAGCTCTGCTTCTTCTGTGCACCCCCGGCTCACTTACTTATGAGTGGCTGCTGGACCGTTGCAGTTTATGATTGGCCCGGCCCGTTTGGTGGGCCCATGTATGGGCCCGGCTCGTTTGGTGGGCCCATGCACATCACAGCCGCATCTTGCGGCTGTGATGGGCACCAGGCCCATCGGCCGGGCCGACCGACGGGAGGAGATCCGAACTCTAGAAAGGAAAGGAGGAAGTGTTCAAGTTGGAGTGGTTTCCCCTAATTTACAATAAAAGGATGAGTGGCTGGCTTTTGCCCCCCAATCAGTCCATCCACTTGATCCTTTACTTTGGCACTTTATGAATCGGAAAGGTAGACGATAGAGACTGAACCGATAGGAACATTTTTGCTACCCGATTCATTTGTTGTACTTCTTTACGGTCCAATCGGCTGCTGCCATGTCATCCATTAGAAAGGGCATAATCGGCAAGTGAAGTCCACTAACAAAGGCAAGTGACGTTTGCAATAAGCAAGTGCAGCTAACGGATCAATTTAACCATGAGATCAATCATTTTAAGACCACATTTTCTATAATCACGATGCTAAATGGCGGCTTACTCGTCCGTACTTAACTATGTCAGTAAGTACCGCCATTTTATGCATCCACACCATGGCAGAGCGGTAGAGCTTGAAGAGGAGCTCTGCTTTTTCTACCAGCCCCGACTCTCTTACTTACAAGTGGTAGCTAGAATGTTGCTGTATGCGCAAAAAAGGTACGGGTCGGCTTTATTGCACAAAACGAGATTACAATTGTGGCCGGGACCCGGGTTGCTCGGGTGTAGCGAGTCCGGGTTGCGGCGAGTTTTGATCAGGGGATTGTGGGAAAGATCTTCTGGGGGATCCCTTTGATCCGCGTCTCCACGTGGTGTTCGTGCGAGAGCTCTGAAGGGGCTGCCCAGGACAGGGGTTTTACAGGGAGAGGGTTTTGGAGAGGCTAAGGAATGTCCACCGTTGCTTGGTCCCTTCCGTGCTTCGCGCTTTCTCGGCTAGGGGGGTTTTCGGCTTCGTTCCTCGGTCTTCGTGTCTTCCTCGTTCCTTGCTTGACCTCGGTGTCCTTGATCGTCGGTTCGCGGCGTCGATCGAGCTTTTGGCGGTGGCTTTGGCTTTGGCTTTTTGGCTTTAGCTTGGCTCCGGCGTGGCTCTGGCTTTTGCTTTGCTTTGGCGCTTGCACTTGGACGTAGCTGGGAGAGACTTGCGATGCTTTCGTTCTTCCGGACTTAGCGTCGTATCGGCTAGAACGTGCGGTGCTTTTGCTCGTGGCCGGCGTAGTCGCTTGGCTTTGGCACTTGCGTTGCTTTGGCGCGGGCTTTACTGGGGCTTTGCTTTGGCTTCTTGCGTTGGCTTTAGCTTCAGCGTCAACTCGATCTTCTTCCTCGAACGACGTAGGCTACTTCTTCGGTGCTTCGATGGCTTGCGTGTTGACGGGACTTCTCTTCTTCTCCGGGCTTCTTTGGCGTGATCAGAGTCGAAGGATGCTTTCGAAGATGGTGGGGGTAGCACCGATCTCCGTGCGACGGTTGTGGCGTCGGCTTTTGTTGATGAAGACGACGGGGGTGGCGACGCTTCAGATGATCTGTTCCAGCCTTTCTTCTTCGTGGATGGTGCAGATGTTTGTCGAAGACGACGGGGTGATGACGCTTCGCTTCTCTCCTCCGGGCTTTGGGGCTTGATCGGGATCGAGGACTTGTTGGAGACGACGGGGTAGTGCCGCTCCTCTTCTTCTCCGGGCTTTTGGGCTTGATCGGAGTCGAAGCTTGTTGGAGACGACGGGGTAGTGCCGCTCCTCTTCTTCTCCGGGCTTTTGGGCTTGATCGGAGTCGAAGCTTGTTGGAGACGACGGGGTAGTGCCGCTCCTCTTCTTCTCCGGGCTTTTGGGCTTGATCGGAGTCGAAGCTTGTTGGAGACGACGGGGTAGTGCCGCTCCTCTTCTTCTCCGGCCTTTGCTTCTGGCGTCTTCGGAGTCGAAGGGTTCTTCTTCTCCGAGCTTTCTTCTTCGTGAACGGAGTCGAAGGGGCGATCGTCGTGCGCAAGGGCCTTCACGTTGATGAGGACTTTCAGTAAGCCGATCCCTCGGGACAGGCTTGACTGTGCCTCGTGAAGCCTTGGGTCGATGAAGAAGCGTGCTCTCTTCTGCAGAGCTCTGGCGCTTCGTCTTCAATTTCTCGACCATTTTTTCCTTCCCCCACCCCCTCTATTTATAGGCAAAGAGGTGGGGAGAGAGATATGGAAACTTTTTAATTTTAAATCCCCTTTGTATCTCTCTCATAATTACCCGGATTTTATTCATCCATTGATGAAGGGAATAACATTTAATTGTTTTCCTTTTCTGGCGGGTGCAATTATGGCTGGATTTTGCGCACGAAATCGATGGCGATCGGGCGCTTCGTTTTGTGCGTCGGATCGAGGGATCGGCGCAGATCCGCGTGTGTGCAGACGTCATACGCTACCTCCCCCCGCGCATGGCGGTATTTTTTCCTTTTCTTTCTTTTCTTTCCTTTTCTTTTCTTTCCTTTTTCTTTTCTTTCCTTTCTTTTCTTTCCTTTTTCTTTTCTTTCCTTTTTCTTTTCTTTCTTTTTTTCTTTTCTTTCCTTGCAGGGCCGGCCGGCCCCTCCTTGGGGTTCGGTCCCCACTAGGGCCGGCCCTATAGGGTTCGGACCCTAGTAGGGGCCGGCCCCTCTTGGGGCGGGGTCCGAGTCCATGCCGGCGCGCGCGAGTCGGGTCTGCGTGTCTGGTTTGCATCCACGTTGGCGCGAGCGAGTTGGGTCCGCGTGTCGGGTCTGCATCCGCGTCGGCACACGTAAGTCGGGTTCGGGTCCGACAAAATTCGTGTGTCTACAGTTGCAGTCTATGATTGGGAGAGGATCTGCTCCTCCGCGAAGCAGAAGATGTTGTGTATGTGGCGAAATGTCACTGGTTGGTCATTGTTAGCTGTTGGCAAATTTTTCCTCTTGGTTTTTTTTGGTAACCAGCTTACTTTAATAAGTCAAAAGATTACATCATTATTTAACCCATCCAACGGGTGTAACGACATGTGCTATAATCTTTCTGATCAAGCCTCATAACTTCTGGTGGGAAATCGGACGTCTAGATTTTGATAGCTCCAATTACTCGTGCATATCCTGCGAGTCAATCAGCTACTGAGTTTCCTCTTGGTTGGGTGTGGAATGGAGAAATATCACTGGTTGGTCATACTTATTTCACCAGGATGAATAAGTATGAAATGACATACATGTCCTTGAAATGGACCAATGAGAGAGAGGATAACTGCATGTAATCAGTGCCACGTCAGGGTCAAGGATGGCAAGATCATATGGACAGACAACAACGTGGTTGTAAATCCTTTTCCAGAGTTAATAACACTCCATTATTGGATCTGGCGTCGTACCCGGCCACTGCGCTGCACCAGTGTCCATTTCTCTCCGAGTATCCGGTCGGTGGGCCCGGTGTGCATCACAGCCTCACGATGCAGGCGACCCGAATATGAATCGTACGCCGGCCAACTGATGCGTCTCCTCAAGTCGGTCGGCCCAGATTGGTGGGCATGTTGCACATCACAGCCACACCATGGCAGACAACCCAAAAATGAATCGTACCCCCAACCGAGCCGATTGCATGCGGCTGTGATGCACAGCGGGCCCATCGGCCCGGCCGACCGACTGGAGGAGACCCGAACCCGATTCATTTGCAGCACTTCCTTACGGTCCAATCGGCTGCAGCCACGTCGTCCATTAGAAAGAACATAATGGGCAGGTGAAGTCCGATAACTAATGTAATATCTATCATATCCTTTCTTCTAGACGACGTGACAGTCCACGATTGGGCGGTAGGCAAGTGTAACAAATGTGTCGGATAGTTAAAATGTTCTCCTGGATCTACACATAAGATTCTTTATTTCGAAGTTTATTAATTATGAATTATATAAGCATATATTGTGGACTAAGAAATTACAGACATAATCAAAGGGATCAATTATAGTTAAGGCCACGAGATCAATCATTTTAAGACCACATTTTTCATAATCACGATGCAAAATGGCCGCTCGAAAAACCATGGTTGCCCGTCCGTACTTAAATCCGTAGGCACGTTACCCTCATTTTATGCAACCACACCATGTTTTTCTCTATTTTTTTCCCTAGAGCAAAATACCATTCCCAATGTTAAAATATGGGTGTATATTATAGTCTCTCACCACTACACGTGGGGTATCCCACGGGTATACGTATGTATGTCTATATATATATTGGCTATGTGCCTAATGATGACTGTCTGGTTATTCTCCAAAACCCTAGCCGTCTCTCTCTCGTATCATGATATCAGAGCCGACCTCTTAATTCCGAGCGGCGGATCCCGTTCTCTCTCTCTCTCTCTCTCTCTCTCTCTCTCTCTCTCTCTCTCTCTCTCTCTCTCTCTCTCTCTCTCTCTCTCTTTCTCTTTCTCTTTTCTCTTTCCGGTATCCCGGAGCAATCCCGCGCCCGTCGTGCGAGCCCTGTGCCTCTGATCCTGCACCGATCACACCGTCCCACACCGCAAAATCAGCAATCCCGCACCGCAGATCCCGTTTTCTCTCTCCCTCTGTTCGTTCCCATACCGCAAAAGCTGCAATCCCGCACCGGATCCTGCTCTCCCTGCCTCTGTTCTTTTCTACACCACACTGGATCCCGCGCCCGATCTCGGTATCCCGCACCACAGCCAGCCATCCCGCAACGCAGCTATATCCCACACCGTGTATCCCGTGCCGCATCTCTATCCCACACCGGACCTATCCGCACCGATATCCCACACCATGTATTCTGTACCGGACTCATCCCGCACCGCATATCTATCCCGTACCGGACCTATCTCGTATCGGATCTATCCCGCACCGTTATTGTACCCTATCCCGCACCAGATCTATCCTCATCGTTGTTGTGCTCTATCTCGCACCGGACCTATCTTGCACGCTGATGTGCCCTATCCCGTATCGGAATCCTATCATGCACCTGAGCCCTATCTGTAATGCCCGGTATTTTAGGGTTAACCTTTGCCAAGGGCACCCTATATTTTATTATTATAATATTGTTAGTAGACAAAATTTTGTTTTTGTATTGATGCTTATATTGTGTTATGGCTTTGAGGTGGACCGGACCATGTGTCTTAGGTTCGAGTCGTGAGGCAATATGATGGGTGGGCGTGCGTTCAGGTGCATGAAGGTGTTGTGCGTGCAAGTGAGCTCATGTAACTTATTTAATAATTAATAATTAATTGTCTATCGGTCATGCGCCAACCTTGGTTTGTCCTTACAGCGACCCGTCGCCAAGCGACATAAGTCGCGCTATCCAACCGGTCGTCCGACTTAGGGTCGATTATGGTGACCAAGCACCAATCTGACTCGATCGGGCTGACTCGATTCCCGAGACCGTAGGTCGACACCCTATAGCTCTACCCAGGTCTCTCTCTTTTCCTTGGCCACCGGATCTTGATTCAATGCATCAAGAAACCCCACCATAACTAAAACTAAACTAAACTAAACTAAACTAGAAACCCAAACCCGAACCCGTACCCGACCCCCAAACCACCTAGCCATCCCTTTCTCTCTCTCTCTCTCTCTCTCTCTCTCTCTCTCTCTTTCTCTCTCTCTCTCTCTCTCTCTCTCTCTCTCTCTCTCTCTCTCTCTTCTCTCCCATCTCTCTGATCTCTCTCTCTTCTCTCAGATCTCTCCCCCTCTCCCTCGGATCCCCTCTTGCTCTCGGATCGCGCCTCCCCCCTCTCACCTGACTCTCTCTCTCTCTCTCTCTCTCTCTCTCTCTCTCTCTCTCTCTTAAACCCAAACCCGACCCGATCTGACCGCCGCCCAGACCCATCCCGTCGCCCCCCTCTCCCGTCACCTCCCTCATCCCTGCGCCCTGCTCTTCCCTCACCGCCCCACCCCCCTGCGGCGCCGCTGTCCTCCCCGGTCCTCCGCTGTACTCCCCTTGTTGTAGCTCGTGTGTCCTTAGCGTGGATTTTCTGTATTAACATTAATAAAGATGACTTTGATTATTGCTTTAATTAGAATACTACTATGGTATATGTTAATACTACATATAATAAAAAGGACCATAGGGAACACAGTAGGCCACTAAGGCGCATGGAGGATCCATGCTTGGGAGACCCAGTGGACCAGTTCTGTGTAGACCTAGAACTAGTTCACAGCTTAGGTGATGCCGGTCGCTTCACCGAGAACAAGCTGTTGGCAGGTAGAGGATGTGGTGAAGTCTCCACCACGGGAACGTGGGATTCCCATTCACCTGACCAAGCACGATGATCGTGTTGAACAGGAACCAAGACGGTGCACAGTTCAGTGATTCAGACACTGATGCATAAACCGTCTTACTACTATAGATAATCTATCCTTAACCCTGAGGGACCATGTTCACTGGGCCAACCAGTTGTGTGGTGCTTTGATGTGCCAACGTGTGCGGACCTTCCATAGTCCAATACCACGGTACGTTGGGTTACCTGGCTGGCGCTTGAGTGACATGCAATCCCTACAGGTTATCCGACATCCAGTGTTGGATGTGTGCGTTTTGATCAGTCAATCTGTCCACACAGTTAACCCAGGACTGGTGGTTGTCAGTATGACTGACGATGTTCCGGATGCTAGGCATAGCACCGGAAGGTGTGTGGTGTTATAGATGACAAGTCATCAAACCCTAGTCAGATGATCGATCGGGATCTGACGGTGCTCCCCACCGCCCGAGTCGTATCATGGCACCAGCAATATGAGGGACTAAGGATTATCGGAGTATAGTAGATAACAGGGTTACGAGGGAGTAACATAAGTTTAGGATCACTAGAGTTTAACTCGTGTCGCACTCTGGGTGGCTACGCGGGTTAATCGGATTAGGCCTGATTAACGGAACTTTCGGTGTGTCACAGGAACAAGTAATCAGGGATCCGGTTGGAGCTAGAGATCCTGAACCCTGAAGGTTCTACCTTGTCATTGCGTATAGGAATTGTTCCCCGACCTAGTTGGATACGTTGGATGCGAAGTAGCGCGATGGAGCGCAAGCCCGGAGCCAAAGAACCTAATTCACATGTGTTACGGGCCGTAGGGGTATTTTGGTAAATACTGAAATATGGCTCAGAACATATTGAATATGAATCTTGGATTGAGCGGAATAATTCCAGGAGCTCACAGGCGCTGACGGAACTCAATTCGGAGTAGCGCACCTCACTCAGTCTCTCTTTCAGTTTTCCGCTTTTCATGAAGGGTATTTTCGTCCGGACTTCACGATAGACACCCGGAAGACCTAAATCCGATCCCCCCTTGTCCCTATCCACCTAGGGGCCGGCCCTAGGCTCCTTGGAGCCATGGGAGACCGGCTCTATAAAGGAAATAGGAGGGGGAGGGCCGGCCCTAAGTGTTCTACTCCCTCCCCTCCAAAAATCCGACCCCTAGTCTCCTACTTTGTGGTTTCGGCCAAGGAAAAGAGAGGAAGAAGAAGGGAGAAGAAAGAGGAAGGAAGGAGAAGGAAGAAAGGAGAAAGAGGAGGAGAAAATCACGCGGCTCGACATCGTCTTCGCAGCAGATTCCTCCGTCGGCTCAAAATCCTTGCACTCAGAGACGGGATTTTGAGGATTCTTCAATTTGCAAAGGACAAGGTGCTATCCGACAGTTTTCCTTGCGATTCAAATGCGGTTCTTCATCATTCCCATTTCTCTGGATCATAGATCCAAAAGGTATGATGAATCTAAACACTTAAGTAGATGCATTCATGTCTTCCGTAGATCGTAGTATGCCTCTAGGGTGTCTGCATGCACATATGCTAATATCGTAGATTTGCATGTAGATTGTTTTCTATCACGAATTGTAATGAAACATACACCGTATGATCTTCGGATCTTTCTTTTGCTTCCGCTGCGAATCTGATTAGCGGATCCAATTCCAACAAATGGTATCAGAGCACGCTTTGGTGTATGTTTCATGCATGAATTCGTGAAAACATCATGTGAATATATGATGTCATATGTTTTCGTCGGGGTTCGGCGTAGATCATGCATATGGATTGTGCTATGTATCGTTTTTTTGCAGGTGCCGCGCTGAAAAATAGTAATCTGTGATTGCATGCATCCGGGGGTCGGACCCCGGATTTTATTTTGCATTGATTATTATTATGGATTTGTAAGGCTCTAGATGGGCGAGGGTGGGGGTTGACCATCCTCGATTCCCTGGCCATGTTTCTAGGATTGTCTTCTTTACTTTCTAGCGAAATTGTACACGAACGAGCACTTGCTCGGAGCGTGTTAGTTTTTCGGTCACAGGAAGAAGGAGATGATGCTACATCTACGATTCGGGCAAGCGGTACCATGGCGTGCAAAGACCCGGCGAAAGCGTGCACGTTGGCGATGAAGGGGATCGTCGTCAAAGATCGTACAGAACGGAAGAGCAGGATATCTTGGCTGTGCTATTCAGGTTCAGGGGTCGGACCCTGGACTTGATTCAGTTTGGATGCTTTCTCTGTTGTTTCTCTTTATTCAATATTTAGAGAACCCCGATAATAATGTGATTATCATTCTTGCTTGTGAGTTTGTCTCTAGACCAGGCTTAGGGTTAGTACTAAAATTATGGATTCATCGGTGTCTCTATATGCTTCTAACACGTGCGAATCCGGTGGCTAGCTAAAAGGAAAGGCGGTAACCGCCCTCGTGGTAGTTCAGGTCGCCAAGTACTGTGCACCGAGATAGACACAGTGTTAGATTTATTTAGAGATAATTAACTAATGTCTCCATAAGAAGTATGATAACCCTAGTGGGATGCCCTTTCCCCACGTGGTCCTAGCGACCAAGTTAGGTTAGGATTTCACTGTGTGATACCCGTTTTTAGATGACGTTTGATGGTAGTATGAACTCATCACGATTTGGTTATGCCACCATTAGGTTGAGGTCCGACGGAGGTTGTTGGATGTCCCTATTTGGCCAGCATCGAAACCTGTAATGAGATGAGGTCTACTATGACATCAGGCATCAAATTGTGAACGAGGCGTCATCGTAGTGGGAGTCCTTTCCACGTTGACCTTAGGCTAGGCTCCAGATCTTAGGATTATGGGCAAACTAGTGAAGTATCGGGATCCTTGGAATCTATGTAATGTGATCCTTGCAAGAAAGGCGAAAGCTAAGTATTCAAGGTAGGGACTATGATATTTTCTGAGGATACTAATGCTTTACGGGAGGGTTTGTAATCCTAGTGGGAGCACGGTAGACCAGGGTCTATGTCTAGGAGGTCGTGACCATTCTAGATATGCATAAAACCTCATAAAGAAGGGTTCCCTCCAAAGGGGAGCCCCTGGCCTCCACAATCAACCGACTGAGGTCTAGGTGGGAGGTACGCAGTTCGATATTCCCACCGGGTGAGAGCTGTGTTTCCTTCCATACTGGTTCGCCTAATGGTTTCCTTCGGGACATGGAGGATACCGGTGGCAGTGGGTGACGATTTTTTTCCTGCACCGCGGGAGCCTATGAACCCCCCTGCCGACATCACCTTGATTTGTGGGAAGCATCCGAAAGCTTGTGTGAAGCCGCTGTTGCTACGTACGCGGGTCACATAAAGCTGGCCAAAAGGAGACTGGGAGGTCTTTCAGTTTGCCGTGGGTAATTCTGATGAAGAAGGGGTCGTAAAAACCCCGTTGGTAGAAGCGGTTGCATGCTCTCACCGAGATGCTGTCTCCAATTCAGGGCCGATAGTCTTAGTGCTCCAGCCCAGGGAATTTAGATTCCTGGATGTCTCCACTTGAGGTGGTGAAGACATAACTGTTGGAGTAGACATTATCTATTTCTAAATTCCATGAAATAGATTGTAGTAGACCCTAACTATTGCTTTAAACCATTGTTTACAGAAATCATGACCAAGCTCGACCCTCTTGCCTCCATACTTAATGATAAAAAACTTACGGGACCAAACTACGAGGACTGGAAGCGTAACCTGATGCTCATCCTAAGGGTTGGCAAACACACAATTGCCCTAAGTACCCCTCAACCAGCCATGCCGGGACCAGATGCAACTGAGGCCCAGTTAAAGGAATAGAAAGACTGGCTAGATGCTGATGAGATGTGCAAGTGCTACATAGTGGCATCCTTACAGACCGTCCTTCAGAAGCAAGTCGAAGACATGGCCTTTGCTTCAGACATGATGCTCTACCTAAAGGAAATGTTCGAGGGTCGTAGTCGGGTAACTCGTTACCTGACCATCAAGAAATTGGTATCCACGAAGATGGCAGAGGGGACTTTAGTTCGGGATCATATGCTGAAATTGTTTGGCTATGTGAACGAGCTTGGTTACTTCGATGTCATCTTGGATGCAGAGATCCAGACCGACATTTTCCTCGCGTCTCTGTCAGGAGCATTTGAGGGCTTCGTTACCGACTTCAACCTTAACCGGTTGGAGATGTCTAATGTAGAGCTCCTAGCAGCGCTCCAGGCGGCAGAGGACGGGATGAAGGCAGGAGCCCAATCCCTGAACGTAGAGCGGAATTCTTCTCTGAAAACCAAGGGCAAGTTTCAGAAAAGAAAGTCTAAGAAGCCCGTGAAGATGGGCCAGGTGCAGTTGCAGGTTCCCAAGCAAAATGGTCCGGCGAAGCCCAAAGGAAAATGTTTTCGATGCGGCAAGAAGGGGCACTGGAAGGGCGACTGCCGCGCGGCTCCCAAGAAGGCTGAGACAGGTATATCTCAAATCCACATAGTGGAATCCCTAGTAGCATCTAGTTGTTCTCCAGTCTCATGGATTGTGAATTCTGGTTCCACTAACCATGCTTGCAATAATTTGCAGGGGTTTAAGGAGACAAGAAAACTGGGTGAAGGAGAGATAATCCTAAGCATGGGAACTGAGGCCGTGGCAGAGGCTGAAGCAGTTGGAGATGTCATCTTGCAGTTCCTTGATGGAAGAAGTTTATTACTTAGAGACATACTTTATGTACCGTCCTTAAGACATAATTTAATTTATGTTTCCTTATTGAATAATAAAGGTTTTTCAGTTTTATTTGATGCTTCTGGTGTATCAATTAAATTGAATGGTTTCTTTATTTGTAAGGGAAAGATACAGAATGGTCTCTATGTAATTAACTCCAATCATAAGCAGGATAATATAACTGAAGCTTGTGTGATTAATTCATCTAAAAGGAAAAATCCCTCGGATAATCCAACACTCCTTTGGCATCTAAGGCTTGGACACATAGCCTCAGACAGGATTCACAGGTTGGTTAAGGTAGGACTCTTAAATCCAGATATTTCAGAAAGCCTACCGACGTGTGAGTCTTGCCCGAAAGGCAAGATGACTAAAAGGCCTTTCCAAGCCAAAGGTAGCAGATCTAAGGAGGTATTGGAGTTGGTACACACTGATGTATGTGGGCCCATAAGTGTCCGTGCCATAGGAGGCTTCGAGTATTTCATTACCTTCACGGATGATCACTCGAGGTTTGGATACATATACCTAATGCGGCGGAAGTCTGAATCCTTTGATGAGTTCAAGGAGTTCAGAGCTGAAGCAAAAAAGCAGACGGGTAAAAGTATCAAGTCTCTTCGATCGGATCGAGGAGGCGAATACCTATCGGATGAATTTATTGGGTACCTGCGTGAGCATGGGATCGTATCCCAGTTGAATGCACCAGGGACACCACAATAGAATGGTGTATCTGAGAGGGGAAACCGAACTTTGTTAGACATGGTTCGGACTATGATGAGTTATACAACATTGCCACCTAGTTTTTGGGGATATACCCTAGAGACGGCAGCATATACTTTGAACTTTGTTCCATCAAAGTCAGTACCCCTAACTCCTTAGGAGCTGTGGTTAAAGCGAAAGCCAAGCATACAACACTTTAGGATTTAGGGTTGTCCAGGACATGTGCAAAAGGACAAGCGAGATAAGATGGAGTCAAAAACTAAGGTATGTATGTTCGTTGGGTATCCAAAAGGGACAAAGGGTGGTCTATTTTATGATCCTGAGGATAGAAAGGTTGTCGTCTCGATGAACGCCGTATTCCTAGAGCAGGATTATTTAATAGACCATAAGCCCATCAATAAAGTAGTTCTTGAAGAATTGCTTGGTACTGATGGAAGAATACGCAGACAGAAAACGTAGTGGGAGCCGATACCACTAAGATTAACGATACTGTAGAATCGACTCCTATGGAACCACCGCAGGTTCGTCGCAGTGGGAGGACCACAAGTGCTCCTGATAGATACATTGGAGAAGCCTTTATGGTTGATCCAAAGTTTCAGGAGAATGATCCTCTGAACTATGACGAAGCGATGGTATCTACTGACCATGCAGCATTGCAGGAAGCCATGGAGGCAATACTGACATCAATGTCCCAAAACTCGGCCTGGACACTTGTAACACCACCTCACAACATTAAACCTGTTGGGTGTAAGTGGGTGTACAAAAGGAAAAGAGGTCCGGATGGTACCGTTGAGACTTACAAAGCTAGACTAGTCGCTAAGGGTTATACCCAGCGAGAAGGGATCGATTATGATGAAACCTTTTCGCCAGTGGCTATGCTTAAGTCTATCCGGATCCTCTTGTCCATTGCAGTCCATTATGATTGGGAGATCTGGCAAATGAACATCAAGACCGCATTCCTCAACGGGGATTTGGAAGAAGACATCTACATGTCTCAGCCTCTAGGCTTTGTCGTAAAAGGTCAGGAAGGTCTGGTGTGCAAGTTGCAAAGGTCCATTTATGGACTGAAGCAAGCATCCAGAAGTTGGAACATGCGTTTTGATCAGGCTATCCAGTCTTATGGATTTGAACAGAACTTTGGATGAACCATATGTTTATAAAAGAAGCGATAAGACTGCAGTAGTTTTTCTAGTGCTTTACGTAGACGATATCCTGCTCATCGGAAACGATGTTGGAACGTTGTCTACAGTGAAGGTGTGGTTATCCTCTCAATTTGACATGAAAGACCTGGGTGAAGCGAGTTATGTTCTGGGGATCAAGGTAACTCGAGATCGCCAGAACAAGATTCTCTCGCTGTCATAGTCAGCCTACATAGATACTATCTTGGTCAGATTCAGTATGCACAACTCTAAGAAGGGACTGGTTCCATTCAGACATGGAATGAAATTGTCCAAGGATCAGGGTCCTAAGACTCCTGAGGAGAGGGCAGAGATACAAAAGATACCTTATGCTTCGGCTGTAGGGAGTCTGATGTATGTCATACAGTGCACAAGACCAGATATATGCTATGCAGTAGGCATGATGGGCAGGTATCAATCAAATCCGGATCCAGGGCACTAGACTGCTGTAAAAAGTATACTCAAGTATCTCCGTAGGACGAGAGATTATGAGTTAGTTTACTCTTCACATGAACTGATGCCGATTGGATATATGGATTCTGACTTTGCGTTAGATCCGGAATCCAGGAGATCGACATCAGGGTTTGTGTTTTCATTAGGAGGAGGAGCTGTTAGTTAGAGGAGCGTGAAGCAGGGATGCATCGTGGATTCGACGACAGAGGCTGAGTACGTTGCGACGTGCGAAGCAGCTAAGGAGGCGATGTGGCTCAAGAAGTTCCTCACGGACTTAGGATGCGTACCGGGAGCTCAAGATCCTATTATCCTTTACTGTGACAATTGTGGAGCGGTAGCACAATCCAAGGAGCCAAAATATCACCAGAAGAGCAAGCATATCGAGCGGAAATACTACATCATCCGGGACTTGCAGAAGCGAGGGGAGGTTGCAGTGACTCAGGTAGCGTCTGCAGATAACATGGCGGACCCTTTCACAAAGGCATTACCGACCAAGGCTTTTGAGAAGCACGTGGATGCCATGGGAGTTAAGACTGTTGTTCCCCGCTAGGCCAAGTGGGAGATTGTTGTAGCTCGTGTGTCCTTAGCGTGGATTTTCTGTATTAACATTAATAAAGATGACTTTGGTTATTGCTTTAATTAGAATACTACTATGGTATATGTTAATACTACATATAATAAAAAGGACCCTAGGAAACACAGTAGGCCATTGAGGCGCATGGAGGATCCATGCTTGGGAGACCCAGTGGACCAGTTCTGTGTAAACATAGAACTAGTTCACAGCTTAGGTGATGTCGGTCGCTTCACCGAGAACAAGCTGTTGGCAGGTAGAGGATGTGGTGAAGTCTCCACCACGGGAACGTGGGATTCCCATTCACCTGACTAAGCACGATGATCGTGTTGAACAGGAACCAAGACGGTGCACAGTTCAGTGATTCAGACACTAGTGCATAAACTGTCTTACTACTATAGATAATCCGTCCTTAACCATGAGGGACCATGTTCACTGGGCCAACCAGTTGTGTGGTGCTTTGATGTGCTAAAGTGTGCGGACCTTCCATAGTCCAATACCACGGTACGTTGGGTTACCCGGCTGGCACTTGAGTGACATGTAATCCCTACAGGTTCTCCGACATCCAGTGTTGGATGGGTGCGTTTTGATGAGTCAATATGTCTACACAGTTAACCCAGGCCTGGTGGTTGTCAGTGTGACTGACGATGTTCCGGATGCTAGGCATAGCACCGGAAGGTGTGTGGTGTTATAGATGACAAGTCATCAAACCCTAGTCAGATGATCGATCGGGATCTGATGGTGCTCCCCACCGCCCGAGTCGTATCATGGCACCAGTAATAGGAGGGACTAAGGATTATCGGAGTATAGTAGAGAACAGGGTTACGAGGGAGTAACATAAGTTTAGGATCACTAGAGTTCAACTCATGTCGCACTCTGGGTGGCTACGCGGGTTAATCGGATTAGGGCTGATTAACGGAACTTTTGGTGTGTCACCGGAACAGTTAATCAGGGATCCGGTTGGAGCTAGAGATCCTGAACCTGAAGGTTCCACCCTGTTGTTGCATATAGGAATTGTTCCCCGACCTAGTTGGATACGTTGGATGCGAAGTAGCGCGATGGAGCGCAAGCCCGGAGCCAAAGAACCTAATTCACATGTGTTACGGGCCGTAGGGGTATTTTGGTAAATACTGAAATATGGCTTAGAACATATTGAATATGGATCTTGGATTGAGCAGAATAATTCCAGGAGCTCACAGGCGTTGACGGAACTCGATTCCGAGTAGCGCACCTCACTGAGTCTCTCTTTCAGTTTTTCGCTTTTCGTGAAGGGTATTTTTGTCCGGACTTCACGATAGACACCCGGAAGACCTAAATCCGATCCCCCCTTGTCCCTATCCACCTAGGGGCCGGCCCTAGGCTCCTTGGAGCCATGGGAGACCGGCCCTATAAAGGAAATAGGAGGGGGAGGGCCGGCCCTAAGTGTTCTACTCCCTCCCCTCCAAAAATCCGACCCCTAGTCTCCTCCTTTGTGGTTTCGGCCAAGGAAAAGAGAGGAAGAAGAAGGGAGAAGGAAGAGGAAGAAAGGAGAAGGAAGAAAGGAGAAAGAGGAGGAGAAAATCACGCGGCTCGACATCGTCTTCGCAACGGATTCCTCCGTCGGCACGAAATCCTTGCACTCAGAGACGGGATTTCGAGGATTCTTCAATTCGCAAAGGACAAGGTGTTATCCGACAGTTTCCCTTGCGATTCAAGTGCGGTTCTTCATCGTTCCATTTTCTTCGGATCATAGATCCAAAAGGTATGATGAATCTAAACACCTAAGTAGATGCATTCATGTCTTCCGTAGATCGTAGTATGCCTCTAGGGTGTCCGCACATATGCTAAGATCGTAGATTTGCATGTAGATTGTTTTCTATCACGAATTGTAATGAAACATACACCGTATGATCTTCAGATCTTTCTTTTGCTTCCGCTGCGACTCTGATTAGCGGATCCAATTCTAACACCCCTCACCTTCCCTCTCTCCGGCCCTGCGTTTCCCTCACCGGATCCCCCAAGAATCCGGCACCCTATATCCTCCCGTACAAGCCGTCGGTCCCCCCTCTCTTTAAGAAACCCTAAACCGACCCCCTTCCCTCCTTCAGTCGACCCCATCACTCCCTCTAATCTCTTGCTCTCTCCTCTCTGATCTCTCTCTCTACTTCTCTCTCTCTCTCTCTGATTTCCTCAATCTCTTTGTGGTTGCGGCCGGTGATGACCAGAAAGAAGCAGCCGGCCGGAGCGTGGAGGATGAGCCGCAGTCGACGACCCCCTCCCCTTTGAGCAGCCCAGCCCGACCCCCTAATGCTCCCCGATCTCTCGCTCTCAATCTCTCGCCCCCTGTGGTGTGTTGCGTGTCGGTCAGAGGAGCTGCCGGAGCCGACGAGCCTCCCCTGACTGAATGGTCAGCCCCTTCCATGTTCCCTCTTTCTTTCCTTTCTCTTGGTGTGAATCCAGCCGACCCCAACCCCGGTAGGCTCCGCCCTGTTGCAACCATGGCTATCGGCCCGGTAGCCAGTGGTTGTGCAACCAACAAAGCTCGACCAAGCCCCTTGGGCTGATGGCCACATGTCGAACCAAACCCCAGTAATTTCAATTTGTTCTCGAGTCAGCCATGGCCGTCGGCCACGTTGTCAGCGGCAGTGCAACTGACGAGACCCAACCCAGCCAAGCCCCATCGACCACCCTTTTGTGTCCCCGTGCCGTGCTGTAACGGCTGTCGGTAGCCTGACCCTCGGTGGCCAGGTAATAAACGACTCCAACCACCCTCGATCCAGCACCCAGCCACTGGAGCCCCTACCTTGTGTCGAGAACCCTTCAGAGTCATCCATTTTGATCCATCTAGCAACCGTTTTATCAGTAATTTTATTTATGTGTGTTAAATCCGGATCCGTTACCAATGCGATTCTGACCTCGCTAGGTCGAGCCACGCAAACCACCTTGAGGCATCGGCGATCATTGATCGGCCATTTTTAGCCGTGAGACAACTTCTAGCATTGTCCCCTTTTTGTTTCGTATGTGAAGCCTTTATGCCTTTCTACGAGCGGCGTCATCGTGTCACCAAGTCGATTTTATTGATTGTAGTGCCTAAGGATCAGAAATCGATCGACCTCATTACGTTTACTTTGCCAATTACGATATCCATCTCAATGAGACATAGTAGTTATCACCAATCCGAGTCTAGACTCGGGAGGCCATGTTGTTTGTAATTGTTTATGTCGACCTGTACCGCACCTAATCCAAGGTCATCCCGGGCAGAGGATGAATCGAACCCCCAACCTTGTCTATAACTGGCCCTACCGATGCACACCTTGGTGTGATGAGGAAGGTCCCTCGGAGCATGATAGCATGCTAGTGGCAACAACCGACCACCTTGGCAGCAACGAGGCGCTACTTAGTGGCCTAGGCTAGACACTAGTGCGATTCCTGTGTAAACCTGTCGTTTGATAAATCAAACCCGACCGTGATCGGCTTTGCCGATTCCGTTATCGACCAACGCGGTCACGACCGTTTGGTCGGATTAGTACTATTGGAACTTAGTGTGACTATTGGCATCGGCAACACCGATTAATCAAGACGGTACCTTTGGCATATCGTTTTGTGTGCCAGTAGACCGGCGTCCGATGACGCCTAACACTCTCGACTCGTCCCCCGACCACTTTTGCTACTCTCCTGACCGCTTTGGTCTTGCCACAGTCACTGCCTACTCACCTCAGTTCTTTGCCTACCTTACTGCCCTTCACACAGACAAAGAGCCCAGGTCTTACAGATAGGCGCTACAGTACCCTGTGTGGCGTCAGGCTATAGCCGTGGAGTTTTAGGCCTTTGTGCAGACTCAGACATGGGTCTTCAAGATCAAGCGTCACCCAGATGGCTTCATTGATCGGTACAAGGCCCGTTTTGTTGCTTGTGGCTTTACTCGGGAGTATGGGATTGATTATGATGAGATCTTTCCTCCGGTGGCTCAAATAATTACTATTCAGACCCTCATTGTTGTTGCTACTGCTAGAGGTTGGTGTCTATTTAAGATGGATGTGAAAAATGCATTTCTTCACGATGATCTCTCCGAGATTATCTATATGCAGCCTCCTCCCGATCTCAGCACTCCTCAACATGTTTGTCATCTTCGTTGGGCTATCTATGGGCTCAAACAGATACCTCGTGCCAGGTTTGAGAGTTTTCATCGAGCGATTATTGAGGTCAGCTTTGTGGAGAGCTTCCAGGATCACTCTATGTTTGTGCGGACTTCCCCTCAGGGCCGAGCCATAATCCTTATGTCGATGACATGATTCTTACCGGTGATGACTCCAATGCCATCACCTCTCTTCAGCAGCATCTCAGCAGTCAGTTTCAGATGAAGGATCTTGGTCCATTACGTTACTTTTTTGGCCTAGAGGTTGCTAGAGGCACTCGGGGGATTCTGCTTTCTCAGCAAAAATACACAGCTGACATTTTTACTCGGGCTATACTCTCTAACTGTCGTACGGTTGACACTCCTCTTGAGCTTCATGTGAAGCTCTGTCCTACCGATTGTGAGACCCTTTCCGATCCTACCAGGTATCAGGAGTAGTCAGTCATCTAGTCTACCATTGCATCACCAAACCAGATATTGCTCATGTCGTCAGTATTCTTAGTCAGTTTGTGGATGCTTCTCACTCTGCTCACTATGCTGCTCTTTTACGGACTCTTCGATACCTTCGTGGCACTATCACTTGGTCACTTTTTTTCTCGGCAACCTCGATCATGGTTCTTCGTGCATACTCTGATGCTGACTGGACGGGCGACCCGACTACTCGTCGTTCGACTACTAGATATTATCTATTTCTTGGGGACTCTCTTATCTCTTGGAAGAGCAAGAAATAACAGGTTGTCTCTTTCTCCAGTGCTGAGGCCCAATTTCGTGCCATGGCCACTACTACTAAGGAAATTGTTCATCTCCGGCGTCTTCTTCGAGATCTTGGTGTTGCTACCTCAGGTCTCACGGCTCTTCATTGCGATAACAAAAGTGCTATTCAGATGTCAGCAATCCGGAGTTTCATGAGCGGATAAAACACATTGAGCTAGATTGTTTGTAATACCCGGTGCGTTTGATTTCAGGACAGCCCGGTTTTATTTTTTTTATTTTATTGTTGCTAAATTGATTGATTTGCTTTCGTATTATGATCGTCATTTGGTGTGTGCTTGAACCTGAGTTGGACCGGGCAGTGGGCCCCGGGTCCAGGTCGCTAGGCGACACTGGAGACATGGCAGGATTGTCTTGATAATTTAAATTAACTAGAATTAAAGGTTTTTAGGCGAGTCTGTCGGACTCGTGAAGTTTGCGCACCGGCCCGTCTCAGTGCGATGCGAGCCCGGGTACGAGCCTTGCTTGATCTGCGAGCAATACTTGCTTAGTAAAAAAAAAAAAATTAAAAACCCAAACCCCATCTCAACCCAACCCAACCCAATCGAAACCCCACCTTATCCTATTCAAATCTGTACTTTTCTTTTGTTTTTAAACCAACCCTTTTAACCAACCCATCACCCACTACCCAACTATTCAGCCAACCCAAGCCCAGCAACCCGTTCCCCTCTAACCCGTTCCTATCTCTCTCCCTCTCTAAACTGTTTCTCTCTCTATCTCTCCCTCTCTCTCTTTATCCTAAAACCCAATCCAGCCGTTCCCTTCAAACAAAAAAAAAAAAAAAAACCTGAAACCCCACTCTCCCTCTCAAACCCGATCTCTCTCTCTAACCCGATCCCCTCCCGACCTTCCCTCAAACCTGATCCTATCTCTCTCCCTCTCTAAACCGATCTCTCTCTCTAACCCGATCCCTATCTTCCCCCCTCTATCTTTCAACCGATCCCTCTCTATCCTGCAGCCCCAACAACCCCGATCCCTTCCCGAAATCCCCACGATCTCCCCCTCATATCTATCCCGTCCAGCCCTCTTTCCCCCGATCCCAATCCCGCAGCCCCCTCTCCCCTATAAAGCAAGCCCTAAACCCAGCCGAACCCTCCTCACCTCTCTCCGATCGCCCCGATCTCTCTCCTTCCTCTCTTTCGGTGGGGTTTTGCGTGCTTGGCGCCGGAGAACAACCGGCCGGAGGAGTCGCAGCCGGAGCCAACGACTCCCCATTGATTCAGGTCAGCCGCCTCCCCTGATTCCCCTATTTTTCTTTTTTTTTCTGTTGAATCTGCCGACCCGCCGAGATCCCTACCCATGGTTTTCTTCTTCTCCTGCTGCAGCCATGGCTGCCATATATGTGGCCGGCAATTGGGCGATGGCATTCGACCATCTTGAGTGGCCATCGACCTGACCAACAGTCACCGACACCGTCCCTTCCTTTGCTATGGCAATTGGATGACTTGTGCCCACTGACCGAACTTACCCAGCCGACCGTTGGCTTAGTATAACCCATGACTCGTCGGTTTTGGTCGAGTACCCGAAGCCAAAAGCCTAGGGTAGAATTGTTTTATTTTTTTTTGTGGTATTGTTGTTGATCGGCCCGATGGCGGATTTGCCAAGCTAACCCAGGTCACACCCGAACAACCCTCGTACCCACCCGGTCGTCCCCAGATTCGACCTATCGAGACTAGTTAGTACCTCCGCTCCGAGTTTAGACTCGGTAGGGCCATGAGTCCGTCTGTAAATTATCTTTCTGAACCCAAAACCCTAGCCCGAGGACGTTTCGGGCGAAAGACGAACCGAGCCCCGACTTGGCTTTCTCACCCTTGTAGGGACCCACCGACTTAGATTTTAATATATGCTCGTGTGATTGAAATTACTAGTTGTACCGGGACGATCCAGTCGAGGACGGAGCAGAGGCCAGAGACAGGAGTCTGTGCACGTCGACCAGGTGACATCTACTACCTTTGCATGGTTTTTAATAGTGGGAAATGAGAATGACTAAAGGTAGGTATCCATAACGCTGCATGCGGGTCCCGCCGGACATCGCCGCATGTGGTCGAGTGGACCCCGCCTTGCATGCGGAGTCGCGAGTCCGGCGACGCATGCTTAAAAAAATATTAGTAATTAAATAATAAATCTTTCTGCTGATTGCTTGGACACCGTAAGTAGGAATTCCCTTAAGTTTTGGTAATTAAATAATAATTATCGGGTCCCACCCTCCTAAGGGGAGTGTGGAGACCCGGGCACACGGGAATACGGGCGAGAGTAACTGTGATGCATGGGTTGTGAGTGCGGTGCGAATCCCGGGATAAAACGTCAAAGCTATTTTACTATTATAATGGATGAACAGAATACCCGGGGTTCGCTTTATGATATATGATTTATATTGTAATTTATAATTAAGCACTGTAGAATATCTAACGGACTGTATGGTAGATAACCTAGTGACAGTAGGAATTGCATGTGAACATAGACTACTGGTAGGCTTAGGTTAATCTTCTGTAAACTTCATAAACACTTAAACTGTTAATGTAATTTAATTCAATATGTCGTCTCATATTATTAAAGACTATTAGGATGTCACTAGCCATTAAATTGGCTAATCTCCCAATTTCCCATTGGGGGCTACTCTTTCCCACGAGTAGACTCTTATGCAGGTTTAGAGGCTCAGGACCGGAGTAGCGGTGGTAGTTCAGAGACAGAGTTGGAGTCCTAGCTTGTCTTCCTTTTTAGTATGTCAATTTTTGTAGTAGTACTTTTCATTCGATGTAATCGACATGAATTGGAATAAGAGTTTATAAGTTCTTTAGTTAAGTGCTCTGAGTTTGATAGTAGTAATGTGCCAGCTGAATTTTTGGGTAAGCCTCTCCTCAAGGCCCCAAGCCTAGTTTAGATCACCACAAAAATATAAGACGAATAATTGGCCTAATTCGACAAGCCCAGTAGATAGGACCTTCAGACAGATGCACCGAGTGCTCGGGAGCGGGTGAGATACTCGGCTCGCCGTCGGAGGCTTGAGCCTCGTGCTCCTTTAGAGAATATTCTGTCAGTATGTTGTGACACCGTTGGGTCGCATGTACTGAAAGGATATCCTTTTAAAGGTCGAGCCTGATCTTTTGTTCCTCCCCCTTCTTTCATTTGCTTGTGTGTGAGCGTAGAAAGAGCCCAGTGAGAATCCTAAATTGGCATAGTTAGGTAACCATACCCAGAACCCTCTTCCTTTCTCACCTCACACCCCTGGAATCGGTCTTCAGATTTCTGTGGCGTGACAGCTGGTATCAGAGCCTAGGGATATGTTCCTAGGGGTTAGTTTCTAGGATTAGGAGTCTAAGTCTAGAGTCTAAATAGTTGGTTAATAGATAGTTGACGTTAGGACTATCTTTTCAATTGTAGATGGCGGGTACTAGAAGAAGTAACGGAGCGAGTTCGTCCTCTGAACCTGACGGTACAACGAGGATGATGGAGATCCTCCAAGGAATGGCCACCATGGTTCAACAGCAGCAGACAGCGGCCCAGCAGCAGACTGCTTTAGCTCTGACTGCCCTTGCCCAGGCACAGGCTCGCCAGCTAGCAGAGGGCGAGCGTCAAGGGAGACTTTTGAAGGACTTCAAGGCGATGGGACCTCCAACTTTCAAGGGAGAGCCGGACCCCTTGCAGGCAGATCGATGGTTTCAACAGATAAAGAAGGTCCTTGACGTTTTGGAGGTCGTCGGAGACCGACGAGTCGCTCTTGCATCTTACCAATTTGAGGCAGAGGCTGACTTCTGGTGGCAGTCGGTCTTGCGTTCAAGAACAGCTGATCGAGGAGCTATCTCCTGGGCAGAGTTCGAGGAACTTTTTCGGAGGAAGTTCTTCCCTGTGACTATGCAAAATCGGATGGAGATGGAGTTTTTGGCCCTTTCCCAAGGGTCTCTTACTGTGGCACAGTATGAGGCCAAATTCTCAGAGCTTGCAAGGTACGCACCGCACCAGGTGGTGACTGATGCCCGGAGGGCAAAGTGTTTTGAGCATGGACTAAAGTCAGAAATCAGGGGTAGGGTTACAGCCTTCTTAGGTCAATCCTATGAGGAGGTAGTTACTCGAGCATTGGCCATTGAACAAGAGTTGGAAGAATCTCGTAAGATTCAGAAGCAGCATCAGGTAGACCACCCTAGTAAAAGGTTTAAGATTTCATCCGAACCACCAGAGGATGGACAAGGGAAGAAGAATGGAGGGCTACGACTTTGCTATCGCTGCAAGCGGGAAGGACACATTCGCAGCACTTGTCCCTTGGGAAAAATATGCTTCAATTGTGGGCAAGGAGGTCATATGAAGAAGGACTGTCCCGATTCACAGGCATGATGTAAGGGTTTAAAATATAGGAATAATGTGTGATGTGTTTTGATCTGTTTCGTGTTGGAATCTTTATGGAATATAACATATAAATGTAGTAAAATTTTTAGAGTGCACAGTGGGATGAGGTCCTCCTTTTGTTAGTTATTGTTGTTTTTTTGTTGATCTTTAGCATTAAAAACATATACGGTATTATAGGACTCCTTAATCTTCGTTGACCCTTAGTACTAGAGACCTAGCCGGCATCTTAGGATTCCTTGATTCTCCATTGACCATTAGTATTAGAGGCCTAGTCGGTATTTTTAGGATCATCCATTGTTTAGTTTTAGGAATAATAACTGGATTGGTCTTCTTTTTGGTTTCCTCCGGTGTATTGTCGGAGCTTATATGTCACGTTTAATTAAACTCTACGAGTAATGATGATGACCCTTGGGGGTAGTGGTTTCAAAGAGTGTACTAGGAGATGGAAATCTCAGGTAGTAGTTGAGTTCACATGGTTCCTAAATTTTGGGATGTCTCGATGAAGACCCTCGCGACAGGGTACGCACTGTTCCTCGGGAACTTTGGCGGTGGATTATGACTGTCCGGTAGAGGACATTGTGAGACTACGCACTGACTCTTAGGAGGCTTTGGCGGTTGGTTGCGCAGTTCCTGTTGGAACTTGCGACAGAGCGTGCACTGTTTCTTCGGAAACTTTGGCAGCTGGCAGAGCTTGCACTGTTCCCAATCGGAACTTTGGCAGCTGGTTACGCAGTTTCTGTTGGAACTTGCGGCAGAGCATGCAGTGTTTCTTCGGAAACTTTGGCAGCTGGCAGAGCTTGCACTGTTCCCAATCGGAACTTTGGCAGCTGGTTACGCAGTTCCTGTTGGAACTTGCGGCAGAGCGTGCATTGTTTCTTCGGAAACTTTGGCAGCTGGCAGAGCTTGCACTGTTCCCAAACGGAACTTTGGCAGCTGGTTACGCAGTTCCTGTTGGAACTTGCGGCAGAGCGTGCACTATTTCTTCGGAAACTTTGGCAGCTGGCAGAGCTTGCACTGTTCCCAATCGGAACTTTGGCAGCTGGTTACGCAGTTCCTGTTGGAACTTGCGGCAGAGCGTGCATTGTTTCTTCGGAAACTTTGGCAGCTGGCAGAGCTTGCACTGTTTTCAAACGGAACTTTGGCAGCTGGTTACGCAGTTCCTGTTGGAACTTGCGGCAGAGCGTGCATTGTTTCTTCGGAAACTTTGGCAGCTGGCAGAGCTTGCACTGTTCCCAAACAGAACTTTGGCAGCTGGTTACGCAATTTCTGTTGGAACTTGCGGCAGAGCATGCACTGTTTCTTCGGAAACTTTGGCAGCTGGCAGAACTTGCACTGTTCCCAATTGGAACTTTGGCAGCTGGCAGAACTTGCACTGTTCCCAATCGGAACTTTGGCAGCTGGTTACGTAGTTCCTGTTGGGACTAGCGGCAGAGCGTGCACTGTTTCTTCGGAAACTTTGGCAGCTGGTTACACAGTTTGGACTCACGGAAGAGAGTACATTGGCCAGATGGCTATGGCGTTAAGATTGATTTGGAAATAAATGGGGAGTGGAAAGATATTAGAAATAATGTCAAGGGGATTGCCTATACTTATGGAATTTGGAAATATCTTTAGCTGATCTAACCCAGTTGTTTCTAGTTGTCCATAATTGTCTCGGTTCCCTCGTTCTCAGCTTGCTCCATTTATGAGACCTCCCTTTAATTAACTCGGTGACTAGTTTAGTGCAGGGATATAGTATTAGGTGTTGGTATGCTTAGATGATGCTAGTGGGCCATTAGTTTTCTAGTGGCTGGCTACTTCAACTGAATCAAGGTTGCTTTAGTTTAGGACTAGTCACCCAGCCGTACAGTATGTGTTATGTCGTATCCTAGTTTTCGGCTTCTTTCTGACACTATGTTAGTTATCCTCTTATTTCATTGTTCTCTACTCAGGTAGTGGGTTTCCTTCCTTCCCTGATTCATACATCATAGTGTACCATTTATAAGGTTTCCGAGTCATGCCACAATAGTATAGTTGGGAGTGTTAGTATTAGGACCTTCATTGAGTATAGACGTTTTACGATTCATCATTGTTCCCTCCTTATTCTCATTCGTTGTGATATAGTTGTGTTATCTTGGACTCATTATTTTCTAGGTTAGTTAGTATGTATTTGGGGTGCCCAATTTGTACTATAGAGGTGTTTTCCTTGTAAATTTTTAGGGTAGCAGTGGTGGTGTAGGTAATAGAGGTATTTGCTCCGGAGAGGAATCTCATAGGATTTAAGCCTAGGCGTACTAGTTCGAGTTATCAAGTTGTCTTCATCTCGATTCTATAGATGTATCATGTATGGTCATAGGTTTATGTGTATATTTATGCCTTAGTATCGTTAGATGGGAATATTTCGTGATCTTGTTTCGTGGATCAGGTTGTTACCTTACTTCTGGATAAGGAGGACGCTCCTTATCTAGGAAAAGGAGACGATCTGGACTCATGAAAATCTATTTTAGTCCATAATTATTATATTAGAAAATGAAAACCCAAAACTCGTATTCGCGATGCGAAAATTTGGAATTTCTTCTCTATCCTAATAATTATGTGACTCGATTATATAAGCTTGGTTAGTAGTACCGCAAGTGTCCGAGTTTCTCTTTAATATGATTGGTGTGGTGCTTTAGCTGCTTGTTGACAATATTAGTAAGGGTCTTTGTACTGACCATAAGTTCACTTTTTGTTGTTCTAGTATTTCTTACCTTGATAGTAGAGATTGGTAGTAATTGAATTTTCGGGACGAAAATTTTAATAAGGTGGGTAGGATGTAATACCCGGTGCGTTTGATTTCAGGACAGCCCGGTTTTATTTTTTTTATTTTATTGTTGCTAAATTGATTGATTTGCTTTCGTATTATGATCATCATTTGGTGTGTGCTTGAACCTGAGTTGGACCGGGCAGTGAGCCCCGGGTCCAGGTCGCTAGGCGACACTGGAGACATGGCAGGATTGTCTTGATAATTTAAATTAACTAGAATTAAAGGTTTTTAGGCGAGTCTGTCGGACTCGTGAAGTTTGCGCACCGGCCCGTCTCGGTGCGATGCGAGCCCGGGTACGAGCCTTGCTTGATCTGCGAGCAATACTTGCTTAGTAAAAAAAAAAAAAATTAAAAACCCAAACCCCATCTCAACCCAACCCAACCCAATCGAAACCCCACCTTATCCTATTCAAATCTGTACTTTTCTTTTGTTTTTAAACCAACCCTTTTAACCAACCCATCACCCACTACCCAACTATTCAGCCAACCCAAGCCCAGCAACCCGTTCCCCTCTAACCCGTTCCTATCTCTCTCCCTCTCTAAACTGTTTCTCTCTCTATCTCTCCCTCTCTCTCTTTATCCTAAAACCCAATCCAGCCGTTCCCTTCAAACAAAAAAAAAAAAAAAAAACCTGAAACCCCACGCTCCCTCTCAAACCCGATCTCTCTCTCTAACCCGATCCCCTCCCGACCTTCCCTCAAACCTGATCCTATCTCTCTCCCTCTCTAAACCGATCTCTCTCTCTAACCCGATCCCTATCTTCCCCCCTCTATCTCTCAACCGATCCCTCTCTATCCTGCAGCCCCAACAACCCCGATCCCTTTCCGAAATCCCCACGATCTCCCCCTCATATCTATCCCGTCCAGCCCTCTTTCCCCCGATCCCAATCCCGCAGCCCCCTCTCCCCTATAAAGCAAGCCCTAAACCCAGCCGAACCCTCCTCACCTCTCTCCGATCGCCCCGATCTCTCTCCTTCCTCTCTTTCGGTGGGGTTTTGCGTGCTTGGCGCCGGAGAACAACCGGCCGAAGGAGTCGCAGCCGGAGCCAACGACTCCCCATTGATTCAGGTCAGCCGCCTCCCCTGATTCCCCTATTTTTCTTTTTTTTTCTGTTGAATCTGCCGACCCGCCGAGATCCCTACCCATGGTTTTCTTCTTCTCCTGCTGCAGCCATGGCTGCCATACATGTGGCCGGCAATTGGGCGATGGCATTCGACCATCTTGAGTGGCCATCGACCTGACCAACAGTCACCGACACCGTCCCTTCCTTTGCTATGGCAATTGGATGACTTGTGCCCACTGACCGAACTTACCCAGCCGACCGTTGGCTTAGTATAACCCATGACTCGTCGGTTTTGGTCGAGTACCCGAAGCCAAAAGCCTAGGGTAGAATTGTTTTATTTTTTTTGTGGTATTGTTGTTGATCGGCCCGATGGCGGATTTGCCAAGCTAACCCAGGTCACACCCGAACAACCCTCGTACCCACCCGGTCGTCCCCAGATTCGACCTATCGAGACTAGTTAGTACCTCCGCTCCGAGTTTAGACTCGGTAGGGCCATGAGTCCGTCTGTAAATTATCTTTCTGAACCCAAAACCCTAGCCCGAGGACGTTTCGGGCGAAAGACGAACCGAGCCCCGACTTGGCTTTCTCACCCTTGTAGGGACCCACCGACTTAGATTTTAATATATGCTCGTGTGATTGAAATTACTAGTTGTACCGGGACGATCCAGTCGAGGACGGAGCAGAGGCCAGAGACAGGAGTCTGTGCACGTCGACCAGGTGACATCTACTACCTTTGCATGGTTTTTAATAGTGGGAAATGAGAATGACTAAAGGTAGGTATCCATAACGCTGCATGCGGGTCCCGCCGGACATCGCCGCATGTGGTCGAGTGGACCCCGCCTTGCATGCGGAGTCGCGAGTCCGGCGACGCATGCTTAAAAAAATATTAGTAATTAAATAATAAATCTTTCTGCTGATTGCTTGGACACCGTAAGTAGGAATTCCCTTAAGTTTTGGTAATTAAATAATAATTATCGGGTCCCACCCTCCTAAGGGGAGTGTGGAGACCCGGGCACACGGGAATACGGGCGAGAGTAACTGTGATGCATGGGTTGTGAGTGCGGTGCGAATCCCGGGATAAAACGTCAAAGCTATTTTACTATTATAATGGATGAACAGAATACCCGGGGTTCGCTTTATGATATATGATTTATATTGTAATTTATAATTAAGCACTGTAGAATATCTAACGGACTGTATGGTAGATAACCTAGTGACAGTAGGAATTGCATGTGAACATAGACTACTGGTAGGCTTAGGTTAATCTTCTGTAAACTTCATAAACACTTAAACTGTTAATGTAATTTAATTCAATATGTCGTCTCATATTATTAAAGACTATTAGGATGTCACTAGCCATTAAATTGGCTAATCTCCCAATTTCCCATTGGGGGCTACTCTTTCCCACGAGTAGACTCTTATGCAGGTTTAGAGGCTCAGGACCGGAGTAGCGGTGGTAGTTCAGAGACAGAGTTGGAGTCCTAGCTTGTCTTCCTTTTTAGTATGTCAATTTTTGTAGTAGTACTTTTCATTCGATGTAATCGACATGAATTGGAATAAGAGTTTATAAGTTCTTTAGTTAAGTGCTCTGAGTTTGATAGTAGTAATGTGCCAGCTGAATTTTTGGGTAAGCCTCTCCTCAAGGCCCCAAGCCTAGTTTAGATCACCACAAAAATATAAGACGAATAATTGGCCTAATTCGACAAGCCCAGTAGATAGGACCTTCAGACAGATGCACCGAGTGCTCGGGAGCGGGTGAGATACTCGGCTCGCCGTCGGAGGCTTGAGCCTCGTGCTCCTTTAGAGAATATTCTGTCAGTATGTTGTGACACCGTTGGGTCGCATGTACTGAAAGGATATCCTTTTAAAGGTCGAGCCTGATCTTTTGTTCCTCCCCCTTCTTTCATTTGCTTGTGTGTGAGCGTAGAAAGAGCCCAGTGAGAATCCTAAATTGGCATAGTTAGGTAACCATACCCAGAACCCTCTTCCTTTCTCACCTCACACCCCTGGAATCGGTCTTCAGATTTCTGTGGCGTGACAGCTGGTATCAGAGCCTAGGGATATGTTCCTAGGGGTTAGTTTCTAGGATTAGGAGTCTAAGTCTAGAGTCTAAATAGTTGGTTAATAGATAGTTGACGTTAGGACTATCTTTTCAATTGTAGATGGCGGGTACTAGAAGAAGTAACGGAGCGAGTTCGTCCTCTGAACCTGACGGTACAACGAGGATGATGGAGATCCTCCAAGGAATGGCCACCATGGTTCAACAGCAGCAGACAGCGGCCCAGCAGCAGACTGCTTTAGCTCTGACTGCCCTTGCCCAGGCACAGGCTCGCCAGCTAGCAGAGGGCGAGCGTCAAGGGAGACTTTTGAAGGACTTCAAGGCGATAGGACCTCCAACTTTCAAGGGAGAGCCGGACCCCTTGCAGGCAGATCGATGGTTTCAACAGATAAAGAAGGTCCTTGACGTTTTGGAGGTCGTCGGAGACCGACGAGTCGCTCTTGCATCTTACCAATTTGAGGCAGAGGCTGACTTCTGGTGGCAGTCGGTCTTGCGTTCAAGAACAGCTGATCGAGGAGCTATCTCCTGGGCAGAGTTCGAGGAACTTTTTCGGAGGAAGTTCTTCCCTGTGACTATGCAAAATCGGATGGAGATGGAGTTTTTGGCCCTTTCCCAAGGGTCTCTTACTGTGGCACAGTATGAGGCCAAATTCTCAGAGCTTGCGAGGTACGCACCGCACCAGGTGGTGACTGATGCCCGGAGGGCAAAGTGTTTTGAGCATGGACTAAAGTCAGAAATCAGGGGTAGGGTTACAGCCTTCTTAGGTCAATCCTATGAGGAGGTAGTTACTCGAGCATTGGCCATTGAACAAGAGTTGGAAGAATCTCGTAAGATTCAGAAGCAGCATCAGGTAGACCACCCTAGTAAAAGGTTTAAGATTTCATCCGAACCACCAGAGGATGGACAAGGGAAGAAGAATGGAGGGCTACGACTTTGCTATCGCTGCAAGCGGGAAGGACACATTCGCAGCACTTGTCCCTTGGGAAAAATATGCTTCAATTGTGGGCAAGGAGGTCATATGAAGAAGGACTGTCCCGATTCACAGGCATGATGTAAGGGTTTAAAATATAGGAATAATGTGTGATGTGTTTTGATCTGTTTCGTGTTGGAATCTTTATGGAATATAACATATAAATGTAGTAAAATTTTTAGAGTGCACAGTGGGATGAGGTCCTCCTTTTGTTAGTTATTGTTGTTTTTTTGTTGATCTTTAGCATTAAAAACATATACGGTATTATAGGACTCCTTAATCTTCGTTGACCCTTAGTACTAGAGACCTAGCCGGCATCTTAGGATTCCTTGATTCTCCATTGACCATTAGTATTAGAGGCCTAGTCGGTATTTTTAGGATCATCCATTGTTTAGTTTTAGGAATAATAACTGGATTGGTCTTCTTTTTGGTTTCCTCCGGTGTATTGTCGGAGCTTATATGTCACGTTTAATTAAACTCTACGAGTAATGATGATGACCCTTGGGGGTAGTGGTTTCAAAGAGTGTACTAGGAGATGGAAATCTCAGGTAGTAGTTGAGTTCACATGGTTCCTAAATTTTGGGATGTCTCGATGAAGACCCTCGCGACAGGGTACGCACTGTTCCTCGGGAACTTTGGCGGTGGATTATGACTGTCCGGTAGAGGACATTGTGAGACTACGCACTGACTCTTAGGAGGCTTTGGCGGTTGGTTGCGCAGTTCCTGTTGGAACTTGCGACAGAGCGTGCACTGTTTCTTCGGAAACTTTGGCAGCTGGCAGAGCTTGCACTGTTCCCAATCGGAACTTTGGCAGCTGGTTACGCAGTTTCTGTTGGAACTTGCGGCAGAGCATGCAGTGTTTCTTCGGAAACTTTGGCAGCTGGCAGAGCTTGCACTGTTCCCAATCGGAACTTTGGCAGCTGGTTACGCAGTTCCTGTTGGAACTTGCGGCAGAGCGTGCATTGTTTCTTCGGAAACTTTGGCAGCTGGCAGAGCTTGCACTGTTCCCAAACGGAACTTTGGCAGCTGGTTACGCAGTTCCTGTTGGAACTTGCGGCAGAGCGTGCACTATTTCTTCGGAAACTTTGGCAGCTGGCAGAGCTTGCACTGTTCCCAATCGGAACTTTGGCAGCTGGTTACGCAGTTCCTGTTGGAACTTGCGGCAGAGCGTGCATTGTTTCTTCGGAAACTTTGGCAGCTGGCAGAGCTTGCACTGTTTTCAAACGGAACTTTGGCAGCTGGTTACGCAGTTCCTGTTGGAACTTGCGGCAGAGCGTGCATTGTTTCTTCGGAAACTTTGGCAGCTGGCAGAGCTTGCACTGTTCCCAAACAGAACTTTGGCAGCTGGTTACGCAATTTCTGTTGGAACTTGCGGCAGAGCATGCACTGTTTCTTCGGAAACTTTGGCAGCTGGCAGAACTTGCACTGTTCCCAATTGGAACTTTGGCAGCTGGCAGAACTTGCACTGTTCCCAATCGGAACTTTGGCAGCTGGTTACGTAGTTCCTGTTGGGACTAGCGGCAGAGCGTGCACTGTTTCTTCGGAAACTTTGGCAGCTGGTTACACAGTTTGGACTCACGGAAGAGAGTACATTGGCCAGATGGCTATGGCGTTAAGATTGATTTGGAAATAAATGGGGAGTGGAAAGATATTAGAAATAATGTCAAGGGGATTGCCTATACTTATGGAATTTGGAAATATCTTTAGCTGATCTAACCCAGTTGTTTCTAGTTGTCCATAATTGTCTCGGTTCCCTCGTTCTCAGCTTGCTCCATTTATGAGACCTCCCTTTAATTAACTCGGTGACTAGTTTAGTGCAGGGATATAGTATTAGGTGTTGGTATGCTTAGATGATGCTAGTGGGCCATTAGTTTTCTAGTGGCTGGCTACTTCAACTGAATCAAGGTTGCTTTAGTTTAGGACTAGTCACCCAGCCGTACAGTATGTGTTATGTCGTATCCTAGTTTTCGGCTTCTTTCTGACACTATGTTAGTTATCCTCTTATTTCATTGTTCTCTACTCAGGTAGTGGGTTTCCTTCCTTCCCTGATTCATACATCATAGTGTACCATTTATAAGGTTTCCGAGTCATGCCACAATAGTATAGTTGGGAGTGTTAGTATTAGGACCTTCATTGAGTATAGACGTTTTACGATTCATCATTGTTCCCTCCTTATTCTCATTCGTTGTGATATAGTTGTGTTATCTTGGACTCATTATTTTCTAGGTTAGTTAGTATGTATTTGGGGTGCCCAATTTGTACTATAGAGGTGTTTTCCTTGTAAATTTTTAGGGTAGCAGTGGTGGTGTAGGTAATAGAGGTATTTGCTCCGGAGAGGAATCTCATAGGATTTAAGCCTAGGCGTACTAGTTCGAGTTATCAAGTTGTCTTCATCTCGATTCTATAGATGTATCATGTATGGTCATAGGTTTATGTGTATATTTATGCCTTAGTATCGTTAGATGGGAATATTTCGTGATCTTGTTTCGTGGATCAGGTTGTTACCTTACTTCTGGATAAGGAGGACGCTCCTTATCTAGGAAAAGGAGACGATCTGGACTCATGAAAATCTATTTTAGTCCATAATTATTATATTAGAAAATGAAAACCCAAAACTCGTATTCGCGATGCGAAAATTTGGAATTTCTTCTCTATCCTAATAATTATGTGACTCGATTATATAAGCTTGGTTAGTAGTACCGCAAGTGTCCGAGTTTCTCTTTAATATGATTGGTGTGGTGCTTTAGCTGCTTGTTGACAATATTAGTAAGGGTCTTTGTACTGACCATAAGTTCACTTTTTGTTGTTCTAGTATTTCTTACCTTGATAGTAGAGATTGGTAGTAATTGAATTTTCGGGACGAAAATTTTAATAAGGTGGGTAGGATGTAATACCCGGTGCGTTTGATTTCAGGACAGCCCGGTTTTATTTTTTTTATTTTATTGTTGCTAAATTGATTGATTTGCTTTCGTATTATGATCATCATTTGGTGTGTGCTTGAACCTGAGTTGGACCGGGCAGTGAGCCCCGGGTCCAGGTCGCTAGGCGACACTGGAGACATGGCAGGATTGTCTTGATAATTTAAATTAACTAGAATTAAAGGTTTTTAGGCGAGTCTGTCGGACTCGTGAAGTTTGCGCACCGGCCCGTCTCGGTGCGATGCGAGCCCGGGTACGAGCCTTGCTTGATCTGCGAGCAATACTTGCTTAGTAAAAAAAAAAAAAATTAAAAACCCAAACCCCATCTCAACCCAACCCAACCCAATCGAAACCCCACCTTATCCTATTCAAATCTGTACTTTTCTTTTGTTTTTAAACCAACCCTTTTAACCAACCCATCACCCACTACCCAACTATTCAGCCAACCCAAGCCCAGCAACCCGTTCCCCTCTAACCCGTTCCTATCTCTCTCCCTCTCTAAACTGTTTCTCTCTCTATCTCTCCCTCTCTCTCTTTATCCTAAAACCCAATCCAGCCGTTCCCTTCAAACAAAAAAAAAAAAAAAAAACCTGAAACCCCACGCTCCCTCTCAAACCCGATCTCTCTCTCTAACCCGATCCCCTCCCGACCTTCCCTCAAACCTGATCCTATCTCTCTCCCTCTCTAAACCGATCTCTCTCTCTAACCCGATCCCTATCTTCCCCCCTCTATCTCTCAACCGATCCCTCTCTATCCTGCAGCCCCAACAACCCCGATCCCTTTCCGAAATCCCCACGATCTCCCCCTCATATCTATCCCGTCCAGCCCTCTTTCCCCCGATCCCAATCCCGCAGCCCCCTCTCCCCTATAAAGCAAGCCCTAAACCCAGCCGAACCCTCCTCACCTCTCTCCGATCGCCCCGATCTCTCTCCTTCCTCTCTTTCGGTGGGGTTTTGCGTGCTTGGCGCCGGAGAACAACCGGCCGAAGGAGTCGCAGCCGGAGCCAACGACTCCCCATTGATTCAGGTCAGCCGCCTCCCCTGATTCCCCTATTTTTCTTTTTTTTTCTGTTGAATCTGCCGACCCGCCGAGATCCCTACCCATGGTTTTCTTCTTCTCCTGCTGCAGCCATGGCTGCCATACATGTGGCCGGCAATTGGGCGATGGCATTCGACCATCTTGAGTGGCCATCGACCTGACCAACAGTCACCGACACCGTCCCTTCCTTTGCTATGGCAATTGGATGACTTGTGCCCACTGACCGAACTTACCCAGCCGACCGTTGGCTTAGTATAACCCATGACTCGTCGGTTTTGGTCGAGTACCCGAAGCCAAAAGCCTAGGGTAGAATTGTTTTATTTTTTTTGTGGTATTGTTGTTGATCGGCCCGATGGCGGATTTGCCAAGCTAACCCAGGTCACACCCGAACAACCCTCGTACCCACCCGGTCGTCCCCAGATTCGACCTATCGAGACTAGTTAGTACCTCCGCTCCGAGTTTAGACTCGGTAGGGCCATGAGTCCGTCTGTAAATTATCTTTCTGAACCCAAAACCCTAGCCCGAGGACGTTTCGGGCGAAAGACGAACCGAGCCCCGACTTGGCTTTCTCACCCTTGTAGGGACCCACCGACTTAGATTTTAATATATGCTCGTGTGATTGAAATTACTAGTTGTACCGGGACGATCCAGTCGAGGACGGAGCAGAGGCCAGAGACAGGAGTCTGTGCACGTCGACCAGGTGACATCTACTACCTTTGCATGGTTTTTAATAGTGGGAAATGAGAATGACTAAAGGTAGGTATCCATAACGCTGCATGCGGGTCCCGCCGGACATCGCCGCATGTGGTCGAGTGGACCCCGCCTTGCATGCGGAGTCGCGAGTCCGGCGACGCATGCTTAAAAAAATATTAGTAATTAAATAATAAATCTTTCTGCTGATTGCTTGGACACCGTAAGTAGGAATTCCCTTAAGTTTTGGTAATTAAATAATAATTATCGGGTCCCACCCTCCTAAGGGGAGTGTGGAGACCCGGGCACACGGGAATACGGGCGAGAGTAACTGTGATGCATGGGTTGTGAGTGCGGTGCGAATCCCGGGATAAAACGTCAAAGCTATTTTACTATTATAATGGATGAACAGAATACCCGGGGTTCGCTTTATGATATATGATTTATATTGTAATTTATAATTAAGCACTGTAGAATATCTAACGGACTGTATGGTAGATAACCTAGTGACAGTAGGAATTGCATGTGAACATAGACTACTGGTAGGCTTAGGTTAATCTTCTGTAAACTTCATAAACACTTAAACTGTTAATGTAATTTAATTCAATATGTCGTCTCATATTATTAAAGACTATTAGGATGTCACTAGCCATTAAATTGGCTAATCTCCCAATTTCCCATTGGGGGCTACTCTTTCCCACGAGTAGACTCTTATGCAGGTTTAGAGGCTCAGGACCGGAGTAGCGGTGGTAGTTCAGAGACAGAGTTGGAGTCCTAGCTTGTCTTCCTTTTTAGTATGTCAATTTTTGTAGTAGTACTTTTCATTCGATGTAATCGACATGAATTGGAATAAGAGTTTATAAGTTCTTTAGTTAAGTGCTCTGAGTTTGATAGTAGTAATGTGCCAGCTGAATTTTTGGGTAAGCCTCTCCTCAAGGCCCCAAGCCTAGTTTAGATCACCACAAAAATATAAGACGAATAATTGGCCTAATTCGACAAGCCCAGTAGATAGGACCTTCAGACAGATGCACCGAGTGCTCGGGAGCGGGTGAGATACTCGGCTCGCCGTCGGAGGCTTGAGCCTCGTGCTCCTTTAGAGAATATTCTGTCAGTATGTTGTGACACCGTTGGGTCGCATGTACTGAAAGGATATCCTTTTAAAGGTCGAGCCTGATCTTTTGTTCCTCCCCCTTCTTTCATTTGCTTGTGTGTGAGCGTAGAAAGAGCCCAGTGAGAATCCTAAATTGGCATAGTTAGGTAACCATACCCAGAACCCTCTTCCTTTCTCACCTCACACCCCTGGAATCGGTCTTCAGATTTCTGGGGCGTGACATTGTTACTTCTCTCGAGAGCAGTATGAGGTTGGGACCATCTCTCTGCTATATGTCTCTTCGACGAAGCAGATTGCTGATTTTTTCAAGAAATCTCATCCCTCTCCTCGTTTTCGATATTTTATTAGTAAACTCTAAGTGTTTGAGCCATCGTGAGTTTGAGGGGGGGTGTTCGAATATGGGTGTATATTATAGTCTCCCACCACAACACGTGGGGTATCCCACGAGTATACGTATGTATGTCTATATATAGATTAGCTATGTGCCTAATGATGACTGTCTGGTTATTCTCCAAAAGCCCAACCGTCTCTCTCTCGTATCACCCAAGAAGCACTAAAATATTGGAAGATATCGAATCGTAAAGTAAAGGCTTTGAGGTACGTGTTGAACATGTTTTCTTCATAGCGTAATTTGCTTCCCCTCAAATAGAGTTTGTTGATGGGATAATCCACCTTCCAGGTACAATAATGTATTGTGGGAGTCTACGTTCAGCTACAATGAAGAACTCCGAAGAACTCTCTGACAATGAAAACTTCTAAAAATCAGAAAAGGAGATAAACAAATTGAGAGAAAAGGTATTTTTCGTTATGTTCATGAATGTGAAGTATGTCTTTATTTAAAGGTTTTTAATGGACACATTTCACATGATATAACGTTTTAAAAATATGTGTAGGCACCCCTTTATAGAAAAAAAGACATGTATGGATCTGAACACGAATTTACACAATTGTATATGTAAATAACAATATATATATGTATATATATATCTCACAAATTTATGGGAAACACCCATGTTGAGAAAATTCTCAACAAGAAACCAATATTGCTAAAACACAAGTTAGATCAGAAAATAAAAAAAAAAGGATTTGGTGTGTGGTACTCTTTCTCATATTAAATATTAATTTAATAAACATCCAAGTTGAGAAACTATTGTGGTTTATTGGTTTGGAAGCAGCTAGGATCAACAAAAACTTTATTGGCCGATCAGTCGGCATGTCTAGACCAACCAATCAGTCGAGGGTATTGGAAACAGAGTCTACTGGAAGATATATTGACTCCTCACCAGGTTGATCGGAATTACTCACGACGGGATAGGCCAGAGTCGAGCAAAACCGACCGACATGTCTAAATTGACCAATTAGTTTGACTGACCGGATTTGGGGCTTTAGCCGATTGTAACCCTAAGGTATATAAAGAATTATTTCTTGAGGGGCGGTTGGGTAGCAATTTTAGTAGCCGTTTTGTGGGAGAGCCATGAGCCGCCGTAGGGGTTTACTTGAGGACTTGAAGAACTTTAATTGTACTTCGTCTTTAGTTTAAATAGTGGATTTCTCCAGCTACCACTGATGGACGTAGGCCAAAGATCGAACCACCTAAATTTTTGTGTCTCCTTACTTAGTTTTTGTTCTTTACGTCTCTTTTGAGTTTAATTTGTTTTGTTAAATCTTTCTAGATTTTTTTTCTACGTCAAATCTATAGTTTTCATTGGTTCGTTGGGATTCCACGTGCAACAAATTGGTATTAGAGCACACAATTTCTTGATCTAGGCGATTTGCTTTGTGGATTTAATTGTCCAGAAAGATAAGAAAAACGTTTGAAAAGTCATCTACGCCTACGAAGCCGATAATCTGAAATGCAAAATTTGAAGTAGGAGGATTTGGTGGCAAGAATAACTTCGGCATTTGGCAATGAGAAGTCATGGATGTTTTGACTTAACAAGAGTTGAATGTTGCTTTGGAAAATGAGATACCAGAAGAGATGTTGTATAAAGATTGGGATATGACTAATCGTCAGGCATGTGGCATGATTCATATTTGTTTTGTTAGGAAGGAAACGAATGCCTCGGAGTTGTGAAAGAAACTCAAGAACAAGTATATAACAAAGAGCGTGAATCAAGTCTATTTGAGAAGAAACTTTTTTATTTCTAGTACAAGGATGGAAACTCCGTGGCAGATGTTGCCACACAGGAGCACAGATAAATCCCCACAAAGGCGAGAGAAAAAGTCGCCACAAAGATGGAACGAAGACTCATGGGATTCAATTACATGGCTTGCCGAGTGGGGGCAACTGACTTGCTATTGGGATACTATCGCAGTCGTTGTGCAAAGATACTACAATATTGACTAATGTATTAAAGATATTGATATCTAAGTTCTATCTTCAACAAGTCGGGAAGGTTGGTTGAGGGGTCAACCTAGGCTCAACCCGTGCGAGGGGTTGAAACCTCTGCTGAAGCCCAACCTAAGGTCGGGATGGTCTTGTTGGGTGGGTTGGTTTCTTTATCACATATAAAGGGCACATATAATGGATCGGTGTTCCTCTCTAATTAAGTGGTTCTACATAAAAGACATTTTGTCCATATAAATGGCACAAGAATTATTCCTAGCCATATTAGAGTAAACATTGTTAGATGCCTTCTCGCCCCAAAATTCAAGTCATAAAGGGAGGTCCACATAGGAAATATGAAGACACCACTCTCCATCCCCCTTGCCGATGTGGGACTAAACAATCTCCCCCTCATATGAGGCTAGGGCTGGACAGACTCCGATGGCTCCCCTCACACGCGGAACGTGAGAAGAGATACAACATGGCCCCTCCTGAAATGAGGCTGGGCCGAACCTCGCTATGATACCACTGTTTGATGCCCTCGATCTCACCTCAAAACTTGAGTAGTAAGGGATGGTCCACAAAGGGTACATGAAGACAACACCGCCCAACCCCCTAGCTAATGTGGGACTAAACCCAACAATCGCCCCCTCACGCGAACTAGGGTTGAACAAACTCTGATGGCTCACCTCTTGTACAAAACACCATGAAGCTAGGACCGTACAGACTCTGACGGAACATATTCCAAAGTGGAGGGACAATTGGTTCTTATTAATGGTGATGCCAAGTCTAGGCATGCATTCATAAAGCCCATATGATCCCCAAGGAATATGCAGATATATATTAAAGGGGATCAAAGAGAGATGTACACCAACATGTTTTGGTTAAAAGCCATCCATGGTGATTTTGAGGAGGTTGGCATTGGCTTCCACAGTTTGACTCTAGGGCGATCCTTTGCAAGCAGAGGGGATTGATTTAGGAGATCGAGCATCCCAAAACTAGGTAGAGCCTACAACTAGCCACAGGTTCGTGACCCTATCCAGCTAGGCGGTTAGAGAACAGGGTGCTAGAACATGGGCTCAAACACGCCCAGAGGTCGAAACTGGGAAAGTCAATATAATTGTTATTTAAATAAATTCTATAACCCCATAAACAAGACAACAATGGCCTTGTGGAAAAGTCCACTAACCTGAGCTTCTCCCTTTCTAGCTAGTTGACTAAGAGGCCTATATAGAGAGAGCTCGATAACTCAGTGGACGGGCATGACAAGCCTCAACCCCCACATACATAAAACTAGGTGGTCCACCTCATGTGACCTATGTTAGATCCACTCATCTATGTATGTTAGGTCCACTCACCTGTATCTATGCTACGAGGGACATGTCGATATGGGGGTTCATTGGGGATGGGATATGAAAGGGAGAGAATGATGGAGTGTACTGAAAGGGGATAATAATATATGGGATAGTAGGGATATTCTTGGTAATAAAACAAAATGGGGAATGATTTTTCATTGGAGACGGAGTATACTTATCATTTTTGGGATGTGAATATAATTTCCCTATCGTCAACCCAGTTGTAGCCTGCCGGCTTTAACCCAAGTTGATATCAACATCCGATGGACCACGAAGAGATAGGAGCTGCATGTTGACCGACGTGGTTCGAGATTTCATCTAACGATTAGAGGTTAGACGCTTACAGCTATCGCATGCGATGCAACCGTTGAAGAGGACTAAACGGCAATCAATGCCCCTTTGGAGAGAGAGAGAGAGAGAGAGAGAGAGAGAGAGAGAGAGAGAGAGAGAGAGAGAGAGAGATGAGTATTTGTCAACATGCTGTGTAGAGAGAGAGAGAGAGAGAGAGAGAGAGAGAGAGAGATGAGTATTTGTCAACATGCTGTGTTGCACATCAACGGGATGAGTGGGTATCTCTCTCCCGTTGGAGAGAGAGAGAGAGAGCTGTATTCACTCTCTCGAAAAATACAGCACTGATCATATCACAGTATTTGTCAACATGCTGTGTTGCACATCAACGGGATGAGTGGGTATCTCTCACATCCGAGCAATGAAGGAATTTTAGGCGTTGGAGGAATCTCGATCTGCACGTAGCAGGGAAATTACACCCATTATCTTTTTTTTAAGTGAAAACATTATATATAGAGAGAGATGTTACAGTGAGCTATGGCCTACGGAAGGAGAAAATGAGCTACGATTATTTTGATCATCCTAAAAATTTTAGAACTTTGTAAAAATTGATAGGTGTGTTGTCTATGGTAACATGATCATCCTCACCAATTTTCAAGAAATTTTAAAACTTCTAGGGCCATCAAATTATAGAAGCAAAATTAATTGTTACTATGGACGGTGGATAAAGCCTCTACCGTTTGATGACCTTAGAAGTTTTGGAATTCATTGAAAATTAGTGAGGACGATCATGTTACCTTAGAAAACACACCCATCAATTTTCACAAAATTTCACAACTTCTAGTGTGGTCAAATATATAGAGGAATGTTACAGTGAACTATGAGCTATGGAAGAAGAAAATGAGCTATGATCATTTTTACCACCCTAGAAGGTTTGGAATTTCGTAAAAATTGGTGGGTGTGTTGTCTATGGTAGCATGATCATCCTCACCAATTTTTAAGGAATTTCAAAACTTTTAGGGCCATCAAATTGTAGAAGCAAAATTAACGGTTATTACGGACGATGTATAAAGCCTCTACTGTTTGATACTCTAAAAGTTTTAAAATTCCTTGAAAATTGGTGAGGATGATCATGTTACCATAGACAACACACTCATCAATTTTTACGAAATTCCAAACCTTCTAGGGTGGTCAAAATGATCGTAGCTCACTTCCTCCTTTCGTTGCAAGAAATATAGACATTCTCTGGTCATCTAGTAGTTTCTAGCGATCCCCACGTTGAAGCCGAGTCGGCCCAAGAATGCCTGCCCAAATTATGGCTCGTGTGCTTAGTTTGAATGCAGCAAGTTTAGTCTTATTTTTGGACGGCATGGCAGGCCATGATTGGGCCGTAAGTAAGTGCAGCAAATCAGTGTAGCAAAAAATACACTTTGACCAGAATAGCCGTGCACGTACGTTCACACACACACACAAATATATATATATATATATATATATATATATATATATATATATATATATATATATATATATAGAGAGAGAGAGAGAGAGAGAGAGAGAGAGAGAGAGAGAGAGAGAGAGAACAAAAGTATGACTAATGGACTTTGCAAGAAATATGACAAGACAATTAAGCCCGCATTTGTTTGATTGTGGCCCAATTCCGACCCATCTATTTGAAGCCGAAACTTAATTAACCAGGCCCAATCTGCAGAACTCTATGAAGACCAACACCAACACAGCAGCTTTCCAGATGACAGACCAAGGGATTCCATAACTCCCCCTCCCAAAGAGCCCCTTTACAAACGGCCAGAAGCTCACCAGCACCCACGCGCTGCAGACGAACTCCCCCAACCCTGGGCCCAGGCCTCCACCGGCCGGCCGTAGCGAGCCGGCAGCGAGCGCCGTCAGGTGCAGAAGCACGAGGGCCGTGCCGGAGACGAACATTGGGGACGAGTCGAACGTGAACCTGCCGGGGTCCTCGCCGGTGCCGTCGTCGTCGGACACGGTCTGGTCCTTTCGGGTCACCTCGAAGACGGTCTCCGATATGCCGAGGATCTTGAGGATGACGGAGAATAAGCCAAAGAGCCAGGCGGTGATGGCGTAAATCCGCTGCATCCGCTGGTTGTTCCAGCAGCTGCGGATGGAGAGGCCGCATTGCAGGTACTCTATCATGTTGTAGATGTTGATGAGAGTGAAGATTGCAATGGACATGATGAGTGCAGCTGGTTCTGAGGCCTGCATAGATACATAATTTTATCAGTTAAGGATATTTTAGAAATTTTGCCTTTTCCGTTTCGATCATGATGGAGAGGTTCTCTGTTCGACTCCCGATATACCAACAAGCTCTTGTCCCAGCTTCCTCTATCTCTAGTTCGTAGGTTCCTTGTTCGACTCCCAGTAGGTTTCGATCGTTGATGTCATGTCCACAGAATTTTGAATTTAATTTGGCAACTATGTTACCTTCCCCCTATTTCGATCTCCGAATCTTTTTTAGCCCTTTCTCTAGCACCATGTTCTCTGACCGTCTGGCTGGAGCAAATGGGCTCCAACACCTAGTCTGAGTGGGGCCCAGCCGCCCAGACAGACGATGTGTACGTCTCAGGGACTCGGGCACATATAAATTTTTCTCAGTGCTAGGAGCCAATAGTCATTATTGTTTTAGACTAGCTGTCGGCCTGACCTTAGTGTGGGTCGGTTCGCATTGAGTTTTAATACAGTAGAACCGAACTAGTTTGGTTCGACATTGACTCAAACCCAAACCGACTGGACCCGAGTTGCACCCCTAGGCACCACATTGTCAGCCACAAGCCACAGTAGCTAGCGCTTGATGCTTGGAAAAAAGTTAATAGGGCGACAGGTCTTACCTTGGGCAAGAAAGAGGTGTTTGCAAGTAGACAGTAGGCCGGGAGCAGAGCGTAGCAGAGCTCGAACACGGAACGCAAAGCCCACACACAGATAACCAAATAGCCCAAACACTGCCGGAAGCAGAGCTGCTTGGTGACGGCCGCTAGAAGTGGGTTGTTCTTTCCGAATAACACCTCGAGGAGGCCCGTGGCCCACCTCTTGTATTGGGTCAAGCTGGCGGGCCCACCACTCGGGGCGCTCCCAAGGAATGCCGGCGGGTCTGGCGTCAGGTACACTGATCTCCAGCCCCTGGAGTGGATCGTCAGACCGGTGAGGACGTCCTCCGCTGTTGATCCATAGACCCACCCAATCTGCATGCAGGCAATTGTAAGCCTTCTCACTTCTCACATTACAATGAAGGCAACGAGGATGAGGATGAGGATGATGGCTTACCTCTTTTCCCCAGCAAGTATTGAACTCATACGTACATGCAGAAACTTTTCTAGCTGCATCGACCCTACTCGAAAGATTATCGATGACCCACAATTCATCTTTGGTCATCTTCCTTGAAATTATTCGATCAGCAGAGTCGATTAGCTCTCTGGAATTGCCGTATATTCTTAGAAGTTCATCGAAGGACGACTTATCTGCGCAAAGAATTATATCGATCGAGAACTTAAAGTCGCTCACAAAGTTGGGATTTTAATTATTTCATCAAGAGCATGGATTTTAATTTAACAAAGACTAGAAGAATTTTCACTGAAAACACCACGTTTGTGAAGATAAAAATAGCAATAGATTGAGCAATTTAGGAAATTCAAATAAATGTGTACAGATCTGACAAAAACAAAGAGAATGTTCAAATTTCTTTACAAAATATTTATAGAATTTTTTTGTAATTATATTTTTTTTCAAAGTAAATATTTATATCTAAAATAGTTTAGTAAAAAGATAAAAATGCTGCTCAAAATAATCATTTGTACCATTTATTCTATCACGCCCATTAGTTTCTTCAAGCTCGGGTGCTGAACCATATATGGCTTTTCTCCGATGAAAGCATCCAGTTCCTTCATACAATGGACCTTGGATTCCTCCAAATCCCGCTATAACTCTCTGAAAACCAAAGGAAGTCAGTTACGAGCTTTCATTAGCATTCACAATATACAAAATCTTTTATTTCTTGGGAACCAGGAAACACGTACATTAGCACTGTCACAAGTAACCCTAGGAGGGAGAGAGAGAGAGAGAGAGAGAGAGAGAGAGAGAGAGAGAGGAGAGGGAGGGAGGGAGGGAGGGAGGGAGGGAGGGAGGGAGGGAGGGAGAGAGAGAGAGAGAGAGAGAGAGAGAGAGAGAGAGAGAGAGAGAGAGAGAGAGAGAGAGAGAGAGAGAGAGAGAGAGAGAGAGAGAGAGAGAGAGAGAAGGATGCTTTTCATTAGGGTAAATGCCCAACATATATAGGCAACTACAAATGGGTATGTGTAGCAATTCCGAGGAGTTGCGAGTCCAAAAAAAAAAAACACAGCGTTTTTTTCCCCTTTCGACAAAGGGGGTTAGGCATGGGCCCCGACCAGTTTATTAAGTCATAGAACGGTCACACGCTCACAAGGTCCTAAGCACAGGAGAGGGCCCTAACGGTAGGGTGAAGCCTCCCCTTAGCATTGACTGAGGAGCAATCGAGCCACAACTGAGCATGAGCATTTCCAAAAAGAATTGAAAAGGGATTGTTGCTTACTTGTTGCAAGACCACTAATTGGTTCCCAAACGGATCATCCTTGAGCGCACCGTAAAATTGTTGCATTGTTTGGACAAATCCGCTGAAGGCCTCATGTCCAAACCCTAGAAGTAGGCACATCCCCTGAAGAAAGATCTCTGGATTATTGGCAAACATGTCGCAGTCCACATTCAGCATGAAGGGGGCATTCGTCATCACTCCAGAGACCCTTGTCTGTGCATCATTAGAAATGTTTGATGTTCTTAGTTCAATGGTTCAAGTTATCTCATCAAGATTGGGTCAACTATATATGCTGCCAAGATAACATGCATTTTCTAAAGTTAGGGTTAATAACTGGTGAAAAATTGACATCATTAATCCAGAAAACTTAGAGCATCTCCAACAGGCTCCTAGCCCCGCTCCCTAATATAGGGAACCAAATGGGCACTAGGGAGTGGACTTTTGTGGTGCACTCCAACCTGCTCCTAGCTCGCTCTTCATGTGGGGTGTGGCCCGCCGGTATCGAGATTTGTCTCACAACAGCCAATAGGCTTGGCAGCTGCTACTACCGTCAAATTTAAATCTCACGGTTTATGCCAAAGCTAGGTCAGCTGCACCGGACAGTTGGCATCATCCATGCGAGGTAGGGTTGTTGGTAGCGAGATTGTCTCGCTCGCCACAACCGGCGATCCGAGTAGCGAAGTTCAACTATGGCGAGGTAGTTGGGAGCCCGTTGGAGGTTTTATTTCGCCATAGTAGCAAAGGAAGGGGAGTTTAGGAGTCGGTTGGAGGTGCGGTTGGAGGTGCTCTTAAAATATCAAACTCCATGGTAAGAGCATCTCCAAGGGACTCCTAGAGCCACTCCCTATTCAAGGGAGCCTTATGGGCTTCCCAAGTAAGTAGGGAGCCAATTGTGGAACCTACTCCATGGGACTCCCTATTATAGGGAGCCAACAAATGGCAAATGATTAAAAGCCCTCATGACTACATCCAAGAATAGCAGGGTCCTTTTTTTAATCTAATATTTAGTGTGGCCCACATGTATTGATGGGTTACTGGCTTGCCACTTCTTGCGTATACAATAGCAAAAAAAAGCTACTGTGGCAAGGGAGCTAGATGCCCGTTGGAGGGGGGTTTTATTGTACTTGGCACCCTACTCTAGTGAAGGGAGCCGAGTAGGGAGCCCTTGGCGCTCTAATACCATAAAAACAAAAAATTTATATAGGGGATTGCAATTAGACTCCAAGACAAGCCTATAGATGTTGTTCGCCTTATGGGTGGTAGTTGCTTGAGGGTGCTAGGGTTTTTTTTTTGGGAAATTTTATTCATACCCCAAAAATATGTAATTAGTCCCCATCTCCCTATCGTTTCTCAATAACTTACTTAACAATCCTTTAATACCAACAATGCTCTTTTTTTTTACCCCAAACCCCAAAGCCCTTACTCAAGCGGTCTTTTGTACCTCCAACCCAACCCAAGGTTTGTTTAAACTTAGCCCAAGCCCAACCCGTCGAGTTGGCCGGGTTGTGCGGGGTGGGTTCGGGTTAACCCGCCCAAAGTCGGGTTGGGTTCGGGTTGGCCCGCCCAAGTTGCAGCTAGGGGTGGCAATGAGTCGTGTAGTGTCGGGTTCTTGTCGTGTCTAGTTTCGTATCATGTCCAAAACCCCTAGACCCGGACCCGACCCGTTTAACTAATCGTGTCTTGATCCTAAACCCGTACCCGACTCACTAATAAATAGGTAGACACGATAAGACCCGGTAAGACCCGTTTACCACCCGGATCTATTCAGTTGACCTGATCCGACCCAATCCGACTTGACCCGACCTGACCCGAAAAACCCAATGGTATTATATATTATAGTATTGGATTGCTGGTAGACCCGACCCGACCCGACACGACACGACCCGTTGAATACTAAACGGGTCTTCCCGGGTCTACCGTGTCCAGACCCTAAACCCGGACCCGACCTGTTTATTAAACGGGTCTATCGTGTCGACCCGTTTACGACCCGAACCTGTTTAGCTTTGTCCCAGACCCGCTAATTTCATGTCGGGTCCTGTCGGGTCGAGGAGAAATAATTCGGGTTGGGCTCGGATTAGCCCGCCCAAATTCGGGTTGGGTTCGGGTTGGACTCGGGTTGGGTTCAGGTTGGCCCGCCCAAGTTGCAACACTACCTGTGCCTTCAAGTATCAGCCAACTGCATGGGGTTTATTTAAGAGTGGGGTGTATTCAAGAGTACATATAATTGGGGTATATTTAAGGGGATATGTGTTTGATTGGGGTATAATCAAGTTGGGGCGGGCCATTTAACTGGGGTGTATTGAAGGTGGGGTCTAAGGCGGAAGGGTATTTTTGGGATAAGAATGGGGTATGAAAAAAAAAAAAAGGGGTGTGTTCAAGTTTGTTGGAAATGGGGGCTAATTACATATTTATGGGGTATGAATAAAATTTCCCTTTTTTTTTGGGAAATTTTATTCATACCCTAAAAATATGTAATTAGCCCCCATCTCCCTATCGTTTCTCAATAACTTACTCAACAATCCTTTAATACCAACAATGCTCTTTTTTTTTACCCCAAACCCCAAAGCCCTTACTCAAGCGTCTTTTGTACCCCCAACCCAACCCAAGGTTTGTTTAAACTTAGGGTTGTGCGGGGTGGGTTCGGGTTAACCCGCCCAAAGTCGGGTTGGGTTCGGGTTGGCCCACCCAAGTTGCAGCTAGGGTTGGCAATGGATCGGGTCGTGTCGGGTTCATGTCGTGTCTGGTTTCGTGTCGTGTCCAAAACCCCTAGTCCCGGACCTGATCCGTTTAACTAATCCTGTCTAGATCCTAAACCCGTACCCGACTCGCTAATAAACGGGTAGACACGATAAGACCCGATAATACCCTTTTACCACCCGGATCTATTCAGTTGACCCGATCCAACCCAATCCGACTCGACCCAACCTGACCCGAAAGACCCGCTGGTATTATATATTATAGTATCGGATTGCTGGTAGACGCGACCCGACACGACCCGTTGAATACTAAATGGGTCTTCCCGGATCTACCGTGTCCAGACCCTAAACCCGGACCCGACCCATTTATTAAACTGGTCTATCGTGTCGACCCGTTTATGACCCGAACCCGTTTAGCCCTGACCCAGACCCGCTAACTTCATGTCGGGTCTTATCGGGTCCGAAATTGCCAGCCCTAGTTGCAGCCCTACCTGTGCCTTCAAGTACCAGCCAACGGGATGGGGTTTATTTAAAAGTGGGGTGTATTCAAGAGTGCATATAATTGGGGTATATTTAAGGGGGTATGTGTTTGATTGGGGTATAATCAAGTTGGGGCGGGTCATTTAACTGGGGTGTATTGATGGTGGGGTGTAAGGGGGAAGGGTAGTTTTGGAACAGGAATGTGGTATGGAAAAAAAAAATGGGGTGTGTTCAAGTTTGTTGGAAATGGGGGCTAATTACAGATTTTTGGAGTATGAATAAAATTTGGGAAATTTTATTCATACCCCAAAAATCTGAAATTAGCCCCCGTATCCCTAGCGTTTCTCAATAACTTACTCAACAATCCTTTAATACCAACTATGCTCTTTTTTTTGTACCCCAAACCCCAAAGTCCTTACTCAGCGTCTTTTGTACCCCCAACCCAACCCAATGTTTGTTTAAACTTAGCCCAAGCCCAACCCGTCGGGTTGGCCGGGTTGTACGGGGTGGGTTCGGGTTAACCCACCCAAAGTCGGGTTGGGTTCGGGTTGGCCCGCCCAAGTTGCAGCTAGGGGTGGCAATGAGTCATGTCGTGTCGGGTTCATGTCGTGTCCAAAACCCCTAGACTCGGACCCGACCCGTTTAACTAATCGTGTCTAGATCCTAAACCCGTACCCGACTCGCTAATAAACAGGTAGACACGATAAGACCCGTTTACCACCCGGATCTATTCAGTTGACCCGATCCGACCCAATCCGACTTGACCCGACCTGACCCGAAAGACCCAGTGGTATTATATATTAAAGTATCGAATTGCTGGTAGACCCGACCCGACACGACCCGTTGAATACTAAATGGGTCTTCCCGGGCTACCGTGTCCAGACCCTAAACCCGGACCCGACCCGTTTATTAAACGAGTCTATCGTGTCGATCCGTTTACGACCTGAACCCGTTTAGCCTTGACCCAGACCCGCTAACTTCGTGTCGGGTCCTGTCGGGTCGAGGACAAATAATTCGGGTTGGGCTCGGATTAGCCTGCCCAAATTCGGGTTGGGTTCGGGCTAGACTCGGGTTGGGTTCAGGTTGGCCCGCCCAAGTTGCAGCTCTACTTGTGCCTTCAAGTATTAGCCAACTGGAAGTGGGTCATTGCCCGAAAGGTTTCGGGACACCCACCGATCTCAAAAAAAAAAAAAAAAAAGCATCAGCCAACTGCATGGGGTTTATTTAAGAGTGGGGTGTATTCAAGAGTGCATATAATTGGGGTATATTTAAGGGGGTATGTGTTTGATTGGGGTATAATCAAGTTGGGGCGGGCCATTTAACTGGGGTGTATTGAAGGTGGGGTGTAAGGGGGAAGGGTATTTTTGGGATAGGAGTGGGGTATGAAAAAAAAAAAATGGGGTGTGTTCAAGTTTGTTGGAAATGGGGGCTAATTACAGATTTATGGGGTATGAATAAAATTTCCCTAAAATTTCCCTTTTTTATAGGGAAATTTTATTCATACCCCAAAAATCTGTAATTAGCCCCCGTATCCCTTGCGTTTCTCAATAACTTACTCAACAATCCTTTAATACCAACAATGCCCTTTTTTTTATACCCCAAACCCCAAAGCACCTGCTCAGCGTCTTTTGTACCCCAACCCAACCCAATGTTCGTTTAAACTTAGCCCACGCCCAACCTGTCGGGTTGTGCGGGGTGGGTTCGGGTTAACCCGCCCAAAGTCGAGTTGGGTTCGGGTTGGCCCGCCCAAGTTGCAGCTAGGGGTGGCAATGAGTCGTGTCGTGTCGGGTTCGTGTCGTATCTAGTTTCGTGTCGTGTCCAAAACCCCTAGACCCGGACCCGACCCGTTTAACTAATCGTGTCTAGATCCTAAACCCGTACCCGACTCGCTAATAAACAGGTAGACACGATAAGACCCGATAAGACCCGTTTACCACCCGGATCTATTCAGTTGACCCGATCCGACCCAATCCGACTTGACCCGACCTGACCTGAAAGACCCACTGGTTTTATATATTATAGTATCGGATTGCTGGTAGACCCGACCCGACCCGACCCGACCCGACATGACCTATTGAATACTAAATGGGTCTTCCTGGGTCTACCATGTCCGGACCCTAAACCCGGACCCGACCCGTTTAATAAACGGGTCTATCGTGTCGACCCGTTTACGACCCGAACCCGTTTAGCCTTGACCCAGACCCGCTAACTTCGTGTCGGGTCCTGTCGGGTCGAGGAGAAATGATTCGGGTTGGGCTCGGATTAGCCCGCCCAAATTTGGGTTGGGTTGGGGTTGGACTCGGGTTGGGTTCAGGTTGGCCCGCCCAAGTTGCTGCTCTACTTGTGCCTTCAAGTATCAGCCAATTGCATGGGGTTTATTTAAGAGTGGGGTGTATTCAAGAGTGCATATAATTGGGGTATATTTAAGGGGGTATGTGTTTGATTGGGGTATAATCAAGTTGGGGCGGGCCATTTAACTAGGGTGTATTGAAGGTGGGGTATAAGGGGGAAGGGTATTTTTGGGATAGGAATGAGGTATGAAAAAAAAAAATGGGGTGTATTCAAGTTTGTTGGAAATGGGGGCTAATTACAGATTTTTGGAGTATGAATAAAATTTCCCTTTTTTATATAGGACTTTTGCATATAGCCCCCTAACAATTAATTATTTGTAAATAAATCTTTAAAAACTTCATATCTATATACCGATCCCTGAAAGCTAAATTATTTATATAGATCAACCACTAAGGTTAATTGGTACCTATTGAGAAAGAATATTTTAGGTATATTCATGGGCTGATTGTTACTCACACAATTTTACATTTAGGTAAAAAAGGAAAGTTATGCCCTAGAATCACACAAAATATCTTAAATTAGGACAAATGGAGAACATAGAAGGAAGTTTTTTGTCCCAAATTAGGAATTTTTGTAAGATTCTCCTTTCCCAAATTACCAGAACATTCATTGCTCCAGCTTTGTAATTGTGCGGGTGTTTGGGCCTCTTCTCTCGAGCCACATATATCAGATGTGGGGTGCCACCTTCTACCTCCTTGTTCTCCCATATTATCTACAGACCACAAACAAAGGCCATGCATGAAACTGTCAATACATATATATGGTAAAGATCTCAGAAGAAAGAAGTTCAAAATAAAATTGAACACACCCGATATTACCTTTATAATGCTATGATGATTTCCTTGTTTGATGTCGGAAAACTCCGAAAGCTCGCCATCGATGTGAGCCGAAACAGGATTTCGTCCAGCATCTTCAACCCTCCGACTCAGCTTTTCGTACTCGCTCTGCGGATAAGGACACGTGAAGAACCGATAATCACGTGACCCATCTGACCTAAATCTTGATCGTAAAATCATCGAATGAACATAACATCGGCAAACTTTTGAATTGGTGCCAAAATTTGACTAAGTAACATCACAAGAGGGGCGCCATAAAATCTCTAGAATGCCAATTGGCGGATAGAACGACTTACTTTATTAATTACAAAGTTTAACTTCATCCAGCTCAGTAAAACTACTACAATCTAGAAGGCCAATCAAGTGATTGATCTTCCCCCCTCACCGTAGTTTGTGTGATCGAATACCGGTGGGCCTTCATCCCGTCTTTCTGGAGAATTTATCCTTCGCCTTAGTGACGGGCTTAGCACTCGCCTTGGCAGTCGGGTTTATCCGTACGTAGTCTTGTGTGTTCAGATTTGGTGGCATTTCAAAAGACTAACTTTGATGCAGTGCACAAGCCAAATTAGCCCGATCGACTGGGCGAGTCGCTCGGGCGAGGTTGGCTCCAGATCTAAAGACAAAATGAATACGGAACTTGCTCAGGCGACTTGGGACGAGCTGGGACGGATCAAGTCGCATGCGTCGGGTTGTTTTTTAGCCGATTTCAGGAATCCTAATGTTATGTGTTTCCTCTCTCTATGGACCGTGGTATCCATATATAAGGGGATTAGGGTTTTTTGAAGTCATCGAGAGAGAGAAATGAAGGATGGGGAGAGAAGGAAAATCTAATCTAGGGTTTTGCTTCAATGAGAGAGAGAGAGAGAGAGAGAGAGAGAGAGAGAGAGAGATCTAGAGAGAGAGAAGAAGAAGAAGAAGAAGAAGAAGAAGAAGAAGTAGTAGTAGTAGAAGAAAGGAAGAAAGGAAGAACGGAAAAAAGAGTGGAGGTTAGTCTTCAGGTTCTCCTTCAAGTTCATCAAAGACTTCATCCGAGTTCTTTGGCACGTTTACCTCTGCTTCGGCTTCGGTTGGTGCTCTCGCCTCTTGGGGATCCTCTGGTATATCTCAGTATCTCTCGGGTGGAGTGTTCTCTATTTCGTGGGTGTCTTTCGATTAGAAGATCGAGCAAGAAAAGGAATTGTGGGGTCCGAGAAAGGGTGACCACCTCATGGTATATTTCTCTTGTTAGTGATAATTCAAATCCTTCATTGCATGTGAATCCATATTTTCGTATCTTTGTGATTGGTCTATCGAATTCTCTATATGGTTTGTGAACTCTATAGGGCACTTAATCTCTGAACCTTCAAGCATCATCCTGAGGGATTGAAGGTTTCCACAGCATAGGGAATTGGTGCCGTGAGCCAATCGATTTCCCAACACTGTGTGGCAATCTTGCATTCACGGCACTACAACAAAAATCTCATTCCAGTGGCATAATCAGCGACCAATGTTAAAATGTCTGACAATGCTGTATTTTTAAAAATGTTACTTTTTAAAACTATAATCGACGGCCTAGTCATCAATTTGGGCCTCAAATGCGACGATTAGAAATTACGCAGGCCTGGCCATCAAATTTGATTAAGACAAATGTAGCAGACTTAACCGCTGAATTTTGGGTAAAATATGCCGCTTGGCAATTGTGGGGGATTGGTTGTCGAGTTCGGATGTCAAATGAATTCGCCAATGGGTTTAGTCCCATGCCTGAAGGAGACAGTGTTGGATTATATATATATATATATATATATATATATATATATATATATATATATATATATATATATATATATATATATAATATGGCACGACGGTTTTGTGCTGACTAGACAAAATGAAAGCTGACTAGGACAAGCTGACTGGACAAAAATCAAACAACTCTCTCCCCTTGGTTTCAAATCCCGACCCATTTAAACTACAATAAATATTTAAAATCCCTGCCCATTTAAACTGCACTAAAACTGATCGTTCATCCCGTGATCGTTGTTCGCATCAATGGTTATAAACCCGCCTGCTGAAATTTTGGATGTCCCTATAAATGCCGGTGTTGTCGTTGAAGTGTTTTATTGCCGAAAGCGTTCAGATGTGTTGCTGCCGAAGCATCCCGCTGCAGTGCCAATAGGCACGGGCATACACTAGTGTGTGTGTATATATATATATATATATATAAATAAGGGTGTCTGGTTTTACTGATCACAAACTCGAGCCTAAGTTGGGGTAGTGTCAAGTGTACGTGGGCTTGAGTTCGGGCAGATATGAGTCGAGCAGGTCATGGTCACGTGCGGGCTCAAGTCCGGGCATGTGCGGGTCAAGCTAGGTCCTGGTGGGCTCGAGTCCAGGTGGGTGCGGGTTGAGCCAAGTCCGGGGAGAGCCGTGTGCGGGCTCGAATCAGGTCCATGCAATGTACTGACCTTCATGTGCTTCCACTCTCCCATAAACTGATCGTCTGATGAGAGATCCCCCGAAGCTTCGGGCTCGGCGGAGAAGTACACGAAGGGGGCTCGAACCCGAACGTTGTATCTCTTGCAGAAGGGGACCCACAGCCTCGCAAACTTCGAAGCTTCCGCGAGGGAGTAGAACGTAACGGGCGAGCCCGCGTCGTCCGACACGTAACAGGCGAGCTTGTGGGCCGGATACTCTACCGCCAGCAACGAGAGCACCGTGTTCACGGTGACGATCGGCGGTTCCAGCTTCGGGTCCGCCGTCGTCACGAACATGTCGACGGCCGGAAGCTCATCGAACCTGTACGTACATAGCAAGCGGCACCCAAACATCAAACAACGGATACGGACACGAGGGATTAATTGATCAGTAGTGATCATCACCTCTTGGCGAGGCGTTCGGGGTACGTCTTGTAGGTGACGGGGCTCCACTTGGCGTTCACGTAAAGGGCCCAGATGAAAGCGAACCAGCACTCGCAGAGGAAGGCGAGGAGCCAGACCGGGCCGTGGCGGCGGTGGAGCGAGGAGAGGCGGTAGACGAGGAGAGAGAGGAGGAGAGAGAGGATGAGGAGATCCAAGACCCGCAGCAGTGTGCTCCTCAGTGGGACCCTCTCCTGAAGAGGGAGGGGTTCATGGCCGGTAGCCATGGCAGAGCCGTAGAGCTAGCTTGAAGAGGAGCTCTGCTTCTAGCTTCTACCCGCCCCGGCCGGCTCTCTTACTTATAAGTGGTAGCCGGAATCTTGCAGTTTATGATTGGGAGTGGATCTGCTCCTCCGCGAAGCAGAAGATGTTGCGTATGTGGCGGAATGGCACTGGTTGGTCATAATTAGCTGTTGGCAAATTTTCCCTCTTGGTTGGGTGTGGAACTGAGAAATGTCACTTGTTGGTCATACTTTTTTGGGTTATTTTGACTTTGCCCCCCAAATTTTGCCTTGAATTAGACTTTGCCCCCCATCGATTCATTAATTAGACTTTACCCCCCAATACTAACTGTTCCGTCAGCTCACCCCCAAAGCTTTATTTCTTTTCCGTCAGCTCACTCTTTCCCTTAGTGGGTGAGCCGACGGAACAGTTAGTTTTGAGGGGTAAAGTCTAATTAATGAAAATATACGGGGCAAAGTCTTATTCAAGGCAAAAATTTTGGGGCAAAGTCAAAATAACCCTACTTTTTCAAATGACATACATGTCCTTGAAATGGACCAATGAGAGAGAGAGAGAGGATAACTGCATGTAATCAGTGCCACGTCAGGATCAAGTATGGCAAGATCATCTGGAGTCCTGGACAGATTACAGCGTACGTGGCTGTAAATCATTTTCCGGAATTAATAACACCCCATTATTGGATCTGGCGTCGTAACCAGTGTCCACACCTTTATGCGGTCGTTGAGCCCGGTGTGCATCACAGCCTCACGATGCAGGCGACTCGAATATGAATCGTACGCCAGCTGTCTGTATGCGGCTGTGTTGCACTCCGACCGACGGAGGAGATCTGATAACGGGGCTGTTTGGATTACCAGAAGAAAGAATTAGAATCTCCTCAAGTGGGTCGGCCCGGTAGGTGGGCCCATGCACATCACAGCCACACAATGGCAGATAACCCAAAAGTGAATCGTACCCAACCGATTGCATGCGGCTGTGATGGACAGCAGGCCCATCGGGCCGGCCGACCGACTGGAGGAGATCCGAACTCTAGAAAGGAAAGGAGCAAGTGTCCAAGTTGGAGTGGCTTCCCCTATTTTACAGGTATTTTAACCAGCATATGTACAATAAGTAAATTAAAAGGACGAGTGGCGGTGGCTGCCTGACTTTTAACCCCCCCCCCCCCCCCCAATCAGTAGACCCATTAGATCCTTTATTTGGAAGTTTATGAAAATATGAAAGAGAGAGACTGAATCTATCAAAGCATTTTTGCTACCCGATTCATTTGCTGCACTTCCTTACAACCCAATTGTTTTACTGCTGCCACGTCATCCATTAGAAAGGGCATAATAGACAGGGACGGAACCAGGATTTTATATTGGGAGGGGCCAAAGTATAATAATTTCATTTGAGGGGGACTAAAGCATAAACCCAAAAAAAATTATATTCTAGTATTATAGACTTTTACTACATAATTTTTTTAAAAAAATAATTGAGGGGGGGCCATGGCCCCCCTTGGTCCATACATAGCTCCGTCCCTGATAATAGACAAGTATAGTCCGATAGCAAATGTAATATCTGATGGTGTCAAAATTGTCAACAGCTCATTGTCCACGTGGCAATAACGGAAGGCGACGCGTGGAGACATCAAGATCCCCTTGGGGGTCATCCTTACCTTTGGATGCACCTTGAGCGATCTCGGTTGACCTAAGGAGCGACCTTGGCTAGCCAAAGAAAAAGTCCCCCAAGGGGATGAGCTCGAGATTCAAGACCAATCCTGACTTTTGGGTAAGCAACATTGTAGCCAAAATAAGACTTGGAATTCAAATAACACTCCCAACGAAGCCGGCCTCCGCTCTCATGAGTAGCTCACACGTGGAAGAGGTCGTCCGTGGCTGGCGCTCGCAGCTTGCCCGGGAGCTTACCCTGACCGCATGCGATCAGCTCGCACGAAGAAGAGGTCCCCCATGGCTGGCACTCGCAGCTCGCCTGGGACTTCACCCTGACCTTACGCGATCAACTCGCACGCAGAAGAGGTTGCTCGTGGCTGGTGCTTGCAGCCCGCGTGAGAGCTCACCCTGACCGCACATGAGCAACTCGCATGCAGAAGAGGTCGCTCGTGGCTGGCACCCGCAGCTTGCCCGGGGGCTCACCCTAACCGTACGCGAGCAGTTCGCATGCGGAAGAGGCCGCCCGTGGTTGGCGCTCGTAGCTTGCTCGGGACTCACATTGACCGCACTCGATCAGCTCGCGCGCGGAAGAGGTCGCCCGTGGCTGGTGCCCGCAGCTTGCCCGGGAGCTCACCCTAATCGCACGCGTTCAGCTCACACGTGGAAGAGGTCACCCGTGGCTGGCGCTCACAGTTTACCCGGGAGATCACCCTAACCATACGCCAGCAGCTCGCACGAGGAAGAGGTCGCCCGTGGTTGGCGCTCGCAGCTCACCCGGGAGCTCACCCTGACCGCACGCGGAAGACGTTGCCTGTGGCTGGCGCCCGCAGCTCGCCCGGGAGCTCACCCTGACCGCACGCGAGTAGCTCGCACGCGGAAGATGTCACCTGTGGCTGGCGCCCGAAGCTCGCCCGGGAGCTCACGTTGACAACACGTGATCAGCTCGCATGCGGAAGAGTTCTCTCGTGGCTGGCACCCACAGCCCGCCCTGACCGCACGCGATCAGCTCGCCCGTGGAAGAGGTGCCGCCTACAGTAAAGTGATAACGACTCGACAGATGTCACCACCCCCGTGGAACTACGTGGACAATTACGAGCTACATTTACCGGCCAAGGACGGTCTAAAGCGCCCCAGACTAGAGCCTTCCAGAACGTCCACCTGGCCTAGACCGCCACGGCTTGGCAGGCTAAAAGACAAGGGCCATTAAGGGCCCATGTGGGCTGACACTTGAAGGGGTAGAAAGTGCGGGAAAGAGTGGTCACCTGTCGAACTCTGGCGGTTTGCAAAAGGTCTATAAAGGTACGATCCTCGGCTCCAAAGTACAGGTTCGAAATACAGAAACCCATACATTTCCTACTTCTAAGCCTTCTCCCTTTGGAGCCATCACTGACTTGAGCGTCGGAGGGTTTGCGCTCCTCACGGAGCCAGTCGTTCTCACGTTTTTCTTGCCTTGCAGGTCGAGCACCTGAGCCAGCGAGATTTTTTCCCTGACAATATCCATTATATCCTTTATTTTGGACAACGTGACAGTCCATGATTGGGCAGTAGGCAAGCGTAACAAATGAGTCGGGTAGCAAAAATGTTCTCCTGAACCTACATATGGGATTCTTTATTTGGAAGTTTATGAATTATGAATTATATAATCATATATTGTGGACTAAGAAATTGCAGACATAATCAAAGGGATCAATTTAAGGCCATGAGATCAATCATTTTAAGACCACATTTTCCATAGTCACGATGCAAAATGGGTGGTCGCTCGAAAAAAACGTGGTTGCCCGTCCGTACTTCAATCCGTAGGTATGTTACCGCCATTTTATGCAACCACACCATGTTTTTCTCTATTTTGTTTTTCCAGAGCAAAATAGCATTCCCAAGAAGCACTAAAATATTGCAAGATATGGAATCGTAAAGTAAAGGCTTTGAGGTACGTGTTGAACATGTTTTCTTCATAGCGTAATTTGATTCCCCTCAAATAGAGTTTGTTGATGGGATCATCCACCTTCCACGTACAATAATGCATTATGGGAATCTACGCTCAGCTACAATGAAGAACTTCGAATAACTCTCTTTGACAGTGAAAACTTCTAAAAATCAAAGAGGGAGAAATAAATTAGGAGCTAATGTATTTTTCGTTATGTTCATGAGTGTGAAGCATGTCTTTATTTAAAGGTTTTTAATGGACACATTTCACATGATATAACTTTTTAAAAATATGAGTAGGCACTAATTTATAGAAAAAAAAGATATGTATGGGTCTGAACACAAATTTACACACTTGTATGTGTAAATAACAAAAAAAAAAACCTCTCACAAATTTATGGGAAGCACGCAAGTTGAGAAAATTCTCAACAAGAAACCAATATTGCTAAAACACAAGTTAGATTCGAAAAAAAAAAAGGACTTGGTGTGTGATACTCTTTCTAATATTAATTATTAATTTAATAAACACCCAGGTTGAGAAACTATTGTGGTTTATTGGTTTAGAAGCAGCCAGGGACAACAAAAACATATTAGCCAATCGGTCGGCATGTCTAAACCAACCGATCAGTCGAGAGTATTGGAAACAGAGTCTACTGGAAGACATATTGACTCCTAATCAGGTCGATCGTAATTATTCATGACGTAATAGGCCATAGTTGAGCAAAGCCGACCAACATGTCTAAATTGACCAATCAGTTTGATTGTTTCAGAAATTCTAATTGTTCCGATCAGGTTTGGGGCTTCAACCGATTGTAACCCAAAGGTATATAAAGAATTTTTTCTTGAGGGTGGGTTGGGCAGCAGTATTAGTAGCCGTTTTGTTGGCGAGCCATGAGCCGTCGTAGGGGTTTACTTGAGGATTTGAAGAACTTTAATTGTACTCTCTTTAGTTTTGATAGTGGATTTCTTCTGCTGCAACTGGTGGACGTAGGCCAAAGATCAAACCACCTAAAATCTTTGTATCTCCTTGCTTAGTTTCTATTTTTGATGCAGGAGATCGGGTCCCTCCAAACAAGACAGCTACAGCTAGCCCACGCTTCTCCAAAAGCGGCAGCTACAACCAGTCCACGCTTCTTCAAAAGAGGCAAGCCCCCCCTTAAAGATGGCAGCCACAACAACTTAAAAGGAAGACCATCCGATCCCAAAGAAGAAAGATGTTAATGGCAAATAATCGGTATCCATGTAATCTTGCACCAAGACCAAAAAGTGGGCCAGATTCATCAAAGGCTCTTAAGAAATGTTACTAATTTTTCAAATTTGTTTTATTTTCTTTCCTTCTTAATACTCGATTGGGCCCTATATAAAGGCCTACTACTAGCATGTAATGAAGCCCGACTTTGATATTTTCTAATGAAGTGATTATTATTCCCAAAAGTTCTTACGTTTCATGAGATTCGCGAGAGTTCTTGAGAGAGGATCGTTGTATCTTTTCTCTATCATCAATCGAAGAAGATGTGCTCCTCTTCAACCCCGCTTCCGCTACGCCAAGTTGGTATCAGAGCAGGCATTATCTCGCTCCGATGGCAGCTCAGCATGGATCGGAAAACCCTAACTCCACAGACGGTGATCTGGGAGTACCGATTCTTGAGGGTCTCGCGGCTTCTCATCGGGAGGTGAAAGCGGTTAAAATGTCTGACAATGCTGTATTTTTTAAAACTATAATCGACGACCTAGTCGTCGATTTGGGCCTCGAATGTGACGATTGGCCTGGCCACTAAATTTGATTTAGACAAATGTAGCAGACTTAACCGTTAAATTTTGGGTCAAATGTGTTGCTTGGCAATTGTGGGGGGTTAGTCGCCAATGGGTTTAGTCCCATGTCTGAAGGAGACAGTGTTGAATTATAAGATATATATGTAAGGGTGTCTGGTTTTAATGATCACAAACTCGAGTCTAAGTTCGGGTAGTGTCAAGTGTACGTGGGCTTTAGTTTGAGCAAATATGAGTTAAGCAGGTCCTAGTCACGTGCGGGCTCAAGTTCGGGCATGTGCGGGTCAAGCTAGGTCCTGGTCGCAAACTAGCGGGCTCGAGTCCAGATGGGTGTGGGCAGAGTCAAATCCGGGGAGAACCATGTACGGACTTTCAAAATTGGACAGAAAAACGAACCGAATAGGCATCCGATTTGGTCCAAATTGGTTCAAACCTGTGGATCAACCGTTTGAACCACTAATATATATATATATATATATATATATATATATATATATATATATATATATATATATATATATATATATATATATATATATATATATATATATATATATATATATATATATATATATATATATATATATATATATATATATATAGGGCTGTTACAGTGAGCTGCAGGTTGCCGGGGGGGAAAGTGACCTGCGGGTATTTTGACCCCCTAAGAAGTTATGGAATTTGATGAAATTTGGTGAAGTTGTTGCCTAGGATAAGATGATCATCCTCACCAATTTTCATCAAATTCCAAAACTTCTAGAGGGGTCAAATGGTCGAAGCAATTTCTGCCATCCGCAGTCACCGTTAAAATTATTTCGACCATTTGACCCCCCTAGAAGTTTTGGAATTTGATGAAAATTGGTGAGAATGATCATCTTATCCTAGGAAACAACCTCACCAAATTTTATCAAATTCCATAACTTCTTGGGGGATCAAAATACCCGCAGCTCACTTTCCCCCCCGGCAGCCCACAGCTCACTATACAGCCCTCTCTCTCTCTCTCTCTCTCTCTCTCTCTCTATATATATATATATATATATATATATATATATATATATATATATATATATATATATATATATATATATATATATGGGCATGCTATGCTGCGGCATGCTGTGCGTGCGGCACTGCACCGCAGCCGTCTGATGCACGCGTTGCGTGCATCACATGCACGCAGCAGTGCATCAGACGGCTGCAGTACAGTGCCGCACTTACCGCATGCCACATTATAGCATTTCTCTCTCTCTCTCTCTCTATATATATATATATATATATATATATATATATATATATATATATATAAAGGGCGACTGAGTGCGAGGTCATTTTTAGCTAGAGGACAGACAACTTGTTCCTTTAAACTTAGGTCCTCGTCCAATATTTCACAAAAGTGGATGTTCTTCCCGTCTATTTTAATAACCTAACACTTTAATGATCCCTACAAAATATGCTATCGATTGTAGTATAACAGAATCCTCCAGCTAAAAAGAACACAACAGTTCAAAACTTACGATTCTGACTCTCTAGATCTAGAAAAACATATTACAATAGACGCGGAAGAACCTCGAATAATCTCTGGTACGATTAAAGATCTCTCTGCTTGTTTGTCCATGACTCAACGAACCAAATCACTTTCAAAAAAGATAAAAATTGAACCAAGGTTAGGATTTTTATTTTTTAGTGTTTTTACAGGGGGCTTCCTGTGACAACCAAGATCTAATAGGGAGTGGATCTGCTCCTCCACGGAGCAGAAGATGTTGCGTTTGTGGGGCAATGTCACTAGTTGTTCCTACTTAGCTGGACATCCTTAAAAGAGGTTGGAGCATCCCCCCCCCCCCCCCTCTCTCCCCCTCCCATTATATATATATATATATATATATATATATATATATATATATATATATATATATATATATATATATATATATATATATATATATATATATATATATATATAGAGAGAGAGAGAGAGAGAGAGAGAGGAAACGAGAAATGAGCTGCCAGCCTATTTCGAAAAAATGAGCAGCCACCCATTTGATGCCCTTAGGAGTCTTAGAATGTGCTGATTTTTTGTGAGAGATAGTTATGCTCACAAAAAATCAGCACATTCTAAGACTCCTAGGGGCATCAAATGTTAGAAGTTTTATCGAGCGTTCGTTGTCACCGTTAATCTGAAATATTACATTTGATGCACCTAAAAGTTTTAGAATTTGCTGATTTTTTGTGGTTGTTCTATCTAAGATAAGATGCTTATGCTCACAAAAAATCAGCACACTCTAAGACTCCTAGGGGCATCAAATGGGTGGCTGCTCATTTTGTCGAAATAGGCCGCCAGCCTATACCCCGTATCCTCATATATATAAATATATATATATATATAAATATATATATATATATATAAATATATATATATATATATATATATATAAATATATATATATAGAGAGAGTAGTGATACATTGCGGCGGGTAACATGCGGGCTTAACGTGGGGCACCCCCTTCGGGGGTATTTTTGGGATTTTTTTTTTGGGGATTGATCACCCACCCTTGGATTGGACACACAAAAAATTTCAGCCCGATCCAAGACCTATAGGCCATCCAAATGTGTTGATCAAAATGGTGAATAAATTGAACGACCGATAAAAGATCAACACATTTGGACGGCCTATAGGTCTTGGATCGGGCTGAAATTTTTTGTGTGTCCAATCCAAGGGTGGGTGATCAATCCCCAAAAAAAAAATTCCAAAAATACCCCCGAAGGGGGTGGCCGCACGTTAAGCCCGCATGTTACCCGCCGCAATGTATCACTACTATATATATATATATATATATATATATATATATATATATATATATATATATATATATATATATATATATATATATATATATATATATATATATATATATATATATATATATATATATATATATATATATATATATATATATATATATATATATATATATATATATATATATATATATATATATATATATATACGGGGTATGAGCTGACAACCCATTTCTGAATTTGGACTGTCAGCTCACAGCCGTCCGATCCCCATCACAGACTGTCCGTCGGTTTTTTATTAAAAACTCAGCCCCTGCCTCTCCTCTCCCAAACCCGATCTCCTCTCTCTCCCTCTCTCCGGCGTCGCCCCCTCCGGCCTGCACTCTGGCATCACCCCCTCCAGCGGCATCCCTTCCGGCAGCAGCACCGACCCCAACCGGCTTCCGGCAGCAGCCCCGACGACCTCAGCCCCGTCGCTCCCCCTGGCGTCACCCCAGTCGCTCCCCCTCTCCTCTGATCTACTGCTTCCTCGCCGGCAGCCACCCTCGACGCTGTCGAGGGTGGCTGCCGGCGGGAAAGGAGGAGATTAGAGTGGAGGGGGAGCGACGGGGGTGACTTCGGAGGGGGGAACCGGTGCCGAAGGGAAAGGAGGCTGGATCGGCACCGGAGGGGGAGGGAAGGGGGCTGGTCGGTGCCGAAGGGGGTGACACCGGAGGGGGGAGGCAGATCCGGTGCAGGAGGTGGAGGGGGATGCTGCCAGAGGTAGAGGGGGATGCTGCCGGAGGGGGGAGCCATTGCCGGAGGGGGCTGCAATCGAGGGAGGTCGGGGAGCAGGTGCTGGAGGGGGCTGCTTGCGAGAGAGAGCAGGCCGGAGGGGGTGATGCTGGAGAGAGGAAGAGAGAGGAGATCGGGTTTGAGAGAGGAGAGGCAGGGGCTGAGTTTTTAATAAAAAACCGACGGACGTTCTGTGATGGGGATCGGACGGCTGTGAGCTTACAGCCCAAATTTAGAAATGGGCTGTCAGTTTATACCCCGTATTATATATATATATATATATATATATATATATATATATATATATATATATATATATATATATATATATATATATATATATATATATATATATATATATATATATGGAAATAGGGAACACGGTCCTCTCGACTAGCCAACACGCTAGTCCTCCCTTAAATTTGGGTGTCACATGGTACTTTTTAACTGGGGTTAGGGGTTGGTCAAGGTGGGTACACCCCTCCTAACAATGATCACGAAAAAAATTTTGAAAAAAAAAAAATCAAGTGGTATTTTTTAATTAACTATAACAATGATTATTTGCCCGCTACAGTTTACCGTTAAATTTGTCGACCGTTGATCGGGTTGTTTTAAGTTTTTTTTTTAGATTTCTTTTTCACGCTCAAGCAAAAGGAAGATGATTATGGTTTTGACATATAGAGAGTTTTAGGGGGTGTTTGGCATCATTATGGAACAATCTATTTTCATTCAGAATTTCATGATTTGAAAATAATGTCAAGTAATTGTTTCGGTGGAATGAATGAAGGACTTGGGAACTGAAAAATATCACTCCGGCTGTTTCTATGCCAACCGAAATGTTGCATTAGAAATAGTAATCAATGGTAATAACTTATTTTGGAAGAGGGTTAAGGGGGGGAACAGCTGCTCTATGTACCAAAAAACCCTTTAGTGACCAATTAATTGTCTGATGCGAGTTGGTTAAAGATGTTTGGTGACCAATCTGATTCTCATTCTGATATTGCGGTGCCTGAAGTTATTTCAAAATTTTCATAATTGTTTGTAGTCACGTTTTACTACTCAGGATCCAAACCAAACCGACCAAACCGACCGAACCAAACCAAACCGACCGAATTTGATCGGTTTCGACACACTCAACGGATCGGATTGGATCAGGATTTCTCAAAACCGATATGATTGGATCGGTTATCGGATTTATCAATTAAAAACCGACCTAAACCGAACCAAACCGAACCGGACTCCGATTTATAATTTACTAATTTAGTGGTAACTGTTGTAAACTTTTATTTAATTGTTAAAACTGTACTTTGTAGTTTTTAATATTTAATGAATATGAATATTGTGGACATAATGGTATTGTTGTTGATAACTTGGTATTTTGGTAAGTAATGTAGTATCATTTTATAATTTTTGAAATAATCATTTTAAAGTTGATACTACGTCCAAATTTTAAAAAAAAAAACTAGTAAGCATATGGGCCAAACCCAAACCGACCATCCAATCCAATCCAAACCGACTTTAATTGGATTGGATTGGATTGGATTCCAGTCTCAATCGGTTTGGATCGGATTGCAAATTCTCAAAACCGACCTAGGTTGGATCGGTTTGGGTTTTGCCTAAATAGGTCGGTTTCGAACCGATGCACACCCCAACTTGCCCGGTTAATGCCTGCCCTGCCCTAATGATTTTTTATTTTTTATTTTGTTTTTCGTAGTTTGCAAGCCAACGATTCGAATAGTTTATTAGATGTAAAAATGTTGGCATGGTTAGTTGATTCTTGTGCCCATCAGGGGTTTTTTTTTTTTCTTCCGTCCAGGTTGCAACACATTGGCTTGGGTATATGTGAAATTGGATATTGAATGCCTGGTGTCATGGTGCTTCTCTTTTGTTTTGTAAGAGGCCAGCCGGCCCCACATGACATATTATCCTCTGTATGTTGCGCACCATGTTGCTTGACGGATTTTCTATACTAGAATACCTCGCCAAGGTTGCACCTGTACGCCACATGAGTCAATTCTGTAGGTGGTGATTGAATGAAGGATGAGAATCTTGGTACCAGTAGGGAAATTAAAATCTTCTCGCATATACCTTTATCCTCCTCTTTATGTTGAGTGATTTTTTTTTTAAGGGTTGATGTTGCGATGATGACCGAGATGGTCAAATTAGTAGGGTAAGTTTGACGTAATTCTGTCTCCCCCAAAGAAATCCTTCAGCATATGGGTGCAAACTCTGATTGAACGAAAGGGTTTTGGGATAAAAGGTTGTGTGTTCCAACATAGAAAGTGGGGAGTACTATGGAAACTTCTTTAAACCCACAAGTTAGAAAGTGGGGAAGAGTCTTATGCCCTCTTGTGGAATGGATCGGACATGCAATGAACGAAAGTATCCAGAGCAGAGCCTTTGAATCCTGTGCAATCACCCTCTGGTACATTTGGAAAGCTAGGTGCACAAATATCTACGAGAAGAGGCTTATATCACCATCCATCACCATCAGTTTGATCAATTCAACAATCCACTCCTCAGCTCTAGCTCATCACTCTGACGAGATGGACATCATTATTCCCAACAACTCTACATCACCATCGCTCAGATGGAGCCGACCCCTCCCTGAATCGGTCAAATACAACATTGATGCAACGATTGGTCCTTCTCCAAATCAAGAGCCGTCGTGGCGCATCGCTTCTACTATATGGGATTGTCGTTTCCTTCTACAACAAATGCCGACTGCATCAATCAGTCACTGCCCTCGTCAACTCAATGCTCCAGCTCACAAGCTAGCAAAATTTGCTTTATGTAATGCCTCCTATCAGTCTTGGGACATCCTCTCAATACCCTCTGGAGTTGGAGAGAGTTTGTGTAATGATGCTTCTGATTTATAATATCTGAGCTTCACAGCTCCTTTCCAAAAAAAAAAAATCTTCAAATCATTACAGTTTTTATTACAAACTTTACAGCAATATAATAAAAGGGTCATTACAGTGCTTCTGCTCTCCAATGCAAATGAACAATTCATATTAAAATATCTCCTTGTTAAACATAATCCTTCAAACAGTCAGTCATTCTTCTAACAAACAACTGTGTGCATCCATTACCTTACATTAAAAAAAAAATTGCATCCATTAAAGGAAACACAAAGAATCCGAGTGATCTCATTAATCTGGATCGCCCCATGATGGGGCGGCAAGACGGTTGGCCTCCGGCCAGTGGTGATCTCGCTCACAATCTGGGGTTTGCCGGACAGTGGTGTTCTCTCTCTTGATCTTTTGATTCGTGTCTCTCTCTTGTTGGTGGAGGGAGGCGAGGTCGTGCGGGGGTCGCCGGCCAAAGGACGGCGTGCGGTGGAGGGGCGGCGCCCCACCGCAACTACAAGCTCCACCCGACCACAGCCACGAACTCGTGCAGATTTCTCCTCTATCGCGTGCCCCTCTCTCTGTCTCTCTCTCGATCGGCGATCGAAAAAATTCCCAAATTTGTGGCTTACCAGCAGGTGGTGATCTCTCTCTCTTGATCTCTGATTGGGATCTCCGACCGGTGATGATCCGGCAAGACGCTGTGCGGTGGAGGGTAGGCGAGGTCGTGCGGGGGTCGTCGGCCAAAGGGGCACGACCTCTCGATCAAACACTGGAAGGGCGAGCTCTAGCTTGTCGGTGGAGGGAGGCGAGGTCGTGCGGGGGTCGCCGGCCAAAGGACGGCGTGCGGTGGAGGGGAGGCCCTTCTCTCCATCTCTCTCTCGCGAGATCTGTGGCTCTCTCTCCTCGATCGACTAAGCTAGAGGTCTCACCGTAACTCACGGACCACGCCTTCCTCTTTTTAGTTGATATCGCTTGGGTAAAACTGTGGGGGAGACCGTTCGATCAAAACAAATCAGACGGTTTGTGAGCGATGTATAAAATTTAGTGTAAAATTGATGTCTTGGGATCCGGACCCATACATATATATATATATATATATATATATATATATATATATATATATATATATATATATATATATATATATATATATATATATATATATATATATATATATATATATATATATATATATATATATATATATATATATATATATATATATATATATATATATATATATATAGAGAGAGAGAGAGAGAGAGAGAGATAGAGAGAGAGAGAGAAAGAGAGAGAGAGAGAGAAATGATATAATGCGGCATGTGGTAAGTCCGGCACTGCACCGCAGCCGTCTAATGCATTGCTGCGTGCATCGCTTGCACGCAGCGCGTGCATCAGACAGCTGTGGTGTGATGCCACACGTACCACATGCCGCATTATAGCATGCCCCTATATATATAGAGAGAGTAGTGATACATAGCGGCCGGGGTTAGTGTGCGGCGAGCCGGGGGGTGTACGGGGCGTCCGATCAACCGATCCAACGATCGGGATTCACCCCCCCACCGACCGCAGCTGTTACTGTGGTGGGCACAGTAACAGTGATTTCGGTGGGGGGGTTGAACCTCGGTCGTCCGATTGGCGTGAATCGAACGGCCCAAATTCTTTCCGCCCGGTTAAAAGGTGTAGCCGTTCGATCGAATGATCTAACGGATGAGATTCCATGGGAAACAATCGAATAGGACAAAAATTAATGATAGTAATCATTACTTTTTGTCCTATTCGATTGTTTCCATGGGATCTCATCCGTTCGATCATTCGATCGTCTACACTTTTTAATCGGGCGGAAAGGATTTGGGCCGTTCGATTCAAACCGATCGGACGGCCTGGGTTCATCCGGACCACCAAAATCGGGGCGAAAAGGATTTGGACCGTTCGATTCACGATAATCGGACGGCTGGGGTTCAACCCCCCCACCGAAATCGCTGTTACTTTGCCCACCACAGTAACAGTTGTGGTCGGTGCGGGGGGTGAATCCCGATCGTTGGATCGATTGATCGGACGGCCCGTACGCCCCCTGGCCCGCCACACGGAAGCCGCACACTAACCCGGGCCGCAATGTATCACTACTCTCTCTCTCTATATATATATATAGGCAAGGTTCTAAAAAGCGCTAGGCGTTAGTCGGGCGGTGGGGGGCCGCCTAGTGCCTAGGCGGGGCCTAGGCGGCGCCTAGGCGTTTTGCCTTTTTTTTAATTATTTTAATTATTATTTTGATATTATATAATATATATATATATATATATATATATATATATATATATATATATATATATATATATATATATATATATATATATATATATATATATATTTAAAGATTAATATAAGTTCAAAATTATCCCAAACCATTATTTTAAAGAACAAGTATATAACCATAATTCAAGATTGAGTGATTAACAAGAACAAAAGCAAACATGGTCCGCCTGGCCAGCCTCAGCCCGCCTGGTCCGCCTGGCCCGCCTCAACCCGCTTGGCCCGCCTGGTCAGCCTCAGCCCGCCTGGCTCGCCTGGTCCGCCTGGCCAGCCTAGACCGCCTAGGCGGCCGCCTTGCCCCGCCTAGACCGCCTAGGCGGCTGCCTAGCTCCGTCTGGGAGCTTGGCCGCTTTTCTGGAGCGCCTAGGGCCTAGGCGAGGCGGTGGGGGGCCGCCTAGCGCCTAGGAGCCGCCTAGACCGCTTTTTAGAACACTGTATATAGGATAGCGATCTAGTGAGATATGAGATATATGAGATAACTTTGGGAAACCTATCTAGAGGTTTTAGAATTTGATGAAAATTGATGGGCATACTCTCTATGGCAAGTTGATCATCCTCACAAAAAAATCATCAAATTCTAAAACCTCTAAGGGCATCAAATGTTAGAAGATATATTGACTGTCCATTAAAACCAATAATTTGAATTGTGTATTTGATGCCTCTAGAGGTTTTAGAATTTGATAGTTTTTTGTGAGGATGATCAACTTGCCAAAGAAAGAATGCTCACCAATTTTCATCAAATTCTAAAACCTCTAGATAGGTTTCTCAAAGTTATCTCATAGAAGAGTTATCTCAGTGGATCGTTATCCTATATATATATTGGTAAAGAAAATTATACTAATATTTACTTACAACCTCTAGGACAAGCGCGTATAATAACACATACTACAATCCATACGAGCCTTGTCCACCGCCTTTCGAGGAAAGTTCGACTGCCAAACAAAACAACCGCCATCGATCCGAGCAAAGTTGGCTAACCAATCCACAACAGAGTTTCCCTCTCGATAAACATGGAAGATCTGCACCGAGGAGAAAGAAAGTAGTAGATACTTACAATCCTGAAGGATCGGAGCAGGAGGGGCATCCTCCAATACCAGGGAAAGAACACTTTTAAAGCCACCTTCAATCCATAGAGGTCAGCTGAGGAACGATGTAGAAACCACTTTAAGACCCTCCCATAAACCACAGAGTTCAGCCACCTGTACTGAAGAAGTAGACAAAGAAACAGCACCACTAGCAAGGTTACTCGAATGAACACGTAAAACATAAGCTGCATCGGCAGAGCAAGTAGTTGGTTTGAGAGAGCCATCAAAGTTAAGTTTTAATTCATCCAATGCCGGACACATCCACCGAATCCCAATAACAGTGACCGGTACAGTAGTTGCTTTGTGGGAAAAGATCTGCATCCAAATTATTAGTCCCAATATAACTAAATAACTCAAATGAGAACAACTTAAAAGTAACCTCCGTCAATTTATTTGCCAACTTAAATACGGCACAATTACTTGCTTTCTACGTGTACCGATGCGCATACCCAAGCATCGCTTTGGCCCATTTGCTATTCCCTCCACTTAGACTGACACCTTGGGTAAAGATGGCCCCAAGATCTACAAGGCTTGGTTATTTCACCATGATGAATAAGTATGAAATGACATACATACCCTTAAAAATGGACCAATGAAAGAAGAGCAATGCTATTCCGAAGATTTTTCCGAATTCGCCGGTCCGATTGATGTGGCAGCGCACAACCAGTGGCTGAAAAGATTTTAAAATCGTCGATGAACTTCAGCCACCAATTGTGCGCTGCCACATCAATCGGGCGGTGAATTACGGAGAAATCTTGGGGCTGAATAGCATTTCTCATGAAAGAAAGGGGCCTACGGAACAAATCGTTCTATGTGGAGGCTGTGGAGCTGCATGTAATCAGTGCCACGTCAGGATCATCTGTACAGACAATTGAACGGCTGTAAATCATTTTCTGGAATTATTAACAATCCATTCTTGGATCTGGCGTCGTGCCACTGCGCTGCACCACATAGATAGCCGCACGATGGATGCGGCTCTGTTTTTTCGGCCACCATTAAAGGGTAATTTTTCGGCCCCGCAAACACCGCAACTAGTTTGCCAACTTCTAGTTACCAACTTGACGTGGCACGATCACAAACGTACATTGCACACAGTCATGATCGATGAATCGTAGTCGAGTACGATTTTGTTCCAACATCTTTAAAGAGGTTGGAGCATCCCGCTCTCATTGGTCCACTACAAGGATATGTTTGTCATTTCGTACTATTTATCATGGTGAAATGACCAAAAACCTTTGAGATGGACCAATGAGAGAAAACGGGATGCTCCAACCTCTTAAAGAGGTTGGAACAAAATCGTCCTCCCCACCGTCCTGCTTCTCAAGGGCCACCAATTTTTTTCAATCTTTTTGGGGCTGTCTTTGTTGTAGTGCTTAAAAGTAAGTGATAGATATGCTTAAATCTCAAGCAGTGTTTTCAAAATCGGACCGAAAGATGAATCGAAAAGACATCTGGTTCGGTCCAAATCAGTTCAAACCGATGATTCAACCGTTTGAACCGCATAAAAATATGTATTTTTAATTGATATTTACTAAATTCTTTATTGGCAAGGTTTGATTTCTAGGTTAACATACAAACCAGTTTATTCAAAGACCGAACTGAAACATGTTCCGGATCCTGTCCAAACCGGTTGAACCAACCGATCCGATCCGGTCAGGTTTTCAAAACACTGATGACAAGTGATAGATATGCAAATTGGGAACACGGAGTAACCGGTGGATAGATATGCTTACACTTTTTAGACACAAAGTTGGTTCATTATGCCCACATCTGACTTCTTTTCTTTTGTTTTCTTTCTTCTTTTTTTTTTCCATTTAGGAAAGAACTAGATTCACCACTTCACATGCACGCTATAAGTGATGTCCAATCATAAATCATTGTTTACTATAGTAGTGTGTTTTGTAATAAATGTTCTCGGATTTCATTAACGAATCCATAGTCGCTAGGAAAACACGAAGATCGAAGAAGATGAAAGATGATGGGAGCGTAACTAGCACCATGGTTGACGATGTCCGTTGAGTTGCAGTGTTTGCGGGGCCTAGCCCAATTTGAGTTGAGGTAATTACAGGGGCCTGGCCGTCACATGCGCAGTTTTTTAAAAAAATTAGTGGCACTTGAGAACCTGAACGGAGGTCCGCAACTACTCCTTGCTCGACTAGAAGCCCCGCCAAGACTTACGCCCTCTTGTGGATTATTTACTTTCATCGAAAGTGAATTAGTTATCAAAAGTGTATCGCACTATTTTCAGAATAGAAACTGCCAGAGCTAGGGTTCGCCAGAGCTAGGGTTCGCTTCTTCTGCCCCTCTTGGCCTCCTCGGCTGCTGATGGCAGCTCCGGGGAGGCCAGGAGACTGTGGATTTCATTCCCCTCCTACTCCCCCTGTACGTAGGGGCTTCCCCTCGAGCTGGTGTTTGGTGATCGGAGTTGTGCGGCGGCCCCCTTCTCGGATCAGAGTCGTTTACCGGTGGATCGTGGGTTTCCGGCCTGGATCGTGGATGGAGTGGTGGGTCTGGACTCCAGCCAGTGTCTGCTGTGAGTTTTTCCAGCTCCCTCCTCTACGCAGTGGTGGTTCCCGGCGGTTCGAGGCGACGGTAGTGGTCGTGGAGGATGGGGGTGGCGGAGCGGCTCTGCAACCTCGCCGGAGCGGAGGGTGATGACTCCGGCAGTGGATCCAGTGTTTTTGTGGTGGTTTGTGCATCTTTCTTTGGTTTTTTTTGGGTCCTGTGTGATCTTTGTTGTTTTGGGTTTCTTTAGGTTTTTCTGTTCCCGCTGGAGGTCGATCGGCGGTGTGGTCGGGGGATTGGACTCCTTTGGTTCCTTTCGCCGCTGCCGGTCGGTGGGGTAGTTGGTTTTGGGGCTCCCCTCTTTTGTTGTTTGTGGTTGCGCCGGTTTGTGGTGCCTCCTGCTTGCACCAGGCTGTGGTGCCTCCTGAGCTCTATTGAGATCTCCCCTTCTTCGTACCAAAAAAAAAAAAAGTGTATCGCACTGAATCCTACTCCAACCTACTGCATGCTGCTTAGAATCACTCCAGAAGAAAAGGATGAAGTGTTCAAGTTGGAGAGGCTTCCCCTAATTCACAAGTATTTTACATCAGTCAACCCATTAGACCCTTTATTTTGAAGTTTATAAATCAGAAATGTGGAAGACAGAGACTGAATCGACCATAACATTTTTGCTACTCGATTCATTTGCTTCACTTCCTTTCGGCCCAATCGGTTGCTGCCACGTCGTCCATTAGAAAGGACATATTGGGCAAGTGAAGTCCGATAGCAAATGTAATATTCATTCTCTTGAATCTACACGTACATGAGATTCTTTATTTGGAAGTTTATAGATTATATAAGCATATATTGTGGACTAAAAAATTATAGATATAATTAAAGGGATCGATTTGACAACGAGATCAATCATTAAACGGCGGCTGCCCCGTTCGTATTTAAATCCGTCGGTATGTTATCGCCATTTTATGTAACCACACCATGTTTTTCTCTGTTTTTTTTTTCTAGAGCAAAATAGCATTCCCAAGAGGCTCTAAAATATTGGAAGATATGAAATCGTAAACTAAAGGCTTTGAGGTACGTGTTGAACACATTTTCTTCATAGCGTAATTTGCTTTTACTCAAATAGAGTTTGTTGATGGAATAATCCACCTTCTAGGTACAATAATGCATCGTGGGAGTCTACGCTTACTTACAATGAAGAACTCCAAAAAACTCTATTTGACAATGAAAACTTTTGAAAATTAGAGAGGGAGAGAAAAAAATTGGGAGCAGATGAATTTTTTGTTATGTTCATGAGCGTGAAGCATGTCTTTATTTTAAAGGTTTGAATGGACACATTTCATTCGATGTAACTTTTTAAAAATATGTGTATGTATTCTTTTATAGAAGAAAAGAGATGTATGGGTCGGAGCATGAATTTACACACTTGTATGTGTACATAACAAAAAAAAACCCATCTCACAAATTTATGTGAAGCACCCATGTTGAGAAAATTCTCAATAAGAAAACCAATATTGTTAAAACACAAGTTCGATCCGAAAAAAACAGGATTTAATGTCTGGTACTCTTTCTCATATTAATTATAACTATTGTTGGTTTATTGGTTTGGAAGCAGCCAGGAAAAACAAAAACTTATTCGCCGATCGGTCGGTATGTCTAAACCGACCGATCAGTCGAGGGTATTGGAAGCATAGTCTACTGGAAGACATATTGACTCCTCACCACGTTGATTGGAATTACTCACGACGGGATTGCCCAGAGTCAAGCAAAACCGACTGACTTGTCTAAACCAACCAATCAGTTTGACTGTTTTAGAAATTCTAATTGTTCCGGCCGGGTTTGGAGCTGTAACCTATTGTAACCCTAAGGTATATAAAGAATTTTTTCTTAAGAGTTGGGTAGTGGTATTAGTCGCCGTTTTGTGGGAGAGCCGTGAGCCATCGTAGGCCATAGGGGTTTACTTGAGGATTTGAAGAACTTTATATTGTACTCCCTCTTTAGTTTTGATAGTGGATTTCTCCTACTGCCGCTGGTAGATCGACGCACGCCAAAGATCGAACCACCTAAAATCTTTGTGTCACCTTGCTTGGTTTATGTTCTTTACGTCTCTTTTGAGTTTAATTTGTTTTGTTGAATCTTTCTAGATTTTTGTTTCTACGTCAAATCTACAGTTTGCATTGGTTCGTTGAGATTCCATGCGCAACAAATTGGTATCAGAGCACAAAGGTTATTGATCTAGGCGATTTGCTCTGTGGATTTGATTGTCGGTGAAGATAAGAGCACCGTCTAACAAGTCATCTATGCCTATGAAAATGATAATCTTAATTGCAAAAGTTGAAGTAGGAAGATTTGGTGGCATGAATAACTTCGGCATGTGGCAATGCGAAGTCACAGATGTTTTGACTCAACAAAAGTTGGATGTTGCTTTGAAAAATGAAAAAGCAAAAATGAAATCGTACAAGGATTGGGATATAACCAATCGTCAGGCATACGGCACGATTCGGCTTTGTCTTGCAAAAGATCATACGTATTTTTTTTATGAAGCAAACGAATGCCTTGGAGTTGTGAAAGAAACTCGAGAACAAGTATATGACAAAGAGCGTTGAGAATTAGCTCTATTTGAAGAAAAAATGTTTCTATTACTAGTATAAGGATGGAAACTCCGTAGCATGGCTTGCCGATTAGGGGCAACTGATTTGCTATTGAGATGCCGTCTCAGTCTTAGTGCAAAGATATACAATATTGGCTAATGCATTAAAGATATTAATATCTAAGTTCTATCTTCAACAAGTCGGGACGGTTGGTTGAGGGTTCAACCCTCTGCCCAAGCCCTAGCCCAACCTCGGGATGGCCTTGTTCGATGGGTCGGTTTCTCTATCACATATAAATAGCTCATAGAAATGAAGGCGGGTGTTAGGGATGGCAACGGGTCGGGTTTGGGGCGGGTCGGCCCTATCCCGAACCCGCCCCATTATAGTTTATACCGCCCATACCCGTCCCAAACCCGTGTCGGGTTTTGAGGATAATTCCTAAACCCGTCCCAATTAGCATTGAAAAAACCCGTGCCCGCCCCGCCCCGCCCCGTTTATGCATTGCGGGTCGGGTCGGCTTCACCAAAACTGCATATTTAGCTTCTTGGACCCACCTAATTGCAGCTCTACATGGAGAAGCGTATTGAGTAAAAATTCTGATAAGCTAAGAGCAATAGTAAGCATACTCATCAAAGGTATGCTTACTATTGGATGGAAGCATACTCATCAAAGGTATGCTTACTATTGGATGGAAGCATACTCATCAAAGGTATGCTTACTCATCAAAGACTCATATGATAGCCTGATAGGTTATATACCCGGGTCGGGTCGGGGCGGGTTGGAGTAAAACCCGAACCCGACCCGAACCCGACCGGGTTTTAAATGCAAATCCCAAACCCGTCCCAAACCCGTTTTTGAGCATCCCAAACCCGTCCCAATAGGGTCGGGTCGGGTCGGGTAGCCCGATAAACCCGAATAATTGCCATCCCTAGCGGGTGTGCCTCTCTAATTAAGTGGCTCTACATAAAGACATTTTGTCCATATAAATGGCACAAGAATTATTCCTAGCCATATTAGAGTATACATTAATTGTTAGATAGCTTCTCACCCCAAAACTCGAGTCGTAAGGGGAGGTCCACAGAGAAAATTTAAAGACACCACTGTCCATCCCCCTTGTCGATGTGGGACTAAACTCGACAATCTCCCCCTCACATGAGGCTAGGGCTGGACAGACTCCGATGGCTCCCCACACACGTGGAACATGTGAAGAGGTACAAACATGGCCCCTCCCGAAACGAGGCTGGGCAGAACGTTGCTCTGATACCACTATTTGATGCCCTCTCACTTCAAAACCCGGGTAGCAAAGGAAGGTCCACATAGGGTACATGAAGACACCATCGCCCAACCCCCTAGCTAATGTGGGACTAAACCAAAAAATCGCCCCCTCACACAAGGCTAGGGTTGGACAAACTCCGGCCCCTCTTGTGCAAAACACAATGAGGCTAGGACTGTATAGACTCCGACGGAACACATTCCAAAGTGGAGGGAAAATTGGTTTTTATTAATGGTGATGTCAAGTCAAGGCGTGCATTCATAAAGCCCATATGATCCCCAAGGAATATGTAGACATTTAAGGGGATCAAAGAGATATATACACCAAAATGTTATGGTTAAAAGCCATCGATGGATATTTTGAGGAGGTTGGCATTGGCTTCCACAGTTTGAGTCAAGGGTGATCCTTTGCAAGTAGAAGGGATTGATTTAGGAGAGCATCTCAAAACTAGGTTGAGCCTACAACTAGCCACATGTTCCGGTCAACAGCTCAACTGCGGACTACCAGGTTTAGATTTAGTGCGATGTATGTCAGACCAAGGAACGTACCTCCCGGTATGAATGTGGATGGCCTGCAGAAGTGGCGTGTCGATTCAACACCAGCCCGGTAGCCCAGTGCACCGTGGTTAGATCCCTCACACATTGGTGAACCAAAGTTACACGAAACTGGTTGGTCCACCGGTCATTGTTCCTTATGGTTTAGGATCGATTACCCTAATTAGAAACACGGCTATGTGCATCGGTGTCTGCTCACCGATCTGTAGACCATGTTGGTTCTGTTCAGCCACAGACACTGTGTCTTGTAATGACCATGGTGGAAAAACCCATATTCTGTCATTCCAACAGCTTATCCTGATAGAACGATCAATCCTAATCAGAGTTACAAACTATTTAGGCTTATAGGACCAATCCATTGAGTCTCCCACTCAGATGGACTACTATATAGCCATGTCTCCTTTAAGTTTTGTAAATAGAACATGTATATTAATACATACCATTATACAATCATAATTAAACTATCAACAATATACATCTAAATCTAGGGTTTTACGAGCTGTATACCACATCAAACCTAACATATGACATCAACGACCAGAATTTGCACATGCAAACAAAGCAACAATGGCCTTGAGGGAAAGTCCACTCATCGGATCTTCTCCCTATATAATTGACCAAGAGGCCTATATAGAGAGAGCTCGATCCTTCGAGATCTCATAAATTGTCTCATATTGATCCACGTAAATCGTGAACGGCATGGCATGCCTCAACCCTCACATACATAGATCTAGGTGGTCCACCTCATACAACCTATAAATGTTAGGTCCACTCATCTATGTATGTTAGGTTCACTCACCTGTGTTAGATCATATGAGGTGGACCACCTGGATTTATGCTGTGACGGACGTGTCAACATGGAGGTTCATAGGAGATGGGGTATGAAAGGGAGAGAATGATAGCGCACTAAGAGGGGGTAATAGGGTAAGGGATACTAGGGATATTCTTGTTAAAAAATAAAATGGGGAATGTTTTCCTATTGAAAACGGGCTATGCTTGTCATTTTCGGGATGTGAATAAAATATAGCAATCCTCGACCCACTTGTAGCCGGCTGTCTTTAACCCAAGTTGACATCAACATCCGATGGACCACCAAATATCATCTTGATAGGACCTACATTTTAATAGATGTGGTTCAAGATTTAATCCAACAATTAAAGGTTAGACGCCAACAGCTATCGGATGCGATACAACCGTTGAAGAGGACTAAATGATAATCAATGCCTCTTTGGTGGAGAGAGAGAGAGATGTTGCTGTCTTTCTTTCTTTAGTTTCGTGTATTCTCTCTCTTGAAAAGTACAGCACTGATTAGGGGTGGCAATTAACCGGGTTTACCGGGATACCCGACCCGACCTGATCCTTTTGGGACGGTTTTGGAATGCTCAAAAACGGATTTGGACCGGGTTTACGATTTAAATTTAAAACCCAATGGGATTCGGTTTGGGTTCGGATTTTACACCTTCCCATCCCGACCCAACCCGATCATATAACTTATATGAATAACTCCGCACGAGTCCGCAATATTAAATTTATAAAGCATTTATTTTTGAAATTGTAGATGATTCTTTAATTATTCATGAATTGGTATTTACCGAATGATTTTTACTAGAGCATGCATAGTCACAATGTACATATCGAATTTTAAATCATTCACCAATTAATGATGAATTCATATAGGTTGTTTTGTGAATCCGACCCAACCCACAAAGCATAAACAGGGCGTGGTTGGCGGGCATGGGTCTTCCAGTACTAATTGGGACGGGTTTATGAATTGTCCCGAAAATCCAATGTAGATTTGGAACGAGTATGAAGCAGGATAAAATATAATAGGGCGGGTTTGGGATAGGGCCGACCCATTGACAGCATTTGTTGTGTTGCAAATCAACGGGATGAGTGTCTCACACATCCAAGCAGTGAAGGAATTTCAGCCGTTGGAGGAATCTCGATCTACACGTAATAGGGAAATTACATCCGCTCTCATGGTGGGAAGATATTAGTAGCAGACGTAACTACATCATTTCCAAAAGAGCATACATCATTCCAACAGAAAAAAAAAAAGTGGGGTTGGGGGGGGGGGGGGGTTGGATTTGGTGTTGGGTCCCTAACAACTTCAAGTTGGTGGAAAAGGATTGAAAACAAGATGGTTTTGGGGTAGGGCCCAGAAATTATCAATTTACATCAAGTTAAATGTTATTCTTCAGTGTAGTAAAGAGTAGGGTTGTTAATGGGCCCGGGCCAGCACGAGGCCCATCGGACCAGGCCCAATTTAGGCCTATTTTGGACAATATTAGCTTGGGCTTTGGGCCGAGCCTAGCTCAAACATCCAAGCCCAATTGTGTTATGGGCTAGATATGGACAACCACTATCCTGACCCGAAACATAAACCGGAGCCCAAAATATTTTATTTTACTTTTTATATGCAATGAATACATAATTTTAAAAGCCCACTTTAGTATTACCAATGGCTCGGACTATCATCTTCGTACGGAAGGGACTCAACTGAACTTGTTTCAATGGATTAACAAGCTTCTGTCTCCAGAGTACTCTAAGGTAGCCCCTTTCAGCTATGCCTCTCTCATCCTATGGAACATTTGGAAAGCGAGGAATCGGTGGATTTTTGATCGAAAACAACTCAAACCAGAATTAGTTATTTTGGTCTCCAACATTCTGTTTAGAGATCTCTTTTCTGTCCATTCTCGGGGCCCAGCGCCTCACCCTCACACTGGCTACCACCTGACAATGGTACGTTGAAAGTCAATGTCGACGGAGCGATAGGTGACGGCGAAGCCGCGATGGGAATCATCGTTCGCAACAGTGACAATGCCCATATCTATTATGAAGGGGCTATTCTCAGGGGTTGTGTACCCATCAAGATTGAGGCCCGTGCGATCCTTTTAGGGCTTCAGACCTGAAGCAAACTTGAAGCCTCCTCGGTGGTAGTGGAAGGTGATAATCAAGTTCTTATTAACATCCTGTCGGATGGAGATCTTTCTCCTCCATAACAGATAGAGAACATTGTATCCGACTGCAGGCTCTACGCCCGTTCTTTTGTGATGTGCAAATTTCGCCACGTTCGAAGGGAACAGAACGGCTATGCTGATAGGTTAGCTAAATTTTTTCTCAGGAATTATGTAGCTTTTTCCTCTTTTTCTATCCCGAGCTGTATTTTATCTCTAGTGCTTTCGGAGATGAGACAGCTGGAGAATTATAGTTCACTTCCTTTTCGCAGGGCTGGGGCGCCATAAATAGAACCCCCGTAGTTCCTACCAAAAAAAAACAAAAAACCAATGGCTTGGACTTTTGGAGCATTATTCACATATATTCTTTTAATGTATATCATTATCAATCAATGTTATTTTCTACTTTTATTATGTGATTAAGGGAAGAAAAAAAAGATTTAGGCTTATACCGTATTAGAAATTCAGGCTTAATTTGGGTCGGGTTTGAGCTTGGGCTATCTTCCTAAAAAAATTAACAGCCCTAGCAAAAAATAACAGTTTATTTCCAAAATTCTTGCCAATAGGTTGCAAGTGGTTATTGGAGAATCGGTATCTTTAAATCAATTTGCTTTTATTCTTGGCAGAAAGATCGGGGATAATATCTTGTTGGCTCATGAACTTGTTTGAGGATTTGAAGTTAAGAAGAGGCCCTAGAGAGCTTGTATAAAGGTTGATATAGCTAAAGCTTTTGATCAAGTCAACAAAAGCTATATTTTTCACATTCTCCACCAATTAGGCTTTCCTATATTATGGTTGGAATGGGTTAGGGAATGTATCGCCACTCCAAGCTTTTTTATTCTTATTAATGGAGCCCATAATGGTCTGATTAAATCTACAAAGGGTATTAGACAAGGTGAACACCTCTCCCTTATTTGTTTTCTTTGGTGATGGAAGGTCTTTCAATGAGGTTTGAAGAAGGCCTGAGAAAGGGGAAGTGAAAGAACTACAAAGTTGGGGGTTCCCCTTGTATTTCACACCTTTTGTTTGCAGATAAACTAATGGTCTTCTCTAAAGCCTCTATGGAGTCTACCAGGGGAGTCTCTTTGATCTTTGAAGACTTTGCCAAAGATTATGGTCTATTTATTAGCAAGAAAAATAATGTTATATTTGTCTCTAGAGCTGTTGAGCATGGTTTGGAGTTGGCTGATGAGATGGGTATCAAGTTAGGAACCCTACCTGTTAAATACTTGGGCCTACCATTGTCTTCCTCCCGGAAACTATCTTGCTTATTCCATCCTCAGGTGGAGAAAGTGAGGACTAGGATTGCTTCTTGGGAATCTAAAAGCTTATCTTTTGGGGGTAGATTAACTCTTTTTAAATTTGTCCTTTTATCCTTTCTATACTTTTGGTGCGTAGTTGTGGGCACCGAAATTAGCCCACGAATTGGACCCGACCCGCATGCGAAACCCGGCCCACACACAACGGCCCGCATGCGAAACCCGACCCACACACAACGGCCCGCATGCGAAACCTGGCCCACACACAATGGCCCGCATGCGAAACTCGGCCCGCACACAACGGCCCACATGCGAAACTTGGCCCGCACACAACGGCCCGCGTGCGAACTCGGCCCACGTGCGAACTCAATTAGCGCGCCATGGCCCGACCCAAAGCAAACGGGTCCCACCGGACCCGCAACTCGGACACAAAGAGGGGGGCCCACCGGCCCCCCTTCTAGAAAACCGTGCCCCCCTCTTCATGGAGAGGTGGGGCCGGCCCTAAAAGAAAAAGAAAAGAAAAAGAAAAAGAAAAAGAAAAGAAGAAGAAAAGAAAAAGAAAAAGAAAAGAAAGGAAAAAGAAATCAAAACCGCCTCGATGCGGGGGGAGGTGGCGTGGACGTCTACGTAGCCGTAGATCCGCGACGATCCCTCGATCCAACGGACAAGATGACGTTGTGTCGCCATCCGATCCAAAAGTGCAACAAAAATAACAACTCGATCCTTGAAGATCGAGTCACATCTAGCCCATAACCACCCCACCTAAAAAGGAGGGGATCAAGTTTGTTTCCCCAAATAAGGGAACAATATCTTGATGGTTATGGGGGGAGATATTGGAGGAAACAAAAAGATTTCAGCCATATCTCTCCCAACCTCCCCCCTTTGCCTATAAATAGAGGGGGTGGGGGAAGGCATCAAGGGTCCGAAAAGCTGAAGACGAAAGAGCGCTACGAAGAAGCTCCAACGCTTGAAGACCGAAGGCTTCACGAGGCACGGCAAGCATATCCTACGGGAGTCCTTGGCCCTTCAAGTCCTCATCAACGTGAAGACCTTGCACTCGGAGATCAAAGCTTCGACTCCTCGCACGAAGAAGAAAGCGTGGAGAAGAAGACCCGGAGCCGTCATCACCCGATTGCTCCAACGATCTTCATCAGCTCCGAAGACGCCATAAGCAAAGGCCGGAGAAGAAGATCGAAGCCGACAATACCCGTCGTCTTCAATCAAGGCATCGACTCCTCGCACGAAGAAGAAAGCCGGGAGAAGAAGGCCTGAAGCCGGTGCTACCCCTGCCGCCTTCGTCAACCAAAAGCCGACGCTACAACCGTCGTGCTAAAGCCGGTGCCACACCCGCCGTCTTCATCAATAAAAGCCGACGCTACAACCGTCGCACGAAGATCGGTGCTACACCCGCCGTCTTCATCAACGAAAGTCGACGCTACAACCGTCGCACAAGCATCGGTGCTACCCCCGCCGAAAAGCCAAAACCGACGCCACAACCGTCGAGGAAGCCGGAAGAATAAAGAAGCCTTGAAGAAGTAACGTCAGTCGTTCGAGAAGAAGATCGAGTCAAAGCTAAAGTCAAAGCCGACGCAAGAAGCCAACGCAAACGCACCGGTAAAGCCCACGCTAAAGCAACGCACGTGCCAAAGCCAAGCAACTACGACGGTCATGAGCAAAGCACCGCACGTTCTAGCCGATACAACGCGAAGTCCGGAAGAACTAAAGCATCGCAAGTCTCTACCCGCCTACGTTCAAGCGCAAGCGCCAAAGCAAAGCAAACGCCAGAGCCACGCCAAAGCTACGCAAAAGCCGAAAGCTAAAGCCAAAGCTGACGCCAAAAACACGATCGACGCCGCGAACCGACGATCAAGGACGCCGAGGTCGAGCAAGGATCGAGGAAGACACGAAGACAGAGGAACGAAGCCCAAAGCCTCCCTAGCCGAGAAAAGCGCGAAGCACGGAAGGGACAAAATCAACGGCGGAAACTCCTTAGCCTCTCAAAAACCCTCATCCTGTAAAGACCTCTGTCCTGGGCAACCCCTTCAGAGCTCTCGCACGAATACCACGTGGAAACGCGGATCAAAGGGACCCTCCAGAGGATCTCTCCCACAATCTCCTGATCAAAAATTTGTAATCTCGTGTGATCCGCAATAAAGATGACCCGAATCTTTTTCCGCGCTCACAGATTTCTGGCACGCCCGGTGGGACCTCCTCTCCTTTCATCCGTACGTTTGAAGGAGTTGCTTCAAGTTCGCCATGGCCGGAACGAATGATGATACGTTTGCTCCAACAAGCCTCTCACCTATCGCCGAGTCTCCACTACTCCAACACGGTGATCCAGAAAACCCGGAGGATGTCATTCCTCCGGTAGTACGCGTCTACACTCGGCGTACTCAAACTCTTGCGGACTTCTTCACGCCAGAAACTGCTGCCAAAGATGCCCGCCAAGGCGCCAATGAGGCCTTGGTGCATGAAGAAACAAGCCTCAATCCTGGAACATCTGTCCAGAAATTTGGGGAGGACCAGCCCCAACCCCGAACTCGTTCGGGTTCTCCAGCGGACTTTGCACCTCCTTTGCCGGGGGCAAACATCCGTCATCAAGTAGAAGCAAGTCAGCGTAACTATGTCTCTGACGACAATGGCGAGAGTGCGGGCGTGCAACATCGAGACGTCCTGCGACATCATCCTCCGTCCGCTCTCCAGCTCCAAGTCATGCAAATGGGTGAACACATGGCTCAGCTCACCCGACTAATGGAAGAGAAAGATCGTCACATCAATACCTTGCTTCAAAGGCTGAGTGCCAGGGATGTAGCAACATTCGGTCAACCTCCTGCTTCCCCAGTAGCTGCTCCAGCCCCATCTCCAACTCCTGCTCTTGCAGAAGTTGGCCCGGCAACACTAGCAACTACTCCTGCACTTTCCTCGGCTCCCGTGCCAGCCTCGGCGGCCGCGCAACCTTCGATGGCAGCGACGATGAATGCCCAGCAGATACAAGCACTGGTGGCAGACATGATGCGTTCCCACGGCAGCAGCCTACCTCCTATTACGGCGGCATATTCAAAGCCTTACACCACAAGGATCCAACAGCTGCGCTTCCCTACCGGGTTCCAGCCACCAAAGTTCCAGCACTTCGACGGGAAGGGAAATCCAAGGCAACACATTGCCCACTTCGTCGAAACTTGCAACAACGCCGGCACATACGGCGACACGATGGTGAAGCAGTTCGTTCGCACCCTCAAAGGTAATGCTTTTGACTGGTATGTTGATCTTCCTCCAGGATCCATCGACAGCTGGGATCAAATGGAGAGGGAGTTCCTCAACCGCTTCTACAGTACTCGGCGCATCGTCAGCATGACCGAGCTTACTGCTACCAAGCAAAGGAAGGATGAGCCGGTGATCGACTACATTGATCGTTGGAGAAACCTTGCGCTAAACTCGCGAGATCGCTTGTCTGAAGACTCGGCCATCGAGTTGTGCACCCAAGGCATGCACTGGGGCTTGCTCTACATCCTCAAAGGGATCAAGCCTCGGTCCTTCGAAGAACTGGCGACTCGGGCTCATGACATGGAGCTCAGCTTAGCAAATCGCGGGGACTCAAAGGCCAAAGCCTTCCTGAAGGTGGAAGAGGAGGACGAACCGGCGGCATCAAAGCAAGTCAACGTCACCGACCTCGCTTCGACTTCCAAACCACTCAAGATCGGTGGCAAGCCGGACAAAGGCAAAGGAGCCGCCATACCACCTCCTCAGCCTAAACGGCCACCAAGGATGACTCTCGAGGAGCTTGAAGCTAAGGAGTATCCCTTCCCAGACTCGGAAGTTTCCTCCATGTTTGATCAGTTGATGCAAGAAAAGATGATCGAGCTTCCGCCACCAAAAAGGCCGGAACAAGCACATCGAGTCAACGATTCGCTCTTCTGTAAGTACCACCGGATGGTCAGCTATCCCATCGAGAAGTGCTTTGTCTTCAAAGATAAGATCATGGCACTCGCTAAGCAAGGGATGATCGAGATCGACTCTGGTGATATCGTCGAGTCAAATATGACGTCAATCACCTTCGATTCCTTCCCGCCAGTGCTGACTGCTCCACAATGCACTTCAGCAAGGCTGCGCATCGCCTGTCAAAGATCCATGGCAAAACCAGCTCCAAGAAGACGACGACGGTATGCTCCTACAGTGCCCTGGGCCAAATCCTCACTGCCTTGGGGGCAACCGCCTCTCGTGCAAATACTCCCTCTTCCAAACAAATCTACATCCCAACATATGCTCAAAGTAAGAGACGAGCAAAGAGACCCTGAAGTCAGCCTGCTAGGCCAACCATCAGGTAAGTTCGACTTCTACGTCTTCTACTCCAAGCCTCCTTCAATCCCAATAAATGAAGTCAAGCCAACCGGTTGGGGATCAGAAGATGAATCGGTAAAGCCTCCAGAAGAGCAAGTCCTTCAGATCAAAGAAGAGCCTTTGATTACAGCACCAATTCTTCACCCTGGCGAGGAAGATCTTCTTGATAAAAACGCATGGGCTATGACGCTTCGAAGGAGAAGGCCACGACAGTCAAGCTACAGGATAGCATGTCTGGCCAACCACGAGCAAGATCGGACGACAAAAAAACTCCCCGAAAGAAAGACCTTTAAGGAAAAGAGTGAAGCTCCAGAAAGAAAGACGTCCAAAGTACCTCCAGTAAGTTCGAAAAATCTTCTCCAGCAAACATGCCCAGAGCTGGCGACACTCCAGGAGTTTTTCCCCAGCCGCTTCCTTGAAGTTGATCAAAACCTCAAGGTCTCCGGTTGCATGAGGGAAGTTCACCAAGTGCTCAATGAAGAAAGCGGCACCAACATCGAAAGCATGGGGAGAACCATCGTCGCCAACTACAAGCACTGCAACGAGGCTGAATCACACCTTGCTGACGTCGAGTGCCACCAGGCCGAAGACCCCGTTGCAGAAGTTCCTCCAGCAAAAGCTCCACGAGCCCAGAAAGTCAAAGCAGCTGCGAGGGACAAAACCACTCCACTTGCAAAACTAGCGACATTCTCCAGCCAAACGGTGCACAAAGACAAAGAAGCATCAGCATCGAGACAGAAAATTCACCTCAACTCCAAATCAAGCTCAATGCCACATGTTCCATTGCTTGCTCAAGCTGCTTCAGTCCTGCGACTCGAATCTCAATGGCTTCGCAAGCCAGGACGATCACCTTCCACTCCAGCAAAAGAACCAGCGTCACCATTCTCCGAGGCCAACTTCATCACTTTGCAAGAGATGGCACTACCGTTACATGGTCTGTTGCATGTCTCGAGCTCAACCGAGTCTTCCGAGTACACCAACTCCGAGCAACTCGCAATCAAGCTAGGAAACACTCGGGGGCAAAACTCCATCGAGCTGATGTTCAAATCCAGCTGCAACAAAGAAAGCACAGAGTATATGGGTTCATTACCCTCAGTTGCGATACCACATCGCCTGACAAAGACTCAAGCTCGTCTCTCCAAAAGCGACGAACAAAGTCTTCTAAACCACCGAGACATCGACTCTAGTCAAACTCCAGCAATCACCAAAACTCCAAGCAAGAAGATCTTCACTTCTAACTACATTGAAGCGAAGAAGGCGGATGACAACTGCGAACCAGCAGCGACTCTGCCTACCAGTGGCAAGTCCCTCAAAAGGTACTTTGCCTAGCGCAAGGTTACCCCCCTTGCCCAAAAAAAAAAAAAGGGTAATAAAGGAACTACGTGTGACTTGATCCCTCTCAGTAGGGTACGTAGGCAGCCTGTAAAGGTTCAGTCCAAACAAAAAAAAAGTAAACCACCATTCCAGAAAAATAAGCCCAGAAAAGACGCAAGTCCAACTCCGTGGGACGAGAAGCCGTCAGCCTCTGTCAAACCACCAGCTTCCAGCGCTGCCATAACTCATCTCTCGAGGCACCCACGCGGTGCAACTCCGAAAGGCGAGAAACCACCAGCTCTCGGTGGTTCGTAAGCTTCTCCCGCTGCTTTGCAAGCTCCGTTGCAAAAGTCTTCTCGGTTGCTCGAGCTTTCTCCAAACGGGACTCCAGCATCTGAAGCAACACATGAATAGCAAGTCAAAGTCCTTGAGGTGCCGAAGCGGCTCGCATCCCACAGCTTACACGTGCTTACACTCCAGGGGTAGAGGAGCCATCAGCTTCCAACGCGTCGCTAGCTCTGCACGCTGCTTTGCAAGGTTCGCTCCAGAAGCCTTCTTGATCACCCTACCAGCTCAATGCGTCGCAAGCTCTGCACGCTGCTTCGCGAGGTTCGCTCTGAAAGTCTTCTCGGCCGCTCGAGCTTTCCCCAAACAGGACTCCGATTCCTAAAGCGACGCACGAGCGGCCTCTATTTTCTTCTGCACCCGAACCAAGTCTGCAGTAGCAAACGTGTGAAGCCCCTCCAGTCGACGTTCCTTTTCCTCGGCCTTTGCCAAACGCCAAGGAAACGTCCTCCTCTAGTGAAGCCCGTTGCAAGCAATGAGCCTAGTTGTCCGCCAAAAGGGTGCACATATGCTCCTCAAACAAGGAGCCATCCACCAGGAAACCCACCAGTTACTCAAAGCGTCAAGACCCTCCTCTTGGAAGGGTGCAAGTGTCACCTGGATAAACTTCCAGCACAACTCTCCAAAAGAAGCTTCGAAAGAAGACTCTGCGATCTACACTTTCGCTGGTAAGTCTCTGAGTGCTGAGACAAGGCACGATCCTGTCCTGAAGACCCAAGCACGGAAACCGCCTCCAGGACCATCGCCGTGACGACTATCAAAGACGTCATAAGAACTGACAAAGAAGCTGCGACCAAAACATCCGTTAATTGGGACTGACTTCTGAATGGCAACTCCGGACTCGGTCGAACGATCTACCATGAAGATCCCTCATCGGTAAGAATGAGCTCGTCCAACTTCGACACACGCTTCCTGCTTCGAAGTACGGCGGTAGAAGACTCGCGCAAAAGGGAAACGAAGATGCGTACTCCCTTGGGAGACCGCATCGACAATCCATCCATAAGTCGGAAAGCTCTCATAACAGCGGCAGAAGACTTGCGCAAAAGGGAAACGAAGATGCGTACTCCCGTGGGAGACCGCATCGACGATCCATCCAGAAGTCGGAAAGCTCTCGTAACGGCGACAGAAGACTTGCGCAAAAGGGAAACGAAGATGCGTACTCCCGTGGGAAACCGCATCGACGATTTATCCAGAAGACGAAAAACTCTCGTAACGCCGGACCCTGAAAAAGAAAGGGAGAAAAGCACAAATCAGCCACGCATACAAACAAATCAAGTCAAGGCAAAAAAAAAAAAAAAAGAAAGAAGAAGAAGAAGAAGAAGAAGAAGAAAAGGGCCTCGAGCCAAGGACTGCATCTTTCGCAACCTCCACGAAGCCAAAAAGATTGTTAGAGCTGTCACCAAGGTCAAGATCAGCAAGCAAAAGACGACCAAGACAGGCTGCTCCTTGTCAATGCTAGTGGCTTCATCTTCCTCCTCGTTGAACTCCAGAACACCCATCTCGATGTCCTCCAAGCTGACATCACCACCAGAAAAAGTTATCTCCAAAGTCCAGAGGAACATCCAGCCCGTCTTGCCCAGTCTGCCCAAGTGCAACCTCGCCAGTCACTCTGCTCTCGCGGTAGACCTCAACGATCCCGTCGGCCTTCGGAAAGCACTCGAAGGGATGAGTCCTACAAGGAGACGAAAAGTGCAAGTCAAATCAAGATGCAAGGTCAATTCCAGAAGAAAAGGGCAGTGCAAGTCCAGAAGTCTAAAAAAAAAAAACCGGAGCTAAAGCTGCAGCCCCAAAGGGGACCATAGCCCCATGAAAAGCCCAAGACCGGAGAGGGGTCAGCAGCCCTTTCCTTCCTTCAAAATCCAAAAAAACAAATGGCCACAGCCTCTTAATGCCAAAAACAAAAATATAGAGGGGGCCGTAGCAAAAATAGCCACAGCCCTCTTCTCTCCGAAAACCCACAGCCCCCAAACGGGGTTGTGGCCTCCAACTCCTGCGCCCCCAGCCGGAGCCCTCACCCGCAGTCGTCGCGTGCCTGAGCTGCTCCCACGCCGACTACTCGCAGCTCCGCTCGATCTGCGACCTGCGCACTGCCACCGCCCGCTTGCGGCCTCGCATCTCGACTCGCACGCCGGCCACCGTCGCTGTCATACCACTCGTGCCAAGCCTGGCCACCACAAGTCACTGCTGTTGCCACTGTTGCCGACACCACAACCGCACCTCGGCCCTCGTCAGAATGCCAGTCATGACCGCCGCCTCTGCGCACATTCCGCCCGGCCTTTGCTCCATACGCCCGCGGCCACCGGCCGCCTGCACCGCAGCCACCGCTGCTGCGCCCCGTGCCAGAACCCAAGCCGGCCACCTCGCTGCTGCTGTGTCCATGAAACAAAGAAGGCAGAGAAGTGGGACCCGCAGTCACCAAAACCCCCAACCATGGCCGGCTCGTGGACCCCGGTACCAAAAAAGAAGAGGGGTAACGACTGCAGCCCCCATATGCCAAAAGGAAGAAAAGGAGGGGGCCACGGCTAAAAAAAAAGCCGCAGCCCCCATATGCCAAAAGGAAAAGAAAGGAGGGGGCCACAGCTAAAAAGCCGCAGCCCCCCATGCCTAACGAAAGAAAAAGGAGGGGGCCACAGCAAAAACCGCAGCCCCCCCCTTCCCCTACAAATAATGTCACGCCCCTCGGGGGGTGCATGCCGGGTCCGCGACGGCCACCAGCCCGCCGCTCCCCGTGCGCGCGCACCGACCGCCGCACCCGCCACAGCCCGGCCCGCCTCCGGTCGCGCCGCACGAGCTGCGCCCGCCACAGCCCGGCCCGCCTCCGGTCGCGCTCCGCGCGCTGCGCCCGCCGCAACCCGGCCCGCCTCCGGTCGCGCTCCGCGCGCTGCGACCACCGCAGCCCCGGCCCGCCTCCGGTCGCACCCCGTGCGCTGCGCCAGCCACAACCCGGCCCGCCTCCGGTCGCGCTCTGCCCGCTGCGCCCGAGCCCACTGCACCCGCCTCCGGTTGCACCCTGCGCGCTGCGCCCACAGCAGCCCGGCCAGCCTCCGGCCGCGCTCCGCGCGCTGCGCCCGCCGCAGCCCCGGCCCGCCTCCGGTCGCGCCCCGCACGCTGCGCCCACCGCGCGCCGGCCGCACCATGCAGCCCCCGGCCGCGCCCCGACTCCGGCTCGCACGCCTGCCGCACCTTGCAGCCCCCGGCCACGCCCCGACTCCGACTCGCACGCCGGCCGCACCCCGCAAGCCCTCCGTTCGCGCCTGCGCCGCTGACCCCGCGGACCCGACGGCAGAGACGAAGAAGAAGAAGAAGAAAAAAAAAAAAAAGAAATGAAATCTATTTTTCATTGATCCCCTATAAATAGGCTTAATCGGTTATTGGGATAGAGGTAAGATAACTCTCCCATCCCATAAATCTAGGGTCTATATCCGGAGTGCATCCCGATCCGATGCAACCACTGTTTCAAAAGAAAAAAAAAAGAGATAAAAAAAAAGAAGAAGAGAGAAAAGAAGAAGAAGAAAAAAAAAAGGAGTAGGAAGAAGGAGGGAACCTCCTGCGGCTTCGACCACTCCGCCTCCTCCGCTTGATGCGCCATCCGCCTCGTCACCACCATCGGCCGCGACAATCGGCTTCCATCATTGCGCTCCAGCACCAAAGAAGGGCAACAACCCTCCGCCAAGGCGCATCGCTGCCATCCTCGCGCTCCCGTCGCCTTGCTGCCCTGGGACTCCGCGCAGCGGCCGTCATCAACGTTCGCGCCATTCTCAAAGCAAAGGAAGTCCGCGACAATAAGGGCAATCGAAACCTTAGAAGAAGTCTTCGACTCCAAGCTGCCAGAGCCCTTCATCTTTTGCGCTAGCAACGATGAGGGAAAACAAAAAGGCGGGGGTCCCTGTAAAGACCTAAATTCCGCACAAATACGTGATCAAGGCCAAATGCTACGCGTTTCCCGCGGGCGCACTCGACCTTGAGGGGGCATTTGTGGGCACCGAAATTAGCCCACGAATTGGACCCGACCCGCATGCGAAACCCGGCCCACACACAACGGCCAGCATGCGAAACCCGGCCCACACACAACGGCCCGCATGCGAAACCTGGCCCACACACAACGGCCCGCATGCGAAACTCGGCCCGCACACAACTGCCCACATGCGAAACTCGGCCCGCACACAACGGCCCGCGTGCGAACTCGGCCCACGTGCGAACTCAATTCGCGCGCCATGGCCCGACCCAAAGCAAACGGGTCCCACCGGACCCGCAACTCGGACACAAAGAGGGGGGCCCACCGGCCCCCCTTCTAGAAAACCGTGCCCCCCTCTTCATGGAGAGGTGGGGCCGGCCCTAAAAGAAAAAGAAAAGAAAAAGAAAAAGAAAAAGAAAAGAAGAAGAAAAGAAAAGAAAAAGAAAAGAAAGGAAAAAGAAATCAAAACTGCCTCGATGCGGGGGGAGGTGGCGTGGACGTCTACGTAGCCGTAGATCCGCGACGATCCCTCGATCCAACGGACAAGATGACGTTGTGTCGCCATCCGATCCAAAAGTGCAACAAAAATAACAACTCGATCCTTGAAGATCGAGTCACATCTAGCCCATAACCACCCCACCTAAAAAGGAGGGGATCAAGTTTGTTTCCCCAAATAAGGGAACAATATCTTGATGGTTATGGGGGGAGATATTGGAGGAAACAAAAAGATTTCAGCCATATCTCTCCCAACCTCCCCCCTTTGCCTATAAATAGAGGGGGTGGGGGAAGGCATCAAGGGTCCGAAAAGCTGAAGACGAAAGAGCGCTACGAAGAAGCTCCAACGCTTGAAGACCGAAGGCTTCACGAGGCACGGCAAGCATATCCTACGGGAGTCCTTGGCCCTTCAAGTCCTCATTAACGTGAAGACCTTGCACTCGGAGATCAAAGCTTCGACTCCTCGCACGAAGAAGAAAGCGTGGAGAAGAAGACCCGGAGCCGTCATCACCCGATTGCTCCAACGATCTTCATCAGCTCCGAAGACGCCATAAGCAAAGGCCGGAGAAGAAGATCGAAGCCGACAACACCCGTCGTCTTCAATCAAGGCATCGACTCCTCGCACGAAGAAGAAAGCCGAGAGAAGAAGGCCTGAAGCCGGTGCTACCCCTGCCGCCTTCGTCAACCAAAAGCCGACGCTACAACCGTCGTGCTAAAGCCGGTGCCACACCCGCCGTCTTCATCAACAAAAGCCGACGCTACAACCGTCGCACGAAGATCGGTGCTACACCCGCCGTCTTCATCAACGAAAGTCGACGCTACAACCGTCGCACAAGCATCGGTGCTACCCCCGCCGAAAAGCCAAAACCGACGCCACAACCGTCAAGGAAGCCGGAAGAATAAAGAAGCCTTGAAGAAGTAACGCCAGTCGTTCGAGAAGAAGATCGAGTCAAAGCTAAAGTCAAAGCCGACGCAAGAAGCCAAAGCAAATGCACCGGTAAAGCCCGCGCTAAAGCAATGCACGTGCCAAAGCCAAGCAACTACGACGGTCACGAGCAAAGCACCGCACGTTCTAGCCGATACGACGCGAAGTCCGGAAGAACTAAAGCATCGCAAGTCTCTACCCGCCTACGTTCAAGCGCAAGCGCCAAAGCAAAGCAAACGCCAGAGCCACGCCAAAGCTACGCAAAAGCCGAAAGCTAAAGCCAAAGCTGACGCCAAAAACACGATCGACGCCGCGAACCGACGATCAAGGACGCCGAGGTCGAGCAAGGATCGAGGAAGACACGAAGACAGAGGAACGAAGCCCAAAGCCTCCCTAGCCGAGAAAAGCGCGAAGCACGGAAGGGACAAAATCAACGGCGGAAACTCCTTAGCCTCTCAAAAACCCTCATCCTGTAAAGACCTCTGTCCTGGGCAACCCCTTCAGAGCTCTCGCACGAATACCACGTGGAGACGCGGATCAAAGGGACCCTCCAGAGGATCTCTCCCACAATCTCCTGATCAAAAATTTGTAATCTCGTGTGATCCGCAATAAAGACGACCCGAATCTTTTTCCGCGCTCACAGTAGTTTTTGCTATTCATGTGGTTGTACAGAATTCCATTGAAAGAATGATGAGGAGCTTCTTGTGGGGTTCATCCAAAGTTCATGTCAGATGGGATGAGGTTTGTAAACCAGTGGTAGAAGAAGGGCTAGGAGTTAGGAGGATCTCTGATATAGGGAAAGCTAGTTATATTAAACTTGGGTGGAGCTTATTAACCCATAGTAAAGACTTGTGGTCTACTTGGATAAGAGCTAGATATCTGAGGGGAGAGTCCTTTTGGGAAGCGTCACCCAAGCACTCGGCATCTACAATATGGAGAGGTATACTTGGAGTGAGGGAGGAGTTGGCACAAAACATTAATTATTGCATTGCTCATTGACTATCTGTGGATTTTTGGAGGGATCCATGGGTAGAAGAGAGAAGTCCTATGCAAATAGTAGGTATTCATGAAGTGGTGGCACAACGAATGGGATGTCCAATGATCAGTTCTGTGATTTTGGATGGTAGGAGGAACCTCCCTAGTCCTACTAGTGTGGTTATGCTTAATCTGTTTAACATCATTACGAAGATTGGAATTGAAGGGGACCAAGTTGAAGATACTATTATTTGGGCCAAATCAGCCAATGGTCAATTCTCTCTTAAATCGGCTTGGAATATCTGTATAAGCAGTGGGGTAAGTATAAGTTGGACTAAAATGCTTTGGAACCCATACTCTCCGTCTAATCAAGCCTTTTGTTATTGGAGAGCTATGAGGGGGAGATTTCTTACTCTGGATTGGACTCAAAGAGGAGGTACCTCTCTTGTTAATGGTTGTCTTCTTTGTCTTCAAGAAGCAGAATCTATTAAGTATCTATTCTTTAAATGTTCCTTTGCTAAGGAAGTTTGGGAGAGGTGCTGCATTAAGTTGCATTAGAATCTAGATCTTGTTGGGTCCTCAATTAAAAAGGTGAGCCGGTTTATACTTGAACTCAATCCATGTAGAGGCTTTATATAGAATTTGGGTAAGGTCTTGCTGAATGCTGTCGTATATTCTTTATGGCTTGAGAAGAATGGCAGAGCATTTGAAGGACTATGTTCTTCCCTTGAGGACGTAGTTCACAGGATCTCTTTGAGAGTTAGAGGGGTGGTCCAAGCCACTTGTCTTAAAGGTTGCCCTCAGGAAGTGGAGCAAATAATGTTGGCCTAAACTTCCATAGTGGATCGGGTAGTGGAGAGAAGGGTTGGTGTTGGCTGCAAGTAGGCCTATAGTGCTGTGTTGTGCTGAATGTTGGTGAGGAGTGGGTGGCTGTGAGTAGGTCTGTAGTGTTGTGCTATGGTGAAGATAGTGCATAATGATTAGATGTGTGCTTTGCTATATTTGGAGTGAAGTTAGATAGGAGGCCCAGCTTATGATATATGTTGTATTTACCAAGGTGAGATCATAACGGGATTACTCATTCTTATTAGATGCTAACAAAGAGGGATCTCCTTGAGTGCCATATTTTAACCCTCAAGTGGCAGATAACTCTCAAAGAAAGAGATATCCTGCAAAGAGATGTATTTGCAGTTCTAACTGTTCTTGCAGGTGTTTGTTGGTGGATATTGTTGGTAGAGTTAGAGTGTGCTCTTTGTTACTTGTTCAGCCATAAGCTGAGCATGTTGGTTAATTTGCGTGTTGTTTCAGAGTTAGTTTCCTTTGGTAGCTACCTTGTGGTCTGTTTACCTTAGGATCTCAGTTTTGTTTTTCTTTGTTGCTCCTTTTGTCTTTGGGCTTTTATAATATTAGTTTTTACCCCTAAAAAAAACAATTTTCAAATGTTACTCTATAGCTACAGTGCTTTGCAGATTGTTGCTCTTTGCTAAAGTGATTTTACTATAGTAAAGTAACAATCGGCTAAATACTGTAGCAAGAAGTAACATTTGTAGGTTGTTACTTTTGTTGGAATTTTGTTTAATTTTTTTATTCAAAATTCTTTATTAAAAGTTTCAAAACTCTTTAATGTTTTAACATTTATTTGTCATTTAAATTCTTTACCATTTCAGCTTTTATTTGGCTTGCATGTAACCATCCAATTTAGAGGATGGCTATTACACCTAGCCATTAAGCCTTTATAGTAGTTATGTAGGGGTTATGGATTGTTGTATTTATAAATCAATCCAATCCTTTGAGAAAGTGAGCTGAATTGTTTCTTCTTCCTCCTCTAAGTCATGATATTATTTCATCTTTTATCTTTAGATTTCTCTTTTATGAGCAACATAGATGAAGGATTCTTGTAGCTCTCTACGGTCGTGCACGTGGTGAGCATATCCCGGCAATGGGGGTTCGTTGTACCTTGGGATCGGATTAGCCAATCAACCCGCACGTGGGGAGGCAATCAAGATCTTAGGGCAGCGATTACGCGCCTCAAACCCAGGCCAGGAAAATCTCTTTTGTTTTTATCTTTTTGATTATTTAATTATAGCAAATAATATCTTTAGAATATAATGTTGAAATATTTATCCAACAATTTTTTGCTACAGTGAAATTACTGTAGTGACCACAATAACATCATGTACAAGTAACTGCACCGTTATTGACGAAGTGTCATTTCTTCAAGGGATTCCTTCATACTAAGAAGAACAAATACCATTAGATACATACTCGACTCCGCACCAGTAACGAAACCGGCCAGGATTGGTCGTAGCGCCTCTCACGTCTGTATGATATAGAATCAACGGTCGCGATGCACGACTACCCACTAGTGCCGAAAATACGCATGAGCATCTTGACCATTGATTCCATATCGCACGGGCTTGGTTGCTACCAGCCGCTTCAATGTTGCATTAAAGCCGAGTAGGGAGTCACTTTGGAGTCATACATTTGAAGCCTTTAATGCATGGGCACCGTCCGATCGGAATAGATCGGGTTGCGGGTTTCCATTGGTGGAGCAAGGGGACCATGTGGGAGGCAAAGTTGTCACACATAAGAGCATCTCAAAGTGACTCCCTACTTGGCTCCCTTCGCAAGACTACGGAGCGTAATGGTAAAAACCGCATTCCACCAGGGTCCGCACATCGCTTGCTGCTTTAGCATTTTTCTACCCCGCTCGCTACTTGTGGCTAGTGGAGGTGGTTTGCTAGTTGGCTAGGCCCCGCCTGAGTGTGATATCATCCCACCTACTACACTGGGCACCACTGCAGCAAATGTTTCTGCCCCCTCCAATGGCTGTCTTCATATATTTCCAGCCTGAATCTGGTGAATCAAATGGCTGTCTTCATATATTTCTAGCTACCAGCAATAGTAAAAAATAACAAGGAAAGAATAGGGATCTACTAGGACTTGGTTCCAAAAAGTAGCCCCCTATTTTTTTAGGGAAGCTCATCTCTCCCCACATAAAAGGGGTTGACATGCTCCTGTAACGAAAATGGCTAGTGACGACCCAGTAGCGTCCATGGTGTGCGTTTGGGAATCAACATCCACGAAGCATGCCCTATCCGCTAGTGACAAAGTACCTCTGTGCATTGTGTCAACTGCTTCCGCATCGCGCGAGGCCTAACGCTACTAAGAGTGCCCAATTTTGTTAATGGAGCATAGTCGAATCCCAAATAATAGGGAAATAATAGGAGTCTCTTGAAGATGCTCTAAGATCACCTACGACGGGCTTCTAAAGGTGACATCCTTTGCTATTGTAGCGAAACCAAGCAATCCAACGGGCTCCTAAACCTTTCGCTATACTAGTTGAGTGTCATTCGTCTCGCGACTTGTGACAAGCGGACCGGATTTCACTCGCAAGCCGCGGCCCCACTCCACTACACATCATATGGGTGATGTCAGATGGCCTCAGCGACGTAGTGCTACATTAAAAAAGTACATAAAAAAAATTATTTAAAAAAACTAAAAAATCATAAGAAAATATGAAAAAGTACACACACACACACACACACACACACACACACACACACACACACACACACACACACACACACACACACACACACACACACACACACACACACACACACACACACACACACACACACACACACACACACACACACACACACACACACACACACACACACACACACATATATATATATATATATATATATATATATATATATATATATATATATATATATATATATATATATATATATATATATATATATGAGGGCTGGGTTCCTATGACATGTCATAGGGAGTACCCTATGACATATGGTGAATTAGTAATGCCAGAATATTTAGAATGTGCTGATTTTTTTTTAGGGTGATCACCTTACCTTAGATAGAATGTTCACAAAAAATCAAAGCATTCTAAAACTTATTGGGGCATCAAATGCTAGAAGCTTTATCGGCCATCCATTTTAACCGTTAAATTGAAAATCATATTTAATGCCTCTAGAAGTTTTAGAATGAGCCTATTTTTGCGGGGGTCCTATCTAAGATAGGGTGATCATCCTCATAAAAATTCAGAACATTCTAAATATTTTAGGGTTACTAACTCACCATATGTCATAGAGTACTTCCTATGACATGTCATAGGAACTCATTTCCCTATATATATATATATATATATATATATATATATATATATATATATATATATATATATATATATATATATATATATATATATATATATATATATATATATATATATATATATATATATATATATATATATATATATATATATATATATATATATATATATATATATATATATATAGGCTGGGTTCCTATGACATGTCATAGGGAGTACCCTATGACATATGGTGAATTAGTAATGTTAGAATGTTTAGAATGTGCTGAATTTTTTTTAGGGTGATCACCTTACCTTAGATAGAATGTCCACAAAAAATTAAAGCATTCTAAAACTTGTTGGGGCATCAAATGCTAGAAGCTTTATCGGCCATCCATTTTAACTGTTAAATTGAAAATCATATTTGATGCCTCTAGAAGTTTTAGAATGAGCCCATTTTTTGCGGGGGTCCTATCTAAGATAGCGTGATCATCCTCATAAAAATTCAGAACATTCTAAATATTCTAGGGTTACTAACTTACCATATGTCATAGGGTACTCCCTATGACATGTCATAGGAACTCATTTCCCTATATATATATATATATATATATATATATATATATATATATATATATATATATATATTGAGGAATGTTACAGTGAGCTATGAGCTACGAAAGGAGAAAATGAGCTACGATCATTTTGACTGCCCTAGAAGTATTGGAATTTCTTGAAAATTGGTGGGTGTGTTGTCTATGGTAACATGATCATCCTTATCAATTTTCATGAAATTCCAAAACTTCTATGGTCATCAAATGGTAGAAGCAAAATTAATGGTTACTACGGACGGTGGATAAAGCTTCTACCATTTGATTACCCTAGAAGTTTTGGAATTCCTTGAAAATTGGTGAGGATGATCATGTTAGCATAGACAACATCTCCACCAATTTTTACGAAATTCCAAAACTTCTAGGGTGATGAAAATGATCGTAGCTCATTTTCTCCTTCTGTAGCTCATAGCTTACATTTCTCTCTCTCTCTCTCTCTCTCTCTCTCTCTCTCTCTCTCTCTCTCTCTCCTCTCTCTCTCTCTCTCTCTCTCTCTCTCTCTCTATATATATATATATATATATATATATATATATATATATATATATATATATATATATATATATATATATATATATATATATATATATATATATATATATATATATATATATATATATATATATATATAGGGGGCTGCTATGCTGCGGCATGCGGTGCGTGCGGCATCGCACCGCAGCCGTGTGATGCACTGCTGCGTGCATCGCATGCACGCAGCGCGTGCATCACACGGCTGCGGTGCGATGCCGCACGCACCGCATGCCGCATTCAAGCAAATCCCTATATATATATATATATATATATATATATATATATATATATATATATATATATATATATATATATATATATATATATATATATATAAAGGGAGTGGACTAGGACCCTGTTGCGGTGCTTGATAAAAATTCCACTTCTTATTGTCCATTTGACTTCCTAAAAAAGATGCAGGGCTAGGAGTCGGTTGGAGATGCTCTAAAGACTTGCACTTTTGTGAGTAAAACCCATAACCCTAAAAGAATGGAAGAGACCAAACCTGTCAATCATTTCATGTTGTTGCCATCTGTGCTACAAGTAACCCCTCCTTTCCCCTTCTACCCGTTTATAAGCGGGTCGGGTACAGTTTTAGTGTCTAGACATGATTAGTTATATGAGTTGGGATTGGGTTAAGGAGATTTGGACACGACCTGAAACTGGACACCACACAAACACGACCCGACACGACCCATTAATTGTCACCTTTACTTTCCACGGTCCCGTCCTTTCCCTTTCTTCCTTTATAACAGGCTACACATTATTATTATTTTTTTGAGGTTTTTTCCAGAATGGCCCCCAACTCTATCGTATTACTGGAAATAGACCCAGTTACTTTTTGCATTACTTTTCTGAATATTTTCTTATTTCGGACTAAAGCACCCCCAAGGTTTATAAAGGACTTTACTCCCAATTTTAAAGGGATTTAACTCTGCTTTACTAATGATCTGTCTCCCCTTTCGATCGCCGACGCTTTGGGAAAAAAAACACATTACATCCCATTTCAATGGACACAATTGAGCCATGGGATTAATCCTAGAGGGATGCCAGTACCACGACCGACTGCAGCCCACCAGTGCCCGTCGTCGCCCGCTCGTCGCCGTCGACCACCAGCAGGCATCTGCTGCTGACGATGATGCCCCGTCAGCCACCACCCACCGCCATCGTTGGCGGCCACCACCCCCACCGACCACCGATGCCAAGCCGAACTTACCTCTGGCTCTCATTTCTATCTCCCAGTTCACTGTGACGCGCCATAGAATGTACTAAAGCATTTTATTACGTTATCTCAATAAAATATATCGACGCATCAGTGAAATACTCTGGCGCACATGGATAGGCGCATCAGTGAAATACTTCGGATCATTTCAATGATGTGCCTGTGCACCGGCGTATTTCATTGATGCACCGACGCATCATGCGCGCCGATGCATTTCACTAATGCGTCGGTGCATTATGTGCGCCAGTGCATTTCAATGGCTACGATTGGGCCATGGGAGCCCTATGGGGATTCCACCACCACCTGCCGTCGTTTGTGCCGTGTCGAACTTGCCTCCAAATCTCATTCTTCTCTCTTGCTTATTATTTTTATATTACATCCATCCAATCTTCCATTAAAAGCTATTGATGGTGCAAACTTTATTTTATGCTCTACTCTGCACAGTCTCGTAGAGGATCATCCGATGATGGCAATGCCTCCGAAATTACTGAATTCCGATAATAAATGAATAAGATACACCATGCCGAACTTGCCCCCGGCTCTTATTTTTATCTCCCATTTTACTTTGTTGCCGTAGTAGAATGCACCAGAGCATTTCACTATGGGCCACAGTAGAATGTGCCGGAGCATTTCACTATGAGCCGGTGCATTTCACTGCGGGCCGCAGAAGAATGCGCCGACGCATTTCATTGCAGGCCGCAGTAGAATGCATGGAGCATTTCACTATGGGCCGTAGTAGAATAGACCGACGCATTTCATTGCGGGCCGCAGAAGAATGCATCGACGCATTTCGTTGCAGGCCTCAGTAGAATGCGCCAGAGCATTTTACTGTGGACCGCAATAGAATGCGTCGGCGCATCTTCACCGATGCACTGGAGCATCTTCACTGATGCGCCGGCACATCTTCACTTAATGCGCCGGTACATCTTCATTGATACTCTGGTGCATCTGCACTGATGTGTCCCTCGCCATTGACCACCGGCGAGCACCTCTCACCGACGATGCCGCTCAATAGGCCACCACCCGCTGTCGTCTTCGGCGGCCACCGACCACTGGTTGCCTACTGTCGCCGCCCCGTCAACCACCACCCGCGGTGGCCAATGGGGCAGCGAGGGTGGTGGCCAAGGACAATGGCGGTAGGTGGTGGCCGATGGGGCGTCAGCCATACCGAACTTGCCTCCGAATCATTTCTTTCATTTCTTTCACTGTTTTTACATTACATCCATCCAATCTTCCATTAAAAATACTAGCTAGCTAGGCGGGCCTCGGTCGGTCATCGATCGATCTTCTTCGACAACCGAATCGTTATAGATCTTCGATCTGTCGAATAATGGTGGCAAGAGCGTCGGTAACCATTAATGGTGCTTTTTAGTCCACTTCTCATTTCCATCTTACTACCTCTCAGTGTCAACAATAGTTCTTTGGAGTTCTTCGTTGTTAAATTGGACGCACTTTTTAAAAGTTTTGTTGTATCCCGAAAGATGATTTGTGATAATTACATCGGCAAATTCTGTCAATGTTGAGACTTGGCAGCAAGATGCAGAGCACGACCACGGCTTTCTCGGCCATTATCAACTCTACAAGCTACTACTGATCACTGATACTTTATTGCAAGAATACAAAATAAGGAATGAAGGTCCCCCGCAATCAAAGCCATCAATGACATGCGGTACATGTGATCGGCAATAGACTCAGGACCCTTTATTCCATGGTTGATCCATCCTTTCCGTTTTGTAGTCTGACAAGAAACGATTGTGAAATATAACAGGACAGTAAGGCTATATAGAATACAAAGAAGCATCTCAAACTATCTCTTGACTATAAACTAAACAAGCCATGAAGTATGCCAAGGAGAATGAATTGTAAAGAGTAATACAATAAAAGAAAAATGGCATGATCAATGTATTCCAGAACATAGAAAAGGAAGAAAATGTTAATTCAAATTATTTGTTCTCTCTTTCTCATCAACTTCCCTCTCTTTCTCTTCCATTCTTTCCCACGTCTCTTAGTTTCATTTTTTACTACATGACAATATAAATTTCTGTATGCTGTTTTCTGCTGCAGCTATAGCCAAAAAAAGTTAAAAATCCTTATAACAATATGTGTGAGCAAATTCTGCAGCATTACTATGACTTATGCTACAATATCCTATTTTGGTATATTCATTTTTTAACTTCTGCTGCTAAAAGAGGATGATTAATGTTTAGATTTTGGCTTTTTCTCAGTGTATGCATACTGTCCGGATCTGAAAACATTGTTTTTGCTTGATGATAAGGCTATCTTCAGAGCAAAGTTACGTATACAATTAATATCTGCTACATCTCATTAGACTTTATCCGAATTGCTTGATTCATGCACTATTTGAATTGATTTTTTTTCCCAATTTTATAGTGCTGGGCAGCATTGTTCTTTCCAAAAATTATGATTAGTCTTATTAAATCCCGAATCTCCCAATTGATGAACCCTTGACCTTAGGTTACATCAGTAATCTATGCATGGAAAGAATTTACCTGTTCAGGAGAGCAACTTTATTTCCATCATCTTAATATGGAAACTTCAAACCAATGTCCCTGGCTTGACATAAGAACATGGAAATACCAACAAGAACAGGCAATGAAGCCAACACTAAAGAATAGAAGTGAGTCAAAATTGGTTTTACCTTTCCACCGTTTGCCTTGTTTTGTACAAAATTGGTTTTACTTTCTCATTCCTTAATTATTACATTAATTACAACGTTAATATTTGATAAGAGATTCTGTTGTATTAACTTGTTTATTAATGTTTAGAAGTTTGTTTAGTATATATGTTGATTACTTTGAAATCTAAGCCATACAATGTCTACTTGTTTAATTTGTGTGGCAAATCTGTATGCCCAGGTAATAGCTTGTGTGGAAGACTTTGAAGATTCCATAATGGAAGAGATGGGAGACTTCGAGGCAACCACCACACGATCTGATGGGGAAGGAGCGTTAGATGATGTTGAAGAGTTAGGCACCTCCGAAACTCCACAGAAAGCTATTGAAAAAGTAAAAGCACCGTATGTGGGGATGTTATTTGAAACAATAGAAGAAGCAAAAAACTATTATGAAGAATATGGTCGACAAGAAGGATTTTGGATTCGTACACGATCTTCAGGCAAGACGAGGTCACGCTCAAATGAGGTGACTATTAAACAGTTCGTATACGCACATCAAGGTAAAGTCACCTCCAAGGTAGAAGAAGAAAAGGTCATGGAAAAAAATTAATAAGAGACAAACATATGAGGAAGACAATTTCAAGAAAAGAGGAAGAAATTGCTCAACTGTGAAAGGTGGATGCAATGCAAGTTTGCGCATTTTGCATGACAAATGGACTGGAAAATAAAAAGTATCTGTTTTCAATGATGATCATAACCATAAAGTTGTTACTCCGGGCAGGAGAATGAAAATGAAATCAAATAGACGCATGCCTAAAGCAGCAAAGGATTTGATTGAAGCATTCCATAGGAAAAACTTGCAAGTTGGAAAAGTTCCATCAATTCTCGGCGGTGCCCATCTAGGTTTTGATAATAGAGATTGCTATAATCACTTAAGGAACATGAGACACAGGGAGCTAGAAGGTGGAGATGCACAGTCAGTTCTTACTTTCTTTAGAAAGAAGCAAGCCGAGAATCCATATTTCTTCTATGCAATTCAATGTGATGAAGATGGGAGGGCAGCTAATTTCTTTTGGGTGGACTCTCGATCACGAATGGCATACCAATATTTTGGGGATGTTGTCATATTTGATATAATATATCGGACAAACAAGTATGATATGCCTTTCGTGCCATTTACAGGAGTTAATCATCATTTTCAGTCTATACAGTTCGAATGCGCATTGTTACAAGATGAGACATAAGTGACATTTATTTGGTTATTTGAAACGTGGCTTGAAGCTATGGGAGGATGACATCCAATTTCTATCATCATTGACCAAGATTTGGCAATAAAGGCAGCAATTTCTTAAGTATTTCCCAATACCCGCCACCGTTTATGTCTTTGGCACATAAAGAAGAAGTTTGTTGAAAAGCTTGCACACGTGTATTACAAGAAGTCAAAATTTAAGCATGAGATGAAAAAATGCATTTGGTCGACATACAAAACGAAGGATTTTGAAGAAAAATGGAAATATTTGGTTTTCAATAATGGATTAGAGAGTAATGAATGGCTTCAACAACTCTATGATATACGTGGTTTTTGGGTTCCTGTATATAATCGTGACACTTTCTTTGCTGGAATTAATACTACCAGGCGCAGTGAGGGGATTAATGCATTCTTTGATGCATTTGTCACATCTAGAACAAATCTTAGAGAATTTGTCATCAAGTATGAGCAAGCACTGAAAAGAATTGTGCAAAGAGAAACTGATGAAGATTTTGAGACTGAACACAAGTATCGCATTGTTGGTGATGACGAATATATTCTAAAGCATGCATCCAAGGTATTTACGAGAAATATTTTTAACAAATTCAAAGATGAGTGGAGCCAAGTAAATCGTTACAAAGTCATAGAAGAAGGGCAAGACAATGAATATCACATGTACCGAGTGCAAACAAAATTTGGTGAACCTGAAGAGTTTGTGGTAAAGTTGAATTTGCAAACTCATGAGGGCGCGTGTGAATGCAAAAATTTTGAGTTTGTTGGAATAGTTTGTAGGCATATTTTGAAAGTGTTTGTTCGTCTAGATATTGATGCGATATCCAATCATTTTATTCTTGCAAGGTGGAGGCAAGAGGCAAACAAATTTAGGACCATGAATTTAGAAGGATTGTTGAAAGACAATGGCGATGAACAATCTGAGGTATTAAGGCTTAGCCACATGTGCCAAGAATCTACTAAATTGGCTTGCTATGTAGCACCTTCAGCTGAGGCATATAAATTATACATGGAACGTATAGTTGAGTTGTCCAAAAAGTTGCAGCATGTTATGGCTATCAGCCATCATTCAGAGTCGAATGAAAATATTTTCAAGCCTCATACCAATGTTTCTGAGCCTTCATCATCTCAAGTGTTGCTTTTGGACCCGAGTATCTCACAAACCAAGGGTAGGAAGAAGAACGTAAAAGGGAAAGAAAAAATTCTCAGCTCCGGCAGAATCAAAAGCGGTATCGAGGTAGCTTTAAATAAGAAGAAAATAAAATGTGCCTTATACCAGATGTTCGGACACGACAAGCGAATTTGTCCTTCAAATCCAAATAGGAAAAAACACGAGTCAAATAACCAATGTAAGTTAATTATCTTTCTCTTCTCTTCTAAGATGTTATATTTGTTTACATAACAAAGGTCTTATTGTTATTTTTCGTTCAAACTTTCAGTGAATGAGGATATACAAGGGTTGGGTCAGGATACAGATAATCACCTAGTAGAAACTTATGGTATGAATCTTTTTTTTTTCTAAAAAATATTGCTACTAATTATATTTCTCTATCTAATTGAGTTTTTTGAATGTCAGGTAACAACAATGCACTTTGAATCCTGAAAGTTATATTTGCAGACTATTCCTTGTGCTGTGGTCAACGAGCTCAAGGGTGGATACTGAGTGGCCATATGGCCGGCTTTCTCTATCTTTTTTAATGATGTCAAAATAGACTTCAATTGTGAATCTGTTTTTTTTATGGACCCAGGTAGAACTGTTTAACAGTCAATCTGCTCTTTTAAGGCATTGTGAATCTGTTGGTCAATGAATGTGTCTGAATATGTTTTGGTACTAGACATTAATTGAATATGTTGTTTTTGATGTTGAGACATTAATTGAATCTGTTGTTTTTGATGTTGAGACTTGGCATGGTTTGGTTTGATGATTGATCGGATTAATTATCTCTAGCTAGCGTTGAGGTTGAGCCCCTTTGTATAGTAGAGCATGCATGGTTTTGTCTTGTGATCAAGCTAGAGTTTTATGGCTAAAATTGGTTGCCGTTAATTAAAAAAAAAATGCATTGGTTATCGTTGTTACTGTTTTTAACTGAAATTTCTGATTGTATGTCTATGCTTCCGTATCAGGCTCCATTTGGATATCTTCCGAAATGAAAGGACTGAATGATGATTGTGAGCATTTTGAGTCCTTTACACCCGGACACTTGTACTCGAGCAAAGAAGGTGGATTCAAGAGGTGGTACAACCCAACTTGGTACTTGGAGGCCATTCCTTCTGCTCCATATGATCCCCTTGTTCTGAGACAGGCATTTGAAAATGTGAGAGACTAAATATCTTTGTACAACGATTTTCTCCCAGAAGAGAAAAAAGAAAAAAATATTGAGCCTAAGTTAACTGCATCCCAAACTTTTAGTTTAAACAACTTGAATCGATTTTGTCGGAATCAAGGTGAATCGTCAATTGAATTTAAGGATATTTGATCGTAGTGTAAGGCTTGTGTGATGAATTTTCTGAAGTTTTATGTTCGCACATTAATTAGGTTCACCTAACAGCTTCATCAGAAGGCATCACTAAATCAATTAATATTTTTCGGTAAATCTATTGCAGACTGTCATTAAGAGGCTCATGACCGACGTTTCATTCGAAGTCTTATTATCTTGTGGCCTTGACTGAAGGCCCATGCAGCTGAACATGTAATCTTTTTGTTCTTTTCCTTCTAGAAGAATCATTATACTGACTCCCAGCTCTACTTGTTTCTTTCTCTAAATTCTCTCTCATTGTTTCGTTTGTTCGTCACAGGTGACCGCCAAAATGATGCTGAACGTGAAGCACATCTACCCGTTTAATACACCCACCACAAAAGAAGCCTACTACTACAGAATTATCTTCAAAAGGTTCTTCCCACATGTATGATCTCTCAATTCTTCGTCATTCCATAAATGTTGGGAGTTTAAAGGAGTCTCGCAAGGTATTGATTTCATTTTGGTGCTGCAGAACTCTGCAAGATTGACGATCCCTGGGGGTCCGAGCATCGCTTGTAGCACTGCCAAGGCAATCGAGTGGGACTCTCAGTGGTCCAACAACCTTGATCCCTCGGGCAGGGCGGCTTTGGGTGTCCACGTGTCCGCTTACGATCCCGACCTCCCTGCTTCTCTTACTGCCAATGTCATCGACAAGAAGCCAAGGGTCGTAGAAGTTATCGCTCCGGGTCTAACCGTCCGTGCATAATTTACTTCAGCTATGCTTTGCTTCAATGTACTACTTACAGTTTTCAGTGATTACTTGATGTTGTTTTTGTATTGTGACAACATTGTGTTGTACTTGGATGGAAACAACTTTTAATAAATTTGAATTGAGCCGTTACATGGCTTCCTTCAACCCCCTTCACTTCACAAATATGCATAAAGAAATTGATTCCATGTATCGGGTACTCCGGGCAAGCACCAATGAATGCAATCAGCGTAGCATTGAGGGTTCGACTTCTGCTCATCGGTCAGTGTCTTCCCCTGTGATTCAGTGTACACCGATGTGTGACCATCGATGCGATACTCCGAGAGCTGCATTATGTTGATGAAGGTCACGGGGACTTTCATTCTTTCGACAATGCTCGAGATCACGCCCATCATCCTTCGATCGGATCCGCTCCCCCAGTACCCCCTTTCCATGACTGGCCTCGTTTCGTTGTAGCATCGGATCCCGTCTTTATTGTGCCAGTCTGAGCTCCTGTGATGCAAGAGGTTATATATGTGAGGATCACACACCAGTTTCTCTGCAGAAAACAAGTTGGGAGTGAATGGAGAGACCTCATGTGAGTTGGGGACATTGTGGTGAAGAACACCCTTGTAGCATTCGGGTCGATGGTGGAATCAACCCAGTTGGCCCATGTCTTCAGACTGATTCGGTAGGCAACGACCGCGTCCAGCTCCTCGAACCCTGCCTCTCCATTCGTGAATGAGCCCCACCTTAACACAATTACAGTACAAGTCACACTGAATCCTGTAAGGAAGAATCAAGATGTGTCAAGTTCACTGAGCTCCGCTTCGCGACTTACAGAGACTTGATCCTCTCCCCGCTCATCCACCAGACGTACGTATTGAACACGAGGATGTCCACTCCGATCCAATGCCTCGCGTGCTTGGCAACCGAATCTACTCTAAGAATTCTCTTGCTTGTATCTGTGATGATATGCAAGTCGGAGTTGGACTGGACGAGGAATGGCGCCCAGTAGAACTCAATCGTAGCATTGTACTCCTTTGCTTGCATATAAGAGCCTAATTAACTAGCTGATAGGTTTCATAGCGAAGTAGGTAATTGGTGACGGCCATACCTTCGCGCTGAAGATGGATAGGGTCCGACTGCGGTTCATCGACTTCTGGTCTGATGGTATTTGAGATTCCACCATGCAGACAAGTGATTGCCATTGCCCTCTCTGCAGTGAATCTCCCACAAACATCAGCCTCTTCCCCCTCAGCCTTTCAAGCACAGCTGCAGCACCAATGTGTGTACAATTTCAGAAACACATGGAATCAACATGTTCACAAAAAATTATCCTACAGAGAAGAAGAGATGAGCTCGGAGGCTGCAAATCATATATGGAGCTGTGGTCCGGTGGCGCTCATGGGCTGCAACAGAGTTGTGAAGGGGCTGCAACAGAGTCGTGAATGTGGTGTAGATCTTGGCCCGGTGCCGATGGGGGCAGCAAGGGAGCCGTGAAGGAGCAGCAACCCGGGGATTTGTGAGGGAGCCGGCTCGGGGGCTGCAGATGCTTGGTCCGGTGTCGATGGGGGCTGTCGGAGGGCCGTGAAGGGGGGGCTCGGGGGCTGCAAATCTTCGTCCGGTGTCGATAGGGTCTACCGGAGAGCGATGAAGGCGGCGTCGATTGTGAGGTGAAAGAGGGCTTTGCGAGAGCTCGGGGGCTACACCTCTTGGTCCGGTGTCGATGGGGCTGCCGGTGAGCCGTGGATCGTAGGGTGAAAGGGTCCGGTGGCGATGGGGGCCGTGAGGGAGCCGGCTCAGGGGCTGCAGATCATGGCCCGATATGGCGATGAGGGCAGCGGGAGGGCACCTCTTGGTCCGGTGTCGATGGGGCTGCTGGTGAGCCGTGGATCGCAAGGTAAAAGAGGAGCGATGGCTGGAGCTGTGAATGGGGCTCGCCGGTGAATAGGGCTGCCGATCGTGGCCGATGGGGTTGCCGGTGAATGGGGCTGCTGTGAATGGGGCTGTCGATCGGGGCCCAGTGGCGATGAGGGCAGCAGGGTGAAAGAGGAGCGATGGCTGGAGCTATGATTGGGGCTGCCGATGGGGCTGCCGGTGAATGGGGTTGCCGATGGGGCTGCCGGTGAGCCAGTCGTGGATCGCAGGGTGAAAGAGGAGCGGTGGCTGGAGCTGTGAATGGGGAGAAAAGGCTGGATCGCAGGGTTAAAGAGGGCCAACAATACACTATTCATTCACCGCTGGATCACAATCGATCCGACGGTGGCTGAACAGTGTAAAAAATTAGGTGCATAATTAGTGTCTGTTGAACCGCTCCCATATATATATATATATATATATATATATATATATATATATATATATATATATATATATATATATATATATATATATATATATATATATATATATATATATATATATATATATATATATATATATATATATATATATATATATATATAGAGAGAGAGAGAGAGAGAGAGAGAGAGGGCTGTTACAGTGAGCTGTGGGCTGCCGGGGGGAAAGTGAGTGAGCTGCGGGTATTTTGACCCCCTAAGAAGTTATGGAATTTGATGAAATTTGGTGAGGTTGTTGCGTAGGATAAGATGATCATCCTCACCTATTTTCATCAAATTCCAAAACTTCTAGGGGGGTCAAATGGCCGAAGCAATTTTAACGGTGACTGCGGACAGCAGAAATTGATTCGACCATTTGACACCCCTAGAAGTTTTGGAATTTGAAGAAAATTGGTGAGGATGATCATCTTATCCTAGACAACAGCCTCACCAAATTTTATCAAATTCCATAACTTCTTGGGGGGCCAAAATACCCGCAGCTCACTTTCCTCCCGGTAGCCCACAGCTCATTGTAACAGCCCTATATATATATATATATATATATATATATATATATATATATATATATATATATATATATATATATATATATATATATATATATATATATATATATATATATATATATATATATATATATATATATATATATATATATATATATATATATATATATATATATATATATATATATATATATATATATATATATATATATATATAGAGAGAGAGAGAGAGAGAGAGAGAGAGAGAGCGAGAGAGAGAGAGAGAATACGGGGTATGAGCTGACAGCCTATTTTTTCATTTGGGCTGTCAGCTCACAGCCGTCCGATGAAAATCACGAGCCGTCTAATATTTTAACCAAAAATCACACAGAACCTCCTGCCCCCATCTCTCTCTCAAAGCCCAATCTCCTCTCTCTCTCCCTCTCTCTGGCGTCACCCCCTCCCCTCCGGCCTGCACTCCGGCGGCACTGGATCCGACGTCATCCCCCTCCGGCATCAGCCCCTCCGGCAGCATCCCCGACCCCGATCGGCTTCTGGCAACAGCAGCAGCCCCCTTTCCCTCCCCCTCCGGCGCCAGAAGTCGAGGCTGGATCAGCGCCGGAGGGGGAGGGAAAGGGGGCTGTGAGTTGCTGCCGGAAGCCGATCGGGGTCGGGGGGGATGCTGCCGGATTCGGTGCCGCCGAAGTGCAGGCTGATCGGGGTCGGGGCTGTTGCCGGAAGTCGGTCGGGGTCGAGGATGCTGCCGGAGGGGCTGACGCCGGAGGGGGATGCTGCCGGATCCGGTGCCGCCGGAGTGCAGGCCAGAGGGGAGGGGGTGACGCCGGAGAGAGGGAGAGAGAGAGGAGATCGGGCTTTGAGAGAGAGATGGGGGGCAGGAGGTTCTGTGTGATTTTTGGTTAAAATATTGGACGGCTCGTGATTTTCATCGGACGGCTGTGTGCTGACAGCCCAAATGAAAAAATAGGCTGTCAGCTCATACCCCGTATTCTCTCTCTCTCTCTCTCTCTCTCTCTCTATATATATATATATATATATATATATATATATATATATATATATATATATATATATATATATATATATATATATATATATATATATATATGGTCGGGTTACCCGAGACCCCTACCCATGCCCAACCCGAATTCAAGTCGGGTTGAATATTTTGAACCCAAGCCCGACCCGTGAAGCCAAAATCTCAACCTAGACCCACAATGAATCAGATTGGGCTCGGGTTGGCCAGCCCAAGTCGCAGCCCTAGTTAAGGATTTTACCTTTCTACTAAACTCGATCATCCAATTGTCGGTTTTAAACTCGGCATCCTGTATGCTGAGTTTATTCTGTTACAAGCTTCCAAGGTGGCGTGCCTTTTTCTGTGTTGTCAGTCTGCGTTGTAGTTAGAGCGCTAGTTTGATAATTAGTTTTGATGAATTGCTATTTATTTAAATATTTAAATTTTTATTTAATTCTCTTAATAATAGGCACGGGATCCTCTCTCAGGTTATATCATCCGAGGATAGCTCAGCCCAAATGTCCGGGCAGGAGGACGGACACTCGGCCAAAATGAACGGCTGTGGCTTTAATCTATCTGCGCCCTTGGTAAAAAGTAAAAACCTCAAAAAGAAAATGGCCCCGTATGCAAGCTGGGCCGTTGACCGACGCGTGTCAGCTTGAGGTACCCAAGTATCCTTCCTCTTTCTCCTCGCACGACAGACGGCGGCAACGATCGAAAAGGAGAAAAGACCTATAAATAGAAAAGGTTCTCGTTCTTGTTAATCTCAGGGGACATTCTGGCTGACCGTTACTTCTTTCCAATCTGAGAGGCCCCCCCAATTCCATTTGGCCAGAGATCGCCAAGCTACCTTCAAACCCTAGAAAGCGAGAGGAGGAGCTGATCGATGGAAGCAGCGGCGGCGGCGGCGGCGGCGGATTCGAACGGATCGATCGGGGAGGGGGAGAAGATGCGGCAGCCGTCGCCGGCGATGGGCGGGGCGACGAATCCGATGGTGACCCCTCTCCTTACGGACCTGTACCAGTTCACCATGGCCTATGCCTACTGGAAGGCCGGGAAGCATCTGGACCGAGCCGTGTGAGTAAATATATCACGTTCCCCACCTCGTTCTCCTCTCGGCATCCCTTTGGTGATTGATTGAATGCTTTTATATATATATATATATATATATATATGAGGAATGGGATGCTGCCTATGAAAGCAGCGTTTTTGCTGCTTTGAGACATTGTTTGACCATCCTAGAAGTTTTGGAATTTGATGAAATTTGGTGAGGGTGTTGTCTAGGGTAAGATGATCATCCTCACAAATTTTCATCAAATTCCAAAACTTCTAAGAGGGTCAAATGGTCGAAGCAAAATGCTGCAGATTTTAACGGTGACTGCAGACGACTGATTTTGCTTCGACCATTTGAACCCCCTAGAAGTTTTGGAATTTGATGAAAATTTGTGAGGATGATCATCTTACCCTAGACAACACCCTCACCAAATTTTATCAAATTCCAAAACTTCTAGGATGGTCAAACAATGTCTCAAAGCAGCAAAAAATGCTGCTTTGATAGGCAGCATCCCATTCCTCATATATATATATATATATGAGGAATGGGATGCTGCCTATCAAAGCAGCGTTTTTTTGCTGCTTTGATACATTGTTTGACCATCCTAGAAGTTTTGGAATTTGATGAAATTTGGTGAGGGTGTTGTCTAGGGTAAGATGATCATCCTCACAAATTTTCATCAAATTCCAAAACTTCTAAGAGGGTCAAATGGTCGAAGCAAAATCTGCAGATTTTAACGGTGACTGCAGATTTTGCAGATTTTGCTTCGACCATTTGACCCTCTTAGAAGTTTTGGAATTTGATGAAAATTTATGAGGATGATCATCTTACCCTAGACAACACCCTCACCAAATTTCATCAAATTCCAAAACTTCTAGGATGGTCAAACAATGTATCAAAGCAGCAAAAAACGCTGCTTTGATAGGCAGCATCCCATTCCTCTCTCTCTCTCTCTCTCTCTCTCTCTCTCTATATATATATATATATATATATATATATATATATATATATATATATATATATATATATATATATATAGAGAGAGAGAGAGAGAGAGAGAGAGAGCGAGAGAGAGAGCGAGCGAGCGAGCTGAACTTGAGTTCAGGGCCGTCTTGATACAAACTGAGGCCTAAAGCAAAAATTCTAAACGGGGCCTTTTTATTTAAAATTTTTTAAAATAATATTATTACTAAAAAATAGATAATATGAAAAAACTATTTAAAATATATTCTTCTAGCTTTTTGGGAAGTAAAATTGCTAATGATACTTTTATATTCAAGTGTTTCCAAAATATTTTTTTCAATCGATAAAATGGCTAATCCACTTAATCTTTCTTGTGACATAGTCGATCGTAGATATGATTTAATCAGTTTTAGTTTTGAAAAGCTTCTTTCTGCTGATGCAACGGTTACAGGTATTGTCAGTAATATCCTATAAGCAATGTAAGCATTTGGAAAAGAATCTAATCTCTTTATATAATTCAAAGTTTCAATTGTAATTTTTATCTCTATTGGTAAAACTACCTTTAGAATATTTAATTCTGAAAATAAATCTAATCCATCAATATCGGAAAAAATATCATGTTTCAAAAAATATTCGAGATTAAGACAAGATTCTTTTAAAATATCATCCTCTAATGATCTTAATCTTTTTAAATCAAATAAAAAACCAAAAATATCTTTATATTTTTGAAAATTTTCAAATCTACTATGAATTGAAGAAATAGCTTGATCTACTATATATGTAAAATAATTAATTCTAAAAGACTCTTCAGCTGATTGTATTGGCTCATCATCATTATTCTCGTCAAATTGTTTTTTCCTACGTATTATACGTTTTTGATGAAATACAGGTTCTATTTCCATTTTATTTGCAATCTCTTTAGCCGAAATCATAGCTGATGCAAATCCATCTTTTCTATATTTTTCAAAGTATACAATAAGACCCTGTAATTGATCTATAGCAACATCAATTTGCATATCTTTGGATTGTAAGCTCTTACTAACTGTATTAACGACAAATAATATATCATACCAAATAGTCGTTCCTAAGATAAACTCAAAATTTTCGATCTCATGAGTAGATAAACTTTCAGCCTCACTCCTTGTTTTAGGGTCTTCACTAGTTTCTGCTAATTGAAGTAAGGTATTTCTTATTTCTGGAGCTTGGAATTTTATTGCCTTAATACTTTCAATACGACTTTCCCAACGAGTTTGTGATAATGACTTAACAGTTAAATGAGATACATTATCTTGTAAAACTTTCCACCATTTCGTAGAAGAAGAAAATAATGAATATATGTGTTGCACTACTCCAAAAAACGATATAGCTCTAGGGCAAGAGTTTGCCATATCACAAAGAACTAAGTTAAGATTATGACAGCCACATGGTGTATAGAATGCCCTAGGATTTATATCTAATACTCTCTTTTGTACACCTTGATGTTTTCCTTTCATATTAGATCCATTATCATATCCTTGTCCTCTAACATCATTAATATCAAGCCCAAGATTTGTAAGTGTATTTATAAGTTCATTAAAAAGTCCATTTCCAGATGTATCATCTACTTTTAAAAATTCTAAAAAGTATTCTTCTATTTTTATAGGACTTGTTGAAACATCTACGCATCGTATTATAAGAGTCATTTGTTCTTGATGACTTATATCTGGAGTACAATCAAGTATAACTGAAAAATATTTTGCTTCTTTAATCTTTTTAATAATTAGACTTTTAATTTCACATGCTAAAATATGTATTAATTCATTTTGTATATTATGTCCAAGATAATGCTTATGTATTTCACCATGTTTAATGCGTCTAATATGTTCTTGCATTATGGGATCAAATTCTGCAATCATTTCTATTAAGCTTAAGAAATTTCCATTATTATCTTGATAAATCTTTTCGTTACTTCCACGAAATGCCATATTATTTTTAGAAAGAGTTTTTACAACTGCAATAATTCTCCAAAGTATATTTCTCCAATATTCTTTCTCTTTATTAATTTGTTCTTGGATACTTTTATCAATTATTTTATTATTTAATAATCTTGTTTCCAAATCATACCAAGTTTTCATATTAGTAATGTGCTCATTTGTTGTTTCATGACTTTTAAGCTTAGAAGTAATATTCCTCCAATCTCTAGTTCCTTCATTAGCTAATTGACTTGTAGTAGGTTTTGAATTAAATAATTTGCAACAAAAACAAAATATCTTATCAAAATCTTTTGAATAAACTAACCATTTTCTATCATGCTTCTCTCCATTTGGTAATATTCGAGTGTAATATATAATTAAAAAAACGTCTAGAATTTTCATCAGCAGGAAATTTGAATGTTGTGTCTCTTATTGGGCCCTTTTCTACTAATAAATCTCTTAATTTATGTCGATGTTCTTCCATTGTCCTGGATCATAAATATTAACATCTTTATTATGAATAGTTTCATTGTCAATATTTTGTAATACTTTATTAACCTCTTCGACATGAATATGTTCACTATTATTATTATTTATTTCTATTTCATTAAGGTCTTCAGTATGAATCTGTTCATTATGAGTATTTTGCTGAAGTTCACTAACATCTTCATTATAAATGTGTTCATGGTCATTATTTTGCATTGCTTCACTTGTTATACTCACTTCTTTATTCATAACAAATTTATCAAGAGCACCTTTTTGAGATTGAATTAATTTTTCTATTTTTCTCTTTTTTTGAAGTTTATGATATCCGGAATCATATTTTCTAGTAGACATTTCTATAAATAATAAAAAGTTGCAGACAAATAAAATAAATATCTTCGTACTAGAAGATTGAATTCAATTTAAAAATAACTAAAATTTAAAATTTAAAGAAACTAGAAAGATAGAACCTGGAGTCGTAGTAATAAGAAAATTGATGAATCCGTGAATGATTCCAATGTACTTTAGTTATGTTCCAATTAACAAAAGCCTTTTGATTAAAAGGATCAAGCACTAAAAATCTGTAGAGAAAAATAACACTTTTCAGTAAATAAATAAGCAAGAATTAAAAAAAAAATAAAGAACTTGCTAATTACTTAATTAGATGGATGGTA